>JAQMRL010000004.1:74005900-75205900 GCA_035578175.1 Catonia carolina
TCAAAGAGGACGCAACTCGTTTTTAGATGGCATAAATATATTATTATTTGTTGTTTACACGCTTCACTAACACTCCAACATCATCTCAATCTTATACACGAATGGTGTAAAACATGAAAAATAAAACTTAATACGACAAAATCCCTTCACGTAACTTTCACACTCCGTCATGGTGATTGCCCACCAGTATACATAGACAATGAACCTGTCACAAAAACAGATACGGCCAAGTATCTCGGTCTGACTTTTGATAAACGACTAACTTGGAGCACACATATCAAACGGAAACGTTTATTACTGAATTCCCGACTTAAACTTCTATATTCCCTACTTCACAAACGATCAAAATTACCAATGGCACAAAAATTACGCATATATTGTTCTCTTTTGAAACCTATTTGGACCTACGGATCCCAAATCTACGGTTCAACCAAACCCTCTAACTTGCAACGAATTCAAGCATTCCAGTCAAAAACATTACGCCTTATAGCAAAAGCACCTCTTTACGTTAGCAACAAAACCTTACATACAGATTTGAAAACACCACTTGTACAAAATTCCATTGAATACCTCCTATACAAACGCTTTCACGACAAGTCACACGAACACGAGAACCCCCTGGTGCGTTCACTTTCCTCCGTCCATTTACCTGATAATCCTCCTAGACGCCTTAAAAGACGCTGGAGTAGAGACATGCTAATTTGATATACAAATTTCATTCTTGGAAAGGCATCAATGGGGGCCCTACCCCTCTCATGTCTATCATGTCATTTACATAATCACGATAATCATCACATTTGCTTGTTGTAACATTTTACAGTTGTAAATAAAAAATTAAAGAGAAAAAAAAATTGTTGTTTAGGTCATCAGTCGAAAGGCTGGTTTGAACTCTAGAGGCTTTAATAAGTAAAAGAGGAGTGAGGTACTTTACCATTTCCTTCCTCACTCAGTGGAAAATCAGGCCTTCTTAAAAGCATCCACTTTCCACCCTGCAAATTACACCTTTACTTCATTCACCACGAGTCTGGATTTATAATGAAATTCATTACTCTCAGAGGATATAACTGACTAGTGTCTTTTACACCTATACCTCTTCTGTTCTTAAATGCTTCAGTCGTTGGCCAACCATGTGATAAGAAACAGAACTATTTATTTTAGCCCTGCAACGAACAGATTGAGTGTAAATAATTTGACACTCTACCTGTCTGTTATGGGCACATTGGATTACTTGTAATTACTAAACATGCATGCATATTTTTTATACAGTATTACATATTAGATAATACGTTTTGTTTTTGGTAATTTTATAAAAACGTACTGTATACTACAAACTTATGTATAATCATTTTTTTGCATTGCATAAACGTACATAGTGTTTATTTTATCTTATTTATCTTTATTTTGTCTTGTTAAATACGTTACATTACGCAATACATAATGTAAATACAGAAAATTGTATAGTATACATATTTTTACTTTCTCTTGCCTATATGAATATATAGGAAGGAAAGTATTGTTTTCATGTCGATTTTTCGAAATCGAGTTTTCACCGGATCTATACGTTTTCAGACCCCCTGAACCCAAAAAAACACGTTTTTAGCGATTGGTCTGTGTGTGTGTCTGTGTGTGTGTGTGTGTGTGTGAGTGTGTGTGTGTGTGTGTGTGTGAACAGAATATCTCAAGAACGGAACATCGTACGAACTTGAAACTTGAAACTTAAGTTACATACCACTACCGGACCCGACACGAACATTTTCATCAAAATCGGTCAACCGGAAGTAGTAGTTTATTCGTATAATTTTTCACTTTTTTGCGATTTTCTCAAAAACTGGTCCTACGATTTTTTTAAAAATCGCCTGGTTTACTCAATTTTTTATTCTCTACAAGATAGGGTAGGCGTCATGTTTGCTGAAATTCTGGGTGAGGCTGTTTTCACGTAAAAACGTTGTTTTTTTAAGATTACAGCTTTAATATGCATTTTAGCGCAAAACTTTATATAATAAAAGTTGTAGAGAATTAAAAATTCTACAACTTTTATTTCAAACAATTTTTTGTATAACGCTTAGTTTAGCGGTAATTTGCGATTTTCTGTTTTTTTTCTCACGAAAACGTGTGAAAAATTGATTTTTTTTAGATTTCGGCCTTAGTATGCATTTTACGACAAAAGTGTATATAATTAAATTTATAGAAAATTAAAAGATCTACAACTTTTATTTAGAGCATTTTTCTCTACAGAGCCTAGTTTAGAGAGAAAGAGTGATTTTCCGTATTTCTAAGCCAAACTGAGGTTGATTTTCATTTTGCATCATTCACTCATGATTAAAATAAGGTTATGTTTTTGAGGTTAGTTTTTTGTTTATTTCTAATATTTTATTATTAATGTTAGGTTTATTGTTAATTATTTGCATTGGCAAGAGAAAGTTGTGTGAGTGTTTCACACCAGATTTTTCATTAGCGAACACTTCTTAATAACTAATATTTAAGTCCCGCGAGTGTCCGTTATACAGAAGTTTGACTGTATTTATATTGTTTAACCATTTCTAACTTAGTGTGGCATAGAAGTCACATTGGAATGAAATAACAGACATACAAATTTTAATTGTTAGCGACTACTTTGGATTAAAGAGCGCTGGATGTGAAGTGTAATAATTTTCTGTACCCTAGCCAGGAATCGAACCTGAGACCTCGGCTTTGCAGTGTAAGATGCTGACCACTACGCCACTCAGACGACTATTAGTTTCTTTTTAAAGTTAATATTAGTTTTAAATATTTGTGTTCTAAAATAAAGTAGCATTTCTTCGAGTATGTTGAATGTACATACTACAAGTATATTTTTTAGACTGTAAATAGTGATTTTATCCATTTTACCAGTATTTTTGAATTGTAACATTTGTTAAGTCTTAAATATTGCTTGATATTAAAATCATATTTAGTTTTTTTACTTTCTCTTGCCTATATGAATATATAGACTAGGAAGGAAAGTATTGTTTTCATGTCGATTTTTCGAAATCGAGTTTTCACCGGATCTATACGTTTTCAGACCCCCTGAACCCAAAAAAACATGTTTTTAGCGATTGGTCTGTGTGTGTGTCTGTGTGTGTGTGTGTGTATGTGAACAGAATATCTCAAGAACGGAACATCGTACGAACTTGAAACTTGAAACTTAAGTTACATACCACTACCGGACGCGACACGAACATTTTCATCAAAATCGGTCAACCGGAAGTAGTAGTTTATTCGTATAATTTTTCACTTTTTTGCGATTTTCTCAAAAACTGGTCCTACGATTTTTTTTTAAATCGCCTATTTTACTCAATTTTTTATTCTCTACAAGATAGGGTAGGCGCCATGTTTGCTGAAATTCTCGGTGAGGCTGTTTTCACGTAAAAACGTTGTTTTTTTAAGATTACGGCTTTAATATAAATTTTAGCGCAAAAACTTATATAATAAAAGTTGTAGAGAATTTAAAAACCTACAACTTCTGTTTCAAACAGTTTTTTGTATAACGCTTAGTTTAGCGGTAATTTGCGATTTTCTAATTTTTTCTCACGAAAACGTGTGAAAAATCGATTTTTTTAACATTTCGGTCTTAGTATGCATTTTACGACAAAAGTGTATATAATTAAATTTATAGAAAATTAAAAGATCTACAACTTTTATTTAAAGCATTTTTCTCTACAGAGCGTAGTTTAGCGTGAAAGTGTGATTTTCCGTTTTTGTATGCCAAATTGAGTTCGATTTTCATTTTGCGTCATTCACTCATGATTAAAATTAGGTTATGTTTATTGAGGTTAGTTTTTTGTTTATTTCTAATGTTTCATTACTAATATTAGGTTTATTATTAATTATTTATATTGGCAAGAGAAAGTTGTGTGAGTGTTTCACACCAGATTTTTTGCTATAAATTAAAGTTAAGAGAATATTGTTTAGGAAGGCTGAACATGAATTTAATTATTCATATTGTTGGGAACTTTGATATCAAGTCCCAGTGTGACGTGTGTGTCACACTTTTTTGTCAGGTCATCAAAAAGGCTGAGGGTGTAAAAGTGATTTAATTACACTTAAATGTCAGTAAAATGAATGAAACAATGTAGCTACACATATTTGTTTGTGTATAGTTAAAAAATTTGGGATTGAAAGGGGTAATTCATACAGTCTAATTTATTTTACTACATTACAAGAAACTTGAAAATGTATTACGCTATATTCTGCGCATGTGAATCTACGGCGAGAAATATAGGGTGATTCAAAAAGAGCGCCGGTTTTGATATATCAAATTAAGAGATTTATTTTATTGAAAAACTGAAAATAAATACATCAACAAGTTCATCTTACCTTCCGATTTCATGTATGAAAAATGATGTCATGCATGTGTCCTCCTCTACTGCGCTGGCACGCATCAACTCTGTCCATGAAATTGGATATTACTGCACGACAAGTTTCGACTTCCATTTGCCCGATAACCCGTCGAATTTCCTCCTTCAAGTCATTGATGTTTCGGGATTTATTGGCATACACCAATGACTTCAGATGACCCCAAAGATGAAAGTCACAAAGGCGTCAAGTCACACGACCTTGGTGGCCATTGATGGTCGGAATTACGAGAAATGATGTGATCCTGGAACCGTTCACGGAGCAACAACATTGTTTCTCGTGCAGCAACTAAATTTTATACGGGTGATATTGGAGATCGTACCGAAGAATTCTCCGTACAGAAGAACATCGTAAACCCAATTGTTGAGAACGGCGACGTATTGATTTTGCTGGGCTAACAGCCACACCGTCACAAACCAACGCAACGTTCTGCTCAGTTCGGCCAGAACGACGACGTCCAGAACTTTTAAGGTCGACTGTTGAACCCGTCTCAAAAAACTTTTTCATGAGCCTGCGAACTGTTGATTCATTCGGTGCTTCATTACGTCCTAGAGTACCGCGAAGTCGCCTGACAGTAGCCGCATAACTCTCTCCACTCTGGTAAAATGTTTTGACGATTAACACTCGTTGTGCAATAGTAAACTTCTCCATGGTTAGACACAGACTGCGAGAGTACTACACTGCGAACAAGAGAAACTACAACTGAATCGTCAATCGGAATGTTCTCCGAAATAGAAATGAGGTCTAACAATGTTGCCAACCGATAAACAAAAATTTACCAGCCGTTTAAAAACCGGCGCTCTTTTTGAATCACCCGTTATTTACGTGGGTTTTCATGAACCCGCGCAACGCGTAGGCCCGGGAATCTCCAGTGTAATTGTAAATTAGAACGTATTACTTTAATATAATGAATTAGTGGATAACGCGGCGCATTAAATTTATACTACGAGTAGTGTAGTCCAACCGTGTATGTGTGTGTAATTATAGTAGTGACCACATATTATTACTTGTTGAATATGTGACAGGATGTGATACAGTTGTGCTTACACATCATTAACTTACTGCGGTATTCCTGAATACAGCAGATACACTATAACAATCTGTCAGCCGATCTACATACATACATTATCCAAATACTAAATACATATGATATTTCTCATGTAAACAAATCTGTATTCAGTACCTACTCTGGTGAAACGAAAATCAATTTACCTTTAATCAATTTTAGTCAATAACAAATCTTTCAAGTATTATATTAAATTAATTCAACGGTGAAATAAAAATTTACTATTAATTGAAAAAATAATATATTATAATAAACTTGGCTCTGGAGAGAAAAATTTTTAAATTAAATTTCGTAGGTTTTTTTATTTCCTATTTCTTTGATTATATAAATTTTTACTTTCTCTTGCCTATATATGAATATATAGGAAGGAAAGTATTGTTTTCATGTCGATTTTTCAAAATCGAGTTTTCACCGGATCTACACGTTTTCAGACACCCTGAACCCAAAAAACATGTTTTTGGCGATTGGTCTGTGTATGTGTGTGTGAACAGAATATCTCAAGAACAGAACATTGTACGAACTTGAAACTTAAAAATTAAGTTAGATACCACTAGAGAACCAGACACGAACATTTTTATCAAAATCGGTCAACTATAAGTAGTAGTTTATTCGTGTCATTTTTTTACTTTTTTGCGATTTTCTCAAAAATGGCTCCTACAATTTTTTAAAAAATCGCCTCATTTACTAAACTTTTTATGCTCTACGAGATAGAATAAACGCCATGTCTGCTGAAATTCTTGGTGAGGCTGTTTTCTGGTAAAAAAATTGTTTTTTTAAGTTTGCGACTTTAATATGCATTTCAGTGCAAAAATGTGTTTAATAAAAGTTGTAAAACTTACAACTTTTATTTTAGACATTTTTTGTATGACGCTTAGTTTAGCAGTAAATAGCGATTTTCTGGTTTTTTCTCACGAAAACGTGTAAAAAATCGATTTTTTAAAGATTTCAGCCTTATTATGCATTTTACTACAAGAAAGTATATAAACAAATTTATAGAAAATTAAAAGATCTTTTATTTAGAGCATTTTTCTCTACAGAGTCTATTTTAGCGTGAATGAGTGATTTTCCGTATTTTTAAGTCTAACTGAGTTTGATTTTCACTTTGCATCTTTCACTCATGATTAAAATTAGGTTATGTTTATTGATCGAAATAAATTCACTCTCTTTTTGAAGAGAGTGAATCTACATGGGACGTATATTAGAGCCATTTATAATATGTATAAAAGTTATGAATGTGTGGTGAAGATAGGAAATGAGGTATCAGGCTGTTTTCTGGTGACCAAGGGTTTGAAGCAGGGTTGTTGCTTGTCTCCCACGTTGTATAAAGTATATGTCCAGGAAGCTTTAAGGGTGTGGAGAGGAAAGTGTGGAGGAATGGGAATAAATATGGGGGAAGAAAATTTATACACTCTTTTCTTTGCGGATGATCAGGTGGTGTTGGCGAATGAGGAGGAGGATATGTTGTACATGTTTAGGAAGCTGAAGGAGGAATATCTGAAGTGGGGGATGAAGATTAATATGACTAAAACGGCTTACGTTGTGGTTGGGGAGAGGGGAGAGGATTTGGTTGAGGAGGGAGTTTTGGTGGGGAACTTTGCGAAATGTAAATACTTGGGAGCACTTATCACAGAGGACGGCAGGTGTGAGGAGGATATAAGGTGTCGTATCGGTCAGGGAAGGGCAGCAATTCGAAAGCTGAACGGTCTGTTGTGGTCTTCAAAAGTTAGCCTGAAGATAAAAAAGATGCTTTACAGTACAGTTGTGGAGCCAATTGCGACATATGGAGCGGAGTGTTGGCAAGTGAGTAAGAGGAATGTACAGCGATTGGAAGCTTTAGAAATGGATTTTTTCCGCAGAGCATGTCGTTTGTCTAGATTAGATCGAGTAAGGAACGAGGATATTAGGAGACGGGTAGGAAGATCTAATACAATTATGAAGGGAATTGAGGACAGACAGTTAACATGGTATGGGCACGTTCAGCGAATGAATTCAGATAGATGGCCGAAGAGAGTGTGGGAATACTGTCCAGCGGGAAGACGAAGAAGAGGAAGGCCCAGGGGGAGATGGAGTGAGGGAGTTCGAGGGGCAATGGAGAAAAGGAATTTAAGAGAAAATGACTGGTGGGACAGGAGGCTTTGGAGATCGAAATGCGGGATGCGGAGCAATCTGTAGGAACCCCGCTAAAAGTAAAAGTAAAAGTAAGTATGTTTATTGAGATTTTTTTTGTTCATTTCTAATGTTTTATTACTAATTTTAAATTTATTGTTAATTATTTGCATTGGAAAGAGAAAGTTGGTGAGTGTTTCACACCAGATTTTTGTCGTAAAATGCATACTAAGGCCGCAATCTTAAAAATACCATGTTTTACGGATTTTGATGTAAAAAATAATCACTAATTTTCGCTAAACTAAGCGTTGTACAAAATAAAGTGTTTGAAATAAAATTTGTAGCGTTTATAATTTTCTATAACTTTAATTATGTTTGTACACTTTTGCCTTAGGATGCCTATGAAGGCCGGAATATTAAGCAAACCATTTAGGTATTTTCTATGAGAGTACAGCCTTGCCAAGAATTTCAGTAGGCATGGCACTTATTCTATCTTTTAGAGCATAAAAAACGTAAAACATGTGGTGATTTTCAAAAAATCGTAAAAGTCGTTTTTTGATAAAATAGCAAAAAGGTGAAAAATTGCACGAATAAATTACTACTACTTCCGATTTTGATGAAAATGTTCGTGTCGGATCTCCTAGTAGTACCTCTAACTTAATTTCCACGTTTCAAATTCGTATGTTATTGCGTTTTTGAGATATTTTGTTCACATACACACACATACACTCACAATGACAAGTGAGAATCGTTTTCTTTTGCTTTTACGGCTTCATTGGGTCACTTGATTCAAATTTAGAAATCCTTCTTGGTTTGGTTTTAGAATTTTTACGTTTTTCCCAATAATACTTCATATTTTGGGATCTGATCTGTCTCATTTTATCTGTTCAAATATTTGACAATGGAGCTCGAGTTTTATCGACGAATCTTGTTTCTTTATCTTTAAGCAACTTAAGCTGTTTAGATTTTTCTAAAAGATCTTGTTCTGCATTGTTAAGTTCTTGTATATCTTGTTTTATTTCGGTCAACCACCTTGGAGAATGCCTTATTGAAAATAATTTTATATTAAATTTTTTTTATGTACTACCTATAACATACATTTTTATATAGAGGATAGTAAACTTTAGCAGTTTTCAGACGAGAAAATAAAGAACGTTAAGGTTCAAGTCTGTGGACTGAAAAGAAGAGATAATTTTAGTCAAAGCAAATGAAGCTCTATTGGAAGAATAAGAATAATACAAAGACATAAATTCGTACTTATGCATTAAAAATAAAAAGCAAACTATATTAAACAAAAGTTTAGTAATGTACTTCACATTTTACATGAGTTTATGACAATTATTTACCATTCTATGACTCCCAGAATGCAGCAAGTTATTGAAGAGTGTTAGGTAACGATTTTCGTCTTTAACCGTCACTGCCTAGCACCAAATTTTTTCTCCGAGTTAAAAATCCATTTTTCTGATCCTCACATGCGTTCTACTCGCTGCGGATTCGCTCCAGTTTCAGGGTAAACAAAATTATATTTATGATTCACCGTGAAATGTTGAAAACCAACATCTTCTACTAACTCGTCTATTTTGTAATCCCTTCAACAGTCCGAAATTATTGTGCTACCTAGTTCAATGTGCAGTTAAATTAAAATTATTCCAATAACCTGAAGTAATGGTCGGTTTAATGAATATCTACCTATAAATCTGTATTTCAAAATAGACCAATCAACGAAAAAATATATTTTAGAAAACTCAGATAAATGTTTTACAAACATACTCAGTTCTAAACATTCTCCGAGGTGAGAATAAAAATGATGGCGAGCATAGCTCTATATTTCGCATTTCGCTGATTCCTACATGCGTTCTACTCGCTGTTTGCTTCAGTTTCAGAGTCAACGAAATTATATTTATGATTTACTGTGAAATGTTGAAACCCGGCGTCTTCTAAATCATCCATTTTGTATCTCCTCCAACAATCGGAAATTATTGTAGTACCTGGTTCAATGTGCAGTTAAATTTGAACTATTCCAGTAACCTGATGGTCGGTTTAATGAATAAGTACCCATAAATCTGTATTTTTTGATTCAAAATAGAACAATCAACGAAACAAACGATATATTTTTCAGAAAACTTACATAAATTTGTTTTAAACATACTCAATTCTAAACATTCTTACCTAGGAGAATGTTACATCTGTGTTTCGTATTTCAGCCATTTTGCTCACCCCTACATGCGTTCTACTCGCTGTGTATTTGCTCCAGTTCGAAAGTCAACGAAATTATATTTATGATTCACTGTGAAATGTTGAAAGCCGACGTTTTCTAACTCATCCATTTTGTATCTCCTCCAACAATCGGAAATTATTGTGGTACCTGGTTCAATATGCAGTTAAATTTAAACTATTTCAGTAACCTGGTGTTCGGTTTAATGAATAAGTACCCATAAATCTGTATTTCGTGGTTCAAAATAGAACAATTAACGAAAAAATGATATATTTTTCAAAAAAACTTACATAAGTTTGTTTTAACCATATTCAATTCTAAAAAATTTTACCTCGGAGAATGTTACATCTGTGTTTCGTATTTCGGCCATTTTGCTGATCCCTACATGCGTTCTACTTGCTGTGTATTCGCTCCAGTTTCATGTTCAACCAAATAATTAAATTTATGATTCACCGTGAAGTTTTGAAAACCGGCGTCTTCTAACTCGTCCGTTATGTATCCCCGCCAAACATCGAAAATTATTGTGCTACCTGGTTCAATGTGCAATTGGAATTTAAACTATTTCAGTAACTTGAGGTGGTGGTCGATTTAATGGATAAATATCCATAAATTTGTATTTCGTGGTTAAAAATTGACCAGTCAACGAATAAAAATATGTAAATTTCAGAAAACTTAAATAAATTTGTTGTTAACATACTCAGTTTGTAAAATAACTTAATCACTTTTAGATCCTATGATAGATTTCGGTAATTTGTGTGGTTTACCTTACGTGGGAGTAATATTGTATTATTCTAGTAGCATGCAGTATTACGCTAATTAACATAAGCCATCTATTATACGTCCTAATTAGGTTTATTGACGAAAGCTGAAACAGTTGGTAGGTCTGTACATAATTTGGAGTTGATATTATTTTAACGTTAGTGATCAGTTAATTAATTTTCTTTGTGAGTGGGTCGAATAAATTTACGTCAGTTTCTAAGGTCATTAACCTGTACATAGGTTTGGATAATTTTTAGAATATAATATAGTGTTGAAGACTTTATGTTCTTCTTGTTGAAGAGGAACCACCAAAAGAGTAGTAGGCATAATATAAATCACTATATATTTTTACTTTTATTTATATATGTTGTCACCGAATGGCGACATTAAGTGGAAAACCTTATTTGTTTGGTGGCCCTGAAAAGGGCTGTTTAAGCGTCGGTCGTCTTGATGTGCAGCGTTGGTTGTAGTCGTCGTGGCGGTCGAAGAGCTGGGCGATACGGCGTGTCGTCGTCCAGCGAAGACATCATCTTCTTCCCTCGCAGTAGTGTGTCAATGGCTGCTTCGTCGGATCCGGTGGGCGTAAGGCTCGGTCGAGGGACCGCTGTGGGCATCTCTCGCATCAGCGGGCGATGACGGTCCGGTCGACGGCTTACGGTGACGGGGTCGGCGAGCGAAAGCATCATCTTCTCTCTTGCGGGGTCGTCGATTAGTCTTCGTTGGAGTCCGGTAGCCGTGTGGCGTGGTGGGCGTCTTTTCGATGCTGTAGACTGGTGGAAGTGAATCTCTCTGTGTCTAGATCGGAATTGAATGTCTCTGTTCAGTGCAGTGGTCTTTTTATAGTCGCCGAGAGCGCTGTGGTAGGAGGCGGTTACTGGCTCGGCCTTGATGACAAAGGCCTCTGTCGGTGCGCAGCCGAAAGGTTTGTCGGTACGCCGCCAAAGGGCCTACCGCGCCGACAAAGGCTGGAAGAAGTTTTGAAGGCCGGCAACACAGTAAATGAGTAATTAGAAGGGGTTGGCGGTGACAATGTATTACTTTAATGTGAAAATAAATACTTTTTATCAGAATAGTCCAACTAAAAGCATTTAATTGATTAATTAGATTGTATTATACTCTGGAGTATCAAGAGAAAATGTAAGCCTGTTTGTAGTACAAAGTAATTCACCAGTTCAGTTTGGTTTTCCGTTCAGTGCACAAGAGATTAAAGCGTACTGCAGTACCCGTCAACGATTAACGTGGTTATTTACGCATGTACCGATTGGTACCTGGTAGGTACGAGGTGTGACTATTCATTAACGAGACTGACGATGTAAAAAATTTAATTTTAATTTTATACATAATTACTTATTGTCACCTTCAATATACACTCCTTCTCTATCTTTACAACGCTCTATGCGAATTTTCCGTTTTTGGAAACAGTGCTGGAAGTCATCTTCTGTCAGCTCCTTCAGGACACGTGCCGATTTCTCTTTTACAGCTTCCACAGACTCAAATCTTGTCCTTCTTAATGCAGATTTCACCTTAAAGAACAGGTAGAAGTTAATAACATGTGATGAAACGTGGTTTTTTACTTATGATCCGGAAACGAAGTGTCTGTTACTGTTTCCTGGAAATTGGGATTATTAATGGTCTACAACTTGAAAGAAAAGATGAAGGATTATCGCCAAAGGTGGAGACAGCACATGGCAAGGATGTCGGATCACAGGATACTTAGGTATACTTAGGATACTTAGGATACTTAGGTATCCTGTGTGTGCAGCACACTGGTATGCTCCAGAAGGGGAAAGGGATAACGGTAGACCTAGGGAAAGATGGAAATAGATGGTATAGTTTGTGAGTTCGCAACAGGCTGCAGCCTAATCCTTGGCTGGAAGAAGAAGAAGAAAAAGAAGAAGAAGAAGAAGAAGAAGAAGAAGAAGAAGAAGAAGAAGAAGAAGAAGAAGAAGAAGAAGAAGAAGAAGAAGAAGAAGAAGAAGAAGAAGAAGAAGAAGAAGAAGAAGAAGAAGAAGACGAAGAAGAAGAAGAAGAAGAATATTAATAGTCTAAATTGAACATTAAATAAATTTCTTAAAAGTAGTTGGACATAAATAGAAACGGGAACAAAATTTTTTGAAGAAGTGATGAACAAATATTCGGGATTAAAAATAACGAACATTTTTACAATTCATACAATCATATCTTTATATTAATCTTAAACTTAGACAAAATAAATTTTTGTTTTCTTAAACGCACGCAGTAAAAGTCGTTTAATTAATTAAACCGCGCTCATACGTGTACCTGTGTAAATCATTAAAATTAATTTGTCAAGAATTATACGCAAGAATTTTATATTTATTATCTTTCTGGAATTAAGTTTTCATTAATTAATTACCAACAACTTACACGAAGTTTTCCAAATATATTAAAAACAAAAAATAAAAGTAACAAACTACGTAACTGTCACATAAATTTTAAATAAATACGCAACAAAATTCCGTATTGTTTACCTAAAAACGACGTGCCAACAAACCAAAAAATAGCAACAACAAAGTCACGCTGGTTCGTGATAGGTCATACTTAAAAAAATTGTGACACGCCCTCTGTTATGATATCGTGTAAAACACTTATCAAATACGGTGAAGAAGAAAAAGAAGATGTAAAGCTAACGTAAGTAAAAGGTATTGATGTATAACGAAGAGTATTGTGCGTGAGACTCCTACATGTTTTCACGTTGTATTTTTATAACGTGACAGCTGTTTAGTGTTCATCTTTATTTTATACTATTCTATAAAATTTATTACAATTTTATTATCAAATTATTCAAAAGAAGTCATTTATTATTCATTATAGAAGTCATTCATTATTATATAGACGAAGGTTCCTGGTTCAAATCCTAGTAAAGGTAGTTACTTTTATACGGATTTGAATACTAGACAGTGATTGCCGGTGTACTTTGATGGTTGGGGTTCAATTAACCATACTCTCTCAGGAATGGTCGACTTGGGTCTGTACAAGACTACACCTCATTTACACGTCATACACATCATCCTCATCTCATTGGGTCATGGGGTTGCTTATTGTTCTCAATTGAACAGATTGCAACTTACACAAATTAGGGATTAAAAATTAAAAAAAAAATATTAATTACAATAATAATTTGTTTAAATATTTTTAATAAAAAAAATTGGTGTGAAACACTCACACAACTTTCCTTTCCCAATGCAAATAATTAACAATAAACCTAACATAAGTAATAAAACATTAGAAATAAACAAAAACTGACCTCAATAAACATAACCTAATATTAATCATATATGAAAGACGCAAAATGAAAATCGACCTCAGTTTGGCTTAAAAATACGGAAAATTGTTCTTTCACGCTAAAATAGGCACTGTACAAAAAAATGTTGCAAATAAAAGTTGTAGATCTTTTAATTTCCTATAAATTTTATTATTATATTTTTGTCGTTAAATGCATACTAAGGCCGAAATCTTAAAAAAATAGATTTTTCACACGTTTTCGTGAGAAAAAAACAGAAAATCGCTAATTACCACTAAACTAAGCGTTAAACAAAAAAATGTTTGAAATAAAAGTTGTAGGATTTTAAATTGTCTACAACTTTATTGATATACATTTTGCGGTAAAATGCACAACAAAGCCGCAATCTTAAAAAGCACAGTTTTTTTACGTGAAAACCCCAAGAAACCGTGTGTAAAAAACGTTTCAACCCGTGAAAACCCCAACTCCAAGAATTTTAGCAAACATGGCGCCTACCCTATCTTGTAGAGCATAAAAAAATTAATTAAATGAAACTATTTAAAAAAAAATCGTAGGACCAGTTTTTGAGAAAATGCAAAAAAGTGAAAAATTACACGAATAAACTACTACTTCCGGTTGACCGATTTTGATGAAAATATTCGTTTTGGGTCCGGTCGTGGCATGTAACGTAAGTTTCCAGTTTTATGTTCGTACGATGTTCCGTTCTTGAGATAGTTTGTGTACACACAAACACACACACACACACACACACTAATTCCGCGTTATCTGTCAAGAGGTTCCTAGCCAAGTACAACATCCCAGTGTTAGAACATCCACCTTATTGACCAGATCTTGCACCATGTGACTTCTATCTGTTCCCTAAGGTGAAATCTGCATTAAAAGGGACAAGATTTGAGTCTGTGGAAGCTGTAAAAGAGAAAGCGGCATGTGTCGTGAAGGACCTGACAGAATATGACTTCCAGCACTGTTTCCAACGATGAAAAATTCGCATGGAGTGTAGGGATAGAGAAGGAGTGTAAATTGAAGGTGACAATAAGTGATAGACTAATGTATAAAATAAAAATAACATTGTTTACAACGTCAGTCTCGTTATTTAATAGCCACACCTCGTATAATCTCATAAATTCGTTGATAACTTTTATTTTTCGACTGTCATCTTTTTCTTCAACTGGTATTTCTAACATAGCGTTAATTAAACCTTCTGTCTTCGTTATTTTATTTCTGGTATTAAAAGTATAAATTTAACCTTTTTGATTCGCTGAGCGATTTAAGAAAATACAGAATAGTGTTTGTCAAATAATTTAAGGTTAATTACTTAGAAAGTTTATGGATTAAAGCATATTAATGGGTACACTTATCTGAATGTTAGAAACAGAGTTTCTGGACGAAAATATTTTGTTATAATACAAAAATATAATAAAAACGTTAATAATAATAAACGTAATAGGAAAGGGTCGAAATACATTTAGAACGAAAGAGTAAAAAAAGCAACGTAATGTTAGGAAATAGCCTGAGGGCAATAGATTTCGGTTTTCTCTTCGCAAAATAAACCTCAAGCGTGTAGTAACTTTGATTATATGACAGAAACGTTTAATTTTTTGTGCGGAATGTAAATTCGGTGGGATGGAATGAAACAAAAAAAAGTACAGCGGAAAAGTAAAAGAAACAAAACATAGAGTGTACTGAAAAGCATCTGATCTGAACTCGCCGAATCTCATGTTTGATATAAATATATCTAACATGTACCTATGCAGAGGTACAATTTATCTGGTAGATTTATTGATTCAGTCCCTAAATATACAATAAATATTATAACAATTTTGTATTTTATTCTGAAATTTTCAATTATAGAAACTGTCTTTATGGATTCTGCGTACGTAAAGTATTGTCTCAGAAATGTTTTCATTTGTTGTAGTTTTTCTTTACCTTTTATTTGTTATTGAGAGATGTGTGTAATATTGGAAACCAATCAATTTTATTACTGACAATCATACAAAGTCACTTAAGCGGTGTTACTTAACAATAAATAACCATTTTCTTCCTACTGACCAAACCGGATATATAGATACATATAGTATACATACGAACAATATGAGCTAACTAACTGACTGAATAAATTGAATTAAAATAAAAATTTATACAAGTTTTGAAAAAAATTACCTCATCTAGGACAGGAATCTTATTTGGTGATAGCCGTTTCTTTCTGCCAAGACATTTTATACTTCTTTTTCTTCCAAACAAATGTATGCATAAGCCTGTCCCAAACTCATACTAGTATATCTATATCCATCTCTTACTGGTCTGCCAATGTTTCTCTTCCCTTTTGAAGGTATCTTCCCTGATGGTATCCTTTGAGCTGATATCCTTCCATGTGATGTTTGCAACCATCACGATATCCCTTTATCTACTCATTCTAGTTGTAAATACCTAATTCTAACCTTCCGTCTCCATTTTTAAATCTGTGTTGTTTAGACCTCTAGAGGTTTTAATAAATAAAACGAGGAGTAAAAGAGGAGTACCTAGCCTTTCTCACTGAGTTGAAAAGTATGCTTATCAGCATGCGAGTCTCTCACAAAAGCATCTCGTACTTTCCACCCTATAGGATATAGGATATGTATTAGTTTCCACAATTCAAAATATAAAGAAGGACGTTAAAGACAGTAAAGAAGGTAATTCTTCAACAGTTTTGTTGACACCTGGTAAAAAAAGGAAAAAGTTAGGTAGATACTAGTGAGACTGATGGTAAAGACACCAGTGACAGTGATAGTAAAAAAGGCTATTCATTCGTAGACAATTTTGTTCCAATGGAATAAGGTAGCTGGTAATTACAGTAAATACACATTTGTATTCATGCAATTAAGCTATAGGCAATATTACAGATCACATTTATTTCTTATAAGGTTTATGAAGAAAATATTTTCTCGGAATAAACCACAGCTTACAAAATGTATGTAAAAAGTGCACGGTAGTAAAACGTAGTGTCTCACTGTTGAGGTTGGTAGCATTGTAAAATTTTCACTTCCTTTCCCTACAGCCCGATCATACGCAAAAGGCAAACTCGTGACTTCAGTATCCATACTAGAACTTTCAATTACTGCTTCATAAACTATTCTTGACTTTGTATTCAGGCTCTAAATTATGACCACTCCAAGTGAATGCCTAGGCAACCCTTTTGTGCCTTCTCTGCAGAATTGTAACTTTCCTACTCTTTATTCTTTATTTATTTATTTATTCCTTTTTTTTTTAATTTAACGTCCGACTGTTCTGAAATTACTGCTAATGCAGAGAAGGTGAAGGATGAAATGAATTTTTTGTAACGTATGAAAATATGCCGTGCCTGAATGGGATTCAAACCCAAGACCACATGATGAAAGCTGTGATCGCATCTCATCATGCGGTCTTGGGTTCGAATCCCATTCAGGCACGGCATATTTTCATACGTTACAAAAAATTCATTTCATCCTTCACCTTCTCTTCATTAGCAATCATTGCAGAACAGTCGGACGTTAAACAAAAAAAAAAACTTATTCCAAAATTTAACATATTTTGGTTATATAATATGTATTATTTTAAGTGACAAAAAAAGATTATTGGTTTATTTATTCCCAAAGCGATTGAAGGGTAATACCCAGAACTTGGAAGACCAAGGAAGAAATGGATAGATCAATAATTTAGTAATTCTTTTAGCTGGATGGCGTTACTGACTTATCTCATAGTGAGTGGAATACTTTTAGAGCAAAAAAGATTTAAATGATTTCCACAATTAAACGCTACATCATAAATGTTTAAACAATCTACGAACGGGATTCCTTCTAGTTATGGTAAAAAAATCTGGTGTGAAATACTCACACAACTTTCTCATGCCAATGCAAATAATGACCAGTATAATCTGACATTAGTAATAAAACATTACAAATAAACAAAAAACTAACCTCAAAAACATAACCTTATTTTAATCATGAGTGAAAGACGCAAAATGAAAATCGACCTCAGTTTGGCTTTAAAATACGGAAAATCACTCTTTCACGCTAAACTAGGCTCTTTAGAGAAAAATACTTTAAATAAAAGTTGTAGATCTTTTAATTTTCTATAAATTTGATTATACACTTTTGTCGTAAAATGCATACTAAGGCCGAAATCTTAAATAAAATCGCTTTTTCACACGTTTACGTGAGAAAAAAACAGAAAATCGCTAATTACCGATAAACTAAGCGTTATACAAGAAAATGTTTGAAATAAAAGTTGTAGTATTTTAAATTGTCTACAACTTTAATAATATACATTTTTGCAGTAAAAAGCATAATAAAGCCGCAATCCTAAACAAACCTTTTTTTACGTGAAAACAGGCTCACCAAGAATTTCAGCAGACATGGCGCGTACCCTATCTTGTAGAGCATGACAAATTTAGTAAACCGGGCGATTTTGAAAAAAATCGTAGGAGCCGTTTTTGAGAAAATCGCAAAAAAGTGAAAAATTACACGAATAAACTACTACTTCCGGTTGACCGATTTTGATGAAAATGTTCGTGTCACACACACACACAACAATTGCTAAAGCATCGTTTTTGGGTTCAGGGGGTCTGCAAACGTGTAGATCCGGTGAAAACTCGATTTCGAAAAATTGACATGAAAACAATACTTTCCTTCCTATATTATATCCATATAGGCAAGAGGAAATAAAAAATTATTACACATTTGATAATATTTTTCTTTTCGAAAGTCGAATATACAAGTTAAATTTAATACATATTTTACAAATTATAAAATAACAAGTGTCCGTATTTTACGACATAACTGTTTAGGTGAAACATTAAGCAAATAAATAGAGACTAGCGCTCCAAAACAACTACGGTAGGAAATAGAATAAACTTTTATGTTTACTTAATTTGTAACACAGCCGGAACTACAAACTGTAAATTCTGATGGAAGCTACGGAAGTTAGCACAACAAAGCAAAATTATCAAATATTCCAACAATTGTACTGTACAATTCTATGAATTTATTCTAAAATTCAGTTTCATTTTCATTTCAGTCTCCCTTAATCATTTGAAATATTTAACGTTTATGCATTATTTATAATAACTACCCTGAAATACAACCCCCACGCAGTACACTCTTGTATCAACTGTTAAAAGTTTTGGGGTATTTTTAAATGATTTATTACATCATATAAATGTTGGAATTAAAAACATGTAAAACATTTTTTTATTCAGAAAATACATGGTACAGTCTCATCTTCAAGCAAAACAGCGTACCGCATTTGTCATTTCCCCTACGAAAAAGAAATTTATAAAAGTAAATCAAATGAAAAAACTTAGATACAAGAAGAAATATTTGTTGTGTCAACTGTATTTACATGTACAATTAATTCATCGAAGTTGTTCAAAAAGTCAACCATCATTCTTTACATACTCTTACAACAATTTTAAACCTATTTACAAGTATTCTACAACTGTTTATCTTTTTTAACGAATGTTTTCCTTTCGGTAACTGCTACATTACAATCTGTTGTATTCATTGAACGATAAGTAATGATTAGCAAATAAAGTCAAAATACCACAGATCTTTTAACTCTGTGATATTTATACAAATAATCTGGTATGAAATAATAACACAGTACAACAAATTGTATTATTAATATTAATTGTATTATTCGATTGATAACGTGTATATCCGGTGAAAACTCGATTTCGAAAAATCGACAAACTTAAAACATACTTAAATTTCGAAAAAAACAATAATTTTCTTTCATATATATATTCATAGAGGTAAGAGAAAGTAATAGGTATAAGAGAAAGAAGTTCTCTTACCTATATGAATGTATACGAAAGGAAAGTATTGTTTTCATGTCGCTTTTTCAAAATCGAGTTTTCACCGGATATAGACGTTTATAGACCCTTCCTCTGATTACAAAAAACATGTTTAAGCAATAAGTCAGTGTGTGTGTGTGTGTGTGCACGCGCGCGCGCGCGCGTGTGTGTAAACAGAATATCTCAAGAACGGAACATTGTACGAAGTTAAAACTTAAAAAAGATACTGGTCTAGCATACTGGTATAAAAAGTGTTTTGATAATATATTTTTAGGCGATAAATTTTTAAAATTTTGTATTTGGAAAAATAAATAAGTAAAAATATGTCTGGTACGTAGGTACCGCCCCATCGGCGCACTTGCGTATCGGTGGGGCATGACAACAAGATGGACTCCCAGTGGTTGTTTTAATCCTAAAAAAATCTGGTGTGAAACTCTCACATAACTTTCTCTTGGCAATGCAAGTAATTAACATAACCTAACATTAGTAATAAAACATTAGATATAAAACGAAACTAACCTCAATAAACATAACCTAATTTTAATCATGAGTGAATGACGCAAAATGAAAATCAACCTCAGTTTGGCTTCAAAATACGGAACAACACTCTTTCACGCTAAGCTAGGCTCTGTAGAGAAAAATGCTCTAAATAAAAGTCGCAGATCTTTTAATTTTCTATAAATTTGGTTATATACTCTTTTTTCGTAAAATTCATACCAAGGCTGAAATCTTAAAAAATCAATTTTTTTACTTTATATCGTGAGAAAAAACAGAAATTCGCAAATTACCGCTAAACTAAGAGTTATACAAAAAAAATGTTCGAAATAGAAGTTGTAGGATTTTAAATTCTTTACAACTTTTATTATATACGTTTTTGCGCTAAAATGCATATTAAAACCGCAATCTTAAAAAAACAATTTTTTTACGTGAAAGCAGGCTCTCCAAGAATTTCACCAGACATGACGCCTACTCGTATCTTGTAGAGCATAAAAAATTTAGTAAACCAGGCGATTTTTAAAAAAAATCGTAGGACCCGTTTTTAAGAAAATCGCAAAAAAGTATAAAATGACACGAATAAACTACTACTTCCAGTTGACCGATTTTGATGAAAATGTTTGTGACCGGTTCGGTAGTAGTGTCTTACTTAAGTTTCAAGTTCGTACGATGTTCCGTTCTTGAGATATTCTGTTCACACACACACACGCACACACACACACACACACACACACTTACACACACGCGCGCGCGCGCGCACGCACACGCACACACACAGAGCAATCGCTAAAAAACATATTTTTTGAGTTAAGGGGTTCTGAAAACGTGTAGATCCGGTGAAAACTCGATTTCGAAAAATCAACATGAAACAATACTTTCCTTCCTATAATATTCATATAGGCAAGAGAAAGTAAAAATGTATATAAAAAGCGATTTAATATAAAAACCATGAAATTTGGAGGTAAAAAACGGTTGGTTACATAAGAGGAGAAATAAGCCACTTTACTGAACAATTTCTTGTTACATGAGAACAACTTGCGCTTGTAGTAGTGTGACATATGAAAACCTCTTTGAGGTTATGCCTTACTACTGACATTCAAGTGTCGTGTAAACCACAAATACTTCCCTTCCCCTTTTTCAAGGACTTAAGAGCACAATACGTATTAGACCGCTTATAATGTTATCCAGGTCATGTCTGGGGATATGATATTTTATATAATCAGTTTGTAATTTTTATAAAAAAATTGCTGTTTTAGTATTCTAATAATTTTTAATGAAATCTTCATTAGGAGATTTTCTTATCTGAAATTACAGTGTTGTGGAAATAAGTTTCATTTAATGTGGTCCACAGAATAATGTACAAATTAATTTGCTTAAGAATTTAAGAAAAGAATTTAAGAATTCTTTACCCTTTTGCCCAGAGCCTGGCATGCTGATAAGCATACTTTTCAACTCAGTGAGAAAGGCATGGTACTCCTCTTTTACTCTTCGTTTTATTTAGTAATACCTCTAGAGGTCTAAACAACACAGATTTAAAAATGTAGATGGAAGTTTAGAATTAGGTATCTACAACTAGAAAGAGTAGATAAAAGGATATCGTGATGGTTGCAAACATCACATGGAAGGATGTCAGCTCAAAGGATACATCAAGGAAGATACCTCCGAAAGGGAAGAAAAACATTGGCAGACATTGTAAGAGATGATATAACGGGTGCTTTATTAAGGAGGCAACCTTGATTATAAAAAGATAGAAATAATACATCGGTAAATTTTCTGTCCCCCAATCGGTATGTTGGCAACAATGTACTCAAGGCAAACTACCTAGGACAGTTAAGATGTTCCAGTCAAGCATTAGTGTGGTGACAGCAGTCGTTTCGTAATATTGGGTCAGCAATGTTTTTTTTTCCAAGGAAGAACGCGTGTTTTTTGTAGAAACTTACATAGCGAGTAAATCTTACAAAATGTTGCAAGATAAGTTTCAGTTGAAATTTCCCCGTTCTGCCGTTTCGAATAAATCGTCAATATTGCGTTTGATAAATAAATTCCGTTGAACTGGGAGTGTATTCGATGAGGAACCACCTCGCCAGCCAACAAAGTTAACCGCGAAAGTTCTCGAAAATTTGAAAAATCGTTCGACTCAATCACCTAAAAAATCGCTTAGAAGATTATCATTGCAAGCTGGGCTAACATTAACTACTGTTTTTAGAGCTACGAAAAAGTTACATTTCCATCCTTAGTTAATGTGATTTTTTCATCGGATCCTGTGGTCATCGCCAGTGGAGACGTCATATTCTTCCCTCGCAGTAGTGCGTCGATGGCTGCTTCGTCGGATCCGGTGGGCGTAAGGCTCAGTCGAGAGACCGCTGTGGGCATCGCTCGTGACAGTGAGCGATGACGGTCCGGGCGACGGCTTACGCTGTTGGGTCGGCGAGCGGAAGCATAATCTACTCTCTTGCGGGGTCGTCGATGAGCCTTCGTTGTAGTCCGGTAGTCGTGTGCCGATGGTGGACGTCTTGTCTGCTGTCTGGATCGGAATTGAGTCCTCTGGGCTCAATGTAGCGCTCTTTATATAAATGCCGAGAGCGCTGTAGTAGAGGGTGATCGTTGGTCATGGCCTTGATGACAAAAGCCTCTGTCAGTACACCGCCAAAAGCCTAACACCCCTCTCGGAACTATTGGCGGCTCCCTCTGTTGCTACGTCGGAAGCTTTGATAGCCGGCAGCACAGTACTTAATTAAAGGGGCGACGGTAACAGTAATAAAAATTAAAGGCAAAAAGTTTTTAAGTCAGCGAGCTTATCGATTTTTAATTTGGATATTAACACTGTTTCAGAGGAGGTTTTTTGATCTTGTTCCTAAATTTATTGGCACTGTTTTCTATTAATGGGAATAAATAAATAATTAAACAATACAAGAGATAGTACACTTCCCTGTGGAACTCCATGAAATATTGATATGTTTGCACCAGTGCAACCTCTATTTTCGTTACTTTTGATGAACTGTGGGTAATCAGTACAAGTGCAATTACATGTACCAAACTTCCGTACGTATGGAGGAAAACCAGTAAATTCAATAAGCTATATTCTGTGAAATTTAACGGTTAATGGAATATTATATTAGTATTTGACGTATCTTTAATGCATATTAGTGACAAATATACTGACATTGACACATAAATTCCTACTTTGGTAACAAAAATAAAATATTTATTTCAGTATTATAAGTATTAGAGATGTATAATGTACGTATAATATTGATTAGAAAATCTCTTGTGAAACACTCACATGACTTTTATTGCAAATGCAGATAATGAAAATACATAAACTAATTTTAATCATTAGTGAATGATGCAATATTAAAATCAACCGGTTTTCAACGTAAAATTACAGAAAATTGATGCAAAACTAAAGTCTGTAGAAAAAAACCCTTAAAATAAAAGTTATATATTTTTTAATTTTCTATAATATTATTATAAAGTTCTAAAATGTTTGGTAAAAATAGTTGGTCAAAAATTAAAAATTTGAAGGAGACAGTTTATTTCAAGCTACGTTTTCAATTTTTACTTTCTCTTGCCTATATGAATATATAGGAAGGAAAGTATTGTTTTCATGTCGATTTTTCGAAATCGAGTTTTCACCGGATCTACACATGTTCAGACCTCTGAATTCAAAAAACATGTTTTTAGCGATTGGTCTGTGTGTGTGTGTGTGTGTGTGCGTGCGCGCGCGGGCGGGTGTGTGCGTGAGCGCGGGCGTGTGTATGTGCGTGTGTGTATGTGCGTGTGTGTGTTTGTGTGTGTGTGTGAACAGTATATCTCAAGAACGGAACATCGTACGAACTTAAAACTTGAAACTTAAGTTACATACTACTACCGAACCTGACACGAACATTTTCATCAAAATCGGTCTACTGGAAGTAGTAGTTTATTCGTGTCATTTTTCACTTTTTTGCGATTTTCTCAAAAACGGCTCCTACGATTTTTTTGAAAACCGCCTAGTTTACTAAATTGTTTATGTTCTACAAGATAGGGTAGGCGCCATGTTTGCTGAAATTTTTGGTGAGGCTGTTTTCACGTAAAAAAATTGTTTTTTAAGATTGCAACTTTTAGCGGGAAAATGTATATAGTAAAAGGTGTAGAGAATTTAAAATGCTACAACTTTTATTTTAAACATTTTTTTGTATAACGCTTAGTTTATCGGAAATTAGCGATTTTCTGTTTTTTTCTCTCGAAATCGTGTAAACAAAATCGATTTTTTTTTAAATTTCAGCCTTATTATGCATTTTACGACAAAATTGTATAAACAAATTTATAGGAAATTAAAAGAGCTATTACTTTTATTTAAAGCATTTTTCTCCACAGAGCCTAGTTTAGCGTGAAAGAGTGATTTTCCGTATTTTTAAGCCAAACTGAGGTCGATTTTCATTTTGCGTCCTTCACTCATGATTAAAATAAGGTTAGGTTTTTTGAGGTTAGGTTATTTCTCACCTTTTATTACGAATTTTAGGTTATATTGGTTGTTATTTGCATTGGCAAGAGAAAGTTGTGTGTGTGTTTCTCACTAATTTTTTTGTAATTTTGTACCGCTGTTAATGCTTTTATGGCAGTTCCGACTCTTTTGCATGGCAGTAAAATTTGTATAAGATCCTTTTAGGGAGATGGAAACAAATTGGAAGTTGTAGAGGAATATATTTTACGGGATTCAAGGGTTGTTCGTGGAAGAACAGAATTCAGAGTTACGAAATAAGGAAAGAGTTTCAGACATAATTGTGAACAAGGAACGCAGGCATTATTGCGATACGAAGCATCTTCAAAGAATAAAAACATACAGATTACAAAAACAGTTTCCGAGAATCAGGCTTGAATGCATAAGAAGTTTGGTGGAATACCTTTACAACGCTTGGAGTAGTTTTAATAAAAGCTTTCTAATGAGAAAGAAAACGTTTTGATTTCGATACGGGCCGCCTGGTATATACCATAAACAAAACAAATATAACAATAATTCAGGCCTTCAGAGAGATATATTTTCTTTATCATAAATCTTAAGAAAGAAGACAGATTTTTGGCAAAATAATACTAGAATATTTTATAATTTAAAATAAAATATGAATTTATAAGAAAAATAAATATTAAACAAACATAACCGTTAAATTTAAATATTCTTTCACACCAAAAGAACAGAATTAAACGATAAAATTACACGAAATCCTCTAAAATATAATCAGTTTAGAAAACCAAACTTGTCTGAATGAAATTATATAATTGCGTCGAATTGTAGAAGATTCCACGATTAACTGCAAAATAAAAGAGGTGAAAATTCTGTCGTACAATGTTGTGTGGCTGTGAAGATATTTTCCAACCACTTCAGATATCTCTCTCTTTTTCTCCTTCTCTTAAAACTTATCCTTCTAGCTCAGTTTCTGATTAAAAAAACGCTACGAGGTATTCATAATCAAATTCAAGACCTTTTTTTTAAAAAAGTTGTTAATTGCACCACCCTCTTACATGCCTGATGGTTTTTCCTGTAAAATAACATAATACATTCTACGTGTAATATAATTTTAATTATGATAAAATCGTTTAATTATTTATTAATTCTTTGTAAAACGTTATTATTATTTATATCTAATAAAATGTAAAATAAGATATTTCAATCATCTGAATATTATTTTTTAATTGCAGACACTTCAAATAAAATATAAAAAAGAAATAGTTTTTAATTTTTATTTTTTTTGTCATAATTTTAATTACTAATGTCTTATTTACATATTATTACATGTAAATGTTGGTTAAAACGTTTAAAAATATATTAAACGTTAGAGAGATAATTTTTGTATCCTTTTTTAAAAGTTACATCAACGTAGAAATGTTATTATAGCTGAACGAACTAGAGACTGCAGATGAAGGCGAAGTATAGTGACCTAGATCACAGCACAGAGCCAATTGACTTTCGATAATCATATCCTGCGTTGTCACGTTGTGGTCCCACTGTGCATGACTGCCTAACTAAAAGTCAGCTGGAGTTCGGTAGAACAGAGTGTGACTTAGCGAAGGGGCAACCTCACATCCAACCTTGGCTGTTATTGGGTAGATCTCATCTGCAGTCTTTAGTTCGTTAGGGTATATTGACTACATCGTAACAACATTACTTAAATAAAAGTAGTGTTTATATATCTTTCATTAATCCGACCATCCTTTCAAACTGTAAAGAAATGCAAATTAAGGCCACAATCTAAAAATCTGGTGTGAAAACACTCACACGACATTCTCTTGCCAACGCAAATAATGAACAATATCCTTTTTTTAGCAACCCCATAACCCAATAAGATGAGGATGATGTCTATGATGTGTAAATAAGGTGTAGTCTTGTACAGATCCAGGTCGATCATTCCTAAAAGAGTATGGTTAATTGAACCCCAACCATCAAAGTACACTAGTAACCACTATCTAGTGTTCAATAAAAGTAACTACTTTTACTAGGATTTGAACCAGGAATCTTCGTCTTCGAAAATCAGCTGTGAAACAGCTGACTCGCGGCAATGATTTTACCTCTAGAATAACCCAATGGGTCTGTTAAACCTAATATTAGTAATAAAACATTAGAAATAAACAAAAACCTGACCTCAATAAACATAACCTAATTTTAATCATGAGTGAACAACGCAAAATAAAAATCAACTTCAGCTTGACTTAAACATACGGAAAATCATTCTTTCACGCTAAACTAGGCTCTGTAGAGTAAAATGCTATAAATAAAAGTTGTAGATATTTTAATTTCCTACAAATTTGATTATCTATGTATACTTTTGTCGTAAAATGCATATTAAAGTTATATTAATTAAGCCTAGTTTAGGCTCTGTAGAGTAAAATGCTATAAATAAAAGTTGTAGATCTTTTAATTTCCTACAAATTTGATTATCTATGTATACTTTTGTCGTAAAATGCATATTAAAACTGAAATTTAAAAAATAAAATCGATTTTTTTTACACTACTACGTGAAAAAAAGACAGAAAATCGCTAATCACCGCTAAACTAAGCGTTATACAAAAAAAATGGTGAAAATAAAAGTTGTAGGTTTTAAAATTCTCTACAACTTTTATTAATAAATTTTTGTGCTAATGGCTCATCCTCATTGTTGTGGAGTTTT
The DNA here is from genome assembly GCA_035578175.1 of Catonia carolina. Lineage (NCBI taxonomy): Eukaryota > Metazoa > Arthropoda > Insecta > Hemiptera > Achilidae > Catonia > Catonia carolina. Next base: position 74,033,132 of record JAQMRL010000004.1, read on the forward strand.
ATTGTAATTGAAATCCGTTGTATCGGAGTCCGTTATAGCGGAGTCCTACTGTAGTTGATGGTTGAATTTTGTTAATGAAAGAATATAATTATACGGATGAGCTTTTAAAACGAGATATGTATAAATTTTAAAGATGAAATAACAGTGCCTTTTACCTCTTTACATTTATCTGCAGAGACACTCATTTCAAATACATACATTAAACAAAATAAAACTTATCGTGTGGGTGGAGTAAATTCATGCGGTACAAAATAATAGGCTATGCGATAGTACAGCTCAATTGAGGACAGCTTAGAATTATTTTCTCTCCCACGTTTACACTACTGTTACGCCTACGCAGAAACAATCTCAATTTTGTTTCGAGCTACACGGATATCATTGAAGTTACCAAAATGTTTCTCTAAAATAATGTTTTAAAATTATTCGTTTTTTCACAATATTTTCCCTTGTCAATTTTCATTTCGTTTTTCTAAAACGATTATATTAAATGTCAAAATTATTTATTTAAAAATTATCTTTTAGAAAAATGTTTTTACAAAGAAATACTTTACATTTTTACAGTAATTCTATTGTTTTTTTCGTTTTTATAATAAATTGAATCTGTCAAAATTTACGTAATAATGTTGTAATATAAAAGGAAATAAGAATAATACAATATTTTTAATATTCGGTACATTCAATTTTAATTTTCTAAGTTGATGAAGATTTCTCTGTGACCGAAATATGTATGTAAAAATTTGAAAAATAAAATTTTTAAATGTTCATTTAATTTCCTTTAAAAAAATTTCAATTTCAATTTCAATTTTTAAATTTAGTGAACATTATAATGAATTGTGATTTGGTCTTCTCCTTCTTCTTCTTCTTCTTCTTCTTCTTCTTCTTCTTCTTCGTCTACTTCTTCTCACTATCAAGTTTCCAACTCACAACAGCGACAAACTATTGAATTATTTCCATCTTTTGAGTGGCCTTCCAACATCTCTTCTTCCTACCGGTCTGTATTGAAAAACACAGAGGGGGATCGTTCCCTCAGGTATTCTCACTCTGTTCTCCCTCTATCAACTTCGATATTCTGCAATTTTCCCTTTCAGTTGTGAACATCCAGTTCCGTTCTTATGTCCTCATTTCTTAGTTGGTTCCTACGATTGTAACCCTTTGTTCATCGCAGGAATTTCATTTCTGCCACCTGTACTCTACTCTCCTGTGGTCTGGTACTAATCCACGACTCACTTCCGTAGAATAGGACTGGGGCAGCCATCACCTTGTAAAATGTGATTTGGTTTGAATTTCATTCTAGTTTTTGTCTTATCTGAGGTGACGAGAAAAAACTAATGTTCACTTCCTCACGATGGGGAAGTAGTGTTGGACTCAAATGAGGCGTTCTCGTTCATTTGGTGATACCAACCAAGAGCTGACGCAGTTGCCAACAGGCCAAGGTTGCTTTAGGGCATATTTGACGAAGTTCAAATTCATGAAGTACCGAAATGTCGACTGTGGGACGGTGAAGAGGAGGAGTCCATTGAGCATATTTTTGAAAGATGTCCCTATTATTTGCCTCAATTGAGTCCAACACTATTTCCCCCATCGTGAGAGAAAGAACTAAAAGGCGGTGAGTTTTTCTCACCGCCTCGAATATAAAAAAGTAGGCTCTAGACATTTCTGGACGCTATTTTTGCAGCCCACACACACGTTAAATTGATAATTATAAATCGTATTTTATCTTATGAAACTTATCCTTTTGTGCCAAGAATCAAACACAGGATCTTCAGTATTCTATAATTGTTGTTTAGGTCAACAGCCGAAAGGCTGGTTTGAACCTCTAGAGGTTTTACTAAGTAAAACGAGGAGTGAGGTGGTTTACCATTGCCTTCCTCACTGAGTGGAAAAGTACGCTTATCAGCATGCCGGGCCCTCTGAAAAGCACATATTTTCCACTCTGTAAATGATACCTTCACTTCATTCACCACAGGGTTTGGCTGTACAATGAAATTCATTACTTTCAGAGGAGATAACTCTGATTAAAGTCTTTTACACCTCTACCTCTTCTGTTCTTAAATGATTCAGTCATTTAATTGGCTGACCATGTGATAAGAAACAGAACTATTTATTTTAGCCCTGCAACGAACAAATTGAGTGTAAATAATTTGACACTCCACCTGTCTGTTATGGGCAGATTCTATAATTGTACCACCAAAACAATAATGATATAATAATATTGACAAAAACTAAATAAATGAAAACTCGCAGATGATCGTTTTTAGATTTATATTACATAATATGGTTTAAATGGAATTAGAGTTATAAATATCAGGATTAATCGTATAGAGACGCTTTGCAAAAAGCTAGGTAGTGACAAGCTAACCGTGTTTACACGCGTGTGCGTGTGCGTGTTCATGATAAATTACACTAACGCAAAAGTCGTAATACTATCCTAAACGAATGTCCAAAACTGTACTCTGTCTACTCAACTAATCCATTCTTAAAACTCTTGCCCACTTTTGACATGTTCATAACTCATATTTTATGGTCGAATAACCGCGTCACGTTTTAAACGATCTATCTTTTGAAAATGTGTTGAAGATTTTGGTAATTACGTAATATTTACATCTTTAGTGTAAATTTTTATAAGTTTTTTTCTTTTAAGGGGGTAGTCAACCCAGTAAATGAAAATCAAAACTTCTGGGTATAATTTATCATTATTTATTTTAAATGAAAGAGTAATTACTAGTAATGATCTACCATTTGAACCTAGCCAAAAAATTAATTACAGCCCCTAATATAAGGGTGAGGTTGGAATAGCGGGCTTTTACGGGGAATCAAATATCTCAGAAACCAAGAAAGATATCAACATAATTCTTATGCTACAAAATACAGAAAATTGCTGTCTGTTATCTGTTGTATGCGCTTGTATGTATTTTTTCTCACAATAAATTTATTGAAGAAAAACCATATTTTCAACAACATTTATTTTATGTATTCACAAATTATTTTTTAACTAAATCCCTGTTAAAGTTTTTGTAATAATCATCAGATAATAGAGCAAAAATATTATAAACATTTGAAAAAAATATCATCCAAATATCTTTAATACTAACCAAAATATTAAATTCCCAAGAATGTACAATCATGCAAAAACCACATTTCCGGAAAACGTAAAGTTAAAGGAATAATTTCACTCGCCTTGCTAGTGAGCTTTATTTTAAACAGATATTTTTAAAATTTTTTATCAACGTACAAACAAAGTAAACAAAATATGTTGTGATTCAGAAAATTTTAAACTTCAAATAAATGCAATGAACAATCGAAATTTAAAAAAACATCTTCTTAATAATCAGGTGATTAGCCTTTCGGCTGGTTTGAATCTTTAGAGGCTTTAATAAGTAAAACGAGGAGGTGGTTTACTAATTCCCTCCTTACTGAGTGGAAAAGTATGCTTATCAACATGCCAGGCCCTCTGAAAAGCATTTACTGTTCAACTTGTTAATGACACCTTCACTTCATTCACCATAGGGTCTGGCGGTAGGCCTACAATGTAAACTGCAAAATGAAAAACCCACCGGATTGGTTTAGAGGTCGTTTAGAGGTTGGTTAGAAGTCGTCGCCAAAAATAGCTGTTTAACAGCTGATTTTCGGAGACGAAGGTTCCTGGTTCAAATCCTAGTAAAGGTAGTTACTTTTATACAGATTTGAATGCTAGACAGTGGTAGCCGGTGTACTTTGATGGTTATGCTTATCAACATAAAAGTAAAGTAAATAGTAAGTTAAGTAATAGTAAGTAAAGTAAAAGTAAGTTATAAAAGTAAACATTAAAAGTATGCTTATCAACATGCCGGCCCCTCTGTAAAGCATTTTTACTGTCCAACTTGCTAATGACACCTTCACTTCATTCACCGTAGGGTCTGGCGGTACAATGTAAACTGAAGAACATATCAGTATTAATGAAAAACCCACCGGGTTGGTTTAGAGGTCGTTTAGAGGTTGGTTAGAAGTCGCCGCCAAAATCAGCTGTTTAACAGTTGATTTTCGGAGACGAAGGTTCCTGGTTCAAATCCTAGTAAAGGTAGTTACTTTTATACGGATTTGAATGCTAGACAGTGGTTACCGGTGTACTTTGATGGTTGGGGTTCAATTAACCATACTCTCTCAGGAATGGTTGACCTGAGTCTGTACAAGACTACACCTCATTTACACGTCCTACACATCATCCTTATCTCATTGGGTCATGGGGTTGCTTATTGTTCTGATTGAACAGATTGCAACGTACACACATTAGGAATAAAAAAAAAATGAAATACTAATAGTTGCACGTAAAACCGAGTTCTTGGTATTTTAAAATTAAGATATGCAGCGCTTTATTATTTTCGTAATTAATGAAAGACAAATCACAATAGGAACACCACGATGGTTAACTAACAAACTATTAAGAATACTGATTCATATTTGACAGTGTGACAAAGCGAGAATAGGTAGGTGGAATTAGGTACTGGTGGAATTGGTAGGTAGGTAACTGGCTGAACGAATACGAGTTTTACCGGCGCAGGTCTAGTTTATTGTTCTGTTTATTTTGTATGTTAATATTCTTCTAATTTGCCCATAACAGACAGGTGGAGTGTCAAATTATTTACACTCAATCTGTTGATTGCAGGGCTAAAATAAATAGTTCTGTTTCTTATCACATGGTCAGCCAATTAAATGACTGAATCATTTAACAACAGAAGTTTGGTGTAAAAGCCACTAATCAGAGTTATCTCCTCTGAAAGAAATTAATTTCATTATACAGCCAGACCCTGTGGTGAATGGAGTGAAGGTGTCATTTACAGAGTGGAAAATATGTGCTTTTCAGAGGGCTCGGCATGCTGATAAGCGTACTTCTCCATTCAGTGAGGAAGGCATGGTAAACCACCTCACTCCTCCTTTTACTTAGTAAAACCTCTACAGGTTCAAACCAGCCTTTCGGCTGTTGACACTAATCAGAAACACCATTCTTCTAATAATATTGGTTTATTATTTTTTAAATTGGTAATATCTCCGTTATTATCCATGAAAATGAAAAACTTTACATAATCAAACTTATTTGTCTTTAAATGTTTCGTTATTTCGATAAAATAACATTTTTTTATACATTAACTTTTAACGAAGATATTCGTAGTTTTTGTTTACCCCTCTCTCTGAACTCCCCATCCCTTTCTGATATTAAAAATTTTTTTTAACCTATTTTCATTTAGATTATTTCCAGAACCTAAATACCACAATTCATTGAATTTGGTTCAGCGGTTCTTACGTGATGCCGTAACATACAAACAGACAAAAATTTAGCTGAACTTATTTTCGGTGTTTACTTGATAACGTAGAAACAAAATTTGGGGCATTTTGAAAAAAATTATAGACAAAATCATAATTTTATTTATATAGATAGGCAAGAGAAAAAAAATATGTAAAAGTAAAAATGTATTGCTATCCAAGTACTTAACCTTTAAGATAAATTTTTATGTATTATTTATGTACCTACTCGATATATATGTTCTTTAATTTACTACCTGTCATTTTCGCTTATGCTAGTTTATATTGTTAGCATACAGGCTACTGTAAACCATCCTCTAGAATTTAATACCATACAGCTAACACTATCTGTCGTGACAAGAAGAAGTTAAGTATTTTATAGAGTAACGCACGATCATATTACTGATGTAAATCGTTGACCAGAGAATCATTTTATATGTAACTGCATACTCTGTTCATTGTCGAGTTGTATCGGTGTATTCTAGTTACTGGAATTTACTCACATGCAATTGCGATAAGTATTTTCAAATAAAATTGTTTGTTTGTTTGTGTTTTAAGTTAAGTAAAGTTGATTTGATGGGGATCAGGTTTATTTTATTTTCAATTATTTGATTGGATGAAATGAATTAGGTTTCTTATCGTCCATGTGTAGTCTATTTAATACTGTATTGAATTTTCTTGTGTCTTATCTTTTTGTTTTCTGTTGTATTACGAGGGATATTCATTAAGTTCTTTTAACTAAGAGTTATAATTATTCTTTTGCAATTAATTTTTAAATGCAAATATAAACTTACATTTAGGGGAGACTGTACTTTGTATCCCGCCAATTTTAAAAAGTAAAATCTGGTGTGAAACACTCACACAACTTTCTCTTGCCAATGCAAATAATTAACAATAAACCTAACATTAGTATTAAAACATTAGAAATGAACAAAAACTAACCTCAAAAACATAACCTTATTTTAATCATGAGTGAATGACGCAAAATGACAATCGAACTCAGTTTGGCTTAAAAATACGGAAAATCACGCTTTCACGCTAAACTAGGCTCTGTAGAGAAAAATGTTTTAAATAAAAGTTGTAGATCTTTTAATTTTCTATAAATTTAATTATATACACTTTTGTCGTAAAATGCATACTAAGACCGAAATGTTAAAAAAATCGATTTTTCTCACGTTTTCGTGAGAAAAAAAACAGAAAATCGCTAATTACCGCTAAACTAAGCGTTATACAAAAAAATGTTTGAAACAGAAGTTGTAGGTTTTTAAATTCTCTACAACTTTTATTATATAAGTTTTTGCGCTAAAATTTATATTAAAGCCGTAATCTTAAAAAAACAACGTTTTTACGTGAAAACAGCCTCACCGAGAATTTCAGCAAACATGGCGCCTACCCTATCTTGTAGAGAATAAAAAATTGAGTAAAATAGGCGATTTTAAAAAAATCGTAGTACCAGTTTTTGAGAAAATCGCAAAAAACTGAAAAATTACACGAATAAACTACTACTTCCGGTTGACCGATTTTGATGAAAATGTTCGTGTCGCGTCCGGTAGTGGTATGTAACTTAAGTTTCAAGTTTCAAGTTTGTACGACGTTCCGTTCTTGAGATATTCTGTTCACACACAGACACACACACACACACACACAGACACACACACAGACCAATCGCTAAAAACATGTTTTTTGGGTTCAGGGGGTCTGAAAACGTATAGATCCGGTGAATACTCGATTTCGAAAAATCGACATGAAAACAATACTTTCCTTCCTATATATTCATATAGGCAAGAGAAAGTAAAAATTATTGTCTTTGCACTAAAACGAGCAGTATAAAATTGTGAAAAATATTTGTTCTTGGTAACATGATAATTTTTCCATGGAAAATTGATAAAAACTTCTTTTTTTTGACGTAATTTAATTGACGTAATTGCTATTTTTAGGTACATTTTTCATAGGATTGGTAAAAGATAGGGAAATGAAACTTTACGTACTATAGGTGTCGGGTTTCTTCTTAAGCGACTGACTTTATTCTAATTTAATCATTGGACCATAATATTGTTTTTTTTAAATTACGAATAACATAAAATTTTTACAAATTGTTTTCTACGTATTTTGCGTATTAATAACTTTTAGAGCACCTGAGAAAGTTATAAAAATGTCGGTTTAATGTGGATATACAAGATAATTAACTGGTAAAAATTTCAGCCTGGTAAGTTTATTGGCTTCTGAGAAAAATGTACCTAGTATTAAAAATCTAAATTTACGGGAAAACGCAAGAAACAAGAAAGCACAAACCAAAAACAAAATGAACACAAACAAGTAAATTTTCCTTTAACAGTTGTTTAAAAAGCTGAACCAACAGCTGAGAATACAAAAATCAGTGATGCAGGTATTTTAAAAACTAAAATTTCCTTTGCACTTAAACGAGCAGTATAAAATTGTCAAAAATATTCGTTCTTGGTAATACGAAAATTTTTCTGTGTAAACTTGATAAAAACTTTATTTTTTGTTTTTTGGACGTAATTTAATGTTATTTCTGGTAGATCTAGGCCTGAACTATTGAAAAACATAAAAAACCAAAAATCGAAATTTTGAGTTAAAACTACGTGCCATCTCCCCTTAAATTGACTTACTTTAACAACAACACATTTCTAAAATTGTACCTCAGGTTCTGATTTACAACTGATTTAAAAATCATGTTGTGTTGTTTAGGTCATCAGCCGAAAGGCTGGTTTGAACCTCTAGAGGCTTTACTAAGTAAAACGAGGAGTGAGGTGGTTTACCATTGCCTTCCTCACTGAGTGGAAAAAGTATGGTTATCAGCATACCGAGCCTTCTGAAAAGAATCTATTTTCCGTCCTGCAAATGACACCTTCACTTCATTTACCACAGGGTCTGGCTGAATAATGATGAAATTCATTACTCTCAGAGGAGATAACTGTGACTAGTGTATTTTACACCTCTACCTCTTCTTAATGGTTCAGTTATATAATTGCCTGGCCATGTGATAAGAAACAAAACTACATTTTGTAGCCCTGGAACTAGCAGATCAAGCACAATTGTTAATGGGCAATTCAAAATCACAATAATTCCTTAATATGCCACATGAATTTTGCCGATCTGCCAGAAATTTCACAAAGACAACTGAACCGTCGATGGAGTAGACACACGATACAGTAAATCAACTGTAATAGCAGTTAAAAGTTTTATATGGTATAAAATTGAAATTTAACACATTTTTAATTAACTTATCTGGAGCACTATAACTGGGTGATGTCCTCCTCAAAGCCGTTAACGCGGTTTTTGTATTATTTTAATTTGCCGGTAACGGGCAGGTGGAGTGTTAAATTAATTGCTCTCGATCTGCAGTTTTCAGGGCTACAAAAAATAGTTCTGTTTCTCATCACGTAGTCAAACAATTATATGACTGAACTATTTTAGAACAGAAGAAGAGATAGAGGTGTAAAAGACATTATTCAGAGTTATCTCCTCTAAGAGTAATTTATGTTGCTATACAGCCAGACTCTGTGTTGAATGAAGTGAAGGTGTCATTTTCAGGGTGGAAAGTAGGTGCTTTTCGGTGGGCCTGGCATGCTGATAAGCATACTCTTTCAATTCAGTGAGGAAGGCATGGTAAACCACCTCACTTCTTGTTTTTCTTAGTAAAAATTCTAGTGGCTCAAACCAGCTTTTCGCCTAATGACTTAAACAACAACATTATAATTTCCTAATAACTTTTATTCTACTTCGATGCAAATATTTACCTATTTTTGTCATATTAAATTCATAAAATCAATATAAATACATATATATGCAAACATAACACATTAAAAATTCAAATAATAAAAGTAATTGTTGATTATAAATGTATAATTTATGCATAAAACTTTTGTTTACTCTAGTTTTAATTCCAAAGAGTATACTTTTACTATTTGTGATTATTGTCCCCATTTAAATTACATATAAACTTGACAATAAAACTTTTTAAAACTTTCATTTGTATGTTAATTACAAGATAAAAATATAATACAACATAAAAAGTAGAATAAAATATTATAATACTTAGATTTTTTTTTAAGTAAAAAAATTAAAAATGAACAATAATATGTCAGTAAATTTTATAACAAAAATTAATCCAGCAAGACATGCTTAATATTAGTTTCCATGCAATTTGCACTTATAACGTTTTCCATTTATTCTCAATGGGATAAATTTAATTATACGTAGATGCAGTAGTATGTAAATTATTCCCAATTGTAGGTAGCTTATATTCTAACAGAAATAATAACAGATTCAACGAAAAAACAACAGAATAATATTTAAAAAAAATTACAAAAAAAATTTACAAAAGAATCACAGAAAAAAAATTACAAAAAAAAAAAAATTAAAAAATTTTTTTTTAAGAAACGCTATTATTTAACAATTAATCAAAAAAAAATGAACTAAAAAGAAAAAAATAAAAAAATTTACAAAAAAAAATCACAGACATTACAGTTAAAAATAAAAGCGTGGCGCATTAATATATATCATATTTATTGTAAAAAATATTCGTTGTAAAATATTATATATATTAATGCGCCACGCTTTTATTTTTAACTGTAATGTCTGTGATTTTTTTTTGTAAATTTTTTTCTTTTTTTCTTTTTAGTTCATTTTTTTTGATTAATTTTGTTAAATAATAGCGTTTCTTAAAATTTTTTTTTTTAATTTTTTTTTGATTATTTTGTAATTTTTTTTCTGTGATTTTTTTGTAAATTTTTTTTATTTATTTCTTTTTAGTTAATTTTTTTAAGTAATTGTTAAATAAAAGCGTTTTTTAAATTTAAAAAAAAAAATTTTTTTACAAACACCTCCACAGCGTATTGTAATCGAAGATAAACAAGTGTGCAAAGTTTGATTCATATTGATACGGTAGAAGTATTAAAATTTTAAGTTGCAAGATTTGATGGATCGAAGAGTAAGTTAAATAAAAGCGTTTAATAATAATAAATTAATTTTACTACTGTGGTAATGAAAAGGCTGAAGAACAAATCACCAGTCCCTCAACACAAAAAATCTGTTCACCCACTAAGTGGGGGTTAAGATTTCCAACCCTTTATTGGGTTCAGGAGCACCTTTTGCTGGGTTAACCCTTTATAAGGCAGTAGGCTATTACGTGGAAAAATATACGGGGTTATTATAAATGATGAACCCTATTTAATAAATTCATATTTATTTAAGTATAAATGCAAAATGAAAAATTCACATACCAATGGAAAGAGGAAGTTTCAAAGTTTTTTTTACACATTTACAAATGTTCGATGTGTCCTCCTTGTGTAGCACGGCAAACATCTAAACGATATCCAAACTCGTCCCACACTCGTGCAAGCGTATCTTCCGTTACTGAGTGCACCTCAGCAGTGATACGGTTCTGCAGGTCGGCCAGAGTTGTTGGTAGAGGCGGGATGAAAACTCTTTCCTTAACGTAACCCCATAAGAAATAGTCACATGGGGTGAGATCAGGAGATCTCGGTGGCCAGAAGTTTAGAGCCAGGTCTTGATTTCCTATCCGTCCGATCCAGCGCTGAGGAAGGGTTTCTGCAACTACAGCCGCCCACTTGCGCGCATGTACAGGTTAAGAATGTGTAAAAAAAACTTTGAAACTTCCTCTTTCCATTAGTATGTGAATTGTTCATTTTGCATTTATACTTAAATAAATATGAATTTATTAAATTGGGTCCATTATTTATAATAACCTGTATACTTTGTTGTAAAATATTAAATTTTGCTTTACAGGAACTTGAATAATGTATTTCTAGTGCTAGAATAGTAAGATATTTGTTTTTTTTATGTTAAGTCTTGGTAAGTATACTTACCAAGGAACGTTTATTGAAATGGGAATCACATACTGTTTAGTGGTAAGAATGCTTATTAAACCAATTTGTAGTACTATAACAAAAAGATGGGTAGAATAACTTATCTTAACTTTATATTAGTATGAATGCTTGCTTTCCCGTAAAAAACTTGAATTTTCTAAGCACTATACAAAAATAACAACAAAACAACATTGTACCGTACGCTGGTATGAATCCTTACCACATTCGTGTAACTCAGGAAGCAAATGATCGCTGCGCGCTAATTTCAATATGTGTATAGCTTACTTACCAGAGAACATCTACAACACCAGAAAATGCCAATAATGTTCGACTGCTCTAGCTTATTCTTAAATAAACTCGACCTTATTGCCAGTGGTAAGTATACTTACCAAAGACCTGTAAAGGGTTAGGCCTAAAGGCTGGACTCAGTGTCACTTGATGGTGACAATACGGAGTAGTGTTATGTAACCGTAATGATTTGGTAACTCTGAAAACAGCTGTTTGGTTTTCTACTGGAGCAAACCGTAAGACGGATTGATGGAAACAGCCTTGTCAGTTATCCAACAGAGACATCTTCTTCTTCTTGGGCCTGGTATGCTGATAAGCATACTCTTTCAACTTAGTGACGAAGGCAATAGTAAACCACCTTACTCCTCGTTTTTTACTTAGTAAAACCTCTAGAGGTTCCAACCAGCCTTTCAGCTGTTGACCTAAACAAGTGGTACTTCTAAGTTGTTCGATTGGAGTCGCTTAATTAGAAATAAGAGGGAGGAAGAATTCAACTCGCCTTCCGATTGGTCGAAAATTATGTCACTGGTTTTCGTTGTCTACATTTATTTTTCGCTTCTCTTGGTGGGAGAATTTTGATCATACTTCCGTGTGATGTACGAGGTGTGGCTATTAAACAACGAGACTGACGTTGTAAAAACTTTATTTTAATTTTAGGGTATACATAATCACTACATGAAAATTTTCAATTGTTGGAAACGGTGCTGGAAGTCATCTTCTATCAGCTCCTTCAGGACACGTGCCGCTTTCTCTTTTACAGCTTCCACAGACTCAACTCTTGTCCCTTTTAATGCAGATTTCACCTTAGGGAACAGGTAGAAGTCACATGGTGCAAGATCTGGTGAATAAGGTGGATTTTCGAACACTGAGAAGCTGTACTTGGCTAGGAACCTCTTGGCAGATAACGCGGAATGAGCTGGCGCATTCTTAGTGGAGAACCCATGATTTGTCCTTCCACATTTCGGGGCGTTTTTTCCTTATTCTTTCACGTAGTTTATAAAGTACCTCAAGGTAGTAATATTGATTAATTGTTTGATCTTCAGGAACCCAGTGAAGGTACACAATCCCGTGGATATAAAAAAAAAACAATCATCATTGCTTTAAATTTTGACTTGCTCATTCGAGCTTTTTTGGCTCTCGGTGAAAATCGGCTCTCCATTGCATGGATTGGCGCTTTGTTTCTGGATCATAAATAAAAAACCACGTTTAATTACATGTTATTATCTTCTACCTGTTCCCTAAGGTGACATCTGTATTAAAGGGGACAAGATTTAAGTCTGTGGAAGCTGTAAATGAGAATGCGGCTTGTGTCCTGAAGGACCTGACAGATGATGACTTCCAGCAATGGAAAACTTGCATGGAGCGTTGTAGGGATAGAGAAGTAGTGTATATTGAAGGTGACAATAATTGATTATGTATAAAATTAAAATAAAATTTTTACAACGTCAGTCTCGTCATTTAATCCACACCTCGTATACCTACTGCAATATCCAGTACTGTAATTAAACTATTTATTATATAATTCAGTATATGAAGACTTCAGTTATAAGTAATTTATTAAATAGCTCTCAAATAGATGGAGAGAGACAATTTAAAATCGTCTACACTTGTATTGAATTAGTTTTATTTTAAAAGTATAAAATTTTGAATAGAATAATAGTTCCTATTATTTCGTGATACATTGTATATATATGTAAATATAAAGTCATTTTGTAATTGAAAATATGAGATTCGTAATTGTACTCTTGGGAAATTCCGTCAATTCATAATTCTGTGTATAGCTGGGGAGGATTACTAGCAATGTATGTACCCTGATATTATCAATCTAGAGAACTCATGGAACATCACGTAAAGTTATCATCCTTATTTACAATTGGGATTTAAATTAAACTTGGACGCGATATTGGTTGTTTGCTTCAATAATTGTAGTCACTTTTATTGATAAAGATGTTAGAAATTTTTATACATTTTTAATATATTCAATTTTGAGTGTTATCTGCTTTGAATATTATTGATCTAAATTGTGTTCTAAGATAATAAAATTGTCTTGAAATAAATAATAAAAATCTGGTGTGAACACTCACATGACTTTCTCTTGCCAATACAAACAATGAACAATAGCCTATAACCCAATATTAGTAATGATACATTAGAATAAACAAAAAACTACTCTCAAAAACCATAAACTACGTCAAATTTGTCCACCTGTGATGCTGAATTACATTCATATTTCACAGGCGAGGGTGGTGCGATATCTTGGCTTATGGTTTGACAGGCGACTAACTTGGAAGTATCATATACGTACGAAACGTTTAGAACTTAACCGCCGTCAGAAAATACTCTTCTGCTTAATTAACCCTCGATCAAGATTGAATCTCCGCTCCAAGATTTTATTATACAAATTCCTTTTAAGACCAATCTGGACTTATGGTTTCCAGCTCTTTAGAATAGCGGCAGAGAGTAAATTAAAGTCGATCCAAGCCTTTCGGTCAAAATTATTAAGACTTGCTTCTGGCGCTCCTTTTTATGCAAGCAATAAAACCCTCCACGACGATTTCAAAATTCCTACAGTAAAGAAGCTAACCGCGTCCTTGTATAGTAACGGGTGATTCAAAAAGAGCGCCGGTTTTTAAACGGCTGGTAAATTTTTGTTTATCGGTTGGCAACATTGTTAGACCTCATTTCTATTTCGGAGAACATTCCGATTGACGATCCAGTTGTAGTTTCCCTTGTTCGCAGTGTAGTGCTCTCGCAGTCTGTGTCTAACCATGGAGAAGTTTACTATTGCACAACGAGTGTTAATCGTCAAAACATTTTACCAGAGTGAAGAGAGTTATGCGGCTACTGTCAGGCGACTTCGCGGTACTCTAGGACGTAATGAAGCACCGAATGAATCAACAGTTCGCAGGCTCATGAAAAAGTTTTTTGAGACGGGTTCAACAGTCGACCTTAAAAGTTCTGGACGTCGTCGTTCTGGCCGAACTGAGCAGAACGTTGCGTTGGTTCGTGACAGTGTGGCTGTTAGCCCAGCAAAATCAATACGTCGCCGTTCTCAACAATTGGGTGTACGATGTTCTTCTGTACGGAGAATTCTTCGGTACGATCTCCAATATCACCCGTATAAAATTTAGTTGCTGCACGAGAAACACTGTTGTTGCTCCGTGAACGGTTCCAGGATCGCATCATTTCTCGTAATTCCGACCATCAATGGCCACCAAGGTCGTGTAACTTGACGCCTAGTGACTTTTATCTTTGGGGTCATCTGAAGTCATTGGTGTATGCCAATAAACCCCGAAACATCAATGACTTGAAGGAGGAAATTCGACGGGTTATCGGGCAAATGGAAGTCGAAACTTGTCGTGCAGTAATACCCAAATTCATGGACAGAGTTGATGCGTGCCAGCGCAGTAGAGGAGGACATATGCATGACATCATTTTTCATACATGAAATTGGAAGGTAAGATGAACTTGTTGATGTATTTATTTTCAGTTTTTCAATAAAATAAATCTCTTAATTTGATATATCAAAACCGGCGCTCTTTTTGAATCACCCTATACATTTCACGAAAGACTAGACGACCATCCAAACCAACTAGCCCGTGATCTAGCTACCAGGAACTTACCAACTGTGCGTCGTTTAAAGCGAAAATGGAGTAGAGGCCTCTTGGTCTGAATAAAGGTCAATAACCGAAGTTTTGAACGGAGAATGTAGCTATCACTGGGTACCTCTTCTCCTTAAAGTGAAATTCTCCACAGCCATACGGAAGTTGTGCAGCTCAATGTACAGTACGGTAATAAAAATTAAAGACAAAAAAAAACATAACATTATTTTAATCATGAGTGAATGATGCAAATTAAAAATCAACCTTAGTTTGCCTTGATAATACTACGAAAAATCACACTAAACTAGGCTCTATAGAGGAAAATGCTTAAAATAAAAGTTGTAGATCTTTTTATTGTCTATAAATTGTTATTGTACATTTTTGTCTTAAAATGCATATTATGGCCGAAATCTTAAAAAATCCATTTTTACAGATTTTCACAAGAAAAACAGAAAATTACTAATTACCGCTAATTAAGCATTATACAAAGAAATGTTTGAAATAAAAGTTGTAAATTTTTAAATTGTTTTTGGCTTTTAATATACTTTTTGCGCTAAAATGCATATTAAGGCAGCAATCTTCGAAAACCATTTCTTTACGAGAGAACAGCCTTCCCAAGAATTTTAGCAGACATAGCGCGTACCCTATCTTGTAGAGCATAAAAAATATAGTAAATGAGGTGATTTAAAAAAAAATAGGACCCGTTTTTGAGAAAATCGAAACAAAGTGAAAAATGACACGAAGAAACTACTACTTCTGGTTGACCGATTTCAATGGAAATGTTTTCGTGTCGGGTCCTCTAGTGGCATTTAACTGAAGTTTCAAGTTTCAACTTCGTACAATGTTCCGTTCTTGAGATATTTTGTTCACACACACACACACACACACACACACACACACACACACACACACACACACACAACACACACACACACACACACGCCGACCAATTGCTAAAAACATGTTTTCTGGGTTAGGAGGTCTAAAAACGTGTAGATCCGGTAAAAACGATGTAGAAACTTCGACGTGAAAACAATACTTTCCTTCCTATATATTCATATAGGCAAGAGAGAGTAAAAGTTAAAACAGGTATCTACTGTATATAGCATGCAATAATTAGAACTATACAATTTTAAAAAGAGAAAAATATTTCAATATTATAATTTTTTTGGCTAGTGGAAGATATGAGTACCTATTATGGTACGTAAATTGATTTTTAAAGATACCATACTGTATCTTTGTACATATTACATTAAATATATAAAGAACAAATATTACAATTTATTAAGAAAGAAAAAATGAAATTATTTAAAGGTTTTAGAAAATATAAATAAAGGTTTAAAATAAATTTAAAGGTTTTGTTATAAAAAAATAAAATGGATTTTTCCCCGAAGAATATTTATTAGACATATTCAGTAAAAGAAGTTTATAAAATTGTACTTAGGCCAACGCATATAAAAACTCGCCTGCGTTTTCATTAGAAGTTTATTGATAGACATGATCGTGCAGGTTTGCAACTCGTGATGCGCGCGCATCCAGACAAATGACAATCGGCAACGCAACAATCTATGCCTAACCATATCTTGTTAAATACTGAAGTACATTAGTTAAATTTTCTACGCGGCGCGGATGATTTAGTTTATTTACTACCGGAGAACTTTTGGGTTTTTATCACTATGGTTTTTTTTATTCAAGTGTTTGTGTGTGTTTATTGAACTGGAATTATTTCTTTCTTAAATGAATATTATTTGATTGAAAACAGGTTAGTTATATATTTAAAAAAATGTAATTATTTTAATGTTGTCTTAATTTAGTATTTATCTTGTTAAAATTTTGTGTCTTTATTGTTATCCCCCCCTCCCCAGCATAATTGTACACATTTTATGATTATTACGAATGCAATCTTTCAGTATTTTAACTGGAAAAATATTTAAAAAAAATCCTACACTAATATTCTTCAAGTTGTGTTAAATGTAGATAGGGTAAATACATAGCTTTTTCTCAATAATTTTACTGTATCTAATAATGTAATATAAATTCATTGAGTACATGATGTCATTAAATCAATTAATTTAATGTAATTAAATTAAATATTATTAAATAATTAGCTAATTGTTAATAAATACGCGTAGTTTAAGGGAACCCGGTTCTCAAAAAAAAAAATCACCAATGTTTTTTGTTTGTTTATTTTAATTCTACTGGATTTTCTGAGTAAACTGATGACAATAAGTGACCTTTGGATAAGGTTTTATATGTTTTATTAATTTTTTAAATTAACACGATTACTGTTTTTCAGGGACCTTACTAAAATTTAAGTTGGATAACTTTTGATCCTTTTTGTTTAGACATTTTTTCTATTATTTTAATAGAAAGGTAACATTTTATACATATTGTTGGCCGTCATGTTATTTGTCTTGCATTCTTAATTAGTTTACCGCTGATTTTTTCTTATGAGTGAAATTATACAGGGTGATTTTTTAGTCCTTTACCCAATTGTTAATGTCTGGTAATTTTTTTCTAAGAAAGGGATATTTTGTTTTGTGACACAAAGTTGGTAGCCCTACTCAACCGGTATAGATATGACAGTTTCAGTTGATTCTCCTTGAGTTGCGTAAAATTTTGTGCTGTTTCCAGTTGTGTTATGAACAGAATGTCTTTTACCCTAGAACAACGAGTTTTCATTCTTGAACAATATTTTGCTACAAAATCGTATGCGAGTGTAAAAGAATCATTTCAAATTAAATTTTTTGGTGTTCCTCCACTCTATTCTAGTCAATTTCTAGGCTAACTAACTGATTTTTAGAGGCAGGTATTGTTTGCAGCAGAAAACGTAGTGGTCGACCAACTCTCTTGACAGATGACGTTAAGAGAATGTGAAAACAAGATTGCTCAATTCTCCATGGAAAAGTTTACAAAAACTTTCCTCGCATGTTGATTTGTCATGTTCGAGTGCTCAGAAAGCTGCTAAAAAATTGAAATTGTATCCGTATCACATACGATTAGTTCTTGAGCTTCAGCCTCCAGATTTAAACAAGAGATTGTTTTAGGATAAAAGACATTCTGTTCGTAGCACGACCGTAAATGGCACAAAATTTTACACAGCTCAAGGAGAATCAACTCACACTGCCATATCCTTACTGGTTGAGTAGGGCTACCAACTTAGTGTCACAAAACAAAATTTATTTTTTTTAGAAAAATATTACCAGACATTAACAATTGGGTAACAGGACTAAAAAATCACCCTGTAGTTTGTTTCCTTCATTTCTTCGTTTTCCGAAAATAATTTTTTTCATACAAAAGCAACATTTTCTCAAAAACTGTTAGAGATATTGACTTGAGATTTTCAGGGTACATTCATTGCAAAGGAATACAAATTTTGACATCGTAGTTTACCAAAACACTAGCTCAAACAGATTTTATAGTTACTAATAGATTTTTTGAAATTATTGACATTGTCAAAGAATAAGTTTGTTTCTGATGAACTAAAAGTTAATTTAACAAACCCTTATGTTAAAATGTGTATCAAGGTCCGATAAATCTGTGTGAAAAAATTCAGCCAATAGTCTCAACCATAGACTGAGAAAATGTTGCTTATGTTAGTAGGGAGCAACTTACGAGGACTGGGTCCCCTTAAGGTTAAATTAGAAAAAAGAGTTAACTCTAACTTGAAAGTCTGGTGTGAAACACTCACACAACTTTCTCCAGCTAATGCAAATAATGAACAATATAACCTAACGTTAGTAATAAAACATTAGAAAGAAACAAAAAACTAACCTTAAAAATCTGGTGTGAAACACTCACACAACTTTCTCTTGCCAATGCAAATAATTAACAATAAACCTAACATTAGTATTAAAATATTAGAAATGAACAAAAACTAACCTCAAAAACATAACCTTATTTTAATCATGAGTGAATGACGCAAAATGACAATCGAACTCAGTTTGGCTTAAAAATACGGAAAATCACGCTTTCACGCTAAACTAGGCTCTGTAGAGAAATATGCTCTAAACAAAAGTTGTAGATCTTTTAATTTTCTATAAATTTAATTATATACACTTTTGTCGTAAAATGCATACTAAGACCGAAATGTTAAAAAAATCGATTTTTCTCACGTTTTCGTGAGAAAAAAAACAGAAAATCGCAAATTACCGCTAAACTAAGCGTTATACAAAACAATGTTTGAAATAAAAGTTGTAGAATTTTACATTCTCTACAACTTTTATTATATAACGTTTTGCGCTAAAATGCATATTAAAGCCGCAATCTTAAAAAGAAAATGTTTTTACGTAAAAACAGCCTCAAGCAGAATTTTAGCAAACATGGCGCCTATCCTATATTGTAGAGCATAAAAAATGTAGTAAACCAGTTGATTTAAAAAAAAATCGTAGGACTAGTTTTTGAGAAAATTGCAAAAAAGTGAAAAATTATACGAATAAACTACTACTTCCGGTTGACCGATTTTGATGAAAATGTTCGTGTCGGGTCCGGTAGTGATATGTAACTTAAGTTTCAAGTTTCAAGTTCGTACGATGTTCCGTTCTTGAGATATTCTGTGCACACACACACACACACACACACACACACACACACACACACGCACGTACACGCACACGCACACACACACACACACAAACACACACGCGCGCGCACACACACACACACACACAAACATGAAAACATGTTTTTGGGTTCAGGGGGTCTGAAAACGTATAGATCCGGTGAAAACTCGATTTCGAAAAATCGACATGAAAACAATACTTTCCTTCCTATATA
Organism: Catonia carolina; assembly: GCA_035578175.1. Lineage (NCBI taxonomy): Eukaryota > Metazoa > Arthropoda > Insecta > Hemiptera > Achilidae > Catonia > Catonia carolina. The sequence goes on from JAQMRL010000004.1 coordinate 74,052,927, forward strand.
TTCATATAGGCAAGAGAAAGTAAAAAAGAGTTAACTCTAACTTGAAAGTCTGGTGTGAAACACTCACACAACTTTCTCTAGCTAATGCAAATAATGAACAATATAGCCTAACGTTAGTAATAAAACATTAGAAAGAAACAAAAAACTAACCTTAAAAAACAACCTAATTTTAATCATGAGTGAAAGACACAAAATGAAAATCAACCTCAGTTTGGCTTAAAAATACGGAAAATCACTCTTTCACGCTAAACTAGACTCTGTAGGGAAAAATGTTTTAAATAAGAGTTGTAGATTTTTTAAATTCCTATAAATTTAATATACACACTTTTGTCGTAAAATGCAAACTAATGCTAAAATCTTTAAAAATCGATTTTTTTACACGTTTTCGTGAGAAAAAAACAGAAAGTCGCTAATTACCGCTAAACTAAGCAAACAATGTTAAGCAAACAAACAAACAATGTTTACATAAAAAATGAAGGATTTTAAATAATTTAAAATCCTACATTTTTTATGTAAAAAATATAAAAAATATAAAAAATGAAGGATTTTAAATAATTTAAAATCCTACATTTTTTATGTAAAAAATATAAAAAATATAAAAAATGAAGGATTTTAAATAATTTAAAATCCTACATTTTTTATGTAGGAATTTTTTTGTAGAGAATTATTCTCTACAACTTTTATTGTATACATTTTGGGCTAAAATGCATATGTATTAAATTCGCAAGAATAAAATAAACATATATTTTTTTACGAGAAAACAGCCTCACCAAGAATTTCAGCAGACATGGCGCGTACCCTATCTTTTAGCACATATAAAATGTAGTAAATGAGGCGATTTAAAAAAAAAACAGCCATTTTTGAGAAAATCGCAGAAAAGTGAAAAATTACACGAATAAACTACTACACCTACTTCTTCCGGTTGACCGATTTTGATTGAAATGTTCGTGTCGGGTCCGGTAGTAATATCTAACTTAGGCCTAAGTTTCAAGTTCGTACAATGTTTCGTTCTTAAAATATTCAGTTCACACACACACACACACACACACACACACACACACACACACACACACACACACACACACACACACACACACACACACACACACACACACACACACACACGCACACTTACACACACACTTACACACACATACACACACACACACACACACACACACACACACACACACCACACACACACACACACAAACCAATCGCTAAAAACATGTTTTTTTGTTCAAGTTGTCTGAAAACGTGTACATCCGGTAAAAACTCAATTTCGAAAAATCGCCATGAAATAATAAGAAGATGAGGGAGAATGTTGTATTTTTTCTTTTTACTTTCTCTTGCCTATATGAACATATAGGAACGAAAGTATTGTTTTCATGATTTTTCGAAATCGTGATTTTACCGGATCTACACGTTTTCAGACCCACTGAAGCCAAAAAACATTATTTTAGCGATTGGCTGTGTGTTGTGTGTGTGTGTGTGTGTGTGTGTGTGTGTGTGTGTGTGTGTGTGTGTGTGTGTGTGTGTGTGTGTGTACAAAATATCTCAAGAACGGAAAATAGTACGAACTTGGAACCTGAAACTTAAGTTACATACCACTACCGAACCCGACACGAACATTTTCATAAAAATCGGTTAACTGGAAGTAGTATTTTATTCGTGTAATTTGTTACTGTTTTACGATTTTCTCAAAAACTGGTCCTACGATTTTTTTTTAAAATCGCGTGGTTTACTACATTTTTTGTGCTCTACAAGATAGGGTAGGTGCCATGTTTGCTGAAATTCTTGGTGAGGCTGTTTTCACGTAATAGAATTGTTTTTGTTTTACGATTGCGGCTTTAATATGCATTTTAGCGCAAAACTTTATGTAATAAAAATGTAAAAAATTTAAAACCCTACAACTTTTATTTCAAACATTTTTTTGTACGAGTATAACGCTTAGTTTATCGTAATTAGCGATTTTTTTTTCTCACGAAATCGTGTAAAAAATTGATTTTTTAAGATTTCAGCCTTATTATACTTTTTGCGACAAAATTGTATAATCAAATTTATAGGAAATTAAAAGATCTTTTACATTTATTTAAAGCTTTTCTCTACAGAGCCTAGTTTAGCGTGAAAGAGTGATTTTTCGTATTTTTTAAGCTAAACTGAGGTTAATTTGCATTTGCGTCTTTCACTCATGATTAAAATTAGGTTATGTTTTTTGTTTAAATCTAATGTTCATTATTTGCATTGGCAAGAGAAAGTTGTGTGAGTGTATTTGACACCAGATTTTTTTTAATTTAGTTAATTATACATTACGATTTACTACTAAAGAAACTAAGTTGTACATTGTATATAATATTTCTAAATAAATATAGGTACTTACACGCGAAAGCTTCTCTTAAAAAATCTTTTTTATTTAGAATGCATGTGATGCGAACAGCATCGGCGGACAATACAATTTCAATTTCCAATCTGGCCACCTCCATTAGCATAGTGGTTAGCACGCTTAATTACAAAGCGGAAGCCCCGGGTTTGATTTTCGGCCAGGGTCTGTAAATTTTCACAAGTTAAAACCCACTGTTCTAAATCTATAACTCACCGTTGTCACTAATAACCAAGCAATTTATACGAATTAAAATAATAAACTAAACAAAAAACTCTGGTGTGAAACACTCACACAACTTTCTCTTGCCAGTGCAAATAATTAACAATAAACCTAACATTAGTAATAAAATATTACAAATAAACAAAAAAAACTAACCTCAAAAAACAAAACCTTATTTTAATTATGACTGGGAGGCGCAAAATGAAAATCAACCTCAGTTTGGCTTAAAAATACAGTAAATCACTACTTCACGCTAAAATAGGCTCTGTAGAGAAAAATGCACTAAATAAAAGTTGTAGATCTTTTAATTTTCTATAAATTTTATTATAAACACTTTTGTAAAAAAATGAATACTAAGGCCGAAATCTTAAAAAAATCGTTTTTTCACACGTTTTCGTGAGAAAAAGCAGAAAATCGCTAATTACCGCTAAACTAAGCGTTATACAAAAACATGTTTGAAATAAAAGTTGTAGAATTTTAAATTCTCTACATTTTTTATTATATAAATTTTTGCGCTATAATAGGCTACATATTTAAGCCGTAATCTTAAAAAAAACACTTTTTTCACGTAAAAACACCCTCACCAAGAATTTTAGTAAACATGGCGCCTACCCTATCTTGTAAAGAATACAAAATTGAGTAAATGAGGCGATTTTTAAAAAAAATCGGAAGACCAGTTTTTGAGAAAATCGCAAAAAAGTGAAAAATTACACGAATAAACTACTACTTCCGGTTCACAGATTTTGATGAAAATGTTCGTGTCGGGTCCGGTAGTAGCTAGTATGTAACTTAAGTTTCAAGTTTCAAGTTCGTACAATGTTTCGTTCTTGAGATATTTTGTATACACAGACACACACACAAGACCAATCGCTAAAAACATGTTTTTTGGGTTCAGGGGGTCTGAAAACGTGTAGATCCGGTGAAAACTCGATTTCGAAAAATCGACATGAAAACAATACTTTCCTTCCTATTCATATAGGCAAGAGAAAGTAAAAATTCAATTTACAAAAGATCAAATGAAAAGTTTTAATATTTGTTTTGATTTATTAATATTACTCGGTGCATTTATTTTCCTGGAAGGTATAATTAAATTTAAACATAAATTACAAGATATGACTTTAACAATTTTTTTTATAAAATAAAAAACAACTTCAGTTTAATAAAGAAACATCTTCAACATATTACATTGAAAGTAAGATTTTATTTAAATTATATTTTATCTTTTATCTTTGGTTCTGTTATTTTCTTCAAACATTCCTAAAAAAAGTAATTTTATATTTGTACGAGTTCAAAACGTTTTGAAATTGATAATAAATTTAATTAATTTCTTTAGGCTGTTTTGAATTAATTCTATTTTTATTATTTCATTTCTCTTAAAATTTCATTAAAACAAAGGTTTTTTGAGAGTAATAGGTTCCTTGATTTTTTGTATGCTTTGTTATAATTAAATGATTTTATTTGTTTTGAAGGGACTGTTAAAAAAGCGTGGGTAGATTTGAAAAATTAATAGAATATTTTGTTTGTGTGTTTTGTGGGAAGCCGGTACAGTATAAGTTGTATGTTGTTAAAAGAAATTTTAGAAATTTATTTTAAAATTCATTTTTACTTTCTCTTGCCTGTATGAATATATAGGAAGGAAAGTATTGTTTTCATGTCGATTTTTCGAAATCGAGTTGTCACCAGATCTACACGTTTTCAAACCCCCTGAACCCAAAAATCATGTTTTTAGCGATTGGTCTGTGTGTGTGTGTGTGTGTGTGTGTACAACATATCTCAAGAACGGAACATTGTACGAACTTGAAACTTGGAACTTAAGTTACATACCCTTACCGAACCCGACACTAATATTTTTATCAAAATCGGTTAACCGGAAGTAGTAGTTTATTCGTATAATTTTTCACTTTTTTGCAATTTTCTCAAAAACTGGGTACAAAAAAACTGTATAAAACTGTATAAAAACTGGGTACGATTTTTTTTAAATTACCTGATTTACTACATTTTTTATGCCCTACAAGATAGGGTAGGCGCTATGTTTGCTTAAATTCTTAGTGAGGGTGTTTTTACGTAAAAAAAGTGTTTTTTTAAGATTACGCCTTTAATATGTATTATAGCGCAAAAATTTATATACCAAAATATGTAGAGAATTAAAAATTCTACAACTTTTATTTCAAACACTTTTTTTGTATAACGCTTAGTTTAGCGGTAATTAGCGATTTTCTGTTTTTTTCTCACGAAAACTTGTGAAAAATCGATTTTTTTAAGATTTCGGCCTTAGTATTCATTTTATGACAAAAGTGTGTATAATCAAATTTATAGGAAATATAAAGACTTACAACTTTTATTGAGAGCATTTTCTCTACAAAACCTAGTTTAGCGTGAAAGAGTGATTTTCCGTATTTCTAAGCCAAACTGAGGTAGATTTTCATTTTGCGTCTTTCACTCATGATTAAAATTAGGTTATGTTTATTTGTAATGTTTTATTACTAATGTTAGGTTTATTGTTAATTATTTGCACTGGCAAGAGAAAGTTGTGTGAGTGTTTCACACCAGATTATTTAAGTTATTTAGAAAATAATATTTCTGTAATAACTGAACCTGACTGTTAGTCTTATTATTATCTTTATTGAGCCGTGGAAATAATGTCTCATTTAAAGTGAGACTTTCCATGGTTTTGACTGAAAATTTCGATTTTCGGTGTTTTTTGTTTTTCACTACTTCAGGCCTAGTTCTACCAGAAAGACATTAAATTATATAAAAAAATCTCTGCCCATAACAGACAGGTGGAGTGTCAAATTATTTACACTCAATTTGTTCGTTGCAGGGCTAAAGTAAATAGTTCTGTTTCTTATCACATGGTCAGCCAATTAAATGATTGAATCATTTAAGAACAGAAGAGGTAGAGGTATAAAAGACACTAATCAGAGTTATCTCCTCTGAAAGTAATGAATTTCATTGTACAGCCAGACCCTGTGGTGAGTGAAGTGAAGGTGACGTTTACAGAGTGGAAAATATGTGCTTTTCAGAGGGCCTGGCATGCTGATAAGCGTACTTTTCCACTCAGTGAGGAAGGCACTGGTAAACCACCTTACTCCTCATTTTACTTAGTAAAACCTCTAGAGGTTCAAACCAGTCTATTGGCTGTTGACCTAAACAACAACAAAAAAATCTGGTGTGAAACACTCACACAACTTTCTCTTGCCAATGCAAATAATTAACAATAAACCTGACATTAGTAATAAAAAATTAGAAATAAACATAACCTAATTTTAATCACGAGTGAAAGACGCAAAATGAAAATCAACCTCAGTTTGGCTTAGAAATACGGAAAATCACTCTTTCTCTCTAAACTAGGCTCTGTAGAGAAAAATGCTGTAAATAAAAGTTGTAGATCTTTTAATTTTCTATAAATTTAATTATATACACTTTTGTCGTAAAATGCATACTAAGGCCGAAATGTTAAAAAAATTGTTTTTTCTCACGTTTTCGTGAGAAAAAAACTGAAAATCGCAAATTACCGCTAAACTAAGCGTTATACAAAAAAATGTTTGAAATAAACGTTGTAGGTTTTTAAATTTTCTACAACTTTTATTATATAACGTTTTGCGATAAAATGCATACTAAAGCCGCAATCTTAAAAAGAAAATGTTTTTACGTAAAAACAGCCTCACGCAGAATTTTAGCAAACATGGCGCCTACCCTATCTTGTAGAGAATAAAAAATTGAGTAAACCAGGCGATTTTAAAAAAAATTGTATGACCAGTTTTTGAGAAAATCGTAAAAAAGTGAAAAATTATACGAATAAACTACTACTTCCGGTTGACCGATTTTTATGAAAATGTTCGTGTCGGGTTCGGAAGTGGTATGTAACTTAAGTTTCCAGTTTCAAGTTCGTACGATGTTCCGTTCTTGAGATATTCTGTTCACACACACACACACACACACACACACACACACACACACACACACACACACACAGACCAATCGCTAAAAACATGTTTTTTGGGTTCAGGGGGTCTGAAAAAGTATAGATCCGGTGAAAACTCGATTTCGAAAAATCGACATGAAAACAATACTTTCCTTCCTATATATTCATATAGGCAAGAGACAGTAAAAATTATTTTAATGAAAAAATTAAGTAGGCCTATTTATCAGGTTAAACCAGCAAAATTATCATGTTACTAAGAACGAATATTTTTCGTCATTTTATACTTCTCATTTTAGTGTAAAGGGAATTTCAGTTTTTTAAAATATCTGCATACTGTTTTTAATATTCTCAAAACTGTTGGTTCAGCTTTCTATCCAACTGTTAATGGGAAATTTGCATGTTTGTGTACATTTTGTTTTTGATTTGTGCCTTTTTACTTTCTCTTGCCTATATGAATATACAGGAAGGAAAGTATTGTTTTCATGTCGATTTTTTGAAAACGAGTTTTCGCTGGATCTACACGTTTTCAGACCCCCTGAACTCAAAAAACATGTTTATAGCGATTGGTCTGTGTGTGTATGTGTGTGGGTGTGTGTGCGTGTGCGCGCGCGTGTGTGTGTGGGAACAGAATATCTCAAGAACGGAACATCGTACGAACTTGAAACTGGAAACTTAAGTTACATACCACTTCCGAACCCGACACGAACATTTTCATAAAAATCGGTCAACCGGAAGTAGTAGTTTATTCGTATAATTTTTCACGTTTTTGCAATTTTCTCAAAAACTGGTCCTACGATTTTTTTTAAAACCGCGTGGTTTACTAAATTTTTTATGCTTTACAAGATAAGGTAGGCGCCATGTTTGCTGAAATTCTTGGTGAGGCTGTTTCACGTAAAGAAATTGTTTTTTTTTAATATTACGGCTTTAATATGCATTTTAGCGCAAAAATGTTTATAATAAAAGTTGTAGAAAATTTAAAATCCTACAACTTTTATTTCAAACATTCTTTTGTATAACGTTTCGTTTAGCGGTAATTAGCGATTTTCTTTATTTTTCTTATGTGTGAAAAATTGATTTTTCTAAGATTTCGCCCTTAGTATGTATTTTACGATAAAAATGTATAATTAAATTTATAGGAAATTAAAAGATCTACAACTTTTATTTAGAGCATTTTTTTCTACAGAGCCGAGTTTAGCGTGAAAGAGTGATTTTCCGTATGCCTAACTGAGGCTGATTTTCATTTTGCGTCTTTCACTCATGATTAAAATAAGGTTAGTTTTTTGTTTATTTATTATGTTGTATTACTAATGTTAGGTTATATTGGTCATTATTTGCATTGGCAAGAGAAAGTTGTGTGAGTGTTTCACACCAGATTTTCGTTTTTTGTCTGTTCCCGGAAATTTAAAATTTTACCATTTAGGTACATTTATCTCGGAAACCATTAAATCTATCATGTAGAAATTTTTAACTGTTATTCTTCTTGTATTGGACATAAACTGGTATTTTTATGACTTCCTCAGATGCTCATAAAATTAGTATTATGCAAAAACACGTAGAAAGAAATTTGTAAAAATTTTATGTTATTCGTTGTTTTATTTTTTATTTTATGGTCCTACAGATTAAATTGAAAAAAATCTCAGTAGCTAGAGAAACCCAACATTGATAAGTGTGTAAAATTTAATTTTCTTATCTTTAACCAATCCTATGAAAAATGTACCTAAAAATTGCAAATTTAACATTGGCGGGATAAAAAGTACAGTCTCACCTTAAGATAAATACAACGTTAAAAAATACTACCTAAATTTAATCGGAAATGTAAGACGACTCATAGGACTCTGGGACAAAACGATAAAACCCCAAACAAGGTTATTTTCGTAGTTTTTTTATAGTCGCGCATGCGCACTGATGCTTTTCCCCCTTTACCCCTCGTTCCAAACAAAGGCAAACTCGTGACTTAAGTAAAATAACGTCAACTTTAAAACAAACGTCGATAAAAAAGCATTTTATTGATAAGCTGATTTATTGTGTATTTAAATTTATTAATTACTGTATTTGTATTACTGTAGTATTGAAGCATTTATTAAGAGGTGCATTGTGTTTTAATTTTTGTAGCCACACATTCTTCCAGTAAATAAATTTGTTAAGCTATACGACCTTATCATTAGTGCAATTTATTAGAGCGCACACACATTTTAATTCTATTGCTGTTTTTGTAAACAAAGGAAAAGCGAAATAAAAAGAAGTATCGGGTGGGGGATGGAGAGGAATAAAGGCGGGGAAGGTGGGTGGATCTAACTTAAAATCAACTACTTTTGTATTGTTAGGCGCGATTCCCATGTTATAGTATGCTTCGTTGCATTGTTTCGTTTAGTAACATTTACGGCACCAAACAATCCGGCATACAAAGTGGTATTTTGTAAAACGTTTAGACACAACAAAAAACCTACTACTGTTTTTTTTCTAACTGAAATTTCTACTGATACGTATACATATATATATTTTTTGTTTTCGCCTTTCACAATGACGTTCTTTATGGAGGCGTATGCGCGCGCATATATAATAGCTCGTTATTGCTAATAATTTTCGATTGTAAATCTTTCTAACGTTTGAACACTTTCATTTACGTTTATTTTCCTCTTGTTTTTTTTTTTGTATAACTTTTATAATTTTTATTCATAATATTATTTTATTTTCCATAAAAACATATATATATAAGTTACATTTTTTTTAATATGTGTACGTTGCAATTTGTTCAATTTAGAACAATAAGCAACCCCATGACCCAATGAGATGAGTATTATATGTGTGACGTGTAAATGAGGTGTAGTCTTGTACAGACTCAGGCCGACCATTCCTGAGAGAGTATGTTTAATTGAACCCCGACCATCAAAGTACACCGGTAACCACTGTCTAGCATTCAAATCCGTATAAAAGTAACTACAGTTCAGCCGTCCTAAGTTTGCTTCTACTGTAAACAAACCAAAGCCAGCTACTACAGGGTGCACGCTAGAGTCTGCGACTTTACGGATATCGTATTCCTATTAAGTTAACTATTTTTTAAATTATAAGTACTTTAAGTACTAAAAACATCAGTCATGATATGATGTAGGTCTAAAAATTTCATTTAAAAAAATACTTTTAAAAGTATTTTGTATTTAAATACTTTTGAAAGTATTTTGTTGTTACTTTTTAATCAGCGTGTACGCATTTTGATACAATGCGCATGCTCAGTGACCTTATTATTTGTTTATATTAGGAGCAAACTAAGAGAGGCTGGACTATACCTTTACTAGGATTTGAACCAGGAACCTTCGTCTCCGAAAGTCAGCTGTTAAACAGCTGATTTTGGCGACGACTTTACCTCCAGACCAACCCGTTGGGTTAAGTTACATTTAGAAATTTTATATTCCGTGATTTAGAAGTCTTTGCACACTCTAATTTTCAGAATGATTATTATTATTACTTTCTCTTGCCTATATAAATATATATAGGAAGGAAAGTATTGTTTTCATGTCGATTTTTCGAAATCGAGTTTTCACCGGATCTATACGTTTTCAGACCCCCTGAACCCAAAAAACATGTTTTTAGCGATTGGTCTGTGTGTGTGTCTGTGTCTGTGTGTCTGTGTGTGAACAGAATATCTCAAGAACGGAACATCGTACGAACTTTAAACTTGAAACTTAAGTTACATACCACTACCGGACGCGACACGAACACTTTCACCAAAATCGGTCAACCGGAAGTAGTAGTTTATTCGTATAATTTTTCAGTTTTTTGCGATTTTCTCAAAAACTGGTCCTACGATTTTTTTTAAAATCGCCTATTTTACTCAATTTTTTATTCTCTACAAGATAGGGTAGGCGCCATGTTTGCTGAAATTCTCGGTGAGGCTGTTTTCGCGTAAAAACGTTGTTTTTTTAAGATTACGGCTTTAATATAAATTTTAGCGCAAAAACGTATATAATAAAAGTTGTAGAGAATTAAAAATTCTACAACTTCTGTTTCAAAAATTTTTTTGTATAACGCTTAGTTTAGCGGTAATTTGCGATTTTCTGTTTTTTTTCTCACGAAAACGTGAGAAAAATCGATTTTTTTTAACATTTTGGTCTTAGTATGCATTTAACGACAAAAGTGTATATAATAAAAGTTATAGAAAATTAATAGATCTACAACTTTTGTTTAGAGCATTTTTCTCTACAGAGCCTAGTTTAGCGTGAAAGCGTGATTTTCCGTATTTTTAAGCCAAACTGAGTTCGATTGTCATTTTGCGTCATTCACTCATGATTAAAATAAGGTTATGTTTTTGAGGTTAGTTTTTTGTTTATTTCTAATATTTTATTACTAATGTTAGGTTTATTGTTAATTATTTGCATTGGCAAGAGAAAGTTGTGTCAGTGTTTCACACCAGATTTTTGTTGTTTTTATTATTATTAAATATATAGGCTTAAGTCCATCCGAGCAATAATATTATCACAAAAACAATTTGAATTAATAAAAAAACCTATTTTATTAGATCAGAAATATTATTGTTCAGGTTATAAGCCGAAAGACTGGTTTGAACCTCCAGAAGCTTTACTAAGTAATATGAGGAGCGAGGTGGTATACCATTGCCTTCCTCACTGAGTGGAAAAGTATTGTGACACTTATCGCTAAGGTCCGTTTCGGGATCTGGGTAAATTAAATAATTAATACAATAAAGTTTAAAATTACAAGTATTTATTACAACTAAAAGATTTACAAAATTAATGTTGTTGTTGTTTAGGTCATCAGCCAAAAGGCTGGTTTGAACCTGTAGAGGTTTTACTAAGTAAATCGAGGAGTGAGGTGGTTTACCATTGCCTTCCTCACTGAGTGGAAAAGTACGCTTATCAGCATGCCAGGCCCTCTAGAAAACATATATTTTCCACTCTGCAAATGACACTTTCACTTCATTCACCACAGGGTCTGGCTGTATAATGAAATCCATTACTTTCAGACGAGATAACTCTGATTAGTCTCTTTTACACCTCTACCTCTTCTGTTCTTAAATGAATCAATCATTTAATTGGCTGACCATGTGATAAGAAACAGAAATATTTATTTTAGCCCTGCAACTAACAAATTGAGTGTAAATAATTTGACACTCCACCTGTCTGTTATGGGCATACAAAATTAATAATAAACTAATTATAATGAAGTAATACAATAATAAACTTAAATAATTTACTTAGTACTACTTACAAACAATTATACAGAATGCACATACACAATGCACACACACAATAAGACAGAATAACAATAGTTGACCAATGCCCGGAGACGTCGACCTTTTCTAACGTACCGATAGCGAACGCAATAAACACTCGTCAAAGATCAAACGAATACTAACTCTCCAACCGCACTTGGGGCTCTCTTTATATAAGTGGATCAGAGAGATTTCTGGAAAGACAGAGATTCGATGCAATAATAAAATACAAAAATTCTTTTTATGGCTCTGAAAAAATCTGAACTAGTGTAAACAAGTCACAATTGAATAAAAGGTGTTACAACAAAGACCCTACCTTATAATACACGGTCCTTTTTAAATATTTTTTTATAACTAACTCTATTGTTACTTTGTCACTCAATTGTCAGAAATTCATAAAATGTTAAATAGTAAATAATATTTACTATTTAACATTTTATGAATTTCTCGGTCCCCCTAGAAACCTTTCGAACACGCATTACTTTTCGATATTGTCGCAGTATGTTTATCAGTACGCCAGACACTCTGAAAAACATCTACTTTCCACCCTGCATAATGACACCTTCACTTCACGCAACACAGGGTCTGGCTGTACAATGATGTTATTCTTAAAATGATTAAATTATTTTGAAAGTGAAAAATGCTCTCGAAAACGGATACATATTTTGTTTCTAAATCACCCGAAAATACTTAATACATTTTCGCGTTCCGTAATTCATACGAATAAAATAACAAAAAAACACGGTTCTAAATACAGGCTTTATCTTTCATTTTTTGGTACTAATTAATTGACTTTTACACCTCTTCTGTTCTTAAATGATTCATTCATATAATTGGTTAACCATGTGATAAGAAACAGAACTATTTTTGTAGTTCTAGAACTAGAAGATCGAGTGCAAATAATTTAACACTCCACCTCCCTAGATCAGAATTAACAATAAACAAAAATAGAATAAACTTTATCAGGAAATTATCATACACAGAACTGATCACCAATTGCTTTCTCCAATGATTAACCTAAAGACTTCTCGGACTTTAGTATTTTACAATTGTTAGTATCTTACAATATCTGTACAATTGTTAGTATCTTACAATTGTTTAGTATCTTACAATACTGTATTGTAGGACAATACAGTCCTACAATATCTGTACAATTGTTAGTATCTTACAATTGTTTAGTATCCTACAATACTGTATTGTAGGACAATACAGTCCTACAATATCTGTACAACTGTTAGTATCTTACAATTGTTTAGTATCTTACAATACTGTATTGTAGGACAATACAGTCCTACAATATCTGTACAATTGTTAGTATCTTACAATTGTTTAGTATCTTACAATACTGTATTGTAGGACAATACAGTCCTACAATATCGAACAAATGGTTTAAAGAGTTCAGAAAGGATAGTAAGAGGATTAGAATGAACCAAGAAATATACTGCACCATGCAGAAAGGGTTTCCACGAAGAACAAAAGCACAATAAGTTGTTAATATATCAGATCTAAGTGTTGTATTCTTAATTTTATGAATACGCGTATAACTTGATTTCTTCAGTTCGTTATTTGAAGAGGATAGTTTTCAAACAAGAATTTTTTAATAGTAAATAATTCAAAAGGTGTTTGGTCAGTCCACATATCATACGAGGGGTGCCCAAAAGTAACCGGAATAGCTTTGCCGTGGGCGATTCTTGTGTAGTACGTATTTCTGCCGCATATACGTGTATAGCGCAACTCATTGCGAGTTCAGTGCCACCTGTGTTGTCGATCTGGCTTGTTATGTTCATCGGTAGTGATTGTTTCTGCTAGCGCTGTTTTGTTCTTGTTTCGTTTTTTTATGATGGCAAGTTTAAGTGAACAACGTGCACCTTTGAAATTTTGTTTTCTACTCGGTAAAAATGCTGCTGAAACTGTTTTAATGTTGAAAACAGCTTACAAAGATGACGCTATGGGACAAAACTCAAGTATACGAGTGGTTTGCTCGGTTTAAAAATGGCGACATGTCGATTGATGACAAACCTCGTTCTTGTCGCCCATCAACTGCCCGAATTGACGAAAATGTTGAAAAAATTCTAGAGCTTGTGTTCCAGACCGTTGACTGACAGTTTGAATGTTTTCAGAAGATTGCGCAGCAGTTTTCGTCAAAAAAGACCCGATTTCTGGCAGACAGGAGACTGGTTCTTCCACCACGACAATGCACCTGCACACAGCCATCTATGTTAAACGGTTTTTGGCTAAAAATGGCATGGTGGCTGCCCCACGCACCTTACTTGCCTGAACTGGCTCCGTGCGACTTTTTCTTATTTTTACACATGAATAGGAACATGGTTGACACCGATTTGAAAACATTGAAGAGGTCAAGACTAAAAACGAGAGAGGAGCTTTCAGCCATTTCTAAAGATGACTACAAAAAATGTTTCGAACAGTGGAAGCACAGGTGGAACAAATTTATTAGTTGTAATGGAGAGTATTTTGAAGGAGATAAGGTTGTTTTGTAAAACACTTGAAAATTATTAGTTTTTAAGAAATAATTCAGATTTCTTTTGGGTACACCCTCGTATTTTGTTCTTAGATTTTAAAATGTTTCTGTATAATTCGTTGTGTTATTTGGGTTGGTCGTCTTGAGGTATTTTTAAGTAAAGAAAACTGAAGTATTAAATATAAGCTCGTAAAGAAAACAATATTGATGACAATTTTATATACTAACCATACAAATTCTGTTTTTTAGAAAAATATCGCTTTTAGGTGCATTTAAAGTTCACTTGTTACAGTTCACTTTGTATATTTAGATCTACCTAGACATCAATACAAGGTAAAAGAAAAATAGACTTTATTTAATATTTAATTATAAAATCAAAACGTTTTGTAATTTAATAACCATAAATTATTTATTACAAGAAAAAAATGTAGATTTTTATTCAGTTGAAGTCACATGGTTATTGTTTTTTCTGGTGCATGTCAAAGTGCGACCTTGAAAATAAATAAGGTGGCGTGTATCACGCAGTTTTATACGGCCGTACCAATACATAGCAGCGCAATACGTATTCACCGCTAGTTTACTATGCCAGTAATGTATTGAATACAATGAGTACGAAATACTAGGGGTAAATAATATGTACAGTCTATATAAATACAGTAGTAAGTACAGAGTAACGGATCAACTCGCTTATAAATCAAATAAGAAGACGTAGATAAATATTTCATTCAGGAATAATTTTCTCTCTTTAATTACTAAAGCCATCACTCGCTCGCACATTCAATCATCACTAATTTTTTTATTAACATCGTTAAAATTAACATCACCCCGGTAATGCAGACATAAATTTTGGTACATTTTTTCTTAAATGATGAAGGAAAAATAAAATCACCTACATACTGCCTTGGTACACATAAGTGTGGCTACTGTCTTTGAATTTACTAATAACTCAAAATTTAAATAAGCTACAAATCTGAAATTTCGTACATATAATAACAATTTTTTTTTGTCATCAGTCTCTTGACTGGTTTGATGCAGTTCTCTAACTTGTTCTATCTTGCGCAAGTCGTTTCATATCTACATACCCGTAACACCCTACATCTTTTATAATTTTGCTTTATATATTCTAATCTTTGCCTCCCTCTACAATTTACTCGCTCAATATTAACCTCCATTATTAATAGCCCAATACCTGGATGTGTTAGGATATGCCCCACTAGCCTATCCCTTCTTTTGGTAAGATGCTTCCACATACTTTCTTTTTTCATCCAATCGCCTAAGAACCTCTAAATTACTTATTTTGTCCACCCACCTAATCTTTAACATTTTCCTATAACACCACATTTCAAAAGCTTCTATCCTCTTCTTTTCTACAACCCCTATCACCCACGTTTCACTTCCAAATAAAGCTACACTCCAAACATAATGTTTTAAGAAATTTTTCCTAATCTGTAAATCAATGTTTGTAGCCAGTAAGCTGTTTTTCATTTCAAAGGCTTTTCTAGCTCGAGCAATTCTACTCTTGATATCACTTGTGCTTCTACCATCCTTTGTTATTTTACTCCCTAGATAGCAGAATTCCCCAACTTTCTGTATAATAACAATATACAAGTTCATATTCCGGAGAAATCTTGAATGAACCGGTCGAGCGGTGTTTCAGTTATAGCCTAAGGCTCTAAATGCGTCCAATTTGTTACAAGCAACAAAAAAGCGGCTCTTTTTTTCTCATCCTGGTATCGCAATATTAAAAAACGCTATAAATATGAAACTAACATGTAACAACGCAGATAGAAATCAGCTAAATTTTGGTGTATAGTACGTTAAAATTTAACTAGCAATTTTGAAGAAATAAGGCTCCTAATTTGGTATCTACGAGGTTTGATAAAAAAATTACGGGAATTTTGAAATTTTACGAATTGCAATCTTTTTACCTTGTTACACCTGTTACTAACATATGTTCGCATTTGCAGCTATTTTGAGAGTTCAGTTAATTGTTCGCTTATAAATCAAATAAGAAGACGTAGATAAATATTTCATTCAGGAATAATTTTCTCTCTTTAATTACTTAAGGTCCTCACTCGCTCGCTCATTAAATCATAACTTTTTCGTATTAACATCGTTAACTAGCCGATGATGCAGAGATAAATATCGGTACATTTTTGTTAAATGGTGATGACGTCAGACAATATCCAAGCTGTTGGAAATGCTGTCATAAGAAGTCCATATCGGTCAATCAGTGTGTCTATTGTTGCATAGTAGAAGTATTCGAAGAATATTGGTACAAGTAACAGATCGTCCAGGAACGAAACCCAATGATCATGTGACGCGACGACCATTCTGTTCGGTATTACGTCGAACAGTGTAACGCATATTAATACAGTGTAATGAAGAGACTCCAGAAATGTTTCAGTAAAAACGGAGCCTCACCTACAACATGTCTTCTTCAAGAAATAAATTGTATTTTATGTATTTTTAAATGACTTTATTACTTTCTCTTGCCTATATGAATATATAGGAAGGAAAGTATTGTTTTCATGTCGATTTTTCGAAATCGAGTTTTCACCGGATCTATACGTTTTTCAGACCCCCTCTGAACCCAAAAAACATGTTTTTAGCGATTGGTCTGTGTGTGTGTCTGTGTGTGTGTCTGTGTGTGTGTGTGTGTGTGTGTCTGTGTGTGAACAGAATATCTCAAGAACGGAACATCGTACAAACTTGAAACTTGAAACTTAAGTTACATACCACTACCAAACGCGACACGAACATTTTCATCAAAATCGGTCAACCGGAAGTAGTAGTTTATTCGTATAATTTTTCAGTTTTTTGCGATTTTCTCAAAAACTGGTCCTACGATTTTTTTTAAAATCGCCTATTTTACTCAATTTTTTATTTTCTACAAGATAGGGTAGGCGCCATGTTTGCTGCAATTCTCGGTGAGGCTGTTTTCGCGTAAAAACGTTGTTTTTTTTAAGATTACGGCTTTAATATAAATTTTAGCGCAAAAACGTATATAATAAAAGTTGTAGAAAATTTAAAAACCTACAACTTTTATTTCAAACATTTTTTTGTATAACGCTTAGTTTAGCGGTAATTTGCGATTTTCTGTTTTTTTCTCACGAAAACGTGAGAAAAATCGATTTTTTTAAGATTTTGGCCTTAGTATGCATTTTACGACAAAAGTGTATATAACCAAAATTATAAAAAATTAAAAGATCTACAACTTTTTATTAAGAGCATTTTTCTCTACAGAGCCTAGTTTAGAGAGAAAGAGTGATTTTCCGTATTTCTAAAGCCAAACTGAGGTCGATTTTCATTTTGCGTGTTTCACTCATGATTGAAATATGGTTATATTTTTGAGGTTAGTTGTTTGTTTATTTCTAATGTTTTATTACTAATGTTAGGTTTATTTTTAATTATTTATATTGGCAAGAGAAAGTTGTGTGAGTGTTTCACACCAGATTTTTTTTACTATTTAATGACAAAGATAAATTTTTTTCATAAAATTATTGAATTTTCAAAATTTCCCGTTTCTTTGAATCACCCGGTACTTAACTTGTACAAATCGTACTGAGTTGTACTAGAACAATCTTATTTTTACCAAAAATTGGTAGTGACCCCTCTTTACTGTTTTACAGCAAACAATTAAAATTAAAATGCTTTTAGTCTTTCTGCTCAACCTCTGAGGAACGAATATAACAATTTTTAGCACCCAAATAAATGAGTCAACTAATCAGTCTGTAGGTTTATCGAGTTTTGAAAAAGATCTGGTGTGAAACACTCACACAACTTTCTCTTGCCAATACAAATAATTAACCTGACATTAGTAGCAAAACATTAGAAATAAACAAAAAAACTAACCTCAATAAACATAATCTAATTTTAATTATGAGTGAAAAACGCAAAATGAAAATCAACCTCAGTTTGGCTTAAAAATACGGAAAATCACTCTTCCACGCTAAACACATATCAGAGTGCGTAAACGCTCTAAATAAAAGTTGTAGATCTCTGAATTTTCAGTAAAATTAATTACACACTTTTGTCGTAAAATGCATACTAAGACTGAAATTTAAAAAAATTGATGGTTTTAAAAATTTTCGTAAAATCCCAGAAAATCGCTAATTATCGCTAAACTAAGTAAACTACCGTAAACTACAAAAACATGTATGAATTAAAAGTTGTAGGTTTTTAAATTCTCTACAACTTTTATTATATAAGTTTTTGCGCTAAAATTTATATTAAAGCCGTAATCTTAAAAAAAAAAACGTTTTTACGTGAAAACAGCCTCACCGAGAATTTCAGCAAACATGGCGCCTACCCTATCTTGTAAAGAATAAAAAATTGAGTAAAATAGGCGATTTTTAAAAAAATCGTAGGACCAGTTTTTGAGAAAATCGCAAAAAACTGAAAAATTATACGAATAAACTACTACTTCCGGTTGACCGATTTTGATGAAAATGTTCGTGTCGCGTCCGGTAGTGGTATGTAACTTAAGTTTGAAGTTTCAAGTTCGTACGATGTTCCGTTCTTGAGATATTCTGTTCACACACAGACACACACACACACACACACACACACACACACACACACACAGACACACACACAGACCAATCGCTAAAAACATGTTTTTTGGGTTCAGGGGGTCTGAAAACGTATAGATCCGGTGAAAACTCGATTTCGAAAAATCGACATGAAAACAATACTTTCCTTCCTATATATTCATATAGGCAAGAGAAAGTAAAAAGGAGCCTCTCCGAGAATTTCAGCAGGCATGGCATGTACCTTATCTTGTAGAACATAAAAAATGTTGTAAATGAGGAGATTTAAAAAAAAATCGTATGAGCCGTTTTTGAGAAAATTGCAAAAAAGTAACAAAATGATACGATTAAACTACTACTTCTGGTTAACCGATTTTGATGAAAATGTTCGTGTCGGGTTCTCTAGATATTCTGTTCACACACACCCAGACAAATCACTAAAAACATGTTTTTGGGTTCAGGGGGGTCTGAAAACGTGTAGATCTAGCGAAAATTCGATTTCGAAAAATCAGCATCAAAACAATACTTTCCTTCCGATATATTCATAAAGGCAAGAGAAAGAAAAAATGTGGTGGAAATTAAAAAAATATTAGAACAAGCGAAGCGATTTCCTTTTATAATCGAACAGTTCAATTTCAAAAAGCGGGGTTTTCTGATACTTACATAATATGGTCTTATAAAATGAAAGTAGAATTTTATTTTTGAATACAAAAATTTGTTCCCGTGAACTTCCGGTAGTGGTATGTAACTTAAGTTTGAAGTTTCAAGTTCGTACGATGTTCCGTTCTTGAGATATTCTGTTCACACACAGACACACACACACGCACACACACACACACACACACACACACAGACACACACACAGACCAATCGCTAAAAACATGTTTTTTGGGTTCAGGGGGTCTGAAAACGTATAGATCCGGTGAAAACTCGATTTCGAAAAATCGACATGAAAACAATACTTTCCTTCCTATATATTCATATAGGCAAGAGAAAGTAAAAAGGAGCCTCTCCGAGAATTTCAGCAGGCATGGCATGTACCTTATCTTGTAGAACATAAAAAATGTTGTAAATGAGGAGATTTAAAAAAAAATCGTATGAGCCGTTTTTGAGAAAATTGCAAAAAAGTAACAAAATGATACGATTAAACTACTACTTCTGGTTAACCGATTTTGATGAAAATGTTCGTGTCGGGTTCTCTAGATATTCTGTTCACACACACCCAGACAAATCACTAAAAACATGTTTTTGGGTTCAGGGGGGTCTGAAAACGTGTAGATCTAGCGAAAATTCGATTTCGAAAAATCAGCATCAAAACAATACTTTCCTTCCGATATATTCATAAAGGCAAGAGAAAGAAAAAATGTGGTGGAAATTTAAAAAATATTAGAACAAGCGAAGCGATTTCCTTTTATAATCGAACAGTTCAATTTCAAAAAGCGGGGTTTTCTGATACTTACATAATATGGTCTTATAAAATGAAAGTAGAATTTTATTTTTGAATACAAAAATTTGTTCCCGTGAACTTCCGGTAGTGGTATGTAACTTAAGTTTGAAGTTTCAAGTTCGTACGATGTTCCGTTCTTGAGATATTCTGTTCACACACAGACACACACACACGCACACACACACACACACACACACACACAGACACACACACAGACCAATCGCTAAAAACATGTTTTTTGGGTTCAGGGGGTCTGAAAACGTATAGATCCGGTGAAAACTCGATTTCGAAAAATCGACATGAAAACAATACTTTCCTTCCTATATATTCATATAGGCAAGAGAAAGTAAAAAGGAGCCTCTCCGAGAATTTCAGCAGGCATGGCATGTACCTTATCTTGTAGAACATAAAAAATGTTGTAAATGAGGAGATTTAAAAAAAAATCGTATGAGCCGTTTTTGAGAAAATTGCAAAAAAGTAACAAAATGATACGATTAAACTACTACTTCTGGTTAACCGATTTTGATGAAAATGTTCGTGTCGGGTTCTCTAGATATTCTGTTCACACACACCCAGACAAATCACTAAAAACATGTTTTTGGGTTCAGGGGGGTCTGAAAACGTGTAGATCTAGCGAAAATTCGATTTCGAAAAATCAGCATCAAAACAATACTTTCCTTCCGATATATTCATAAAGGCAAGAGAAAGAAAAAATGTGGTGGAAATTTAAAAAATATTAGAACAAGCGAAGCGATTTCCTTTTATAATCGAACAGTTCAATTTCAAAAAGCGGGGTTTTCTGATACTTACATAATATGGTCTTATAAAATGAAAGTAGAATTTTATTTTTGAATACAAAAATTTGTTCCCGTGAACTTCCGGTAGTGGTATGTAACTTAAGTTTGAAGTTTCAAGTTCGTACGATGTTCCGTTCTTGAGATATTCTGTTCACACACAGACACACACACACACACACACACACACACACACACACACACACACACAGACCAATCGCTGAAAACATGTTTTTTGGGTTCAGGGGGTCTGAAAACGTATAGATCCGGTGAAAACTCGATTTCGAAAAATCGACATGAAAACAATACTTTCCTTCCTATATATTCATATAGGCAAGAGAAAGTAAAAAGGAGCCTCTCCGAGAATTTCAGCAGGCATGGCATGTACCTTATCTTGTAGAACATAAAAAATGTTGTAAATGAGGAGATTTAAAAAAAAATCGTATGAGCCGTTTTTGAGAAAATTGCAAAAAAGTAACAAAATGATACGATTAAACTACTACTTCTGGTTAACCGATTTTGATGAAAATGTTCGTGTCGGGTTCTCTAGATATTCTGTTCACACACACCCAGACAAATCACTAAAAACATGTTTTTGGGTTCAGGGGGGTCTGAAAACGTGTAGATCTAGCGAAAATTCGATTTCGAAAAATCAGCATCAAAACAATACTTTCCTTCCGATATATTCATAAAGGCAAGAGAAAGAAAAAATGTGGTGGAAATTAAAAAAATATTAGAACAAGCGAAGCGATTTCCTTTTATAATCGAACAGTTCAATTTCAAAAAGCGGGGTTTTCTGATACTTACATAATATGGTCTTATAAAATGAAAGTAGAATTTTATTTTTGAATACAAAAATTTGTTCCCGTGAACTTTTAACTTTTTAAATAAGTAATGTCTGTGGAAGAATATGAAAATAGAAGATTTTGAATGGAGCCTAGTTGTAGTTTGTTATTTAATGCAATTCAAGTGAGCTGAATGAAACGATAGCTGTAAAGTCTTTTGTCACTGTTTTACCACTCCTTTCCCCCCTATTTATTATTAATAAAATAAGTTCTCTTGGCGGAATATTAAAGGATCTTTTGTTATGTTTGCCCTACTTTCAATAGAAATAGTTCACTCTATATTGTACAAAGTACATGCCGGTACTCCATTTACATCAGGACGTCATATGGATTTTATAGAAGGCTACCTTCCTTAATTGTTAACGTTATTTTAACTAGGCTTTAACGTTGAAATAGTTATTAGTTGTACCTTGGTGCATAAAAAATTGGTTTATTGCTCTTCCCGCTTCACTCTAATTTTATTTTATTGGTATTTTTTAAAATTCTGACGCCAATATTTAAATATCCTCAACTGCTTTTTCCGGTTCACTCTAATTATTTTATTTTTATTGGTATCTTTTTAAAATGCTGAAGCCAATATTTAAATATTCTACTTTCTCTTTCTTATTTGAAAATGTAGAAGAAAGGAAAGTATTGTTTTGATGTCGATTTTTTGAAATCGAATTTTTACCGGATATACACGTTTTCAGATCCCCTGAACCAAAAAACGTGTTTTTTTAGCGATTGGTCTGTGTGTCTGCGTGTGTAAACAAAATATCTCAGGAACTAAACATCAAACACAGTACAAACTTGAAACTTAAGTTAAGTACCACTAGAAAATCCAACTAAACATTTTCATATAGGAAAGAAAATATTGTTTTCATGTCGATTTTTCGAAATCGAGTTTTCACCGGATCTACACGTTTTCAGACCCCCTGAACCCCAAAAAAAACATGTTTTTAGCGATTGGTCTGTGTGTGTCTGTGTGTGTGTGTGTGTGTGTGTGTGTGTGTGTGTGTGTGTGTGTGTGTGTGTGTGTGAGTGTATGTGTGTGTGTGTATACAAAATATCTCAAGAACGGAACATCGTACGGACTTGAAACTTGAAACTTAAGTTACATACCACTACCGGACCCGATACGAACATTTTCATCAAAATCGGTCAACCGGAAGTAGTAGTTTATTCGTATAATTTTTCACTTTTTTGCGATTTTCTCAAAAACTGGTCCTACGATTTTTTTAAAATCGCCTGGATTACTTAATTTTTTATTCTCTACAAGATAGGGTAGGCGTCATGTTTACTGAAATTCTGGGTGAGGCTGTTTTCACGTAAAAACATAGTTTTTTTAAGATTACGGCTTGAATATGCAATTTAGCGCAAAAATGTATATAATAAAAGTTGTAGAGAATTTAAAATTCTACAACTTTTATTTCAAACATTTTTTTGTATAACGCATAGTTTAGCAGTAATTAGCGATTTTCTGATTTTTTTAACACTTCGGCCTTAGAATGCATTTGACAAAAGTGTATATAATAAATTTTATAGGAAATAAAAAGATCTACAACTTTTATTTTAAGCATTTTTCACTACAGAGCCTAGTTAACCGTGAAAGAGTGATTTTCTGTATTTTTAAGCCAAACTGAGTACGATTTTCATTTTGCGTCTTTCACTCATGATTAAAATAAGGTTTTGTTTATTGAGGTTAGTTTTTTGTTTATTTCTAATATTTTATTAATAATGTTAGGTTTATTGTTAATTATTTGCACTGGCAAGAGAAAGTTGTGTGAGTGTTTCACACCAGATTTTTTATTTTCTACATCTACATGATAGGGTAGGTACCATGTGTGCTGAAATTCTTGGGGAGGCTGTGCTCTCGTAGAAGAAAATACTTTTTTTAAAGACTGCGGCCTTAGTATACATTTTAGCGCAAAAGTGTAATAATCAAAGTTGTAGAAAATTTACAACTCTACAACTTTTGGTTAAAACATTTCTTTGTATAACGCTTAGTTTAGCGGTAATTAGTGATTTTCTATATTTATTTTTCATGAAATTCTGTAAAAAATGGAATTTTTAAGGTTTCGGTCTTAGTATGCATTTTACGACAAAAATGTATTTAATTGAGGGGTTTCTAGCAAAAACCAGACAAGTCAAAAATTTTCAATTTTTAAATAATGGCGCCATATTATACTTCACAAAAATCTTTATCAGCTGGCACAGCTGATTTCCACAAAAACTATACAAGTCAAGCATTATAACAATTTAAAAATATAATGGTTCTGCAAAAACCAGACAAGTCAAAAAGAGTTTACCACAAAAACAAGACAAGTCAGCCATTATTCTTCAAGAAGCAGATATGTCAAAACATTTTCCCTCTAAAACAAGACAAGTCAGCTGATAGATTTAGATGTTAATGGGAGTTGTAGTAGTGTGGTGGAATATTTGTGTGGTTGATTGTTTTATTTAAATTAAAATATGAATATAGAGTTGAATTTGGAGTGGTCTTTGAAAAGAAAGCCAAAAAGTAGACCTCAGGCTCTTGATAAAGAAAGCAAAAGTTTCAGGAATAGAACACATAAACAACGTTGGAAAAGTAATTCCAAAGTAAAAATGACATTTATATCGTTTGATTTTATGCAAAATCTCGCACTGCCACACATTCAGTCAAATGCAGTGTTCTATGCACGTCAGCTGTGGTACAATGTATTTGGCATTCGCAAAAATGGGAACAATGACGTTTTATGTATAGATATTTAGAATTTGAAGGAATAAGAGCCCCAATGAAGTAACGTCCATGATTTTACACTACCTTAATAATTTGCCTGACGATGAGAGACATGAAGATTTAGTTCTGCTTAATGACGGCTGTCCTGGGCAGAATAAAAATCGCACAATGGTAGTATTCCTGTATTGTATTGTACATATTTTGAAGATGTTTAAGAGCATATGTATCTGTTCCCAGTAAGAGGGTACAGCTACTTAGCTAATGACCAAGACTTTGCCCTGATCTCAGCACAGAAGAAAAAGACGAGCAATGCTGAAGTTCCTTATCATTGGGATATGACGGTTTCTCAGGCACGCAAGACACCTCGTCCTTTAAAATTACGTGTAATGAGAAGTAACATGTTTAAGAATCTAAAAGAAGCTACAGGGCCATTGTTTCTCAAGACACCTAAGCCACCTCTCCAACTGCAGAAAGTGAAGATGTTAAAAATTGATAGGAATCACCCAGAAGTTCTAGCAAGGTTTTCATATGACGCCCCATGGAAGAAACATAACGTACTGAAACGAACGAATTTGCTGCCTACGACTCTTGAACTGCTAGCACTATACAGCCAAGACCCAGGAATAAAACCAGCCAAGGCACATGGTATTGTAAGTCTACTGCCTTATTTACAGCACACGTCCAGTAAGGCATTCTATGAGAGTTTTATTAAAATTGAAAATCCTGTTTGTGTTCAAAAAAACGGTGATATCACAGAAATAGATTCTGATGAACATAGCGATGGTTGTTAGTGATGGATGAATGGTGTTAAAAGTTGACTGTTATGCCAAACTATTATTATTATTATAAAACTTTTCTTGTAAGTACTTATGTTGTGTTAGTTATGTTTGTGTAAAGATGTTTATGTTAGTTAAGATGTTCATTCATTATAGAAAGAAAATATTTTACTTTCTTACAAAATCTTAAATTTTTCACCATTCCGAATCCATCCGAATGCATAAAGTAACTGAGAAGGTAAAAATTTATAAGACAAAGTAGATAAAACTGTTTTAGAAGTAAAAAAATTGTTGGAAATTCAAAAATTCTGCAAAAACCAGTTAAGTTAAGCAGTTTTTATTTTTTTTTTTAAACAATGGAAAAGGATATCTTTATAAAATTTCACAAAAACTATTAATCATTGAAATTTACAATAGCATTGATTTTTATTTTCAAGTTTTAAACCATTTACAAGATGACAGACAGTTTTAACAGGTTCCTGATATTTTCAATTTTTTGACTTGTCTGGTTATTGCAATAAACCCCTCAATTAAATTTATAGAAAATTAAAAGCTCTGCAACTTTTATTTTAAGCATTTTTCTCTACTGAGCCTAGTTTTTATTTATTTGTTTGTATTTGTTTTTATTTATTACATTTATTTATTTACATATTTTGATATAAATTGGTAAGTTAAATATTATGAAGCCGACCAAGGTAATAACCCGGTAGGTATTTGTTAAATTAATGTGCCGGATGATAAGAATATTTTTTTCATCTAGTTAGTGCACGCTACCACTACAAATGCATCAGCTGAGAAACACTACTAACTCATTCATTCTCCCACTACTATAACAACGCACTGCATTCCTTCCAACTACACGGAGCTGGGAATCAAGCAATAATAGATCGAGTGCAAATAATTTAACACTCCACCTGCATGTTATGGGCAATGAAAACATGAATATCCTGTGTAAACTGAATTTCAGAAAATTGACATGAACACGATACTTTTCTTCTATACATATTCATGCAGGGCAAGAAAAAGTAAAATATTCTTGATTTAATTTGTTAATTAAGAAGATTGCCCATAACAGACAGGTGGAGTGTCGAATTATTTACACTCAATCTGTTAGTTGCAGGGCTAAAATAAATAGTTCTGTTTCTTATCACATGGTCAGCCAATTAAATGACTGATTCATTTAAGAACAGAAGAGGTAGAGGTGTAAAAGACACTAATCAGAGTTATCTCGTCTGAAGGTAATGGATTTCATTATACAGCCAGACCCTGTGGTGAATGAAGTGAAAGTCATTTGCAGAGTGGAAAATATATGCTTTTTCAGAGGGACTGGCATGCTGATAAGTGTACTTTTCCACTCAGTGAGGAAGGCAATGGTAAACCACCTTACTCCTTGATTTACTTAGTAAAACCTCTACAGGTTCAAACCAGCCTTTTGGCTGATGACCTAAACAACAACACAATTAAGAAGAAAATATTTTTAGAAACGTACTGTGTACTGTACTTTTGTTTCATTTTGAATTGAAGAGGTTATGTAATCAGAAAAAGAGTGCAACATTCTTTTACTCCTTCTAAGCCATTCAAATGTTCACAATGTTCCGGTTGTCGTTGTCTACATTCCGTACATAGCCTAGCTTTTCTTACAACTACTATTACACAAATTTACTGAGAAAATCAGGTCGACGAATAAAGGAGATAAGGCAAAATAAAAATAGCTCTGAATTTACTTCTATCTCTTGTAGTCTAACTCCTTTCTTTTACTTTTCTGATTAAAGAAAACAATCATGTTAGAATATTAAAAACTACATTTATTCATTCCTTTTTAAAAATTTACTACGTTTAATTAATATTTTATTGATCTTAAAAGGCAGTAATAATAAATAATTTAAATTTTCATGAACTGGAAAGAACCATTATCATTATTAATAAATCTGGTATCATATTACGTTTTTATTTTCTTGTGAATATTTTCGTCAAAACCATTTTTTCTTTTAAATTTAATTACCGATTTTAATTTCAACATTAAGACATTTTATATAAAAAGTTTACTTACGTATTTTCTAATTTTATATAAAAATATTTTGTGTGATATATTCACACGATTTTCTCACGTTGTTGTTTATACCTTGTATACAGTAAGTTGGCTTCTCCTGAGTCTGGCCCTTGTCACCGTCTGTCAATCACAACCGCCCGTAGCTCTTTCAATGATGAGTCACCTATTGGCATCACTACAAGGCCATTAAACATTTTTATCTTACTAATAATTTGAATTTTTTGTACATAATTGAAAATATAGTTTAAAAATATAGAAAATGACACAAAATACGGTATTATTCAGTGCTTTCGCGTAGAAT
Organism: Catonia carolina; assembly: GCA_035578175.1. Lineage (NCBI taxonomy): Eukaryota > Metazoa > Arthropoda > Insecta > Hemiptera > Achilidae > Catonia > Catonia carolina. Next base: position 74,080,603 of record JAQMRL010000004.1, read on the forward strand.
TGTAATTTAATTGATTTACTGATAAATGTAATATTTTTTTTAAATATAGGCTATTACTTTTATTACGGGTAAAATATAATTGTCCGTAACATTTACAGTAAATTACATTTATCAGTAAATCAATTAAATTAATTCAATTAATTAATTAAATAATTATCAGTAAATCGTTATTTATCAGTAAATCAATTAAATTACAATTTAATACGAAGTCACTGAATAATACCGTGTTTTGTGTCATTTTCCATATTTTTAAACGATCTTTTCCAGTATGCACACAAAAATTCAAATTATTAGTAAGATAAAAAAGTTTAATGGCCTTGTGGTGATGCCAGTAGGTAACTCATCATTGAAAGAGCTACGGGCGGTTGTGATTGACAGCCGGTGACAAGAAGTAGACTCAGGTAGCCGAGCGGCCCAGAAGCCAACGTAATTTATACAAGGTCATTATAGGTCGATCAGCCGAAAGGCTGGTTTGAACCTGTAGAGGTTTTACTATGTAAAATGAGGAGTGATGTGGTTTACAACTGCCTTCCTCACTGAGTTGAAAAGTATGCTTATCAGCGGCCGAGCCCTCTCAAAAGCTTTTCAATCTGCAAATGACACCTTCACTTCATTCACCACAGGGTCTGGCTGTTTTAATGAAATTCATTACTCTTAGAGGAGAAAATTCTGAAGAGTGTCTTTTACACATATACCTGTTCTCTTCTTAAATGGTTCTGTTATTTAATTGACTGATTGAGATAAGAAATAAAACTTATTTTTTTAGCCCTGGAACTAAGAGATTGAGTGCAAATAATTTAACACTCCGACTGTCTGTTATGGGCAAACTCTGACCTTACATATTTGATTTTGTGCTTTAAAAACATGATACGAATTTCGTTTCTAGATGGTCGTCCATTATGGTATTTGTTAAGATTGGGTCAAATAGATGTGAAAGAGTTATTGAAGACAATTGGTGAAGATCAAGTGCAAATAACTTAACGCTTCGCCTGTCTGTTACGGGCAGACAAAAGCGTATTACTTACTACTGACTTATACTCACAACGCATCTAATTATGTTCTGTAAGATCAGATCGTAGATTTTTAGTAACACAAAAAAAAGATATAGATTCTGACGTCACGAGATTGCCTTTTGTGTACCTATGTATGGGCTGTGAGGAACGGAATTGAAATATTTGCAGTGCTGCCAACTTTAACAGTGAGACACTACTCGTACATTTCACTACCGTGCAGTTTCTACATACATTTTTTAAGCTGTAATTTATTCCGAGAAAATGTTTTCGACATAAACTTTATAAGTAATAAATGTGACCTGTAATATTGCCTATAGCTTAATTACATGACTAGAAATGTTTGATTTACTCTAATTACGAATGAATCGCCTTCTTTACTATTGCTTTCACCGGCGTTTTCATTACCAGTCTCTCTAGCATCTACCTAACAGTTTTCTTTTTTTTATCAGATGTCAACAAAACTGTTAAAGAAAATCTTCTTCATGTCCTTAATTTCCTTCTTTATTTTTCGAATTGTGGAAAGAGAAACATCACAGTATTTAGCCGCTAGCTCACGGCTTTTGTTAAGAGGCATGGATTGGCATTTTTGTTTAGCTTCAACTTTACAACATTTTATTACATCGCATATTATATTTCGTTCAGCACTGTGAATAGTTCGACCACGTTTACGAGAAACCGACATTTCTGTTTACGGTAACAAACAGTTATTTATATTCGTACAGTGTTAACCTACAAGGTTCAGCGATATACTGTATATGCTTTGGGTATAATGTAAGTTGTTATGTTTGTCGTACTGAAATTAAATCAGTCATGCATGCGCACTGATGTTTTTCCCCTTTTACCTCTCGTTGCAAACAAGGGTAAACTCGTGACTCAAGTGACTATATTTCGGAAAAATTGTCATGTAAAACTCATTATTATTTAGTTGAAAAAGGTTACTCAATAAAATGAATTGCTGGTTAATTAAAAACAGACTAATAAATGACTGATTAATTATTTAAAGGTAAATAACAAGACAAAACCATTCGTTAATTTTTCTCTCTTTTATTTATTTTTTCTTCGTTTTTTAACAACAAACTTTAATCCGATCATCAACTTTAAAATAGAATCGGTTTCTACTTTACGCTTTGGGACACATTTAGGTTGTTACCGAAAGCTGACAAAGAGTTTGAGGGGGAGGGAGAGAGAGATTTATAAAAAGAGAGAACACTAGAGAAAGAGTAAGTGTCTAAATAAAACACCAAGCTTTCTCTTCGTTAAACATGCTTTCATGAAATACTTTCTTACGTTTCATGCAAAAAATCTAAATCCGCTTACTACTAAATTCGCACCTCTACACCGTGTTCTATCAAAAACTTTTCAATAAAACTTTTTCTAACTGTATTAATATTATAATACTTTCAGTTTTATTTATTATAATTATATTTTAAAAGTGTTAAAAATAAATAAAATATAATAATAAGTTTGTGAATAAAGTTTTTCAAAACTACTAAAAGGATTGAGTAGTTAAAGTTCATTGGTTGTTTGTAATATTATGATGGATTCTACAGAATCGATTGTTTTTTAATTCGTTGATTAAAACTCGTCCAAAAGACTAACAAATTTAATTTTTCTTTCAGATTATCTAAAGACGAAATCTTTAAATACTATAGTTCATTCATCATTGTGCTATAATTTAAGGGGGCCCGGTCCCCGTATTTTTCTCCATACATAAGGCACATTTTCTCGGCTGATTTGTTTTAAACAGATTTATTGGACCTTGATCCACATTTTAACATAGGGATCTCTTAAATTAACTTTAAGTTCATCAGAAAAATACTTCGTCTTGGTAATGTTAATAATTTCCAAAAATTAACCTATTTGTAACTATAAAATTTGTTTTAGCTCTTATATCTTACTTATATACATATATATTTTTGTGTTAAAGAAGGTTTAGGTCAAAAGTGTAAAAATAATCAATTTTTTGATTATCTCTTTGAAATATAAACATTTTTATGTTTAATTTAATACTAAATTTATGCATTTCTAAAAGTTACTTAATTTTTTATGATTGTTTTTTGTGATAGCATGCAGTAGAATAATATTCGACTTTTGTAAAACAAAAGTTTTCATAATTTTGTTTTTAAATGGGTTTCCTGGGAAAAACAGTTTTTTTCAATAAAAAGGAATATTTTCTCACGAATAGTTAAAAATATGTACTCAATTTTTTCGTTTTGCTTATTAAAGCTCCCTTCTTATTTAAGGCAGGTTTTGTTATATTTTAACCGGTTTGAAAAATATTTTACGTTGAAATTCAAACATTTTGTGAAAAAGATACATTTATTTTTAAAAATTTATTTTTTCAAAAAGCTTTTTTTGAAAACTCTCTGCTTTAAAGTGGGTCAAGATTCAGATTTTTAAAATAAAAAAAAGTTTGAGATTTTATTTTTAGTGGTTTCTTAGAAAATGTTCTTTAAGTTAATATGGGGAAGATAGGACTAATGCCTTCCTTAAACTGCTATGTCAACATGTGTATTCCTTTGTAATGAATGTACCCTGACAATATCTGTAAATATTTTTGAAAAAATGTTCCTTTTTATATGAAAAAAAACTGAATTTTCGGGAAAAACGGTTCTAGTATTCAAATCCGTACACAAGTAAACTAAGATTTGAACCAGGAACCTTTGTCTTCGAAAACCATCGGCTAAACAACTGAATCGCGGCGACGACTTTACGACTTGATCAACCCGGTGGGTTAATAGGATATATAACTACTAAAATTTTCACCGCATTGCTTCTTTTGGGTTTAACGTCCGGCTGTTCTGCAATTACTGTTAATGCAGACGGTGAAGGATGAAATGATTTTTTCGTAACATATGAAAATATGCCGTGAATGAATGGGATTCGAACCCAAGACCGCATGATGAGAGGCGAGCACGTTACCAACTACGCCAATGCGGTCGGCTCAACGCATTGCTTTCACATTAATGTTTATTGTTACGCGGTTCTATTCATCACATTATTGTCCAAATATTCCAAATTTACTAAGAAATGGATATTATGTCAATCAATTGCCGTTCTTGAAATGTTCCTTAATATTACGCTCAGAATATTTAAAGAAAACTATTCAAGATAAAAACACACCGAATTACTCTCAAGTAATTTCAAAGTCAAGATTCAAAGTAAAAAAAGCAATTTCAAACTTAAGCACCTTAAAGTAATTCGAACTAAGAAAAGAAAGTAAGTTTCGTAAGTACTTTCTCTGTATTTCAACCATTTTACTTAAATAACTTTCTCTTTCTTTTTGGGTTTTAGTAAAGTATATCATTTGAGTCAGTTTTATAAAACAATTTTTTGCTACGTTTAAATATTTCTTTAATAATTGCAATATGCAAGAACCGTAATCTGTATTAGTACTTTTGGACGGCATCAAAGGAGGTAGAGAAATTTCTTGAAATCGAAACACGCTTTTGACTAATCTTTGATGATAACTTTTTGGTATTTTAGATTTACTGCAATTAGTTACTCAAAATTAACGAACAGTTCTTTAGTTATATCATTTCCCTCTCCATATATAGTATTATGCAGTCAACCATTTGCGCTAGCAATTATTTTCACGTACACAGTGTTCTTCTACCGGGTGTCCATTAAGTCTGGAAACGGCTGAATAACAGAAAAGTGATCGTGACTAGGTGACCAGAATGACTTTAATTGCTTGTTGCACCAAAAAAACTATTCTAGGTGATATTTGAAATTTTTGTCCACCATCTTGGATCCGCCATATTGGATTTAACTTTCTTAATTTAAATAGGATGATGGTCATATGATACATGATTTCGATCTAAAATTTCAAAATAAATTCAATGACGAAAACCGGAAATCGATATCTTTTTTCGTTTTTGAGATATTACCATTCAACTATCCAAATCGGGCCAGAACGGCCATTTCTCCCTCCTCCGTCTTTGAGCCTACATAGACAATTTAGGTAGCAAGTGAACGACTACACATAAGATTATTGAAAATAATAAGTTTTTTAATATCTCCACTCGTTCATAAATAGGAAATTATTGTCATTAAGAACTACGGAAAAACAATTTAACGGCTGATTTATTGCATTATAAAACTACAGTATTTAATTTGTTACCAGTTAGCCTAATACTTATTGTTATTTTTGTAAATGTTAGTGTTTAAGGTTTAAGGTTAGTGTTATAAGGAACTAACTGTGAAAATGAGTTACATAATTGAAAATAAAATTACCAAATGTTTCTTGACTCAGAGTAGTTGTTCAAAGTGGCCTCCTCTTACTTATTGACAATATGATGTACGTACGTAAAAACTAGATACAGCATTACGAATGAATTCCCTTGGGATTCCAGAAGATTCATTTAGAATTCTTTGTTTGAGTTCATGCAGACTGTTAGGTTTCGTTCTGTAAACTTTGTTTTTTAAGTATTCCCACAAGAAGTAGTCCAATGGACTCAAATCAGGTGATCTCGGAGGCCATTCAATTGCTCCTCTCCTGTATGAAGTTGCTTGTATGAGACTATTGTATGAAGACATGCTTCGAAATCATATTACTCCAGCCGTAAGAAATTATTTCGGACAAGATGTTTACAACTGTTGGTTTCAACAAGATGGAGCCCTGCCCATTTTTCTTTTCAGGTTCGTGTTTTGTTGACCGGTATTTTCCCAGAAAGATGAATTGGTAGGAGAGGAGCAATTTGGTAAGCGCCAATCCATGCACTGGAAGAGTGCGGAACAGCGCTCTGGTCATAAAGAAACGGTATCATCCGACTGTTGGACATAGTGTAGTCACGATAGATGTCGCTGTTGTCGGCATACCGCGGAGCATTTACAATGTTTCTAAGCATCTTTTTTGAAACCTTTGGATCGTATTTAGATTGCTTGCTTTGTTTTAGATACAGAGTAAGTGTTGTTGTTGTTTAGGTCAACAGCCGAAAGGCTGGTTTGAACCTCTAGAGGTTTTACTAAGTAAAAACGAGGAATAAGGTGGTTTACCATTGCCTTCCTCACTGAGTTGAAAGAGTATGCTTATCAGCATACCAGGCCCTCCGAAAAGCACTCACTTTCCACCCTGCAAATGACACCTTCACTTCATTCACCACAAGGTCTGGCTGCATAGTGAAATTCATTACTCTTAGAGGAGATAACTCTGACTAGTGTCTTTTACACCTCTACCTCTTCTGTTCTTAAATAGTACAGTCATATGTGATATGAGGCTGACTATGTAATAAGAAACAGAACTATTTTTTTTTAGCCGTGGACCAAACAGATAGAGTGCAATTAAAATAACACTCCACCTGCCCGTTTTGGGCATAGAGAAGGTGATATATGCATAAAATAATATTTATTTGTGGAAAAATTTGTTGCACTTATTACAAAAATTAATTACTCTTCAACAAAACGAAACTTTCACGTAAGTTAACTTTTTATAAATTAAAATAAGATTTAACAATAATTTTACCTGATAATCAAATCATGTTTGATTTATCTATCCTTGAAAACAAAAAGTAACTAACTATTATGACATAATTTTCTTAATTTGAATGAGCTTTACTTTCATTTACTCCGTCACAATATTTTAATTTATGTACGTAATGATTTATCAAGAGTTAATAAAGTTCAAGTTTTATAATAAGGTCTTTAAAAACGCTGTATAAGAATTTCATGGTATTGTGGCTTAATTTTACGCTATCTTGGATTTTACTGTTCTTTGAACGCATATATCAGAGAGAATGAACTTCATTTGTTATGTACTCATAATTTTAATGTAATTTTTTAGAAGTATCTTAAATTATATTATATTTCTTACTGTAACATAAACTGTTTTGCAGAGGATTTTACAGGGAATATTTGTTTTTAAACATATATTTTACTCTTGAATTTTAGTAATTCACAGAAGGTAACATGGAAAAAGACTTTTTATATCTTTGATATGTAAATCTTTTACTCCTCCTATACCTTTACTTAAGATATTAAAAAATATATTTTGTATGGATTGTAAAATAAAAATAATCTGGTTTAAAAAACTCACATCACTTTCTCTTGAAAATTTATGTAAATTACGAAAACTATAACCATGTGTAATCATGAGTAAACAATCTTGTTGTGTTGTTTTGGTGATCACCCAATAGGCTGGTTGAAACCTCTAGAGGCTTTACTAAGTAAAACGAGGAGTACGGTGGTTTACCATTGCCTTTCTCACTGAGTGGAAAAGTATAAAAATATGCTTATCAGCATGCCTGACCCTCCGAAAAGCACCTACTTCCTACCCTGCAAATGACACCTTCAGTTCATTCATCACAGGGTCTGGCTGTATAATAAAATTTCTTACTCTCGCAGGAAATAACTTTGACTAGTGCCTTCAACACCTCTATCTTTTTTGTTCTTAAATGACTCAGCCGTAAATGATATAATTAACTGGCCATGTAATAAGAAACAGAACTTTTTTTTGTAGCTGTTTATTGTCACTGTTATTTTTTAATTAACAACATAAAATTAAAAACATAACCTAATTTTAAACATGAATGAATGACGCCAAATAAAAATCAACATGTGTTCGACATAAAAATACTGAAAATCATTAACTGTACTTAACTGTATTAATTATTTGTCAAATTCAAGTTATTTTCTTGTGTAAATAAAGTCCATTTTATTATTATTTATTTCTTGGGTGGATGATGACTATAGTGAAAATATTCTATAAAGGGAAAAAGTGACGTCACAGTGCCTTGGGCCAGTCTAAGCTGGTGGGAGTAGTCTGTATAGAAAAGTCCATTTAATAAGGAGAGGGTGTGCGTAAAGTGTGCATTAGTACGTTTATAACTTGACAATTTTGTAGTTGAGTTCTAATCTTAGCGTATTGAAGTGATTAATTAGTTACAATTAATTAGTTAATTATTGAAGTGTTAAAAATTGTGTTAGATAATGTGATTATGGAGCAGGTGAGTAGTTTCAAATATCTAGGTTGCAATGTATCCTTCGATTGTAAGAGTGACATACCTCTGAAGCTGAATAAATTCAATGCGATATGTGGAACCATACATCGTACATTGAAGGGAAAAGCCAGAAAAGAAACAGAGTTGAAATTTTATAAGACAATGGCGATTCCACTAGTTACATATGGAAGCGAGGTATGGACCACAACAAAGAGAGACGACTCGCGCATACAAGCTTCAGAGATGAGGTTCTTGAGACACATTCAGGGATACACAAGGCTGGATCACATTAGAAACGAAGTGATAAGAGAAGAATGCAATGTACAGCCACTTGTAGATGTGATCAAGCAATATAGAAAAAGATGGACAGATCACCTGCTACGAATGCCACACAACCGTTTTTCACTTCAAGTCTGGATGTCCAAACCAGATGGTAGAAGGGATGTGGGTCGACCGAGGAAGAGGTGGAAACCGGAACAGGCTCAATAGCCTAAACCATGACGGATGATGATGATGATGATGATTATTGAAGTGGAGTGTTATTCTACACAAATGTTATAATCTATCTTTGTTGTTCTGTCTCATGTTTATTTTTATCGTTTACTATATTGTTATTTATCGGATTTTAATTTCTAATGTGGTGTCTATAATTCAAAACTGATTACTTTTTTGTTGACTTGGTTCAGTTGTGAGTTCATATAAAATAAGTGAAAAGAGGGGGAAAAAATAGGGACCCCTGGTACATAAGTAGCTACAATTTGGGAACCCTATCAGGGTTCACATTAGTACTGGCCTTGTACAAGACTTGTACATTAGTACAAGCCACGATTCAATTGACCAAATTCAGTTCTTACTTCTCAAATACCCAAAATTTATATCCATTAATCTCATAAAAAAATATATGAAATACTTTTTTCTGTGATTTAATTTAGAATGAGCACTTTAACTTGAAAGGAGTGACAAAAGTGAACTTTGAAAGCTATTTTCATTATTTAATAAAAGTCATTTGATTTATCTATAAAAGGAATTTTGTGAGGCATTACAAAAGTAAAGATTATAAAAATAATATCAACCAATCATTGGAAACAGCTTTCTCACATTTAGTACATTGTTAAATAGTTGTGTTTATAAATTTTCTCTGTCATAAATGTTATAATTGTATTACCAACAGTAATTTACGAGCACGTATCATTTAAATTGAACTCCTATTTGATTGAATTATTAGTTTGATAAGTTTTAAATGACATTAGATATGCTGATGACACCACGGTGCTGACTAAACCCCTGGAATTTTTATTACAACAATTGATGAACAAGGTAGCACAAGCACAGTCAGTTGTTTGGACTCAGTATCAGCGTTCTGTAGAGCTCACCTTATTATCAACCAGACCCGGGGAGAGAGAGAAAGAGAAAGAGAGAGTGTGAGAGAGAGAGAGAGAGAGAGAGAGAGAGAGAGAGAGAGAGAGAGAAAGAGAGAGAGAACAGAGGGGAGGGGTGGAGAGTGTGAGAGATAGGGGGAGAACTCCTCTCACGTGCGTGCGATAAGAGGGAGAGGAGAGTGTGTAAGAGAGAGGATAGTTAGACAGAGAGAGAAAGAGAGAAGGAAAGAGAGGAGAGTGTGTGATAGAGGGGGAAAGAAGGGGATAGGAGAGTGTGTGACAGAGGGAGTGAGCGAGTGAGAGAGAGAGAGAGAGAGAGAGTGAGCGGAGGGGTGGAGAGGAGAGTGTGCGGGAGAGAGGGAGGGAGTGAGAGAAAGAGAGAGAGAGATTCTCTGAGTTAGGAGTAAAACAGTATTGTTGCCTGGGAACTATGATAAACGAGCAATGGGACAATACACAGGAAATAAAATGTCATATAGGTTAGACAAAAGCAGTATTTATATAAAATCTATTTATATAGAATGGAAAAGAGCTACAATCTTACTCTTGCAACAAAAATGAGGCATCTAAGATATTATGTCCTCTCGTTCCTCCTGTACGTTGTACAGTTCTGAACCTTGGAGTTTCATTATATGGAAACTGGAGGCATTTGAAATATTGTTGTGTAGGTGAATATTGACCCATGGACTGCTCGGTTGACAAATGTAGAAGCTCTTAGAAGAATGAAGAACGACATGAAAATCATTGCACCATCAAGTGTAGGAAGTTCCAATATTTTGCACATGTTATACGGAATGAATCTAGCTATTTGTTATTGCAAACCATTATGTAGGGGGAAATACATGGAAAAAAGACCTGGAAAGAAGGGTGTCTGGCTTTGAAATCTGAAAACTTGGTTTAGAAAAAACTCAGAAGAGCTATTTTACAGTGCAACGAACAAAGTGAGAATTGCTATGAAGTTCGCCAACATTCGGAATGGTCAGGTACCTGAAGAAGAAGTTTTAAAATTAATAAAGAATTGAGTGATAGATTTAGTGAACGTGGCTTTTGGTTAATGCAGTAATTTGATTGGATAACACCTCTGATTTGTAGAATCAAATCCACCAATCACAAAATTATAATTTTTTCTTTCTCTTGCCTATATGAATATAAAGGAAGGAAAGTATTGTGTTCATGTCGATTTTTCAAAATCGAGTTTTCACCGGATCTACATGTTTTCAGACCCACTGAATCCAAAAATCATGTTTTTACCGATTGGTCTGTGTGTGTGTGTGCGCGCGCGCGCGTGTGTGTGAACAAAATATCTCAAGAACAGAACATCGTACGAACTTGAAACTTAAGTTAGACACCACTACCGGACCCGACACAAACATTTTCATGAAAAATCGGTCAACAGGAAGTAGTAGTTTATTCATGTCATTTTTCACTTTTTTGGGTTTTTGTCAAAAACGGCTCCTACGATTTTTTTAAAAAATTGCCTCATTTACTGCTTTTTTTATACTCTACAAGATAAGGTAGGCGCCATTTCTGCTGAAATTCTTGGTAAGGCTCTTTTCTCGTAAAGAAATTGTTTAAGATTGTGACTTTAATGTGCACTTTAGCGCAAAAATTTATATAACAATAAAAATATAGAGAATTTAAAATCCCACAACTTTTATTTCAAACACTTTTTTGTATAACGCTTAGTTTATCGGTAATTAGCAATTTTCTGTTGTTTTTCTCACGGAATCGTAAAAAATCGATTTTTTTAAGATTTCAGCCATAGAAGTCTATATTTATTTTACGACAGAAGTGTCTATAATCATATTTATAGGAAATGAAAAGATCTACAACTTTTATTTAGAGCATGTTTCTCTACAGAGCCTAATTTAGCGTGAAAGGGTGATTTGCCGTATTTTGAGGACAAAATGAGGTTGATTTTCATTTTGCGTCTTTCACTCATGATTAAAATTAGGTTATGTTTATTGAAGTTAGTTTTTTGTTTATTTCTAATGTTTTATTACTAATGTTAGGTTTATTGTTAATTATTTGCATTGGCAAGAGAAAGTTGTGTGAGTGTTTCACACCAGATTTTTACTTTCTCTTGCCTGTATGAATAGCCTATATAGGAAGGAAAGTATTGTTTTCATGTCGATTTTTCGAAATCGAGTTTTCACCGGATCTACACGTTTTCAGACCCCCTGAACCCAAAAAAACATGTTTTTAGCTATTGGTCTGTGTTGTGTGTGAATACAGAATATCTCATGAACGGAACATCGTACGAACTTGAAACTTGAAACTTAAGTTACATACTACTACCGTACTCGACACGACCATTTTCATCGAAATCGGTCAACCGGAAATATTAGTTTATTCGTGTAATTTTTCACTTTTTTGCGATTTTCTCTAAAACTGATCCTACGATTTTTTTTAAAAATCGCCTGGTTTACTAAATTTTTTATGCTCCACAAGATAGGGTTGGTGCCATGTTTGCTGAAATTCTTGGTGAGGCTGTTTTCACGCAAAAAAATTATTTTTTAAGATTACAGCTTTAATATGCATTTTAGCGCAAAAAAGTTATAATGAAAGTTGTAGAAAATTTAAAATCCTACAACTTTTATTAGAAATATTTTTTTTATAACGCTTAGTTTAGCGGTAATTAGCGATTTTCTGTTTTTTCTCACGAGAACGTCAGAAAAATCAATTTTTTTAAGATTTCGGCTTTAGTATGCATTTCACGACAAAAGTTTATATAATCAAATTTATAGAAAATTACAAGCTCTATAACTTTTATTTAGAGCATTTTTCTCTACAGAGCCTAGTTTAGCGTGAGAGAGTGATTTTCCGTATTTTAAAGCCAAACTGAGGTCGATTTTCATTTTGCATCTTTCAAAGATGATTAAAATAAGGTTATGTTTTTTGAGGTTAGTTTTTTTGTTTATTTCTAATGTTTTATTACTAATTTTAGGTTTATTGTTAATTATTACCATTGGCAAGAGAAATTTGTGTGAATGTTTCACATTAGATTTTTCTCCTTAATGTGTGTACGTTGCAGTCTGTTCAATTTTAGAATTATTAGCAACCCCACACCAAATTGGATGAGCTTTGCAAATTTTCGCTTTGTAAAGCTCAATCAATGTGTGCATGCGGTTGCTATTTATTGTAAGTTTTCATTAACAAGAACTGTTTTTTGTTTTATCCAATTTAAAAGTTTTCGTGTACAGTAAATTTTAATTATATTAAGTTTCATTATGTTTTTCATCCTTAATGTGTGTACGTTGCAGTCTGTTCAACTTAAGAATTATTAGCAACCCCACAACCACATTGGATGAACTTTGCAAATTGTCGCTTTGTAAAGCTCAATCAATGTTTGCATGCGGTTGCTATTTATTGTAAGTTTTAATTTGCAAGAATTTTCATAAAACTTTGTCAAAAACCTTCGTTATTACAAAATAAATTTAGAATCCATTTAATATTCCTTGTAGAAACAGGAAAAACGGTAGAATAAATCTTAAATAATGGTCAAGAAACGTGTTTTGCAATATATGGAAAAAATTGAACTTTATTGAGGTGTTTCTATGGTTTCCAAAGGCATGATAAGTTAAACCAAATACGTTTCCATGAAACAGGATTAAACCGAGTCTTCTTTCTGTTTCTACAAGGAATATTAAATGAATTCCAAATTTATTTTGTATTAACGAAGGTTATTGACAAATTTTTATAATATATGTTGCAAATTAAAACTTAAAATAAATAGCAACCGCATGCGCACATCGATTGAGCTTTACAAAGCGAAAATTTGCAAAGCTCATCCGATGTGGTTGTGGGGTTGCTAATAATTCTTAAATTAAACAGACTGCAACGTACAAACATTAGAGATAAAAAACATAATGAAACTTAATATAATTAAAATTTACGGTACAAGAAAACTTTTAAATTGGATAAAACAAAAAACAGTTCTTGTTAATGAAAACTTACAATAAATAGCAACCACATGCAAACATTGATTGAGCTTTACAAAGCGAAAATTTGCAAAGCTCATCCGATGTGGTGTGGGGTTGCTAATAATTCTTAAATTGAACAGATTGCAACGTACACACATTAAAGAAAAACCATCTGGTGTGAAACACTCATACAACTTTCTCTTGCCAATGCAATTAATGACCAATATAACCTAACATTAGTAATCAAGCATTAAAAATAAACAAAAAACTAACCTCAAATAAACCTAACCTTATTTCAATCACGAATGAAAGACGCAAAATTAAAATCGACCTGTTTGGGTTAAAAAATACGGAAAATAACTCTTTTACGCTAAACTAGGGTCTGGAGAGGAAAAAAATTCGTATGAAAGTTATAGATCTTTTAATTTCTTACAATTTTGTCCATATACACTTTTGTCGTAAAATGCATACTAAGTCCGAAATCTTAAAAAAATTGATTTTTCACACGTTTTCGTGCGAAAAAACAGAAAATTGCTAATTACCGCTAAACTTAGCGTTATAAAAAAAATGTTTGAAATAAAAGTTGTAGGGTTTTAAATTCTCTCCAACTTTTAATATATAAATGTTGCGCTAAAAAAACATATGAAAGCCGCAATCTTAAAAAATTGTTTTACGTGAAATTGTTTTACGATTGTTAAAAATTGTTTTACGTGAAAACGGCCTCACCAAGAATTTCAGCAATAATGGCGCCTACCCTATCTTGTAGAGCATAAAAAATTTAGTAAACCAGGCGATTTTCAAAAAACATCGTACGACCAGTTTTTGAGAAAATCGCAAAAAAGTGAAAAATTACACGAATAAACTACTACTTCCGGTTGACCGATTTTGATGAAAATGTTCGTGTCGGGTCCGGTAGTGGTATGGAACTTATGATTTAAGTTTTAAGTTCGTATGATGTTTCGTTCTTAAGATATTCTGTTCACACCCACGCTCACAGACACACAGACACACACACGGACACACACACAGACCAATCGCTAAAAACATGTTTTTTGGTTTCAGGGGGTCTGAAAACGTGTAAATCCGGTGAAAACCCAATATCGAAAAATCAACATGAAAACAATACTTACCTTTCTATATAGCCTATTCATATAGGCAAGAGAAAGTAAAAATGTAATGAATCTTAATATAATTAAAATTTACAAGAAAACTATTAAATTGGATAAAATAAAAAAAAGTTCCTCCTTGCAGAAAAATTCTGCTTTATTATTTAGTTTTACAGCTCTTATCTTAAGTAATTGCGGAGTAATTTCTGTCATAAAATAGCCAAATTAATATTCATTATTTATACCATCACTCCTACGACCTTAAACGGTTTTTTTTTACTTTCTCTTGCTTATATAGGAAGGAAAGTATTGTTTTTATGTCGATTTTTCGAAATCGAGTTTTCACCGGATCTATACGTTTTCGGACCCCCTGAACCCAAAAAACATGTTTTTAGCGCTAAAAACATGTGTACGTGCGCGCGCGTGCGTGTGCGTGTATGCGTGCGTGTGTGTGTATGTGTGTGTGTATGTGTGTGTGTGTGTGTGTGTGTGTGTGTGTGTGTGTGTGTGCGTGTGTGTGTGTGAGTGTGTGTGTGTGTGTGTGTGTGTGTGTGTGTGTGTGTGTGTGTGTGTGTGTGAACAGAATATCTTAAGAACGGAACATCGTACGAACTTGAAACCTGAAACTTAAGTTACATACCACTATCGGACCCGACACGACCATTTTCATCAAAATCGGTCAACCGGAAGTAGTAGTTTATTCGTATAATTTTTCACTTTTTTGCGATTTTCTCAAAAACTGGTCCTACGATTTTTTTTCATATTACCTCATTTACTACATTTTTATGCTCTACAAGTTAGGGTAGGCGCTGTGTATGCTGAAACTGTTGGAAAGGCTGTTTTCACGTAAAAAAAATGTTTTTTTAAGATTACGGCTTTAATATGGCATTTTAGCGCAAAAATTTATGTAATAAAAAATGTAGAGAATTTAAAATCCCACAACTTTTGGTTCAAACACTTTTTTGTATAACGCTTAGTTTAGCGGTAATTAGCGATTTTATGGTTTTTTTTCTTACGAAAACGTGTGAAAATCGATTTTTTTTTAAGATTTTGGCCTTAGTATACATTTTATGATAAAAGTGTATTAAATGAAATTTATAGGAAATTAAAAGTTTGACAACTTGTATTTAGAGCTTTTTTCTCTACAGAGCCTAGTTTAGCGTGAAAGAGTGATTTTCCGTATTTTTAAGGCAAACTGAGGTTGATTTTCACTTTGCGTTTTTCACTCATGGTTGAAATTAGGTTATGTTTTTTGAGGTTAGTTTTTTGTTTATTTCTAATGTTTTTTTACTAATATTAGGTTATATTGTTAATTATTTGCATTGGCAAGAGAAAGTTGTGTGAGTGTTTCACACTAGATTTTTTTAAATGTTGTAAATTAGAAATAACAAATATATATATTCACTTTTAGCAGATGAAATATATTTATATATATATGTTTTACCGTTATATATTATATATATATATGTATATATACTTTTCTTTTACAAAAGGCTTACTTTCATGTTTATGCATGTTGTGCGTGTAAGATAGAAATATGAATCTTTATTACAAGGCAGTTGAATAAAAGGTTTTATACTAACTAGCAAAAGTAATAAAAGTTGAAAACTTTGTAAGAGTATAACTTGACGGTTCAGTTTAAACTTTAGTGACTTAGTTCTTCTTTATTCCCGAATGATACGTTAAGACTACGCCCTTTTGTAAGCATCCCATACAACTTCAGGTAACATAACAACTGAAGTAAGCCTGTTACTTAATTTTCAACGTTCATATTTAGGAATAATAACTTGTAGTCTCTTTATAAACTTACTTATAAACATTAAATAAATTAATTTTCCCTCTATATTTTACTAATAAATATCTATTTTGCTAAAATATATTAAGCCATAACAGAATTAATAAGTAAATTAACGTAGTAATTATAAACACTTTAAGATTAAAAGTGAAAACAGTTCAATATTCTTATATGGTAGCTTATAAAGATTTTTTATTGAATAATGTTTTTATTATTAGTTTTTTTACGAACACACTTACATTTTTAGTTTATGCTCATTAATATATGAGGAGTCTAGTATCAAAATCAGCCTACATCCATTTCAAAAACTTTTCAGGAAAGCAAAAAAACTGTTTAAATTTAAACTACAATATCTACCGTCTTGGTTAATAGTTCAAGTTCTCCTTCTTCTTTTGCCTTTCAAGGATTAGGCATCTCTGCCTGTTCTGAACCTCTCAAATCCGCCCATCTCTTTCTCGGGCGTCCTCGTTCTCTCCTGCCCACCGGCTTATAGCCCAGTGTCTGCTTAGGTATCCTATCCTCCCGCACCTCGAAGGAACTGCCTGCAGGCTCATATGCAGTGATGTAGCAATCTCACTAATTAGCTTAATCTGCGCAGCGCTCGTAACGCGGCCAGAGGATTTTCTTAAATACTGGCAAACC
The DNA here is from genome assembly GCA_035578175.1 of Catonia carolina. Taxonomy (NCBI): domain Eukaryota; kingdom Metazoa; phylum Arthropoda; class Insecta; order Hemiptera; family Achilidae; genus Catonia; species Catonia carolina. The sequence continues at coordinate 74,097,399 of JAQMRL010000004.1, forward strand.
TCATGATGCCTCGGATGACGGAACGGTATTAACGGATAGTTCAAGTTATAAGTATTAAATCTCAGATTAATGTGTATAGGCCTAAATACAGGGTGATTACAAATTAAATAGACATTTTCGACAGCTTCATAAACATCAAACTGGTGTATTTGAATGTAGTAAATGGTATAGGTTGGTAGGGAATTTTTTAAAGTTTATGTTGGTACAACTGTTGCTAGCATTTTGTTGTTGGCTACAAAATGGCGGCTACTCAAGTGGAAAATGCTTATTGTGTTTTTCGTGAATTAGCGAAAACAAACTCGGTTACGGTTGTGCAACGTCATTTCAGAACAAGATACGGTAATCCATCACCAACAAGGCAATCAATCTATGACTGGTATAAACATTTTGAAAACAGTGGATGACTTTGTAAGTAAAAGGAAAAGTACTGGAAGACCTTGTGTTACAGAAGAACAAATTGATAGTGTTCGTGATGTTTATGTACCAAGTCCAGGAAAATCAACTAGATCAGCACGTTTAGAATTGCAAATTCCTCAACCAAATGTGTGGAAAATTCTGCGGAAACGTTTGAAAATGACACCTTATAAATTGCAGTTAGTACAAAGCTTAAATACCAGTAATAAAGACGTACGTAAAAATATTTGTCTGGAGATGCAACATTGTGTTGAAAATGACGACTCATTCCTTAATCGCGTAATTTTCAGTGATGAATGAAATTTTCACATTAGTGGAAAAGTTACTAGACGTAATGTTACAATATGGGGCACAGAACACCCAAAAATATATTTACAGCATACACGCGATTCCCCTAAAGTAAACGTCTTTTGGGCATTATCTCGTGAAAAGGTTTACGGGCCGTTCTTCTTTCACGAAGTGTTAGTAACCGGAGTAATTTATCTGGACATATTAAACGAATGGTTAATGCCCCAACTTCAGTAAGATAGTGATAACGTCATTTTTGTACAAGATGGAGCTCCGCTTCACTGGCACTTACAGGTCAGAAATTAGCTTGATGAACGTCTTCCTAGACGATGGATCGGCCGTGCCAATGAGCAAAACATTGTGTTTACCCCGTGGCCACCTCATAGTCCAGACTTAGCGCCCTGCGACTTTTTTTATGGGGTTATGTAAAAGACAAAGTATTTGTACCACCGCTTTCTGTAGATATCGATGATCTAAAACAACGTATCGCAAATGCTCTTGCCACAGTTGACCGTCATATGCTTAATCGTGTGTGGGAAGAATTCGACTACCGTGTTGATATCTGTCGTGTTACAAATGGTGCACACAATGAACACCTGTAAATATTTTCAATAAAAACTTAATGAATTCTTCTTTATAATCATGTAAGTAATTACCTAAACTTTTCAAAAGTAAATTTTATATAAGCTATCGAAACTGTCTATTTCATTTATAATCACCCTGTATTGTAGTATTATTTATTGAATGTATAAAAGTTTATTTATGTAGTGTATTGTGTTTTCATGTCGATGATTCGAAATCAAGTTTCACAGGAAATGTTAAAAATTTTTAAATAACAAAAAAATACTTGTACAAGTTTTAAGCAAATCACATAGTTTTAAAGATTTACCAATTTAGTTTTTGCTTGGAAAGCGTATTTTTTGTTAAAAGCTTAGGTTGAAAGATAACAAATAACAGCTGAATTCTTTTGGGGGTTTTTATTTTTTGGAGTCGTATGAACTGGTACATTCGTAGGTGACATCTAGATTTTGAATATTATGTTTTTTGCGTTCTGACCACTAGGGATTATGTTAACATAGTTTAGATTTCTTTCTTTTACAAAACACCTCAATTCTTTTACTCTGTTATTTCTTCTTTTCTTTTGACCAGTTTTGTCATTCATATTTTATTTTTCAGTTTTTCTTCCAATACTACTTTTTAATTTGTTCTGAGTGTTAAATTATTTCTTCTCTTCCACTGTTTTGAAATTGCTGCTAATGCAGACGGCTGAACAATGATACATAAAAATGAGTGATGAAAAAATGCCAGACTTGACCGGGAATCGAATCTTGGACCCCGGTGTAGAAGCATCTGACATAGTTGGCATAGTGGTTAGAGCAACTGTGCACTAACCACTATGCCAACGGACCAGCCGGCCGTTTTGTGTTGAAATAAAACATTCCAACAACCGGCCGCATTGGCACAGTTGGTAACGTGCTCGTCTCTCATCATGCGGTTCTGGGTTCGAATCCCACTTAGGCACGGCATATTTTCATTCGTTACTAAAAATCATTTCATACTCCATTGTATAATAGTTACACCCCAACGTCGTCGCTAATGACCGTTGTAGTTGATGCGACGTTAAATAAATGAACCCACCGGGTTGGTCTAGAGGTAAAGTCGTCGCCAAAATCAGCTGTTTAACAGCTGATTTTCGGAGACGAAGGTTCCTGGTTCAAATCCTATTAAAGGTAGTTACTTTTATACGGATTTGAATAATAGACAGTGATTACCGGTGACTTTGATGGTTGGGGTTTAATTAACCACACTCTCTCAGGAATGGTTGGCCTGGGTCTGTACAAGACTACACCTCATTTACACGTCATACACATCATCCTCATTTCATTGGGTCATGGGGTTGCTTATTGTTCTAAATTGAACAGATTGCAACGTACACGAATTAGGAAAAAAAAATAAAATGAATTAAAAAAACATTCCAACAACTGTATTTTACAAAAATAATAGTTAACGCATTTGTAAACAACCTCTTTAAATCAATTCACCATATCGATTTGTTTGAAGTTTTTGCTGTTTTACAAACCACATTTACATTAAGGTATTAATTTATTCTTTGTTATTCTTTTTGTAAACTTTATACAATAGATGAAAAATATGAACGGCTATTCCTTTTCTTGTAATGATAATAGGTTATAAAACTGTGCATAAAAATTGTGAAAATTTTGAACCTTTTGTTATATTTTTGGTTTTCTATTATTCGAATTTAAATAAATAATCCAGAAACAGAATAATAAATACATAACCTCCCTATACTTACCAACACCGGTAATTTTACTTTCTCTTTCCCTATATGAATTATACGCAACAAAGTAATGTTTTCAAGTCGATATTTCGATAACGTTTACAACGGAAATACACGTTTTCAAATCCTCTCTTTATCGATTAGTCTGTGTATATGTTGTAACGTTCCACATTAGGTGCTTATTTTAATTCACGTAAATATATTTTAATCTGAAAGTCTTATAGAAAATAATATGTTGTTTAGGTCATCAGCCAAATGGCTAATTTGAACCTGTAGAGGTTTTACTAAGTAAAACGAAGAGTGAGGTGGTTTACCAATGCCTTTCTCTCTGAGTGGAAAAGTACGCTTATCAGCATGCCGGGCTCTCTGAAAAGCACATATTTTCCACTCTGCAAATGAAACTTTAACTACATTCATCACAGGGTCTGGGTGTATAATGAAATTCATTATTTTCAAAGGAGATAATTCTGATTAGTGTCTCGTACACATATACCTCTTCTGTTCTTAAATTATTCAGTCATTTAATTGGCTGAACATTTGATAAGAAACAGAACTATTTATTTTAGTCCTGCAACTAACAGATTGAGTGTAAATAATTTGACACTCCACCTTTCTGTTATGAGCAAAGAAAATAATATATAAATTAATAAATAAACTCAGATGAATTAATACTTAGCTTTGTTTAATGAAATCTAACTATTTAATGTATGTACGTTAATTAATATGTTGTTTAACAATTATAACATTAATTCAGGCGCTTGACCATTTACATAAAATAATAAACTTTGCTCTTTGAATTCTAGATTTAAAGTCATCATATAAATTGTTGACAACACTACAGTGGCAACATTTGCCGACGACACAGCCATTCAGGCAATACACGAAGATGCACAAATTGCATCTCATAACTTGCAACAACACTTAGACAGCGTACAAAATTGGCAAAAAAAGTGGCGTATAAAAACAAATGAACACAAGAGTCTGCACGTCACATTTACACTAAAACGGGAAACATGTTCACCAGTGTTTTTTAACAACGTACAAATTCCACAATCCGATACGGCAAAGTATCTTGGCCTCCACCTGGACAGGCGTCTAACATGGAGGACTCACATATGGAACAAACGAAAACAGTTAAATCTTAAATACCAACAGCTGTATTGGATGCTTAATGGAAAATCCAAATTATCGGTACAAAACAAATTGTTAATTTATAAAACTGTACTTAAACCTGTGTGGACATATGGAATACAACTTTGGGGCACAGCAAGTCACAGTAACATTGAAATAATTCAACGGTTTCAGTCAAAAATACTTCGAAACATCATGGACTCACCTTGGTACATATCCAACACTATATTGCACAGAGACACGAACACTCCCACGGTACACGAAGCTATACAGAAATTTTGTACCAGTTACCAAACAAGACTTGAAAATCATCAGAATCCAGAAGCCATCAATCTCCTAGACAACAGTGGAACACACAGAAGACTATGCAGACTACACCCTACAGATTTATTTTAATATGTGATTGTGTAATTTATTTTACATTCCTGGCAAGATCACTTCAACAAAATGGGAAATTTTATAGAGTAATACCAAGGGGTATTACTTACTCAAGATTTATACTTACAACACATCTACTCATTGTTTTATGAGAGCAGATCGTAGATTTACAGTTATTCAAATCAAAAATAAATTGTTTTTCTTCTTCTTAAATCAACATTTTAAACAGTGATTATTTAAAAAGAATTAATGGATATTATATTAACAATTATGAACGAAAACATTTCTCAAACATTAGTAAAATAATTAAAAAATATAATTTATTTACTTTATTCTAAAAGTAATTTGGTTAAAATAATCCTTAAAATTTTAATCAATAAGCATTACATAGGTACAACACAGTTGTACCACTACAGCGTGTCTGTGTTTGTTTTAACAAAATTACTCAAAAACTATAATCTTATGATTTGTTTTTTAATTCCTAATGTGTGTACGTTGCAATCTCTTTAGTTTAAAAACAATAAGCATTTTTACGATCCAATGAGATGGGGATATGTATGACGTGTCAATGAGGTGTCATGTTGTACAAAGTCAGGTCGACTATTCCTGAGAAAGTATGGTTAATTGAATCACAACCATCAAAGTACACTGTTAACCGCTGTCTAGTATTCAAATCCGTATAAAAGTAAGCCTAACTACCTTTTGCTAGGAGTTGAAACACGAAATCTTCGTCTCCGTACGAATCCGTCAGCTGTCATACAGCTGACTCGACGACTTTATCACTAGATCAACCCGGTGGGTTTCCTACGAAGTTAAATCTCGGAACTTAAGTTAAGTACCATGAGTTAGAGGACTTGATACAAATATTTACATAAAAATATAACAACCAGAAGTATTAGCTCATTCATACATGTTTTACTTTTTCGCAATTTTTCTCAAAAACGGGTATTTCGATTTTTTTTAATATCGTCGCATTTGCTAATATTTTTCTCAACTAGATGAAGTTAGTGGTGCGTCTGGTAAAATTCGTTAGGAGGGGCTAGGGGTTGTGCTCTCGCATTAAAAATATGTATTTTAAAGATTATGGCCTTAATATACATTTTAGAACAAAAGTTTTTTGGCCTAATTAAAATTATAGGAAATGAAAGACCCTGAAAGTTTAATTTCAAGTATTTTTTCTTCAATGTTTAGTTTTAAGATAAATTAATGATTTTCCATATTTTGGTCATTAAAATCTGTAAAACTTAAGCTTTTAAAATTAAAGACCTTGATGCAAGAAAAGGACAGGTCCAATTTTTGTGATTTTAAGGTTTCCCTACATAATAAGAAGAAAAAATTATCTTTCTTTTAGATCAAGAATAGAACAACTCCATGCAATACAAAAAGATATTAATATGAAGGAGGTGTATTAATATTTACGAGGCAAAAACGAGACTGAAATTTTTTTAAAATGGGAGCTGTCCTCTTCTTTCACCGAGGTCTTTGATTGAGGCCTTAACTTGCATTTTAGGACAAAACCATACATCAGTATTATTAAAGTTATAGAAAATTAAAACAACTACATAATTTATTTTAAGCGAGTTTTCAAAAGTGATCAGTTTAGCACCAGTTGTTAATTTTTTATACTTTGACTTATGAAAATTCATTAAGTCCAAAAGAGGTTAATTTTCATTTATTGTCATCCACGGATGATTAAAATTAGGTTATAGTTTCATTAATTATGTTGGCAAGAGAAAGTTATGTGAGTGTTTCGCACCATATTTATGATTAATTTGGCTTTTTATTACTCGAAGTTTAATAATACGAGTATATCCAGAAACAAAATAAGAGATCATAACGTCCCTATAATTACCATCTTTGTTACTTTTTGCTTTCTCTTGCCTATATGAATATATAGGAAGGAAAGTATTGTTTTCATGTCGATTTTTCGAAATCGAGTTTTCACCGGATCTATACGTTTTCAGACCCCCTGAACCCAAAAAACATGTTTTTAGCGATTGGTCTGTGTGTGTCTGTGTGTGTGTGTGTGTGTGTGTGTGTGTGTGTGTGTGTACGTGTGTGTGTGTGTGTGTACAAAATATCTCAAGAACGAAACACCGTACGAACTTGAAACTTGAAACTTAAGTTAGATACCACTACCGGACCCCACACGAACATTTTCATCAAAATCGGTCAACCGAAAGTAGAAGTTTATTCGTGTAATTTTTCACTTTTTTGCGATTTTCTCAAAAACTGGTCCTACGATTTTTTTAAAAATCGTCTGGTTTACTCAATTTTTTATTCTCTACAAGATAGGGTAGGCGTCATGATTGCTGAAATTCTTGTCAGGCTGTTTTCACGTAAAAATTTGTTTTTTTAAGATTGTGGCTTTAATATGCAGTTTAGCGCAAAAATGTATATAATAAAAGTTGTAGAGAATTTAAAATTCTATAACTTTTATTTCAACATTTTTTTGTATAACTCTTAGTTTAGCGGTAATTAGCGATTTTCTGTTTTTTTCACGAAAACGTGTGAAAAATCAATTTTTTCAAGATTTCGGCCTTAGTATGCATTTTACGACAAAAGTTTATTTAATCGAATTTATAGAAAATTAACAGATCTACAACTTTTATTTAAAGCATTTTTCTCTACAGAGCCTAGTTTGGCGTGAAAGAGCGATTTTCCGTATTTTTAAGCCAAACAGGTCGATTTTCATTTTCCATCTTTCACTCATGATTTAAATAAGGTTATGTTTATTGAGGTTGGTTTTTTGTTTATTTCTAATGTTTTATTACTAATGTTAGGTTTATTGTTAATTATTTTCACTGGCAAGAGAAAGTCGTGTGAGTGTTTCACACCAGATTTTTACAATGTGTTTCTATTTTAGTAAATGTAAATTTAACTCACAATCTCAGAATAGTTATTTCATTTTCATCCAAATTCGCCTAAAATTGTAATAATTATAGTACTTTTGGAAAGGGCAGTTTGTTCCTACGTCATAAAATTGTTCTAATCTAAATTCTAGTTACGTGGGCTTTACAAAGGTGGAACTAGTATGACGTTTTCGGATATAATTAAATTCAAATTTCTAAATGTGTATTCATCGTACTATTTTCAAAATGCGTACAAAATAATGTATCCATTAATAAAGCATTAATTAATGTTGTTAAATTAACAGACTATATTTAAAAAAAAACAATTGTTGAAGTTTTATTTAAGATTTGTACAGTATGTGTTTTTATAACTAAAAGGGTTACCAGGGGAAAAGACACAAGTCTAAAAATAAATTTTTCAGGAAAATGATAAAAATTTAACATCGTTTTAAATGATCTGATATTTTTTAAAGAACTAAAATATCAATTGGTAACGTGCTCGCCTCTCATCATGCGGTCCTGGGTTCGAGTCCCACTCAGGCACGGCATATTTTCATACGTTACAAAAAAAATCATTTCATCCTACATTGCATAAAGTTACACCCCAACGTCGTCGCTAATGACCGTTGCAGTTGATGCGACGTTAAATAAATAAATTTAAAAAAATTCCGTCTGGTTTTGATACAAAAATCTACATATATTTTTATATTTTCGTTTAGGATTATTTTGGTTTACTTAAGGTTACTAAAAAAAATTTGGTAGTTCTTTTTGCAGCCCACAGTATCAATGCTCTTTCACTGTAGCGTTATTTATTCCTTCCGTTCACCCGGTGTTCAATTCGTCATATGGTTCGGAGGACTTCCAGAAAATTTTGATTCCTTCATACATGTTAGTATAGGATCCACAGAGTCTAACGGTTTGTTTGCGCCTTTTAAAACGATGGTAGATTCCCACATGTGAAGGAGAGCAGTACGATTAACAACTGTAGTTCTAAAATAGGATTGAGTAATCTGTCTCATGTTGCTTTGGTATTTTGAAATAACTGTAGAACGCGTGATGGAATTTCTCTTAGATAGATTTACACATGGGAAAGTAGTTTCCTTCATTTGTGATCCATGTTCTATCTAAGAGAAATTCCATCATGCGTACTACAGCTATTTCAAAATACCAAAGAAACATGGAACAGATTACTCCATCCTTTCTATATATATATATAGTGGCGACTATTTACAACACTATGGGTCGTTTGTCGCAGTCAAAACGCCATTTTTGCCTGTCTTGCCATGACTCCTCCTCCATGTTTCTTCTTCCCATGGCTCTGTCAATACCTTCCATCCATCTCCCTCTCGGTCTTCCTCTTTTTCTATTTCGCTGCGGTCTCCAGTTCCACGCCTTCAGTGGGATTCGTACGTTGCTCATTCTTCGCATGTGACCATACCAGTGCAGTTGTTTTCTCTCAATACGGTCTATTATTGAGTCTTCAATGCCCATTATCTCTCTTACTCTTATATTCGTTACCCTATCTCGTAACGTCAATCTGCAACATCTTCTCCAATATCTGTTCTCCACTGTACTGATTCTATTTTTCATGTTTTGTGTAATGGTCCACACCTCTGCCCCATATGTCACCGTACCTTCCACTATTGCTGAAAATATTCGTTTCTTTATGTCTTTTCTTATGTTGAGACTCCACAGAATTGAGTTCAGTTGACCAGTAAATGCCTTTTCTTTCACAATTTTATTAGCTATGTCTTTTTCGTCCCTTCCATTTTTTGTAAACGTCGTAAGATTACTCCATCCTTTCTTAGAACTACATATAAATCGTACCCGCTTATCAGTTCCGGTCAGTAAAGAAAATTTTCCACTGATCCATATGATGACGCATCTAACTGTTTTTCAAGGGTGATGAGCTGTAAACGTATGCATTGCCCCCTCCCACCCACTTTATAGCTAGCCAATCACTTGCCAGCAACGTTGCCAATACTTGCTCTTGTAGCTCTGTTAAATATTTTGTCAGCCATTTTTTTGGTCCTTCAATAACAATTATAACCTGTAAACATACAATCAGCTGATTATATTATAAAGTATTGCATGTTAACGCGCTCTATAATCAATGTGTTCAGTACGAGATGCAAGACGAGAGTGAACTCTTGAGGCTCTTCTACGCATGTGCGCATAATGTTTGTCAGGTACAATCTGACAACGCTGGCAAACATTCTGATTGGTCTAAACGTGTGGAACAGCAGAGCTCATCAACCGCGAAAAGCATATTAGTTCATTTATTTAAAGTTTCCTAAATATAAATCGTGTTTGCATCCAAAAATAATTGATCTATCTGGATTATTTTACTTATTATCAACTTTTTGGAGAAAATTAAATAATTTTTTTTTAAATTAAGGAGTTCAGTGAAGCCCAAATCTTGACAGCTTAAATGCTGTGTAAAAATATACAATTTTATTAAATTTTGGGTATTTTACTGAATTTAATTTCTAATTGTTTGTATTTTTTGTTTCAGAGGACGTCGGCGATAAAATTGTGTTATGACATCTTGGTGAGTGTTTAAAAATTCAACTTAAATCTCTGATTTTTCTATAATAATTTAAACTAAAGAGTATTTTCTTCTTTGTTTAGATAGTTCTTTGTGTAGATACTAGAGAGACTGATAATGAAAACGCCGATGACAGCAATAGTAAAAAAGGCGATTCATTCGTAATTACAGTAATTAAAACATTTCTAGTCTTGTAATTAAGCTATAGGTAATGTTACAGGTCATATTTATTTCTTATAAGGTTTATGAAGAAACATTTTCTCGAAATAAATTACAGCTTACAAAATGTATCCAGAAACTGCACGGTAGTGAGATGTACGAGTAGTGTCTCACTGTTGAGGTTGGCAGCACTGCAAATAATTCAATTCCCTTCCTCACAGTCCATCCATACGCAAAAGGCAATCTCGTGACTTCAGTATCTATACCTGAAGAAGAAGTAATTATTTTGTAATCCCTAATGTGTGTACGTTGCAATCTGTTCAATTCAGAACAATAAGCAACCCCATAACCCAATGAGATGAGAATGATGTGTATGACGTGTAAATGAGGTGTAGTCTTGTACAGACTCATGTCGACCAGTCCTGAGAGAGTATGGTTAATTGAACCCCAACCATTAAAGTACACTGGTAGCCACTGTCTAGCATTCAAATCCGTAAAAAAGTAACTATAGTTGAGCCGCTCTAAGTTTGCTCCTACTGTCAACAAACAAAAGCCACCTACTACAGGGTGCACGCTAGAGTCCGTGACTTTATGGATGTCGTATTCTTATTAAGTCAACTATTTTTTAAATTATAAGTACTTTAAGTACTAAAAACATCAGTCGTGATATGATGTAGGCCTAACAATTTAATTTATAAAAATAATTTTAGAAGTATTTTGTATTTAAATACTTTTGAAAGTATTTTGTTGTTACTTTTTAATCAGCGTGTACACATTTAGATATAATGCGCATGCTCAGTGACGTCATTATTTGTTTACATTAGGAGCAAACTTAGAACGGCTGAACTGTACCTTTACTAGGATTTGAACCAGGAACCTTCATCTCCGAAAATCAGATATTAAACAGCTGATTTTTGCGACGACTTTACCTCTAGACCAACCCGGTGGATAAAGAAGAAGTAAAGCGTAATATTCTTAAAAAAATTTATATCAGATGTGGAAGTAGATGTAGTAATTTAGTTGGAATTTTTAAAGAAATTGATTTTGAAGATTAATTTTTTCAAAGATGTGCTCGTAGAATTTTTTTATTATGTTCCGTTCATTTATACATTGTAGAAGATATAGATGATTTGAGTGGATATCATCAAAATTTTGAAATAGTTCAATCTTTTCTTTCTATTTGGAATTCAATATATCCCAGTTGATTTGACTGACAATAGAATTTAGTTTATTATCCACCAGATAACGTGAAATATACAAATGAAATATGTCCTTAATACACGTACATGCTATAAAATTGTATTGTTTACATTTCTATCATACTATCTATCTATAATGCAAAACTTATTGTATACATTTTCCATTTTATTTCTTAATGTACTCGGGTAAGAATAGTATGAAATAGGAAATAACAATAGTAATAGAAATATACACAATAACTTGTAAAACTTTCTAATAAGGCGAACAAATTTATAGGTTATATTCTCTTTCTTGTATCTACATAACAAGGTTTGTTAAGTTTTAGATGGAAGAACAAGTTTAACGATGTAAAGTTAACTCGATTCGGTTTTGTTTCTTCTTCTTTATTAACGTTATAAAGATATCGTTAAAAAGTTTAAATTTATTTTATCGGTTTTCTATATTTTTAGTACAAGTATGCATGGAGGCACCAGACGGGTATGTATTTTTTATTAAGGTAATATATGGAAGGAATTGGTTTTTGCGAACGGTAATTGTTTCGGAGTGTGTTGAAATTTACTTATAACAAACTTGCAAAATTACTAAAACAGGTTTGCTTTAAAATTGTGTTTGCTAACATTACTGAGAGGATAAAAAAATCTGGTGTGAAACACTCACACGACTTTCTCGTGCCAATGGAAATAATTATCAATGTAACCTTACATTAGTAATAAAACTTTAGAAATAAACAAAAAACTAACCTCAATAAACATAACCTAATTTTTATTTTGAGTGATAGACGTAAAATGAAAATCAACCTCAGTTAGGCTTAAAAATACGGAATATCACTCCTTCACGCTAAATTAGGCTCTGTAGAGAAAATTTCTTCATATAAGAGTTATAGATCTTTTAATTTTCTATAAATTTGATTATATACACTTTTGTCGTAAAATTTATATTAAAGCCGCAGTCTTAAAACAACAATTGTTTTACGTAAAAACAGCCTCTCCAAGAATTTCAGAAGACATTTCGCGTACTTTACCTTGTAAAGCATAAAATATTTAGTAAGAGGCGATTTTAAAAAAAATTGTAGGAGCCGTTTTTGAGAAATTCGCAAAAAAATGAAAAATGACACAAATAAACTACTACTTCCGGTTGACCGATTTTGATGAAAATGTTCGTGTCGGGTCCTCTAGCGGTATCTAACTTAAGTTTTAAATTTCAAGTTCGTCTGATTTTCGGTTCTTGAGATATTCTGTTCACACATACACACACACACACGCGCGCGCGCGCACACACACACACACACAGACCAATCGCTAAAAACATGTTTTCTGGGTTCAGGGGTCTGAAAACGTGTCGATCCGGTGAAAACTCGATTTCGAAAAATCAACGTGAAAACAATTATTTCCTTGCTATATATTCATATAGGCAATAGAAAGTAAAAATTAATTTTTTTTTTGCTGTTGTTTAGGTCATCAGCCGAAATGCTGGTTTCAACTTCTTGAAGCTTTACTAAATACAAAACAAGAAGTGAGGTGGTTTACTATTGCCTTCGTCACTGAGTGGAAAAGTACGCATATTAATATTCACCACAGGGTCTGGCTGTCAAAAATTTACAGATTGAACAAATATTTCATAAAGATTGTATATGCCCAAAAACAGACAGGTGGAGTGGCAAATTATTTACTCAATCAGTTTGCTGCAGGGGTAAAATAAAGAGTTCTTTTTCTTATCACACGGACAGCCAATTAAATGACTGAATCATTGAAGAACAGAAGAGGGTAGAGGTGTAAAAGACACTAATCAGAGTTATCTCCTCTGAAAGTAATTTGCAGAATGGAAAATATCTGCTTTTCAGAGGACCCGGCATGTTAATAAGCATTTTTTCACGCAAATATAAACCATGTCACTCCTCGATTTACTTAGTAAAACCTCTAGAGGTTTAAACCAGCCTTTTGGCTGATGGCCTAAACAACAAAGATTGGAGTCATACGTGATGACTTTTTTTTAAACTTCAATATCACGTTTAAGAATTCAGATGTTTCTATTTTCAAAAATTACAACTTTTGACCTATTTTTGTTTTACCTCCCGCTCAACATGGAATGTTATTCTTTTGAGAGTATTTTGTATGAAAAGGCCTATAAGGTCTATACAAGGTTCGTATGTCTAATTTTAGGCGGGCCCGTTGGTCTAGTGGTTAGCGCAACTGGCTTCTACGCCGGGGTCCTGAGTTTGATTCCCGGTCAGGTTAGGTATTTTTCATCACTCATTTTCATCTATTCTCCTTTTCACCGTCTGCATTAGCAGTAATTGTTAAACAGTCGGACCTTAAACCAGAAAAGTAAAAAAAAAAACAAGATGTCCAATTTTTTTTAAGTTATTGATTTTCTTTGTTAATCAAAAGTTTTGCGCATGTTAAATAAATTTTCGTAAAAAAATTGAATATAAAGGGAAAGAATACTGCAAGCACTGTGGTATTCTAGAGCGAGATCTTTCTGCCAATTTAACACATTTTGTTTGTAGATTGGCCAAAATTTATGATTTATAAAAATAGTGGATGCATTTTAACGCCAACCTAGATTTTACGGGATGGTAATAAATTTTTTGAAATAGTTTTTATTCAGGATTAAATAGAAAGAACAACTACATTTCACCTGTTCAACAAGAAACAAAAACTTTTTTACAAATTTCCAGCATGAAAAGGTTTTTTTTATGGCAGACAAAATTATTCCGCAGTATTGTTAACATGTGTGATGATAACTTGGTCGAGCCATACAATTATTCTGGTTCCGTTTTAAAATTCCAAGGTGAATCTGCAATGCTCAGTGCTGAGTACAATAATGGTAATAGTTTCATTACCATATTAAAGAAAACTTTAACTAATTTAAATTAAATAATGATACAGTAGCATAGATAACGAGGTTTATATGCATATCGTTAGAAGAAATTTGTGTGTGAGAGAAAGAAATAATAGCGAGAAAGAGATAGCGATAAGAAAAGGATGTAAACCACGCTACGTGGACAACAGTATTAAAATTACGATACTGTATTAAAAAGAGCAGTGTTTGTGTTAAAAATTTAGCATTCACATTTTGTTAAAATTATTGTAACAATATTCTTCGCGATAAAGATGAACTATTATCTATGAACACAAAAATATTGTAACACCTAAGCCTAGGTTCGTTAGGTATCTGGTTATAATGGGTCTAAATAAGTTCCCTTTAACCTTATAATAAAATTATTTATTGACACGATTAATAATATTACAATTATAATACAGCTTAAACTGAACTTGACTATAAAATAACGTAGTGTCTTTTAACAGTCAAAACAATGATTTACGTGTCTACTTTTACCACCCGTACACATACGCACTATTAACACTATTTAGAGCCGGTCCCGTAACAACGCTATTTCGAAACGGACGTACAATTTTAACCCCATTCACAGTACTAACTGACTCACTGCAAAGGTGTTAACTGTTTTTATACCTGCAGTATGGTAGTTTCTGAAACAATCGAGAACCTTCTATCACTTTATCCCTCGACTGGAACATGGTAAAAGAATCAAAATAGAATCAAACTATTTATTTTTTTTGAGAACTCATATTCAAAACATTTTATCATCGCAATCGATTATTCTTATTCAATATACACTACTTAAAACAATACACAATTTCTTACTACAAAAAAATTTTTATTATTTATAAACTGTGAATAGAATATCAGTAATTATAATATTACAATACAAGTGCGAGATCGGCGTACAATGCAGTGTTGTTAAGTAATACGTTGTTTTAGCACCAGGAATACAATAGGAAAATAGTTTCACAAATTTGTTAAATTTAAGAATAAAAAAGTTACCATTAAACCTTTGCACTCAAACGTGGAGTACTTAAACCAATTTAAACCTTAATAATTTTGTTGTTGTTGTTTAGGTCATCAGTCGAAAGGCCGGTTTGAACCTCTAGAGGCTTTACTAAGTAAAACGAGTAGTGAGGTGGTTTATATTTTTACTTTTCTGACTGATTGGAAAAGTATGCTTATCAGCTTGTCAGAGCCTGCAAAAAACACATATTTTCCACCCTGCAAATAATACCTTCAATTTATTGTCCACTGAGTCTGGCTGTATAATGAAATTCATTACTTTCAGAGGAGATAACTGTGACTAGTATCTTTTACACATCTACCTCTTCTGTTATTAAATAATTCAGTCATTTAATTGACTGACCATGTGATAAGAAACAGAACTATTTCTGTAGTTCTGGAATTAACAGATTGAGTACATATAATATGACACTCTTCTTGACTGTTATGGGCAGTTAATTTTTTTTAAGACAAGTTTTTATTTTGCCCATAACGGGCAGGTGGAGTGTTAAATTAATTGCACTTGATCTGTTTGTTCCAGAGCTACAAAAATAGTTCTGTTTCTTATTACATAGTCAGCTAATTATATAACTGAAATATTTAAGAACAAAAGAGGTAGAGGTATAAAAGAAACTAGTCGGATTTATCTTCTCTGAGAATAATGAATTTTACTATACAGCCAGACCCTGTGGTTAATGAAGTGAAGGTGTCATTTGCAGAGTGGAAAGTGGGTGCTTTTTGGAGGGCCTGGCATGCTGATAAGCACACTCTTTCATGAAATCTCAGTGAGGAAGGCAATGGTAAAGAACCTCACTCCTCGTTTTTACTTAGTAAAACCTCTAGAGGTTCAAACCAGCCTTTCGGCTGATGACCTGAACAACAACAAGTTTTATCATCTATTAGATAATTCCAAAAAAAATTATACCTTTTAAGCTTGAATTTTGAATTAAACTATTGTCTAATAAATTGTTTACCAGTAAATTTTGGTTATCAAATGTTTTGTCTACTTAAATGTTTAACACTGAAATCTGAAATGTATTGTTATATTGTATATAAAGTTGATGTTTTCAAATATGAATTTATTTTTTATGCACCAGGATGTATTTAACATGCGAGGTGTGGCTATTAAATAATGAGACTGACGTAAAAAAATTTATTTTTATTATATACATAATCACTTATTGTCACCTTCAATATACACTCCTTTACTATCCCTACAACGCTCCATGCAAATTTTCTATTGTTGAAAACAGTGCTGGAAGTCATCTTCTGTCAGCTCATTCAGGACACGTGCCGCTCAAAAATGTTTGAAATGAAGCTCGCAAAAATGTTTGTACTGATACTTTGTACGCAATTGAAAATGACCCAAATTTTTTGGAAACGATAATAACATATAATGAAACGTGGTTTTTTACTTATGATCCGGAAACGAAGCGCCAATCCATGCATTGGAAGAGCCGAACTTCGCCGAAAGCCAACAAAGCTCGAATGAGCAAGTCAAAATTTAAAGCAATGATGATTTTTTTTTATATCCATGGGATTGTGTACCTTCACTGGGTTCTTGAAGGTCAATCAATCAATGAATATTACTACCTGGAGGTACTTTCTAAACTACGTCAAAGAGTAAGGAAAAAACGCCCCGAAATGTGGAAGAACAAATCATAGGTTCTCCACCAAGACAATGCGCCAGCTCATTACGCGTTATCTGTCAAGAGGTTCCTAGCATTTCAGTGTTAGAACATCCATCTTATTCACCAGATCTTACACCACGTGACTTCTGCCTGTTCTTTAAGGTGAAATCTGTATTAACCCTTTCTAACCCAGTGTGACATACAAGTCATATTGAAGTGAAATAGCAGACCTAAAAATTTTAGATGTTAGAGACAACTTTGGATTAAAGAATGCTGGGTGTGAAGTGTAATATTTTCTGTTCCCTAGCCAGGATTCGAACCTGAGACCTCTACTTTGCATTGTAGTATGCTGACCATTGCGCCACGGAAGCAACCATTAATTTCTTTTTAAAGTTAATTTTAGTTTTAGAAGTTTGTGTTCATTTACTAAAATAAAGTAACATTTCTTCGAATATGTTGTGTGTATGTACAAGTATATTTTTTAAGCTGTTCCTAAATAGTGATTTTATCAATTTTACCAATATTTTTTAATTGTTACATTTTTGAAGTCTTAAATAATATTAAAATCATACTTAGTTCTTT
The DNA here is from genome assembly GCA_035578175.1 of Catonia carolina. NCBI lineage: Eukaryota > Metazoa > Arthropoda > Insecta > Hemiptera > Achilidae > Catonia > Catonia carolina. The sequence goes on from JAQMRL010000004.1 coordinate 74,114,730, forward strand.
TTGGTACAAATCTAAGTAAGGGAATATTATATTTTGTTTAGGAAGCGTGAACATGATTCGACTTATTCTTATTGTTGGGAACTTTCATACCATCAAGTCCTAATACGTTAGGGACGTATGTGTTACACTTTTTTGTCAGGCCATCAAAAGGGTTAAAGGTCTAAAAATGATTTTATTAGGTACACTTAAATCTGCCCATAACAGACAGGTGGAGAGTCAAATTATTTACTCTCAATCTGTTCATTGCTGGGCTAAAATAAATAGTTCTGTTTCTTATCACATGGTCAGCCAATTAAATGACTGAATCATTTAAGAACAGAAGGGGTAGAGGTGTAAAAGACACTAATCAGAGTTATCACTTCTGAAAGTAATGGATTTCATTATACAGCCAGACCCTGTGGTGAATGAAGTGAAGGTGTCATTTGCAGAGTGGAAAGTATGTGCTTTTCAGAGGGCCTGGCATGCTGATAAGCGTACTTTTCTATTCAGTGAGGAAGGCAATGGTAAACCAACCCACTCCTCATTTTACTTAGTAAAACCTCTACAGGTTCAAACCAGCTTTTCGGCTGATGACCTAAACAACAACAACACTTAAATATCAGTAAAATGTATAAAACAATGTACAAATATTTTGTTTCTGTTTAGTTTAAAAATTTGGGATTGAAAGGGTTAAAAGGGACAAGATTTGAGTCTGTGGAAGGTGCAAAAGAGAAAGCGGCACGTGTCCTGAAGGAGCTGACAGAAGATGACTTCCAACAATGGAAAATTCGCATGGAGCGTTGTAGGGATAGAGAAGGAGTGTATATTGAAGTAGACAATAAGTGATTACATATAAAATACAAATTAAATTTTTTACAACGTCAGTCTCGTTAATTAATTTCCATACCTCGTATTTCTGATAGTTTTTGACTGGAATCTTAGTAAATTTTCACGTTGACATTACGACTTCTCTTAAGTCATATTGTATTATTATATTTGTATTTAATTTAAATATTTTCTAAGAAATTTTATAAATACTTTAAATATAAGCCGTGAATAATTTAAATTTAATGTTTGTTTCTAAAGCACGTTAAAATATTTCTATACGTACTACCTTATTATGTAAATTATGTTTTCTTGAACACTAAGCCTTTGGTACAAACATATATACAGGTATAGATGTTAGTACATTGAAATACAACTAAGTTTGAATCTTGTAAATACAGTACTTAGTGCCGAGAAACAATAATACCAGTAGGTGTTAAAACGTAGTACCCTTCATGTGATATTACTACTGCGTAATACTGTTTGCTAGAATCAACAGTCCTTTTCCCTTCCCAACACATTCTAAGGCCCCTTCTCTTTTCTTCAACACCCTATATCTCTCTTCCTCCCACTCATCCCACTCGGTCTACCTGCTTGTCTTATCTAACCTTCTTCTCTGATGCTCATGGAGTTGCCAAAGATACACATTGCAATGTAAACAACGTATTTCCTATCTTACATGTAACAAGTAAACACGAATTAATGGACTGAACTTTACAATATTTTTTCACGTTTGTTTTTAGGTTTAACTGATTTATCCCAGGATTATAATATATATTCTGTACTATCAGAAAATTTTAAATAAATACCTCAATTTTTATTTGTTGTTTATATTTGTACTTTTGCTTGCCTATATGAATATTATAGGATGAAAAGTAGGTATGGTTTTCATGTCGATTTTTCAAAATCGAGTTTTCACCGGATCTACACTTTTTTGGACTCCATGATACCAAAAAACATTAAGATAAGGAAACTGACATACCTTGGACACATCATGAAAGGACCTAAATACGAGATTCTGCATCTCATAATCCAAGGAAAAATCGTTGGTAAACGCTCGGTGGGACGCAGAAGAATATCCTGGTTAAGAAACCTGAGAGAAGCGTTTAACTGCTCGTCGCATGACGTTTTCAGAGCAGCAGTAGACAAAGTACGACTAACCATGATGATAGTCAACCTCCGTAATGGAGAGAGCATCTGAAGAAGAAGATTCCGGCTCTGGAAGCCGACTAACAAGGCGCAACTTGTTTAAACTTAATACTGATTATTTCAAAGAACCAGGCTATTGAACTTTTTACTTCAAATGGATGTAGTGTCTGCAGTTTAAGTAAAATTAGTAAAATCATTCACCATATTTCTTGAAAACACCTCGTAAAATTTTCCTTTTTCTGAAATATTGACTGGAAAACAAATTATAATTTTGAGTATTGTGTACGATATTATATATACACACACAAAATAAATAATTTAGTTTGTTTCTTTGTATACTTTAATACTTTACTTATTCGAAGAATACTTTTTTTACTTTCTCTTGCCTATATGAATATATAGGAAGGAAAGTATTGTTTTCATGTCGATTTTTCGAAATCGAGTTTTCACCGGGTCTATACGTTTTCAGACCCCCTGAACCCAAAAAACATGTTTTTAGCGATTGGTCTGTGTGTGTGTCTGTGTGTGAACAGAATATCTCAAGAACGGAACATCGTACGAACTTGAAACTTGAAACTTAAGTTACATACCACTACCGGACGCGACACAAATATTTTCATCAAAATCGGTCAACCGGAAGTAGTAGTTTATTCGTATAATTTTTCAGTTTTTTGCGATTTTCTCAAAAACTGGTTCTACGATTTTTTTTAAAATCGCCTATTTTACTCAATTTTTTATTCTCTACAAGATAGGGTAGGCGCCATGTTTGCTGAAATTCTCGGTGAAGCTGTTTTCACGTAAAAACGTTGTTTTTTTAAGATTACGGCTTTAGTATAAATTTTAGGGCAAAAACTTATATAATAAAGGTTGTAGAGAATTTAAAAACCTACAACTTCTGTTTCAAACATTTTTTTGTATAACGCTTAGTTTAGCGGTAATTTGCGATTTTCTGTTTTTTTTTCTCACGAAAACGTGAGAAAAATCGATTTTTTTAACATTTTGGTCTTAGTATGCATTTTACGACAAAAGTGTATATAATTAAATTTATAGAAAATTAAAAGATCTACAACTTTTGTTTAGAGCATTTTTCTCTACAGAGCCTAGTTTAGCGTGAAAGCGTGATTTTCCGTATTTTTAAGCCAAACTGAGTTCGATTGTCATTTTGCGTCATTCACTCATGATTAAAATAAGGTTATGTTTTTGAGGTTAGTTTTTGTTCATTTCTAATGTTTTAATACTATTGTTAGGTTTGTTGTTAATTATTTGCATTGGCAAGAGAAAGTTGTGTGTTTCACACCAGATTTTTATCGTATACGATACTTACAAAAAAATTTCTGTTATGAAGAATTTCTATTATAACAATTTTCTTTACAGTTCAAGCTGTTATAACGGAACTAATTCATTGATAATTTGATTACACAAAAATGTATATTTATTAAATAATATGTGTATGATACAAAACGTTAAAATTATGATTATATAAAACGTTTTTCATTATTATAACGTCAATGGGGTTCCTTAATGTATTAATTTGAAACAGTTTACCTTATTGTCATTTTATTTTACGGTAATTTAATATTGTAGCACTGAAGTAGATTATGTTCTCATTGGATTATGATATATCATTCTTTGTACGTACATAGTACTTGAGTTAAATGGTAGTAAATAAATAAACAAACGTTACTTTCACATAAAATAATATATTTACTTTTTCTTGCCTATTTGAATGTATAGGAAAGAAAGTACTGGTTTTTTGTCGATTTTTTGAAATCGAGTTTTCACCGGATCTACACATTTTCAGACACCCTGAACCCAAAAAACCATTTGTTTAGCAATTGGGGTGTGTGTATCTGTGTGCGAACAGAATATTTTATAAAACGGAACATCGTACGAACTTGGAACTTGAAACTTAAGTTAGGTACCACTAGAGATACATAAACATTTTCATCAAAATCAGTCAACCAGAAGAAGTAGTGTATTCGTGTCATTTTACATTTTTTTACGATTTTCTCAAAAACGCTCCTAAGAATGTTTTAAAAATCGCCTCATTTACTCCATTTTTTATGCTTTACAAGATAAGGTAGGCGCCATGTCTGCTGAAATTCTTGAAAAGACTGTTTTCTCATAAAAAACTTTTTTTTAAGATTACGATTTTAATATGCATTTTAGCGCAAAATTTATATAATAAAAATTGTAGGCAATTTAAAATCCCACAACTTTTATTTCAAACACTTTTTTGTATAACGCTTAGTTTAGCGGTAATTAGCGATTTTCTGTTTTTTCTCACGAAAACGAGTAAAAAATTGATTTTTTTTAAGATTTTAGCCTTAGCATGCATTTTACGACAAAAGTGTATAGTCAGATTTATAGCAAATTAAAAGATCTACAACTTTTATTTAAAGCATTTTTTTCTACAGAACCTAGTTTAGCGTAAAAGAGATTTTCTGTATTTTTAAGCTAAACTGAGGTTGATTTTCATTTTGCGTCTTTCACTCACGATTAAAATTAGATTATAGTTATTGAGGTTAGTGTTTTGTTCATTTCTAATGTTTTATTACTAATGTTAGGTTATATTGTTAACTATTTGCATTTTTTTTCGACTGTTTTGCAATTACTGCTAATGCAGACGGTGAAGGATGAAATGATTGTTTGTAACGTATGAAAATATGCCGTGCCTGAATGGGATTCGAACCCAAGACCACATGATGAGAGGCGAGCACGTTGCCAACTACGCCAATGCGGCCGGCCAACTACTATTATAACTATTTGCATTGGTAAGAAAAAGTTGTGTGAGTGTTTCGCAAATGATTTTTAATATAGGCTAGTCTATAGGATAATTCAAAATTCAACGACAATCTCTTAGTAGCTGATGCTATGTTTAAAAAAAAAATCTGCTGTGAAACACTTGCACGACTTTCTCTTGTCAATGTAAATAATTACCAATATAACCTATGTTTTATCGTATTTAAACAATGCGAATAGAAAAACATTACCTAATTTTAATTAGGTCATTTAGCTGCTATGAGAATCGTTGTTAGTTAGTTAGTCGGTCCATATCTGGAAAAATTTCTGACTGCTTGTTTTCATTTGAAGTCTAAACTCTACTTCATATCACTCTACTAATCAATGATTAGCATCATCTGAGCATAAAAGAATCTAAACCTAAAATGAGATAATTTAAATGCCACCACCAAAAGAAATTATTTAAATAATTCATGTTGTATTCTAAATCTCGAAACAGAGAATTTTAAAAACTAAAATCGTATGTAATGTTGCTTAAACTGTTTATTCTGTTAACTGAAACAATAAAACTGAAGTGCTAAAGAGGTGTACACATTTACAACTGTTAACCACACTTACAGAACGTACCTACAGAGTAAAACTTCTCGGCGCAGCTTTGAACCAACAATTCCATAGCCCAAAGTGAAGCAGTAATCTTATACTGTGGACAATTTAAACTGGCACAACTATTGCTCTACGTGTACACACAGTTTCGCTTAAAGTATATCCATAACCTATTCTTTCGACAGGGTCTACAAATTTTAATGTATACAAATGCCCACAACCTTACTGAATTTCAATTTACAAACATACAAATAATTATTAACTTTATTATTAATTATTAATTTTATTTATTTATTATTAATTTTTATTATTAATTTAACGCCAAGAAAGTAGGATCCAAGCAGCTGAAATGAGGTTTTTAAGAAGGGTGAAGGGCTGCTCGAAGCTGTATCTAATACATAACGAAGAAATTAGATCCGAGTTGGGTGTATTTAGCTTGAAGGAAAAAGTGGAGGAGTACCGGAATCAATGGCGGCAACATTTGGAACGGATGCCAGAAGAGAGAATATCTCTAAAAGTGACGGAATATGTTCCAGTTGGAAGAAGGGAGGTGGGAAGACCTCGAAGACGATGGCAGTAGCCGAGATTTAAGGGTTGGAATGTCTCGTGTTTCTGTAGACGTGCAGGATGGTTTGTGAGTTCGGAACAGGCTTATGCCTAATCCTTTATAGTAAGAAGAAGAAGAAGAAGAAGACAAATAATTATTTCATTTTAAAATATGTATTTAATTTGTCCCGGTAAAAATTTAAAACGAAGAATCCTTAGAACCTGTATTGGTAAGAGAATATACAAAGATAATAGTTGGAGACTGCTACCAAATAATGAAGTCTATAAAATTTCGGAGCCAATACTAGACACAATTAGGAAAAAACGAATCTCCTTTTTGGGCCATATCCTTAGAACACCGGAGAACAGAGTACTTAGACGACTTATTGAAAGTGTCTGGGATTTTAAAATCGGTTTGAACTGGACGAAGGAGGTCAAGGAGGACTTGGAAAGGTTTGGGTTGACGCTGGAGGATGTGAGGTTCAAGTCTGAAAGTTATAGAAAGTTGAAGGATCTGGCTTTGGAACCGGAAACCAAGACTAGAAGAGTGCAGAGGGTGACGGAAGAACTCCGGGCTCAAAGATCACAAAGAATGAGGGAATACTGGGTAAAGATCAGGGCTCAGAGATCGAAGTAGAGTCTTTCATGTTGTGGCTGAAGTGGTCCATTGTGGCCTCACAAGTAAAAAAAAAAACAGAAAATCATATTTGAAAACAAATTAGTCACATCATTATGTCTGGCAGATTATTAATAACAAAAGTAAAAACAAAGCGTAGTGACCGTAGGTGAGTTGCACATTAATGTAGCAATTGTATACTTTTGTGACTGTACCGTCGTTGCATGGCGATGGGCGAAGAGTGGAGTAGATAAACACCGAAGCTGCTTGTGCCAATTCGAATTGTTAGGATACCCTAACAAAATAGTTCAAAATAGTTTAAAAATAGTTTTAAAATAGTTTAAAATTCAAAATAGTTTATCCTTTATATACTAAAGGATAAACTATTTTGAGGCTTACATATTCCTAAGTAGTATTGGCTCATATAGCGTATTCCTAACCTAAAATGCAGTTGTAAAATTCTTAACATAAAAAATTTTCTGAAAACATTATTTACGATGCGCGTAAGTAATGCGCATCGTAAATGCTTCTTACCAGACCATGAAACAGATGGTACAGGGAAATTCTATGGCACAACCAAACATTCGCGTGATGAGGTCCCTGATGAAACCCTAATCTCATCCCCTAATGAGACTCTCTTAATGAAACCCTAATCTCATCCCCCAAAGAGACCCCTAATCGGCGTTGAAAATATACTTAAATCTTTAAAATAAGTAAGCTTAAAATACTAAATGATGTAAAGTTTATTCTAAAATTCATATAAAATTTACTAAATTTTAATGGATTTATGTAATATTTTTAATCCGTTATGTGTGTTCCTTGCAATCTTAAATTTAGAGCAATAAGCAACCCCATGATCCTATAAGTTGAGGATAATGTGTAAATGAGGTGTAGTATTGTATAAACTTAGGCTGACCATTCCTGAGAAGTATTGTTAATTGAACCCCAACCATAAAAGTATATTGGTAACCATTGTATATTACAGTATTCAATTCCGTATAACTACCTTTACTAGGATTTGAACCAGGAACCTTCTCCGATAATCAGCTGTTGAACAGCTGATTCGCGGTGATGACTTTACCATTAGATCAACCTGGTGGGTTATAAAATTTACAGTATAATGAAATTCAGGGGATGAGAGTTAAAACATACATAAGTGTAACTTTAAGAGTAAAAAGTAATTAACTTGTGTAGGAGTTACATGTTTTTTCTATAGTTCCCTGTCTGAAGAAAAATGAGGGATAGCAAAGTTAAGTCAAAGAAAAACTAAACAAACGAGAATATAAACTGTGGATTGAATTTGAAACGTAACGGGAAATTTTGAAAAGAGTAACGTGAGTTGTGAAGTATTTTCTCCCTTCTCTGATGGCAGGGAGGGATAAAAGTGAAAGAAGCCATAAACAAGACACCAAACAAAGTGATACGCTGAAATATCAGACTTTTAGCCTAGCACAATTGACTCGTGTAGGCGTCGGATTGTTTACAAAAACAAAAAAATCTGGTGTGAAACACTCACACAACTTTCTCTTGCCAATGCGAATAATTAACAATATAACCTAACATTAGTAATATAACATTAGAAATAAACAAAAAACTAACCTCTAAAAATATAACCTTATTTTAATCATGAGTGAAAAACGCAAAATGAAAATCAAACTCAGTTCGGCTTAAAAATACGGAAATCACTCTTTCACACTAAACTAGGCTCTGTAGAGAAAAATGCTCTAAACAAAAGTTGTAGATGTTTTAATTCCTATAATTGTCGTAAAATGCATACTAAGGCCGAAATCTTAAAAAAATAGATTTTTCACACGTTTCCGTGAGAAAAAAACAGAGAATTGCTAATTACCGCTAAACTAAGCGTTATACAAAAGAATAATTGAAATAAAGGTTGTAGGATTTTAAATTCTCTACATTTTTTATTATATAAAGTTTTGTGCTAAAATGCATATTAAAGCCGTAATCTTAAAAAAACAAAGTTTTTACGTGAAAACAGCCTCACCAAGAATTTCAGCAAACATGTCGTCTACCCTATCTTGTAGAGCACAAAAAATTAAGTAAATCAGGCGATTTAAAAAAAAATTGTAGCACAAGTTTTTGAGAAAATCGCAAAAAAGTGAAAAATTACACGAATAAGCTGCTACTTCCGGTTGACTGATTTTGATGAAAATGTTAGTGTCGGGTCCGGTAGTGGTATGCAACTTAAGTTTCAAGTTTCAAGTTCGAACGATTTTCCGTTCATGAGATATTTTGTATACACACACACCCAAACACACACACAGACCAATTGCTAAAAACATTTTTTTGGGTTGAGGGGTCTGAAAACGTGTAGATCCGGTGAAAACTTGATTTTGAAAAATCGACATGAAAACAATACTTTCCTTCCTATTTATTCATAGGCAAGAGAAAGTAAAAAGGTAGTCAGAAAAATGGTCAGGTGAACACACCCAGATTCATACCCATGAAAGCGCACACACGCAGGTGTACAATGAGGAACAGCCAACATTCATTATAATTAATCCTTCAGATCTAGCCTCGATTTGACAGAAAATCCAGTCCCCTGGGAGAAATACCTCTATTCTCGAACTGCCACCACTACACGGTACGTAAGGGAAGCGGATTTTGCACCTAATCAAGGTAGGATAATTATCCAAACGTAGGATAATAAGACATTAATTAAAATTTTATGAAAAATGAAACCGGACGGTACTTTTAGTTTACAACAATAAAATAATAAAATCTTAACAAATTGCATATTAGAAAATAAAATTAAATAAACTAATTGTAACAGTAGAGCTGTTGCAATGTACTTACATGTATAGAAAATTTTTTAAATATTTTATTATTTTTAACAACAACACCGGGTTGGTCTATAGGTAAAGTCGTCCCAGAGAGTCAACTGTTTAACAACCGATTTTCGATAATGAAAGTTCCTGATTCAAATCCTAGTAAAGTTAGTTACTTATATACGGATTTGAATACTAGACAGTGGTTATTGGTATACTTTGATGGTTGGGGTTCGATTAACATTGTTGGGTCGTACTGCGTACGACTCAGAGAATAATCTCCGTAAGCATGCTTTAAAAGTTGAAATGTTTTTGTGAAAATTTTCCCCAGTTTCACGCCAAATTTCACGTTGCATCTTTACTCCCGAATATCGCACGTTAAAAAAATCATCACTAGCACTTAAACACGTCGTACTAAAAACTTAACAATACGAAATATAAATGAGGTATCGGCAATTCAATAACATGGGTTTACAAAAGAAAAGACGTAGAACAGTGTGTGCCAACCGTACGTCGCTAAATATCCTCGTTAGCTCGTAACTCTAAAAGTTCGGTTATATTTTGAACAGACTTCGTAGGGTTCACCCGGTATAATATAAAAAACAACTTGCCGGCCGCATTGGCGCAGTTGGTAACGTGCTCGCCTCTCATCATGCGGTCCTGGGTTAAAATCCCACGCAGGCATGGCATATTTTCATACGTTACAAAAAATCATTTCATCCTCCATTGTACAAATAGTTACACCCCAACGCCGTTGCTAATGACCTCAGCAGTTGATACGACGTTAAATAAATAAAAAAAGAAAAAAAACCTGAAAGTAAGGAACGAATAAAATGTACTTATGAAAAGTTTTTATTTTTTTTTATCAAACGTGACTTTTCTAATCAGTGGCGTGTAACTTTAGGGCTGTTAGTAAGTATACCCTACGCCGATGATATTTCCGACAAGCGGTCAGACAAATTATACGTTCGTTCACAACACATCAACCTAAATATGAACATAATAATTACGTTTGAAATTCAAACATCAAAAATTGTGAGTATTTATCCTTGAATAATAATAACTGCAATTTCTTTCATATAATATTTTAATTTTTTAATTTAATTTTTAAAAAAATCAATAAATAATTTTTTTACTTTCTCTTGCGTATACGAATATATAGTAAGGAAAGTATTGTTCTCATTTAGATTTTTTGAAATCAAGTTTTCGCCGGATCTACCCGTTTTCAGACCCCTGGACCCAAAAACCATGTTTTTAGCGATTGATCTGTGTGTGTGTGAACAAAATATCTCAAGAACGGAACATTTTACAAACTTGGAACTTGAAACTTAAGTTTAGATACCATTAGAGGACCCGACACGAACATTTTTATTAAAATCGGTTGACCGGAAGTAGTAGTTTACTCGTGTCATCTTTCACTTTTTTAAATTTTCTCAAAAACGGCTCCTACGATTTTTTTTAAAAAATTACCTCATTTACTACATTTTTTTATGCTCTACATGATAGGTTAGGCGTCATGTCTGATGAAATTCTTAAAAAGGCTGTTTTCTCGTAAACAAAATGTTTTTTTAAGATTGCGGCTTTATTATGCATTGTCGCGTTCCAGTCAAAAACATTACGCCTTATAGCAATAGCACCTCTTTACGTTAGCAACAAAACCTTACGTACAGATTTGAAAACACCACTTGTACAAAATTCCATCGAATACCTATACAAACGCTTTCAGGACAAGTCACACAAACACGAGAACCCACTGGTGCGTTCACTTTCCACCTTCCATTTACCTGGTAATCCCCCTAGACGCCTTGAAAGACACTGGAGTAGAGACGTGCTAATTTGATATACAAATTTCATTCTTGGGGAGGCACAAATAGGGGTTCTACCTCTCTCATGCCTATCATGTCATTTACATTATTATCATAATCATCACATTTGCTTGTTGTAAAATTTTACAGTTGCAAATAAAGAATTAAAGAAAAAAAATTATGCATTGTAGCGCAAGAATGTAATAATAAACTTTGTAGAAAATTGAAAATCCTACAACTTTTATTTCAAACATTTCTTTGTACAAAGCTTAGTTCAGCGGTAATTAGCAATTTTCAGTTTTTTCGTGAAAATATGTAAAAAAATCTTTTTTTAAGATTTCAGCCTTAGTATAAAAGTGTAAATACAAAAGTGTATATAATCAAATTTATAGGAAATTAAAAGATCAACAACTTTTATTTAGAGCATTTTTCTCTACAGAGCCAAGTTTAGCGTGAAAGAATGATTTTCCGTATTTTTAAGCCAAACTGCTGTTGAGTTTCATTTTGCGTCTTTCACTCATGATTAAAATTAGGTTACGTTATTTGAGGTTAGTTTTTTGTTTATTTTTAATGTTTTATTACTAATATTAGGTTATACTCGTTATTATTTGCATTGGCAAGAGAAATTCATGGAGTGTTTCACACCAAATGTTTTAGCTTATATTTGTTATAGGGAACTGTACTTTATTGACAAACACCCAATTTTATCGCTGCTTTTCGCTGTTTTTTGACGTAATTCGGCATGAATTTTATTGATTAATGGAGTTTGTTCAGAAATGGCTGTGAGGTGGTCACCATATGAAGTCGCTCGTCCAGTCAGTGTTGCTTAACAACTGATAGCGACTTTTTACCGACTGACTGTCTGGACTGGCCCGAAGGCTAGTAAATAATTGAATGTAAATGTATTCGTTATCAAATTGTTTATCAGTTTTTATAAATTTATTTATTTTTACATTTTCTTGTCTTGTATGAGTCTTAAGAAAGTATTATTTTCATGTCGATTTTTTGAAATCGAGTTCTCACCGGAAATACAAGTTTTCAGATCCCCTGAAATAAAAAAACATGTTTTAAGAGATTAGTCTGTGCGTGTGTATGTGAAAAAAATATCTCATGAACGAAATATTGTAAAAAAGTTGAAAACTGGAATAAAAGTTAGGTACTACTAAGAGCCCCTTACACAAACATTTAATTCAAATCGGTGAACCGAAAGTAATAGTTTATTTGTGCACTTTTTAATTTTTTTGTGATTTTCTCAAAAACGGCTTCTACGTTGTTTTTTTTAAATCACCACATTTTCTAAATTTTGCATGCTGTACAAGATAGGGTAGGCACCACGTCTACTAAAATTTGGAGTGGCCTGCGGTCTTGTAGTAAAACATGTTTTATGTAGAAAATTAAAATATACTACTTGTATTTCAAGTATTATTTTCTTCAGAGTTTAGATTATCGTGAATTAGTTGTTTTACGTGTTTTGAAGTCGAATAGAGGTTGTTTTTCTTTTTGCGTCATTAACACATGCGTAATATTAGGTTATGATGTAAATTCTACATTATTTAATAATTATAGGGTTAATTGTAAGTTATATTATTCATTATTTACATTGGAAAGATAAAGTTGGATGAGCGTTTCACTCAGAATTTTTTACATGAATTCAGCTTTTGATATTACTTTACGTAAAAAAACTTTTTAATTTTCTTCTTTGGATGTTTAGGCTTAGTGGATTCTTTAGGTTTCTTCCGGATGTTTGCTTTTTTCCTTCCCTGAGGACAATTTACCTTGTGTTCCCTTTTTTTGCTGTTTTCTTAAATTCAGCAGGAATTCCCAAACTAAATAAAATGCTCCTGAATTCTTCTATGTTCAGGCAGAACATAATAAATACAGGCAGTGGCGTAGATAAAGAGGGGGTTCAGGGTGTCCAGAGACCCCCGAAATGTATAAAAAAGAAAAAATATATTATAAAGATTAGTAAATTTCACCAATATCAGGAAACCTCCCAAGTTAAATTAAATATCTAACTAAAATAATTTACTAGAGACGCTTAACAAGTAATATTAACTTTTTTAATATTAGTTTTTTATTCAGATCATTGTAAAATCACCCCTTGTTTTAAGGGCTGCAATCGGCTTTTTAGGTTATGTATAAAAACGCTCACCACTGTTTACCGGGCGGAGGGGGATCGTTCTCCTGCACCGAAAAGACTTTGGAGCAATAAAATCCGGCAAATGAATCTTTGGGTGATGATCAGTTAGATCCGACAGGGAATGAATGACAACCAGTAGAAAAAACAAAATTTTAAGACACTTAACAGCAGACTTAAGGTATCGGATAAATCGTAAAAAAGTCAGCAAGGATATTGAGAAAACCGGAATAAACCTAGAAAACATAATGAATCGAACCAAATTCAGGCAACTAATTACTAACTTTAAGAGCTTCCATGAGGAGCAAAAACGGAACACGGGTGGACAGAAGAAAGGAGAAAAGCCTAAAGTGAACAAATGTGATCTGCAAAAAAGCTTCCAGAAACATCTAAAGTCTCCTCACGTGATCTAAAATTGGTCCTATACGAGGGACAAAATATTGGGTGAAAATTATAAGTTGAAATTTTCTTTGAAAAAACGAAAGTTTTAATTGTGTAAGCACTTTGAGAAAATAGAGTTTTTAGTAGGGGTACATTACGTGAAAACCGACAACCCCGAACAAACTTTTTATCTACGCCACTACAGGAAATATTTTTCAGAATTTTTACTATTGCAATACTTTTTCTCATGAAAGTAAGAATGCGTTACAATAAACAAGAAAACAAAATAATATTATTGTTTAGTCATTTTCATGAAGAAAATAAGAAGTATAGAAACAAGCACACACAAGTACGGGTTTCGTTCGGTCTGTCTCTGAATTGTTAACTCCCTGAACCGCGACTTGCTATTGTTCCACAGACTGCCTGGAGGTATCGTATAAAGTATTTTCTAGAGATAACGGGTGAAGGGGTGAAATTGATGTTTCACCCCTTGCAACATTCTGCTACAATCTCCCTTTCTCATCACCGTCTTCTTGTTCAACATTGTTCTCTCCTTTTCTCGGTACATTCCCTTTCTCCGACACCTTATATTAAACCTATTCTTGTTTCTCCAATAAAGAAACCAATTGTATCCTCTTAAAAAAACTTAACTAAAATAATACAGATGCTTGAAACAATGTTATTAATAAACCGATAGCATTTTTACACCTATTATCACTTAACACAGTAATAACATCAAATTTTAATATATGTGAACAATTATTTCGTTTGTCATTTCTAAATATACCTAATTAGCCGATTTAGTAAACATAACAGCTATATGTTAAACTTAGAAATTTTGAATAAATTAATTTACTAATATTTACCAAACTGAATAAGCTGTTTGGAAATATTTAAAATATTCATGTATTCTATTTAAATTTATAAATTTTATTCAAAATTCTAATAAAATAATTATATTACAATTTAATAAAATTAAAATAAATTATTAATATAATTGTTTCGTTGTTTAAATCATCAGCCGAAAGGCTAGTTTGAACGCTTTACTAAGTAAAACGAGGATTGATGTGGTTTATCATGCCTTCCTCATTGAGTGGTAAAGTGTGCCTCATTTCCTAAATTTTTGTGTTCTATAATATGGAGTAAGCGGTACGTTTGCAAAATTTGTTGAGGCTGTGCTCTCACCGTATAATTTTTTCAAGATTGCAGCATTAAAATGCTTTTAGAGGAAAAGCGAATATGGTTGGTTTTAAAAAAATTAAAAAAAAGTTTTATTACTTTTCTTGCCTATATTAATATATAGGAAGGAAAGTATTGTTTACATGTCGATTTTAAGAAATCGAGTTTTCACTGGATGTACACGTTTTCAGACCCCCACAATCCAAAAAACATGTTTATAGCGATTGGTCTGTGTGTGTGTCTGTTTGTGTGTACAGAATATCTCAAGAACGGAATATCGTACGAACTTGAAACTTGAAATTTAAGTTACGTACTACTACTAGAGAACCCGACATGAATATTTTCTTCAAAATCGGTCAACCGGAAGTAGTTGTTTATTCGTGTCATATTTCACTTTTTTGCGATTTTTTCAAAAACGGCTCCACGACTTTTTTTTAAAATCACCTCTTTTCTAAATTTTTTATGCTTTACAAGATAGAGCAGACGCCATGTCTCCTGAAATTCTTGGAAAGGTGGTTTTTTCGCAAAAGAAATTGTTAAGATTGCGACTTTAATATGCATTTTAGCGCAAAAATGTATAATAAAAATTGTAGAGTATTTAAAATTTTAAAACTTTTATTTGTACAATGCTTAGTTTAGCGGTATTTAGCGATTTTCTGTTTTTTTCACAAAAATGTCTAAAAAAGTCGATGTTTTTTTACGATTTCAGCCTTAGTATGCATTTTATGAGAAAAGTGTACGTATAATCAGATTTATAGGAAATTAAAGGATCTACAACTTTTACTCAAAGTATTTTTCTCTACAGAGCCTAGTTTAGCGTGAAAGAGTGATTTTCCGTAGGGAGCCAAACTAAGGTTGATTTTCATTTTGTGTCTTTCACTCATGAGTAAAATAAGGTTATGTTTTTTGAGGTTAGTTTTTTGTTTATTTTTAATGTTTTATTAGATACTAATGTTAGGGTATATTGTAAATTATTTGCATTGGCAAGAGAAAGTTGTGTGAGTGTTTTACACCAGGTTTTTAATATTTAAAAAATTATAAACTCAGTTTTCACGATCCTTACTGTTTATAGTACTAAATACGTATATATGATATTTATTTTTATTTATATGATACAAAATGTTCATTAAAATGTAATTGTAAATTAAAATATAACTAAAATATTAAACACAAAAAAACCATAATTTACTCATAAATGTGCACATAACTCCACAGTTATAACAGTTGGGCTCATAACTGTGCACAAGCCTTCAAAATTTGCAGGTATTTTTTTCAGTAATTATATTTTTTGAGGTTAGGTTTTTGTTTATTACTAATGTTAGGTTGTTTATTATTTGTATTGTCAAAAGAAGATCGTGTGAGTGTTTCACACCAGATTTTTGTACGTTGTTTTCCTACAGTACTATAGCGTCAATTGTGATTTTCATATTTTTCTTAACGAAATCAATTTCCAACAGAATATATTTTTTATTTTGCGTCATCCATACATGATTCAATATAGGTATATTTCTTATTTTACATTTTCAACTCATGATAAAACAGTTATGTTTCCCATTAATTAATTGGCTAAAAAACGTTGTTTCACAACAGATTTTTCTTAATTTGATATTATTTTGAGGAATTAAATTTAAATTTATTAGTTTTTGTTATTTGTATTGCCAATTTTTTAAATCAATTTTCTACTAATTTTTCTTCTGGATTTTCCTTTTTACTTAAGTATGATGACGTGACGTTGAAAATTGATACGCTGATCCATTCTCCTTTTTTATTTTTGCAATTAGTTTAACAAGCGCTTACCTCATGTAATAGTAGTAGTGGGGATGTAAAAATAGTTCTAAGAATACAACTAACTTTAAACAATATTAATTTGTACAAGATATGAATGACAGCAGTGGTCACGTGATCGTATGGCGTCATAATACTATTTCTCCCTTAGGATATACTACAATTTACATATTGCTGTTATACTAGTACACAATGTAAATTCATATCAGATTGTGTTTTAACCTATTATGATTAATATACAAGTTGCTCAGAAAGTGTTTACATGTTTTTCAACGAAAAATAATAAGAGTAAAAATTGTAATAATTTTCAATTATTGGAATGTAAGGGAAACTACCCTACACCTACAAACTGGAAGTTTTAAAATTCTATAGAAAAAAAGCTGTGGAGAGTAATACTCATGGAATTAAAAAGTCACCAACATAGAAGTCTTAAAAAAGTTCGGAAACAAAGGTTCCTGGTTCAAATCCTAGTAAAGGTAGTTACTTTTATACGAATTTGAATACTAGACAGTAGTTACCGGTGTACTTTGATGGTTGGGGTTCAATTAGCCATACTCTCTCAGGAATGGTCGACCTGAGTCTGTACAAGACTACACCTCATTTACACGTCATACACATCATCCTCATCTCATTGGGTCATGGGGTTACTTATTATTCTGAATTGAACAGATTGCAACGTACACACATTAGGGATTACAAAAAAAATAAAAGATAAAGAATTATAGTTAGTTAACATCGTTAAAAGTCAGAAACTTCAGTACCTCATGTTGCTCATACATAGTACTTCATGATGAGGAATCAGAAAATGGTATGAACTATTACAACGGATCCTGCAAGAATAGATAGAGGTTCTAGCAGAACAAGAATTTCCTGGCTCTCAAATTTGAAAGTCTGGTTTGGTTGAATATTTGGGTCACATAACCAGAGGAGAAAAATATGAGTTGCTGAGAATTATTATGCAGGGAAGGATCCGAGGAAGAAGAGGCGTAGGAAGAAGACGCATCTCCTGGCTGCGGAATCTTAGAGAATGGTTCAACTGTAGTTCATTGCAACTATTCAGAGCGGCAGCCAGCAAAGTGACCATAGCCATTATGATATCCAACCTTCGATAGGAGATGGAACTTTAAGAAGAGAAGAAGGTTTGGTTAGAGCTCCGCAAAGTTATTTGGATGGCAATCAACAAAGCCATGATGATTGACAACATCCGAAACGGATAGGCGCTAAAAAAATAAATAAAATAAGAGTAGCTTATTAGTGTTTATTTTTTCAGAATTGTATTAATTTTTTAATTTATTGATGTCGGCGAGAAGATAAAAAAATTCAAGTGCATCAAAAGGCCATGCGAATGTACGATAGACTTTTAACTTATGATTTTATCAATGTACAACTTGAGAAATTTTACGCATTTAAAAGACCTTAAAATTTTTCTTTTGATTACTTCTGCATCTTCTCCTATTATTTCTACATTCATCCCCTGAGCGGTCTTGTAGGTGGTCAGCTCATCCGTCTAATATACCAGAAATCACACCCGGATTTCTGGTCAAATTTGTCACTTTTCATCTGTCACCCTTTATTGACTAGGATTAATGTGCAAAACATTAAGATTTAAAAAAATCCTTTACTTTGCTTTATATTACTCCGTCTCCTCCTTTCATCCTTGTTCTCTTCTGCCTCCTCTTTTTTATATCCTTCTACTTAAATTCTCATAATCTGCCTTTCCTTTCTCCTACTTCTCTTTTTCTTCTTTTCCTTCTTCTTTTCTCTTCTTCTTCTTGCTCCTTGTTATCCTTGTCCTTGGTTTTCTTGTTTCTTGCTTCTTGCTTCTCTTGCTTTTTGTCATTTTTTTCATATATTTTCTTCTTTCCTCTTCTTCGTAGACCCCTTCTGTTCGTCTTCTTCCGTTTAATTCCCTGAACTGTTTCTCCACCAGCTGCTCATATTTCTTCTCCTCATCTTTTCTCGTATTCCTTCTTATTTCCTTCTCCTGCATAACCTCCGCTTATACCCTATTCTTCCTCTGTATCTACTTTCTCCTCCTAGTCTTCCTTTTCCTCTTCCATTTACTTCCTCAACTTTCCTCCAAGACCTACTCCTATTGTTTCTCCTCATCTTTTCTAATATTTCCTTTCTTTCTTTCTTCTGCTCTTTTCTTCTTTCACTCCTTTTGTTCCTTTTCCTCCTTTCCTTCTGTTTTTTTCTCTTTTTCTTACGCCCTTGCTGACCCTTCTCCAACTGGTCCTGTGCCTTCTTCTACTTCTCCCTCCCTTATTCCTCATCTTTTCGACTTCTCTACCGTTTACTTTACCTACTCTTCCGTTTCGTCTTCTCTATCTCCTCCTCCTCCTCCTCCTCCTTCTTCTTCTTCTTCTTATACTCCTTTTACTGCTTTTCTTTATCTGTTTTCTCCTCTTTCTTCTTCTCATTCCTTTTCTTTTCCTTCTCCTCCGTCTCGAGTACTCTTCTTCCTGTACCACCTTCTTCTACTCGTTTTTCACGAATTTCTCATCCTTCATTCCTTTTCGTTGTCTTTTATTTCTTCAACTATTTCTCGTTGTGTATACTATAAGATCTTCAAATTCATATTGTTATAAATTTATAACCACTCTTCTGCTCATAACAAGCAGGTGGAGTGTTAAATTATTTGCACTCGATCTGTTAGTTCCAGGGCTACAAAAAAGGTAATGTTTCTTATCGCACGGTCAGCAGCCAATTATATAACTGAAGCATTTAAAAACAGAAGACGTAGAGATGTAAAAGACACTAGTTAGAGTTATCACCTGTGAGAATAATGAATTCCATTTTATATATACATTCAGAACCTGTGGGGAATGAAGTGAAAGTGTCATTTTCAGGGTGGAAAGTAGATGCTTTTCAGAGGGCGGACATGATGATAAGCATACTTTTCCAATCAGTGAGGAACGCAATAGTATTTTACCTCACTACTCGTTTTACTTAAAGCCTCTAGAGGTTCAAACCAGTCTTTCAACTCATGACCAGAACAACAACAGTCACCCTAAATCTTCTTTTAAATTTTAAACTATCCTAAACCACTGCAACTATTCTAAAAATCTGGTGTTAAACACTCACACGACTTTCTCTTGCCAATGCAAATAATTAACAATACAACGTAACATTCGCCATAAAAACATAAGAAATAAACAGAAACCTAACCTCAAAAAACATAACCTTTTTTTAATGTTGAGTGAAAGACGGCAAAATTAAAATCAACCTCAGTTTGGCTTAAAAATACAAAAAAATCACTCTTTCACGCTAAACTAGGCTCTGTAGAGAAAAATGCTCTAAATAAATGTTAAAGATCTTTTTATTTCCTTTACATTTTATTATACACTTTTGTCGTAAAATGCATACTAAAGCCGAAATCTTTAAAAAAAATCGATTTTTCACACGTATTCGTGAGAAAAAAAAACAGAAAAATGCTAATTACCGCTAAACTAAGCGTTATACAAAAAAATGTTTGAAATAATAGTGGTAGGATTTTAAATTGTCTACAAATTTTATTATATAATTTTTTGCGCTAAAATGAAGGTTAAAGCCTTAATCGTAAAAAAAATTGTTTTACGTAAAAACAGCCTTACCAAGAATTTCAGCAAACATGGCGCCTACAATTTCTTGTATAGCATAAAAAGTTTAGTAAACGAGGCGGTTTTTAAAAAAAATCGTAGGACCAGTTTTTGAGAAAATCGCAAAAAAGTGAAAAATAACGCGAATTAACTACTACTTCCAATTGACCGATTTTGATAAAAATGTTCGTGTCGGGTCCGGTAGTAGTATGTAACTTAAGTTTCAAGTTCGTACGATGTTTTGTTCTTGAGATATTTTGTATGCACACACACACACACCAATCACTAAAAACATGTTTTTTGGGTTCAGGGGGTCTGAAAACGTGTAGATCCGGTTAAAACTCGATTTCGAAAAATCGACATGAAAACAATACTTTCCTTCCTATATATTCATATAGGCAAGAGAAAGTAAAAATTATAGTGGATTGTTCATTGAGAAAAGATAAATGTTACAATCTCTAAGAATTTAGGTTTCGTGAACATCATAAATTGTTAATATTAAGTAGACCCACAGGGTAGGTCTAATGGTAAAGTCTTTGCCAAAATCAGGTATTTAACAGCTGATTTTCGGAAACGAAGGTTCCTGGTTCAAATCATAGTAAAGATAGTTACTTTTACACTGATTTTAATGCTAGACAGTGGTTACCGGTGTACTTTGACGGTTGGGGTTCAATTAACCATACTCTCTCAGGAATGGTCAACCTGAGTCTGTACAAGACTACATCTCATTTACATGTCATACATATCATCCTCATCTCATTGGGTCATTGGGGTTGCTTCTTGTTTTGAATTGAATAGATTGCAACGTACACACATAGGGTTTAAAAAAAATCTGGTGTGAAACACTCACACAACTTTCTCTTGCCAATGCAAATAATTAACAATAAACCTAACATTAGTATTAAAACATTAGAAATGAACAAAAACTAACCTCAAAAACATAACCTTATTTTAATCATGAGTGAATGACGCAAAATGACAATCGAACTCAGTTTGGCTTAAAAATACGGAAAATCACGCTTTCACGCTAAACTAGGCTCTGTAGAGAAAAATGCTCTAAACAAAAGTTGTAGATCGTTTAATTTTCTATAAATTTAATTATATACACTTTTGTCGTAAAATGCATACTAAGACCGAAATGTTAAAAAAATCGATTTTTCTCACGTTTTCGTGAGAAAAGAAACAGAAAATCGCAAATTACCGCTAAACTAAGCGTTATACAAAAAAATGTTTAAAATAAAAGTTGTAGGTTTTTAAATTCTCTACAACTTTTATTATATAAGTTTTTGCGCTAAAATTTATATTAAAGCCGTAATCTTAAAAAAACAACGTTTTTACGTAAAAACAGCCTCACCGAGAATTTCAGCAAACATGGCGCCTACCCTATCTTGTAGAGAATAAAAAATTGAGTAAAATAGGCGATTTTAAAAAAAATCGTAGGACCAGTTTTTGAGAAAATCGCAAAAAACTGAAAAATTATACGAATAAACTACTACTTTCGGTTGACCGATTTTGATGAAAATGTTCGTGTCGCGTCCGGTAGTGGTATGTAACTTAAGTTTCAAGTTTCAAGTTCGTACGATGTTCCGTTCTTGAGATATTCTGTTCACACACAGACACACAGACACACACACACACACAGACACACAGACACACACACAGACACACACACACAGACCAATCGCTAAAAACACGTTTTTTGGGTTCAGGGGGTCTGAAAACGTATAGATCCGGTGAAAACTCGATTTCGAAAAATCGACATGAAAACAATACTTTCCTTCCTATATATTCATATAGGCAAGAGAAAGTAAAAAGAAATATTAAGGAGTTTTAACTTTTTGAACACCCTGTTTAAATCACTGATTTTTAAAGTAATGTCCCTACTCTAGTGATTCTATTTTCTAGTAGGCTACTAACCGTTGGGGTTTTCTATTACTACATGTACTAATGATGTCATAAGCGATTCTCTTTGCAATATTGCACACTACCTGACCTAACTTTATTTATTTTCCACATGCAATGTCAAATACGTATTGTGTTTCATAAAATAAATTATTATTGGGAAGCTTAATTCTATTATTTATTGTCGTTACATGTTGGTTTATTTTTCAATTACATTAAATTATGTGATATTTTTAGAATGTAATTTACCTCAGAGTTTTTTAAATAGCTATTTTATTATTAATTTTAATGTGAATTGATTTTCAAAAGCTTTTTTTATATTGTATATCTCGAGGATAAAACTAAACGAGCTAAAATCTGTTTATGTAAATTTCACTAGTAAAAATTTTAAATTTTTTACTTAAGTACATAAAAGTAAATATCATGGCAATTTACCAAAGTATCTTAAAAAACTGTCGTAACTTTTTTGTTTGAAATCACTCTATTATTTTTTTGAATTTTTGAATCTTTAATTTTTTTGAACTTCGATATAACGGAAACCTTGATTATACGAATTTTTTTACTGCACTGTGACATTATAATTAAACTATATGTAAATTTACTCGATTTAACGAATATGTACCTGGATGTAACGAAATAGTGTTATGCAATAAGTACGAAGTGATACGCTGTATTATGATTTCTCTGTGAGTTTTAAGGTAGGTTCTTTTGATTTCCGTACCTGAATTGTATCTGTTTACAAGCACAACGCATTCTTAACTACATGCAAAGGTGAAAGATTATTTTTATTCAACTCCTTAATGGGGTAACCCGAATTTCTTACTTTATAACCAACTAGCAACTACCGCTCGCTTCGCTTCACAGCAGCTAATGTAGGCCTCATTAGTTTATTTTAAAACCTCTCTATATACAATATTTGTGGTTTTGTTGCCCTGTGGCAGCAAAATAAATTGTTTTTCTGCACTTCCAGCTCTAGAAAGTCCGACGTAAAGTTGTCCATGAAAGAAGGAAGCACTCTTGTCTCAAATCGATGCCCACCGTTTTAAATGTTTGTCCCTGCGATTTAACAGAATTGAATAGAATGCATAGAAGAATACCGATGGAAAAGAAAGAGACAGTTGATATATGAATGAGATAAGAAACAATAATACGTGGGTGCGGTACGCAGAGTAATTGGAAATATATGACTCAGTTACTACCTGTCGAATGAAAAGAAATATAAAATACAGTACAAAAATAAAAATATTGAATATTTCCGGATTTTTAATGTTTTTGGAATCGAATGTTATTCTTCACGTTTTTCTGTGAAATATAAAAGTTGAATCGTGCTTCTAGCCCAAAAAATACTTCATCCAGAGGACTATGAAAAAATAAAAGTGCTATGCACCCGATAAACTAAAACATGCCACATCTTCACAGTTTAAGTTACTTAACTCACTTAATTAAAGTTACTTAAAGTTCCAAAATAGTCTATATTGATCAAGAAGCTCTAAGCTATGCAACAATAAAAGATTTTTTAAAATCAGTTTAGTAGTTTCTGAGATTACCTCATACAAACAAACAAACAAACAAACAGACGTTTCTTCTTTATTACATTAGTATAGATAACAACAGAAACGATTAAAAGATAATAACATGAACTAATATGAAATTGCCAACAATCTTTTTTTTTTTTTTGACTTTATTTAAGAAAATAAACTACAACTGTGTAAGAAGTTAACACAACCAGCAGTTATAATGTCAATAGTTTTATATAAATGTCTTGATGTCACTTGTGTGAGGTAGTCGCCCAGCGGCAACCCCTCAGGACGATTCACAAAAGGTCTCTATTCCATTGCCTTTTCAGTCTTCTAAGTGGGTTGTGTGGTAGGTGAGGAGCGGACAATGACTGAATTTGTGGATTTGTGTGATAGTGTAGTTTGCTATGAAAACGTCTGTATAGTTTCTTTATTGTTTCGTCCACCGTTTCAATGTTAAGGTCTCTATGTAATGTTTTGTTACTAACGTATGTTGGACAGCCTGTGATGATGCGTAAAGTTTTGTTCTGGAATGTCTGAATACGTTTTATGTTAGATACTTTAGCTGATCCGTAGATCACAGAACCATAGGTCCAAATAGGACGAAGAAGTACCTTGTAACAGTTAAGTTTCTGAGTAATTGGAAGAGGAGATTTATGGTGAATAAGACTGTAGAGAAGTTTTAACCGCGCGTTAAGAGATTGCCTTTTGAGTCTAGTATGTGGATTCCATGTCAGTCTTCTGTCTAGTGTCAGTCCTAAGTATTTCACTGAGGTTTTTTGTGGGATCGGTGTATTGTGTAAATAAACTGGGGGACAAGTTTGTCGTCTGAGAGTAAATGTAATGTGTTGTGATTTTTCCGCATTAAGTTTAATTTTCCAAGTATTACACCAATGTTGTACAGTGTTTATGTGATGTTGAAGATTAAGCGTTACGTCTTCACACCTGGCTTCGCTGGCTAATATTGCTGTGTCATCGGCAAATGTTGCAGTTATAGTTTGTTGTGTGGTAGGAAAATCGGACACGTAGATGGAGTACAAAAGGGGTGACAAAACTGCTCCTTGGGGAACTCCTGCATTTATTGGACGACACGAAGATACAGCAGAACCTTGTTTTACAGAGAAGAAGCGATGTGAAAGAAACGACTTGATTACAAGATAGTACGTAGACGGTAAAATAGATTTCAATTTAAATAAAAGACCGTTATGCCAGACCTTGTCGAAAGCCTGACTGACATCAAGAAAAATTCCAGCCGAATACAATTTCCGTTCTAATGATGACGCTAAAATATCGACAATACGGTGTAATTGGTGAATAGTAGAATGGTTTGACCGAAAGCCAAATTGATGATCAGGGATGACATGTTGTGGAAGAATAGTTAAAAGCCGTTTGTGTAAAATCTTTTCAAATATTTTGGAGCACAGTGGAAGGAGACTAATTGGGCGGTACGATGAAGGAACAGAGGGAGGTTTATTAGGCTTTAAAATCATACGAATTTGCGAATGCTTCCACTGTATAGGGAAGGTTGCTGTACGAAAGATAGAATTAAATAAACATGTTAGAAATACAATACCCTTTCGAGGCAATTCTTTGAGTACTTCGGAGCATATAAGATCATATCCAGGGGCTTTTCCAGTTTTTAAACCGGCTATTTCGCGTTTAATCTCAGAAGGTTTAATCGGATCATGGGGAAGCGAAACCGGCAAAGGTGTGTCTAGGGATTGTAGGACATAACCATCATGTGTGACGTCTGCTAAGTCCTGATGTGGTTGGAATATCTGCTCTAAATGGTCAGCAAAGAGTTCTACTTGCTCTTCGTCTGTGATTCTCCACGGCTCCCCCTCGTTACGTATTGGAACACGCACTTGCGACTGTCGGAGCATAGCTCGTGTTTTCCTCCACAAGCTACCATCCCGACTGGAAAGTTGACTGATTTGTTCATCACGTTTATCATCTCGAAAAAGTTTTAGTTGAGTCTTAAGTAAATTAGTTAATTTAGTAAATATACGTTTGTCAGCAAGCAATCGAGTGTTTTGCCACCTTTTCCTGGCTCGCCGTTTGTCAGTGATAAGATTTTTAATGTATTGTGGGTAAATTGGGTACAATTTCGGAGGTTTACAGATTGAAGAGGTCCATACAGCCTGCTGTACAGTTTCGTTAAAGAATTCTATTGCCTTTTCTATTTCCTCTCCGGTTTTCAGTAAAATAGGTATATTTAACGAAGCGTTTAAAATTTCACGAAAGTTATTCCAATTCGTCTCTCCAGCGACTAAGGTTGGGTTGGTTTGGGAACTGGGTTCTGCCCACAGCGACAGATACACAGGAGAATGGTCAGATGATAAGTCCGGTGTAGACGAAATGTCGTATGGAACGTTCGTTAGGCCTTTTTGGAAGAACAGGTCAAGAAGGTCCGGAATTTTTCTAGGGGAAGTTGGCCAATAAGTGGGAGAATTCGGAGAAATTGCACGTACATTATTCACAGTTATACTACTAAAAAGATTTCTTCCTCGAGAAGTGCTCAATCGAGAGCCCCAATGAACATGTTTGGCATTAAAGTCACCACCGACTAGGAAGCACGAACCAAGTTTAGTAAAGAAGTCAGAAAACATAGCTCGAGAGATAACAAATCGTGGAGGACAATAAACAGAACCGATTGTAATATTTTTATGAAGAGTACTACGATGCAGTACGATGCAGGAGAATTGAATGCAAGGGGTGGAAATGTTTTGACAGGGATAATGAGTTAAAGATGATTTAATAATTACTGCAACACCACCGTGAGCTGTGTTGTCTGGATGATCCGTTCTGTATGTTGTGTAATCTCGAATGAAGAACCTAGTTCGTGAAGTAAAGTGTGTTTCCGTAATTAAAGCTATGTCAATACGTTTGTCATGCAATGTAAAGTCTAGTTCGTTTCTGTGCTGGGCGAGACCATTTGCGTTCCATAGAAGAACTGACAGGGACCCACAAGTCAGTAAGTTATTTGGCATATGTGTGAGCGAGCGACTGTGTAAGATTAGTTAATTGTGAAAGAAGACTGAAAAGGGGTTGGATGAGTTTATTTAAATTTGTGATTAAACTTACTAAATCAGTTGATGTCTGTGAATGCGACTCGACAGGAGGCCACTGGGACGACTGGTTAGTGTTGATGTCTTCAGTGTTGCTGTATGTTCTTTGTCGTGCTGTAGCTGGTTGTGAAGATTTTTGCCAAGCTGTGTTGTTGATTGTTGTGTTGTTTGGTAGCGGAGGGAAGTCTGTCTGGTTGAATGATGTGGTTGCTGCTGGTTGTGCTGGAGCAGAAGACGCTGTCCTTTGCTGTCGTTGATTGCGCAATGTTTGGTGCACCTGACAACCTTTATAGTTGGCAGGGTGCGTGCCCCGGCAATTAGCGCATCTTGCAGGTGTCGTGCGTGTTTTTGTGCAGATTTTTGAATCATGCGCTTCACCACAACGTACACATCGAAATGGGTGGCGACAGTAGGTTTTGGTGTGAGCGAACGACTGGCATCTTGTACACTGTGGTATACTGCGTTTCTTTCGTGGTTCTTCAATAACAATTCTGTAGCTAAGAAGAGATTTCAGATCAAAAACCTTCTCGTCGTATGTGTCGCTGCTTATTTCTACAAAAAAGAGTGGTAAAGGTGTTCGGATGATTTCTTCTTCTTGTTTGTCATTCACAATTACTTTTCGGCGAGATAGTACATTTGTCACTGTAACAGCAGTGTATCCTAACTGACGAAAAGCTTCTTGGATATCTTCTGTTCTTGCAGAAGGATGTAATCCGCGTATAACAACCTTTGGAAGTTTCTCCGAAGGCAGTTGATATGTATGAAAATTTGCGTTGTGTTGTTCAAGACACCGCACAAATATCCTGTAAGTTGCAGGCGAATTCGGGTAAACGATAACGTTAGAGACGCTGCTTTTTAAAGTAAATGAGTCCTGTCCTCCAACGTCTCTCAGGATTTTTATAAGACAGTTGGCATCTGCTACTCCCTTTAAATATATTGGAGGAACTTTGTCCTCTCGTAGTTCTGTTTCATCCATAGTGTTTGACAGAGGTGAAAATGAGTTAGAAAGATGCACTGTATTGTCAATTTCTTGTCTCTTCTTTAGGCGTGAATCTTGATCACTATTTGAGAGTGGTCTTTTTTTCCCGACCACGGTTTCCCATATTGAATCGCTGCCATTTGGTTCAACATCTAGGTTAGTGTTCTCCGTTGCCATGGCAACCGACGTTGATTGTTGTGGTAATTTAAATGAAATAAAAATGTCTTATTTAAAATAAATATCACACATAATGTCACATATCAAACGAAACTATATTAAATAATGAATGTCACAAACAAAAATTACCACCGGTATCTATAAAGAATAAACTATAAATTAAATAACAAATCGGAACGTAAGTTCGCGCACTGTTAGTCGATTAACAAAAATCAGCTGTTTCCGCCAACAATCTAAAAAAATAAATTTAATATAATAATTTTGTTTTTATGCTTTAAAATATAATTATTTTAAGACTAATTTTGAAGTAATTAATTTTTATTGAAAACTTTCAGAAAATTGAAATGTTAGATAATAATAATAATAATAATAATAATAATAATAATAATAATAATAATAATAATAATAATAATAATACAATAATTCTATATAACAACTTTTTGACAAATGTACTGTATTTAACCAATGGCGCCTACATCATATGAGCAATAACGTAACTAGAGTCTATGTTATATTTTGTAAACAATAGACGGACAAATCTTTACTTAAAAATTAACCGCATAGAAACTTAAGTTCAAACAACGTTTTACCATTTTTATAACCCAAAATTTATCTACAGACATATTGTTGTTGTATTTAGACTTCATGTTTAAATATTTAATAACAAGGAAGCATTGTCAATATAAGTAACATTTATTCCTAGGAATTTTTATCGGAACTGATTTATCTACAATGAATTAATAATTGGATGAAATTGTCGAATATAGTAACATTATTATTTTAAAAAAAAGTTCAAACGGTATTTGAAATACACAGCAATCAAATTAAACGAAATAGAAAAGTTTCAACACGCAATCATCAAATATTAAGAAATGTCCATCATTTGTTTTTCTCGTAACATACATTTTAATCTATGTAGAAAAAAAACTCTCGCGAATTATGTGCTTAAACTATCTTTCCTCAAATTTGACAGATATATTTTATTATCAACAATAAAAGTTAATTCTTCCACATTTTTTTTAATATTAAGACTAGATCTTCATAAATTAATAATTAATTATTAAGGATTATATAATAATTATTGAACTCATTAATTAATTAAGAGATAAATAAAAAACCATCTGATCAGGTTTTATTGTAGAGTTTCAAGTATTCAATTTCATTTTTTAATTTTTACTCAACATTTTTATTTTTTTTTGCTCTATTTCCCCCTCGTACAGGGCCATTTTAGACCACGTGAGGTGACTTTAGGTATTTTTGTAATCTATTTTTCCAACCCACATTCACAGTATTCGTTCACTGTAGAGTTTGCTCCTTTCTTCTGTCCTCCCGGTGTTCTG
Source organism: Catonia carolina (assembly GCA_035578175.1). Taxonomy (NCBI): domain Eukaryota; kingdom Metazoa; phylum Arthropoda; class Insecta; order Hemiptera; family Achilidae; genus Catonia; species Catonia carolina. The sequence continues at coordinate 74,143,827 of JAQMRL010000004.1, forward strand.
TTTTTGCTCTTTATTGAAGCCCTTAAAGTACGTAATTATTTGTCTAAATTTGGTTCGACTCATTAGGTTTTCTCGGTTTATTCCAGTTTTTTCAATAGTAGTGTAGATAATGATATATAATTGACAAAATATTGTAAGATGTATCATTTATTTCAGTTGAAATTCACAATAACGCTGTCATGATATTCAGTGTCTAATACATAGCTTAAGATAAAACGGAATCCCTACGTAACTACATGTTAACAAAAGGAACATTTTTTGAACCAAATTGATTCAAATTTTTGCAGCAGTTTTATTGCGGTTTGTTACATATGCTGAGTTTTTTTCAGTAAGTTGTGAAGAACAGAAAATGAAAAGAAATGTTGTTCAATGGACCACTTCAATTTGTATAATTTTTGTAAATTTGTCACAAAAAAAGTGTTAAAAGTAGAATTTATCATTTCAAAAAATACTCACCATATATAGTACTCCAAGATTCATAGTGTGTGAATATTTCAGAAAGATTGATCAACCGATTGCTGATAAAATGCTCCTTATGTATTACAAAAGTATATTTTCAGTAAATGGCAAAAAAATATCGGTAAATGTACATGTACGGTTAGTATAAGTACGTACAATCAAAACATTCCTGGTCGTAAGCTTCTTTTTTACTTTCTCGTGCCTATATGAATATATAGGAAGGAAAGTATTGTTTTCATGTCGATTTTAAGAAATCGAGTTTTCACCGGATCTAAACGTTTTCAGACCCCCTGAACCCAAAAAACATGTTTTTAGCGATTGGTCTGTGTCTGTGTCTGTGCGTGCGTGCGTGCGTGTGTGTGTGTGTGTGTGTGTGTGTGTGCGTGTGTGTGTGAACAGAATATCTCAAGAACGCAAGAACGGAACAACGTACGAACTTCAAACTTGAAACTTTAGTTACATACCACTACCGAACCCGACACGAACATTTTCATCAAAATCGGTCAACCGGAAGTAGTAGTTTATTCGTGTCATTTTTCACTTTTTTGCGATTTTCTCAAAAACTGGTCCTACGATGTTTTTTAAATCACCTCATTTACTCAATTTTTTATTCTCTACAAGATAGGGTATGCGCCATATTTGCTGAAATTCTGCGTGAGGCTGTTTTTACGTAAAAACATTTTCTTTTTAAGATTGCGGCTTTAATATGCATTTTAGCGCAAAATGTTATATAATAAAAGTTGTAGAGAATTTAAAAACCTACAACTTTTATTTCAAACATTTGTTTGTATAATGCTTAGTTTAGCGGTAATTAGCAATTTTCTGTTTTTTTCTCACGAAAACGTGTGAATAATCGATTTTTTTAAGATTTCGGCCTTAGAATGCATTTTACGACAAAAGTGTATATAATAAAATTTATAGGAAATTAAGAGATCTACAATTTTTATTTAGAGCATTTTTTTGTACAGTACCTAGTTTAGCGTGAATAAGCGATTTTCCGTATTTTTAAGCTAAACTGAGGTCGATTTTAATTTTGCGTATTTCACCAATGTTTTTTGAGGTTAGTTTTTTGTTCATTTCTAATGTTTTAATACTAATGTTAGGTTTATTGTTAATTATTTGCATTGGCAAGAGAAAGTTGTGTGAGTGTTTCACACCAGATTTTTATGTATATCAACATCTAATTCCATCTTCTTCATTCTTTTCTTTTTCCTCTCTTCTTGTTTATATAAGTATACATGTATATAATAATACATATAATTATGCAAGGTGATATTGTAAATGAAAGTATTCGAAAATTTGGCGTGCAATACTTTTAAAAAAAATTAATTACTTTATTAATCCACCGTCAAAAATAAAACATGTATCAACATGCACCAATAGATGCAGAAAAACTTGAACTTTCGATTGGCGCTAAAAACAAAAAAATGAATTTTTTTTCCGATTCCGTCTTACCTTGAATCATTAAAATGTTTTATATTGTCATAAGAAACTAATAAATTGTTTATTTTATTTTCAGGTAAGTGCCATTTCTATCAATCAATTTGGATATCTGTAAGTAAGTCCATTTAATATTGATTATTTACATTTATTGCTATTTACGAGGGACATTCAGTATTTAACAAGACAAATTGATGTAGAGAGAACAAACATAAAATAAATGTCATTTATTTAATGACATTTAAACGTATAATACTTTTGTGTGCGAGAGTGTGTGTGTGTAAGTGTTGTGTGTGTGTGTGTGTGTGTGTTTCAACTGGAAGTAGTAGGTTATTAGTAAAATTTTTCATTGTTTTGCAATTTCCTCTGAAACGGCTTTTTGAATTTTGTTTGAAATCACCTCATTTACTAATTTTTTTATGCTTTACAAGATTGGGTAAGCGGTATGTCTGCTGAAATTCGTGGGGGTTTGCTCCTTCATATTAAGGTTGTTTTTTTCTAATATTGCGATCTTAACGTGAATTTCAGAGGAAAAGCATACATAATTAAAGTTTTAGAAAAATTAAAAACCTAAAACTTTTATTTCGAGTATTTTTTCTACAGCGCTTTGTTTAGCGTCGATAAGTGATATTCTATATTTTTTAATTGAAATATAGGTGAAAAATGGAGTTTAATAGGTAAGAAATGCAACTTTAGTATGTATTTTACGACAGAAAAGTACAAAAATAAAGTTTTAGAAAATAAAAAAATCTGGTGTGAAACACTCACACAACTTTCTCTTGCCAATCCAAATAATTAACAATAAACCTAACATTAGTAACCTAAGCATTAGAAATAAACAATAAAACTAACCTCAATAAACATAACCTAATTTTAATCATGAGTAAAAGACGTAAAATGAAAATCAACCTCAGTTTGGCTTAAAAATACGGAAAATTACTCTTTCACGCTAAACTAGGCTCTGTAGAGAAAAATTCTCTAAATAAAAATTGTAGTTTGTTTAATTTCCTCTAAATTTAATTATATACACTTTTGTCGTAAAATGCATACTAAAGCAGAATTGTTCTAGTAAATATATCGATTTTTCACACGTTTTTAAGAGAAAAAAAAACAGAAATCTCTAATTACCGCTAAACTAAGCGTTATACAAAAAAATATTTGAAATAAAAGTTGTAGGATTTTAAATTCTTTACATTTTTTATATAAATTTTTGCGCAAAAATGCATATTAAAACCGCAATCTTAAAAAAACAATATTTTTTACGTGAAAAAAGCTTTTCCAAGAATTTCAGCTGACATTACGCCTACCCTATCCTGTAAAGCATAAAAAATTTAGTAAACCAGGCGATTTAAAAAAAAATCGTAGTACCCGTTTTTGAGAAAATCGCAAAAAAGTGAAAAATTACGCGAATGAACTACTACTTCGGTTGACCGATTTTAATGAAAATGTTTGTGTTGGGTCCTCTAGTGGTATCTAACTAAAGTTTTAAGTTCGTACGATGTTTCGTTCTTGAGATATTCTGTTCACACACACAGGCCAATCGCTAAACAATGTTTTTTTGGATCATGGGTTTTGAAAACGTGTAGATCCGGTGAAGACTCCGTTTCGAAAAATCGACATGAAAACAATACTTTCCTTTCTTTATATTCATATAGGCAAGAGAAAGTTAAAACTTTTTAACCTTTATTTCAAGCATTTTTCTATAGAACTTAGTTTAGCGTCAATTAGTGATTTTTCATATTTTTAATTCTAACAGAGGTTGATTTTCATATAAACGTCACTCATGATTCATCATCATTGATCCATGTTCGTGGTTTAATGATTCAGATTCACTTTTGATTACAAATTGGTTATATTTATTACTATTTACGTTGGTAAAACACATTCGTGTGAGTGTTTCACATCAGGTTTTTAAATATTGTAAAATATTATATAGCGGACAATGGAAGTTGAAATCATTAAAACCAAATAAATTTATTGTCTTTTCAGTAGATTTTTTTAACATCTCTACTTGGTACTACTACTACAACATTCTTCAGTCATCGAGTTTTGTGGTTAAGAGATCATTGACTCAGCCTCTTGTACGTGCCTTTTCAACTTCCCCCATAATCCAATCCTTCTCCATCTTTTGCTCTTTAATTCTCTCTCTCTCTTTCTCTCTCTCCTTCTTCATTGGACTCACTCTCTCCCATGTCATCTTACACCGTTTCTCTTGTTTTCTCCCTCTTACATGTACGAAGTTAAGTTGGAACATCGAATCTCAAACCAGCTCTTTCTTGAGTAGTGAATTTTGGTACATAATCTTTGATTTAATATAACTATATCCTTCTAAATCTAATACCCCTAATAAATTTCGTTTATTATATTTTAGTTAAACGTTAAAGTATTTATTTTATCGTAGCTTGTTTATGGATTTTATAATCTTGTAAAATAAATTTTATTTAATCTATTCACTTTTTACTTTTTAATATATTTACTTTCTCTTGCCGATATGAATACATATAGGATGGAAAGTATTGTTTTCATGTCGATTTTTCGAAATCGAGTTTTCACCAGATCTACACTTTTCAGACCCCTGAATCCAAAAAAACATGTTTTAGCGATTGGTCTGTGTGTGTGTGTATACAGAATATCTCAAGAACGGAACATCGTACACTTGAAACTTAAGTAACATACTACTACCGGACCCGACACGAACATTTTCATCAAAATCGGTCAACCGAAAGTAGTAGTTTATTCGTGTAACTTTTCACTTTTTTGCGATTTTCTCAAAAACTGGTCCTACGATTTTTTTAAAAAATCACCTGGTTTACTAAATTTTTTATGCTTTACAAGATAGGGTAGGCGCCATGTTTGCTAAAATTCAATCCTTCTCCTGCTGTTTTCACGTAAAAAAATTGTTTTTTTTTTTAAGATTACGGCTTTAATATGCATTTTAGCGCAAAAATTTATATAATAAAAAATGTAGTGAATTTAAAATCCTACAAATTTTATTTCAAACATTTTTTGTACAATGCTTAGTTTAGCGGAAATTAGTGATTTTCTGTTTTTTCTCACAAAAACGTGTGAAAAATCGATTTTTTCAGATTTCGGCCTTAGTATGCATTTTACGACAAAAGTGTATACAATCAAATTTATAGGAAATTAAAATATCTACAACTTTTATTTAAAACATTTTTCTATATAGAACCTTGTTTAGCGTGAGAGTGATTTTCCGTATATTTAAGTCAAACTAAGGTCGATTTACATTTTGCGTCTTTCACTCATGATTAAAATAAGGTAATGTTTTTTTAGATTAGGTTTTTGTTTATTTCTAATGTTTTATTACTAAATTTAGGTTATATAGGTCATTATTTGCATTGGCAAGAGAAAGTTGTGTGAGTGTTTCACACCAGATTTTTTTCGATTGTTCACTTTACTTCTATATACTGGTTAAAATAATTGAATTTATTAAACCAATTTAGATTTACAAGTGTTTTAACGGTAACTATAAAAACTGGTTTAGTTTGATTATATGGGTGTGTGTGTGTGTGAGCGTGCGCGCATGTTTATGTTTAATAAGAGTAATATTCATATGGTTCAAAAGGCTTAGTATATGCAGTGAAAATATCATTTGGTACTGTAGAGTAATTATTGGTTTTTTTTAGTAGATTCCGGCCAACCAATTTTTTAAAAAACTCTCCATGTTTAAATTTTCTATCAGACATCGTTATTATATTCAAACTCCAGGTTTTTTATTATTTTTACTTTCTCTTGCCTATATGAATATATAGGAAGGAAAGTATTGTTTTCATGTCGATTTTTCGAAATCGAGTTTTCACCGGATCTATACGTTTTCAGACCCCCTGAACCCAAAAAACATGTTTTTAGCGATTGGTCTGTGTGTGTGTCTCTGTGTGTGTGTGTGTGTGTGTGTGTGTGTGTGTGTGTGTGTGTGTGTGTGTGTGTGTGTGTGTGTGTGTGTGTGTGTGAACAGAATATCTCAAGAACGGAACATCGTACGAACTTGAAACTTGAAACTTAAGTTACGTACCACTACCGGACTCGACACGAACATTTTCATCAAAATCGGTCAACCGGAAGTGGTAGTTTATTCGTGTAATTTTTCAGTTTTTTGCAATTTTCTCAAAAACTGGTCCTACGATTTTTTTAAAAATCGCCTGGTTTACTCAATTTTTATTCTCTACAAGATAGGGTAGGCGTCATGTTTGCTGAAATTCTGGGTGAGGCTGTTTTCACGTAAAAACGTTGTTTTTTTAAGATTACAGCTTTAATATGCATTTTAGCGCAAAACTTTATATAATAAAAGTTGTAGAGAATTAAAAATTCTACAACTTTTATTTCAAACATTTTTTTTGTATAACGCTTAGTTTAGCGGTAATTTGCGATTTTCTGTTTTTTTTTTCTCACGAAAATGTGTGAAAAATCTATTTTTTTAAGATTTCGGCCTTAGTATGCATTTTACGACAAAAGTGTACAATATTTAATTTATAGAAAATTAAAAGATCTACAACTTTTATTTAAAGCATTTTTCTCTACAGAGCCTAGTTTAGAGAGAAAGAGTGATTTTCCGTATTTCTAAGCCAAACTGAGGTTGATTTTCATTTTGCATCATTCACTCATGATTAAAATAAGGTTATGTTTATTGAGGTTAGTTTTTTGTTTATTTCTAATATTTTATTAATAATGTTAGGTTTATTATTAATTATTTGCATTCGCAAGAGAAAGTTGTGTGAGTGTTTCACACCAGATTTTTTATTATCCCTAATGTGTGTACGTTGCAATCTGTTCAATTCAGAACAATAAGCAACTCCATGACCCAATGAGATGAGGACGATAACTATGACGTGTAAATGAGTTGTAACCTTGTACAGACCCAGGCCGACCATTCCTGAGATACTATGGTTAATTAAGGGAGAGAAGCTATAGAAAAAATGGTTACTCCAAGAAACATATAGTTTTGTGAGCTCGTCTACCAGTTTCAATTTTAGTTTTATATTTTTAAATAAATTTTTTTGTCTTGCATATTATATTGTTTGTTTTGTTTTTAATTTGTACATGTAATTATATAACAGCATATTATTTTTTTAATAAAAATTTCTTAGTAGTTTAATTAGTATTTAAGTAACTAACATGTAGTTGTAATTACTAACACACTAATAGATTACCGTAGTACAGTAGTTGCAGTAGTATTATGGACAAAGAAGCACTGAATTGATCTACCCTTGAACATGGGAAACAATAGTTGGGTGGATTAGTTTTCCTTCCGCGAATGAACATAAATAGTTTTTAGATTATCAAAGTATATTTAAGGAAATTAACATTTATTTTGTATTGATATTTTTTTTGTACGCAATGGGAAATAAATAAATAAATAAAATAAAAAAATTGAACCCTAACCATCAAAGTACACCGGTAGTTATTGTCTAGTATTCAAATCCGTATAAAAGTAACTACCTTCACTAGGATTTGAACTAGGAACCTTTGTCTCCGAAAATTAGTTGTTAAACAGCTGACTCGCGGCGACGACTTTACCTCTAGACCAACCCGGTGGGTTAAACTGCAGGTTAAAGGAGAAAATATAAAATAAATTTTGTTTTTTATTACGATTTGTTTAAATTTACCACATCGGGGCAAGCTTAACCAATTTTTGGCTTCCATAAAGATAAATGGATACTGTTTGGCGGTAGTTTTTGTTTTGTATAAAATGTGAGCATTTATAAATACGGGAATCTGCAGATGATTGCTGATCCATTCGAAGATTTGGTGATTTTAGCGTAGAAAGCGAAAAACATTTTTACTTTCTCTTGCCTATATGAATATATAGGAAGAAAAGTATTGTTTTCATGTCGAGTTTTCGAAATCGAGTTTTCACCGGATCTATACATTTTCAGACCCCCTGAACCCAATATGTATATTGAGGTTAGTTTTTTGTTTATTTGTAATGTTTTATTACTAATGTTAGGTTTTTTGTTAATTATTTGCATTGGCAAGAGAAAAATGTGTGAGTTTCACACCAAATTTTTTTCTATTGCAAAGCTCGAATAGTATAAATGGAGCACTCAACAGTTCATTGAAGAATACGGTAAGATGTCATATTTTTCTAAAATTTTATAAAGTGATGCCTGTTCCAATTTGTCTGTATTGAAGTGTTGTAGTTTAGGTCATCAGCCGAAAGGCTGGTTTGAACCTATAGAGGCTTCACTAAGTAAAATAAGGATTAAGGTGGTTTACCTTTTCCTTCCTCACTGAATGGAAAAATATGCTTATCAGCATGCCAGGCTCACCGAAAAGCATCTACTTTTCACCCTGAAAATGACACCTTTATTACATTTATCACAGGCTCTGGCTGTATAATGAAATTCATTACTCTCAGAGAAGAAACTCTGATAAGTATCGTTTACACCTCTACCTCTTTTGTTCTTAAATGCATCAGTCATATAATTGGCTAACCATCTGATAAGAAACAGAACTATTTTTTATAGCCCTGGAATTAGCAGATCAAGTGCAAATAAATTTAACACTCTACCGTCCCGTTATGGGCATAATTAGAACTGAGATATGAACAATGACGGGTAATCATTGATAAAACTGCAGAGTGCAGTGATGATATTCCTGAAGTTTTTGGCGGATTATTCCAGACCAGATTGACTGCAAAATGCATATATAAGACAGGATTTGGATATATTTTCACTAGTGGAAAGAGTCAATAAGTACAGAGGGAAGAAAGGGTGCGGATTGATGTGTCATGTGGTAATAAAATACACGAACCAAAAAATTTCATCTCAGCATGTTTAATCAGGATTCACTCAAATAAAACTTTTGTAGCCTCCCAAAAATCGGTAAATATGAAAAAAATCTGCAGTATTATTGTTAAAGTGAATTCTAAAGAGGTTTAAATGTTCAAGTAAAACCGGTAAAAGCTATAAACCAGTTTATTTAATGAATCCCTTTAAAGCTACCAATTGCTAGTTTCTTATACACACAAACACACACACACACACACACACACACACACACAAACACACACACACTCCTCTCAAGTAAACTGCGTTTTTTGTTGTAATAAATTCGTCCCAACTGAAATTTATCTTAATTCTTTGGTTAAAAGATATCCTAGGGAATACTACTATCACCATTTTCCTTGATGATATAATAAATCTGGAAACCCTTATTCCCAAAAATATAACCACACACTTTTTTAATAATTTCAACCGTAACATAACCAAAATATGTTCAAAATTAACGACTCGTAAACGTTAAATGTTTTCAAAATATAATTTTAATAATAGGCGTTTCACGAACATGTCATTAAAAATTATCCCTACTTTATCGTAGTAAAATATTAAAAATTGGCTTAAATTTTGTTGTTTATTTTCAATTTATACGTGTAATGCATTTTTGTAACTTGAATATATTAAAATAAATGCGTTTATATTTTCGTTTCAAGTCCTATTATGTAATTTTAATTATCTCTAGAACATAATTAAACAGGCCTTTGGCATCGTTGTAAATTTAGGGTTTCAATTTTTTTTTGCTATTACATTATTATTAGGTACTGATTTTATAAACACAATGGTATTTAGGATTAAAAGCTTAAAATTGGTGTATCAAATTTTATCCTCAAAAGTAAATTACGGTCTAAATATGTTTGTTTTGTATTATAATTAAATCAATTAGTTAGTTGCAGGGCTAAAATAAATAGTTCTGTTTCTTATCACATGGTCAGCCAATTAAATGACTGAATTATTTAAGAACAGAAAAGGTAGAGGTGTAAAAGACACTAATCAGAGTTATCTTGTCTGAAAATAATGGATTTTATTATACAGCCAGACCCTGTGGTGAATGAAGTGAAAGTGTCATTTGCAGAGTGGAAAATATATGCTTTTCAGAGGGCCTGGCATGCTGATAAGTATACTTTTCCACTCTGTGAGGAAGGCAATGGTAAACCATCTCACTCCTCGATTTACTTAGTAAAACGTCTACTGGTTCAAACCAGCCTTTCGGCTGATGACCTAAACAACAAACAACAATTAAATCAAGAATATTTGAAAACTTGTTTCAGGTTTTTTTATGATCTGGTTTTTTGTAAATAATAAAACTGTAGTGTGGTAGCTGGCGTAGTGGTACGCTAGCTTAAAATGCGGAAGTCCTAGGTTCAATCCCCGGCTAGGGTTAGATATTTTCACAAGTCAAAACCTACTACTTCAGTTAGATTACCCACCGTAGTCGTTAATAACCAAGCTGTTAATGCGACTTTAAATAAAAATAAAAATCTGGTGTGAAACACTCACACTTTTTTCTCTTGCCAATGCAAATAATGACCAATATAACCTAACATTAGTAATAAAACATTAAAAATAAACAAAAAACTAACCTTAAATAACATAACCTTATTTTAATCATGAGTAAAAGACGCAAAATGAAAATCGAACTCAGTTTGGCTGAAAAATACGGAAAATCACTTTGAATGCTTTAAATAAAAGCTGTAGATTTTTTAATTTCCTATAAATTTAAAATATATACACTTTTGTCGTAAAATGTATACCAAGGCTGAAATCTTAAAAAATCGATTTTTCACACTTTTTCGTGAGAAAAAAACAGAAAATCACTAATTACCACTAAACTAAGCTTTATAAAAAGAATGTTTGAAATAAAAGTTGTAGGATTTTCAATTCTCTACCACTTTGATTCCTATATAAATTTTTGCGCTAAAATGCATATTAAAACCGCAATCTTAAAAAAGTAATTTTTTCACGTATAAAAAAATATTTTTAACAGTCTCACCAAGAATTTCAGAAAACATGGCTCCTACCTTATCTTGTAGAGCATAAAATGTTTAGTAAATCAGGCGATTTAAAGAAAAATCGTAGGATCCGTTTTTGAGGAAATCGTAAAAAAGTGAAAAACTACACGAATAAACTACTACTTTTGGTTAACCGATTTTTGATGAAAATGTTTGTGTCGGATCCGGGAGTCTTTTGTAACTTAAGTTTCAAGTTCGTACGATGTTCCGTTCTTGAGATATTTCGTTCACACACAGACACATACAAACACGCGCGCGCGCGCGCGCACACACACACACACACACACACACACACACACACACACACACACAGACCAAGAGCTAAAAACATTTTTTTTCGTTCATGGGGTCTGAAAACGTGTAGATCCGGTGAAAAATCGATTTCGAAAAATCGACATGAAAACAATACTTTCCTTCCTATATATTCATATAGCCAAGAGAAAGTAAAAACGTAAGTAAATAAAGCAAGCGGAGAACGCGCCGCCCGAGTATCACCCTGCGGGAAAAATACCTCATAATTGCTCAGTATTTTAATCATCCGAAAAGTTTTATAGAGCATCGTTCCTTTGTTTTACTACTAAATAATAGTATGTGAGGTTGTTAAATTCTATTTGATACTTATAAATTGGTTAAGTGAGAAACAGGTTAGTTTAATGCATTAACAGAAGCCTTGCAATATAGTTGAGTTGATAGTACGTTGGCAGTGTTCAAAAGGTTACACGTTGACCTTAGCGGGTAAAGGAAATTGACCTTAATAACAACACTATGTTTTCATAAAATTACAACAATATATTTTTATAATAAATATACGTATTACTGTAATATAATGCAGTTATGTTTATAGATTTATAAATTTGTAATATTTTTATTATTTTTCTGTGAAATGCTGTGATTATTTAATTTAATATACAGTATTTTATCATTCACTGAAAATCTTATTTGTTTCTATTACACGTGTATGTTCATAAATAAACTATAGTAATAATTGCGACAGCGCGGATCGCAGGAGCTTTACTTGTATCAGAGGGATGTACTTTTAAATAATCAGATTTATTATTTGTTAACGTTTCTTGTTCCACTACAAATTTTGTTGTTTAGGTCATCAGCTGAAATGCTGGTTTGAACCTCTAGAGGTTTTACCAAGTAAAACTAGGAGTGGGTTGTTTACAATTGCCTTCCTCACTAAGTGGAAAAGTATGCTTATCAGCATGCCAGGACTTCTGAAAAGCATATTCTTTCCACTCTGAAAATGACACCTTCACTACATTCACCACAGGGTTTAGCTGTATAATGAAATTCATCACTTTTAGAGAAGATAACTCTGATTAATGTCATGTCTCTACCTCTTCTGTTCTTAAATGCTTCAGTCGTATAATTGGCTGACCATATGATAAGAAACAGAACTATTACTTGTAGCCTTGGAACAAGCAGATTAAGAGCAAATAATTTAACAATCCACCTGCCTGTTATGGGCAAAATTCTGGATTTATGGAGTAAAATTATTATACCGTTACACTCAACCGTTATAAATAAAGCCCCTTTATAAATAAAGCATATTCTTTCCACTCTGAAAATGACACCTTCACTACATTCACCACAGGGTTTAGCTGTATAATGAAATTCATCACTTTTAGAGAAGATAACTCTGATTAATGTCATGTCTCTACCTCTTCTGTTCTTAAATGCTGCAGTCGTATAATTGGCTGACCATATGATAAGAAACAGAACTATTACTTGTAGCCTTGGAACAAGCAGATTAAGAGCAAATAATTTAACAATCCACCTGCCTGTTATGGGCAAAATTCTGGATTTATGGAAAAAAATTATTATACCGTTACACTCAACCGTTATAAATAAAGCCCCTTCAGGGATTACCAAAACAAAACACAATGTCTCTAATACGTCACCGACAATACAAAGATAGATAATGTAAAACACCTTTGTAAATTAATTTCACATTCGATATTAAACACAGATATACAAATAATACAATTATAATACAAATTCGGATATACATCAAATGCATTCATGGAAATACCTGGTAATCTGTGAAGAAGGTTCAAGGGCCGATGGCCAAGAATTTTTCACCAAAGAAACTAATGGGCGTGGGTGCTGCAGCGGTGTCTACAATTTCAAATTTTCTAATTGCTATTTTATTAACAGATTATAAATAGAGTATACAATAAAAATCGTTTCATAAAGTAAAACACTGTAACATAGGTTTTATCGCAGAACTTAATCTCTGAGATACGTAATTATTCAGTAAATCTTAAATTTTTCACTCGTTGTTAAAGTGTGAGTCTACAATAGGCAATATATTAATATCTTTTTCTTGTCCTTACAATTAAGGATTAGGCTTTCGTCTGTTCCGACTCACAACAGCGATAAACTATTGAATTATTACATCTTTTGTGTGGCCTTCCAACATCTCTCCTTCCCAACGGTCTGTATTGCAAGACACTGAGGGGGATCCTTCCTTCAGGCATTCTCTCTACTTACTTTCTCCATCGATTTCGATATTCTGCAGTCTTCCCATTTAGGTTGTAAACATCCAATTCTGTTCTTATGTCCTCATTTCTTAGTCGCTACGATTGCAAAGCTTTGATTTTTGCAGGAATCGTATCTCTGCCGCTTGTAGTCTACTATCATGTGGTGTTATCCACGACTCACTCCGTTGAAAAAAACAGAGGCAGCCATCACCTTTTGAAACTTTATCCGAGTTTGTTTTCTTGTGTTTCTTCCTAGGGTTCTGCTAAGATTGCCACATACGAGGTGTGGCTATTAAATAACGAGACTGACGTTGTAAAAAAATGTTATTTTAATTTTATACATAATCACTTATTGTCACCTTCAATATACACTCCTTCTCTATCCCTACAACGCTCCATGAGAATTTTCCATTGTTGGAAACAGTGCTGGAAGTCATTGTTTGTCAGCTCCTTCAGGACACGTGCCGCTTTCTCTTTTACAGCTTCTACAGACTCACATCTTGTCCCTTTTAATGCAGATTTCACCTTAGGGAACAGGTGCAAGTCACACGGTGCAAGATCTGGTAAATAAGGTGGATTTTCTAACATTGAAATGCTGTACTTAGCTAGGAGCCTCTTGACAGATAACGCGGAATGAGCTGGCGGATTGTCTTGGTGGAGAACCCATGATTTGTCCTTCCACATTTCGGGGCGTTTTTTCCTTACTCTTTGACGTAGTTTAGAAAGTACCTCAAGGTAGTGGTATTGATTAATTATTTGACCTTCAGGAACCCAAAGGAGGTACACAATCCCATGGATATAAAAAAGAAACAATCATCATTGCTTTAAATTTTGACTTGCTCATTCGAGCTTTTTTGGCTCCCGGTGAAGTTCGGCTCTTCCAATGCACGGATTGGCGCTTCGTTTCCGAATCAGAAGTAAAAAACCACGTTTTATCACATGTTATTATCGTTTCCAAAAAATTAGGGTCAATTTAAATAGCGTACAAAGTGTCAGTACAAACATTTTTGCGAGCTTCATTTCAAACATTTTAGAGCGACACGTGTCCTGAAGGAGCTGACAGAAGATGACTTCCAGCATTGTTTATAACAATGGAAAATTCGCATGGAGCGTTGTAGGGATAGAAAAGGAGTATTATTGAAGGTGAAAATAAATGATTATGTATAAAATAAAAATAATTTTTTTTACAACGTCAGTCTCTTGTTTTAATAGTCACACCTCGTACTACTTGGAATTTGCCAACTTTCGTTTCCATAACCAAATCTTAATCAAATCAGATGTTACAACCTAAAAATTTGTGATACTTGTTCGAGCACTACATAATTTACCACAATTTTAGACCTGGTAATATATTTAGGATATTTACCAGTAAATGCTGTTACCTTTGATTTTTTTATGGAAACGTTGACATTATATTTTTTACATAATTCATTTAAAACGTACATCGATCTCTGAAGCTCATCCTCACTCTCTTGCACAATCCACAAGTCATCCGCAAACAGTTTAACAATCAGGTAAACGTTTTTGTTCAGCCTATATAGATGTATTGATATGTATGGAAATTATTCATGAAGCAACTGTACGGTTCTGAAAATATATCATATTATAGAAATAAAAGTATTTGAATTGATCGTAGGCGATAAGGCACGTGGAAATTGCTGATACAGACATAACAAGAGTCTGTTAAAATTAGACCGATTTGTTTACATATTACAATGTGTGGGAGCTTTGAAATTTAAATTATGCGTACTCATTTTAATCCGTGATTTAAAATATAAATGCTAAGGTCATCTATTTTAAGGTTTCTAAGAATACCCTAAGATGTTTCTAAGATGTGTGTAATGGATGCGATCACTGGTTATAGGCAGAGCTGGTATGAGCATGTGCTAAGAATGGCAGATGAGCGAGCACCGAAGATTATCCTTAATTACCAACCGGTTGGGCAACGTAACATAGGAAGACCAAAGAAGAGATGGTCATCGCAAGTAACTTAAAGATTTGCTAGCTTGAGAACGGAACAGGACTACAAGGCCTAAACCGTGATGCTTATGATGATGATGATGATGAAGAATACACTTTATTAAAAATAAAATATATCTCGTTACTTAAATGTGTAATATTAACTTAAATCTTCGAATATAAATAAATCAGCCCAAAGGCTGGTTTGAACCTCAAGGAACTTTACTAAGTAGAACGAGGATGGAGGTGGTTTACATTTGCCTTCCTCACTGAGTGGTAAAGCATGTTTATCAGCATGCCAGACCCTAATAATCTGGATGTATACTATCTGTATACTACCTGGATGTATAATGAAATTTATTACTCTCAGACGAGATAACTCTGACTAGTGTCTTTAAAACCTCTACCTCTTCTGTTCTTATATGATTCGGCCATATAATCGGCTGACTATGTGATAAGAAACAGAACTATATTTTGTAGCCCTGGAACTAACAGATCAAGTACAAATAATTTAACACTTCACCTGCCTGTTATGGGCATAAATTTCTTTTAGAAAAAATATTACATTTATGTATTTTTTTTAAAAAAAAAGGTTTTATTTTCATGATTTTTTTTTGGGTTAAGATTTACCAAGTTCTACCAAAATTGATATAATATTTTTTTTTGGATTAGTGAATAATAGTTGTTGATTATAAAATAAATTTTTTGTTGTTTAGGTCATCAGCCTGTAGGCTGGTTTGAACCTGTAGAGGTTTTACTAAGTAAATCGAGGAGTGAGGTGGTTTACCATTGCCTTCCTCACTGAATGGAAAAGTATGCTTATCAGCATACTGGACGATTAACATACTCCATAAAAATTTCAGCCTTGTACCTTTCGTGGAAGCTGAGAAAAAGGTACATAAAGTTCTAAAAATGACGTTTTGAGATATTCGCGTTTAAGTTTGAGAAACAAAAACACGAGTGTATACAAACACAGACCACAACAAATATAGCGCAGGTTATAAACTTTTAGGTTATACTGCCAACCCATAAATAAATAAAAGAAAGACGGCAGTGTGAAAAAATAGTATAGTATAATAATAGTACAGATGGAAAAGCAGCTTAAACATAAAATCACAAAAAAATTAATAAAATATTTGCTAGTTGGCATAGCAACATGATTCTAACGCCATTTTAAAGTGCACATTTCAAATTATATAATATATATTTAAAAAATATATATTATATATTTTTTTATCTTTTATATCTTATCGGGAACTGTACATTATTAATAATTACCCAATTTGATGGCTGATTTTCGCTATATTTTTGAAGTGGATGAGGCATGAGATTGAACAGAGACCCCCCAGTAGAGTTTGTTCATGGATGGCTGTCAGCTGGTCACCATACAAAGTCGCTTGCCCAACCGGTACTACTAAACAAATAATAGCGCCTTTCTACCAGCCGACTGACTGGGCTGGCCCGGAGGCCCAAACTATATTATTTTTAACGAAAAAACGAAAAATCGATAAATATTTTATTTTTTCATTCTACACTCCCCTTAAAATTTTTTGTTTCCCTGGATCCTAACAAGGGTTTAGAGATGAAGCATTGCTCGTTATTTCTTATCCGTATGTACAGAGTTTTTGTATTCAATACGGCCCATTAAAATGTATTTGTTGTTTTGATTGTACTGTAGTTTGTAATTACGAAGGGAACAGAATAGTTTGTTATACGAAGTTCTATTGTGGTAGTTATACCGTGGATAAGTTATACATAATGAAAACACACACGAAGAACGCACATTCGAATAACGGCGTGATTTATATTTTGGAGTAGAACAGATTTTGCCCACTGGGGGCGCATTCAAACTACACACACACACACGCGATATAACAACACATAGACGTTACTTTAGAGACTCCGAATGTAGCGACTCTATGCGGCTGAATATAGAACTAAAAAGAGTTATGAAGCGGGTTTATTATTATATTTTTTCCTACGTATTCCCTAGCGGTATACGTAATTTTTTTCTGTGGTCAGAATCGGCCCGGGAATTCGTTCAGTTATTGCGGGTATTTTATCTAATTAATTGCTACAGAACAGTCGCTGAGAAAATGCGCTGCTAAAATTTCTCTACTATTTTACTGGATTATAATCGATTTCATTCACCATACCGTTGTCGAGATATCGAATTTCTCTCTAGTATGAAGTTTATTTTGTTAATTTTAATATTTGTTTCTATAATAATTAGTCTACATGTTTACACAGGTTTTGTAAAAATGTACTGTTTTCTATCCAATGCAACTTTTAAAAAATATCTTTCTTCGTACAATTTTTATTATACATAATTTTTATTCTTCATATATTTCATTTTTACTTTCTCTTGCCTATATGAATATATAGGAAGGAAAGTATTGTTTTCATGTCGATTTTTCGAAATCGAGTTTTCACCGGATCTATACGTTTTCAGACCCCCTGAACCAAAAAAACATGTTTTTAGCGATTGGTCTGTGTGTGTGTGTGTGTGTGTGTGTGTGTGTGTAAACAGAATATCTCAAGAACGGAACATCGTACGAACTTGAAACTTGAAACTTGTTACATATCACTACCGGACCCGACACGAACATTTTCATCAATATCGGTCAACCGGAAGTAGTAGTTTATTCGTATAATTTTTCACTTTTTTGCGATTTTCTCAAAAACTGGTCGTACGATTTTTTTTTAAATCAACTGGTTTACTACATTTTTTATGCTCTACAATATAGGGTAGGCGCCATGTTTGCTGAAATTCTGCTTGAGGCTGTTTTTACGTAAAAACATTTTCTTTTTAAGATTGCGGCTTTAATATGCATTTTAGCGCAAAACGTTATATAACAAAAGTTGTAGAGAATGTAAAATTCTACAACTTTCATTTCAAACATTTTTTTGTATAACGCTTAGTTTAGCGGTAATTTGCGATTTTCTGTTTTTTTTTCTCACGAAAACGTGAGAAAAATCGATTTTTTTAACATTTCGGTCTTAGTATGCATTTTACGACAAAAGTGTATATAATTAAATTTATAGAAAATTAAAAGATCTACAGCTTTTATTTAGAGCATTTTTCTCTACAGAGCCTAGTTTAGAGAGAAAGAGTGATTTTCCGTATTTCTAAGCCAAACTGAGGTCGATTTTCATTTTGCGTCTTTCACTCATGATTAAAATTAGGTTATGTTTGTTGAGGTTAGTTGCTTGTTTATTTCTAATGTTTTATTACTAATGTTAGGTTTATTGTTAATTATTTGCACTGGCAAGAGAAAGTTGTGTGAGTGTTTCACACCAGATTTTTTTATTTATTATTTTTATTCCTAATGTAAGTGCGTTGCAATCTGTTCAATTTAGAACAATATGCAACCCCCTGCCCATAACAGACAGGTGGAGTGTCAAATTATTTACGCTCAATCTGTTAGTTGCAGGGCTAAAATAAATAGTTCTGTTTCTTATCACATGGTCAGCCAATTAAATGACTGAATCATTTAAGAACAGAAGAGGTAGAGGTGTAAAAGACACCAATCAGAGTTATCTCCTCTGAAAGTAATGAATTTCATTATACAGCCAGACCCTGTGGTGAATGAAGTGAAGGTGTCATTTGCAGAGTGGAAAATATGTGCTATTCAGAGGGCCCGGCATGCTGATAAGCGTACTTTTCCACTCAGTGAGGAAGGCAATGGTAAACCACCTCACTCCTCGTTTTACTTAGTAAAACCTCTACAGGTTCAAACCAGCCTTTCGGCTGATGACCTAAACAACAAGCAACCCCATGACCCAATGAGATGAGGATGATATGTATGACGTGCAAATGGGGTGTAGTCTTGTACAGACTCAGGTCGACCATTCCTGACAAAGTATGGTTAACTGAAACTCAACCATCAAAGTTCACCGGTAACCACTGGCTAGTATTCAAATCCGTATAAAAGTAACCACCTTCGCTAGGATTTGAACTAGGAACCTTCGTCTCCGAAAATCAGCTATTAAACAGTTGACTAGCGGCGACGACGTTACTCCTAGACCAACCCGGTGAGTATGTTATTTAATATCAAGATTAGATTAACCGACCGGGTTGGTCTAGAGGTAAAATTGTTGCGAAAATCAGCTGTTTAACAGCTGATTTTTGGAGACGAAGGTTCCCGGTTCAAATCCTAGTAAAGGTAGTTACTTTTATACGGATTTGAATACTAGACAAAGGGTTACCGGTGTACTTTGATGGTTGGGGTTTAATTAACCATACTCTCTTAGGAATGGTCAGCCTGGGTCTGTACAAGACTACACCTCATTTACACGTCATAAACATCATCCTCATCTCGTTGGGTCATGGGGTTGCTTATTGTTCTAAATTGAACAGATTGCAACGTACACAAACTAGGAATAAAAAATAAATAAATAAATAAAAAATAAAAAAAACAAAAGATTAGATTAAGATTGTTTAGTTGCAATACTCGATCAGGTTAAATTAAAAAATATACCGGTGTCCCACGAAGAGGTATATGCATTTGATTTTTAATACTTGCTCATCCACCATCGATCATTTTGATACTTTACACACTTTTCAATAAAAGTACCAAAAAATGTTCTGTGAAAATTACATCTTGCTGATGTTTCTAAAAACAAAATGGAGGCTGAACGAATATATTTGAAATATTTTTACTTCTGCTTTGAATAAGTACAATACTGCTTTTGTTAGGATTTTTAAATAAACTTTTATTGTCACAAATTTAATAGTTACAAACTAATTAAAAGGAAAATAAATAGCAATGAAATTTTATTATAAAAGAAACTTATTCAAAATTGAACCCATCTACAGCGACACATTGGTAACACCGAACAAATGACTTGTACGCTCTTGAAAATAACTCTTGAGAAGTCCGAAGAAGTTCCTCTTCGATAAGTAGTTTCAAATCATCATCGTTGTTGAAACTATGGACGTACTTGTTCTTTTAATTATTTCTATAAGAAAACAGCAGTACGCAGTTAAATCAAGTAATTGGAGTGGCCAATCCAAAAAATTGCTTCCCCGACCAATCCAACGCCCATGAAGGTTGTCATTTAAAGGGTGATTCAAAAAGAGCGCCGGTTTTTAAACGGCTGGTAAATTTTTGTTTATCGGTTGGCAACATTGTTTGACCTCATTTCTATTTTGGAGAACATTCCGATTGACGATTCAGTTGTAGTTTCTCTTGTATGCACAGCGAGTGACAGTTTGGTGCGGCTTTTGGTCGGGCGGTGTCATCGGCCCTTACTTTTTTGAAAATCAAGAAGGACAAGCCGTGACAGTAAATGGAGACCGATACCGTACGATGATTAGGGAGTTTTTGTGGCGTCATTTGGATGGAATGGACATTGACGAGTTGTGGTTTCAGCAGGATGGTGCCACCTGTCACGCTGCACGAGAAACAATGTTGTTGCTCCGTGAACGGTTCCAGGATCGCATCGTTTCTCGTAATTCCGACCATCAATGGCCACCAAGATCGTGTGACTTGACGCCTTGTGACTTTCATCTTTGGGGTCATCTGAAGTCATTGGTGTATGCCAATAAACCCCGAAACATCAATGACTTGAAGGAGGAAATTCAACGGGTTATCGGGCAAATGGAAGTCGAAACTTGTCGTGCAGTAATATCCAATTTCATGGACAGAGTTGATGCGTGCCAGCGCAGTAGAGGAGGACACATGCATGACATCATTTTTCATACATGAAATCGGAAGGTAAGATGAACTTGTTGATGTATTTATTTTCAGTTTTTCAATAAAATAAATCTCTTAATTTGATATATCAAAACCGGCGCTCTTTTTGAATCACCCTATAGTAACTGTTTGACTGAGTTTCCTAAGTGAGGTAGAGCACCATCTTTTTGAAAAAATTGCTCGGACAATTTCAAGAACCTTAGAATTTTTGAACTTTGAATTTCAAAATTTTGATTTTAAATTTCAGAACTTGGACCTTTTCAGCAATCAGTTTTAATACTGCAATACAGTGAGTACTGTAAGAAAGATAGAATTTAACTTTATTTCTTTCGACCGCCAATTTGTTTCTACAAACATCAGCAAGATGTAATTTTCACAGACATTTTTTGTACCTTCATTAAATTGTTTTTTGTTATTTTTTTGTTTAACGTCCGACTGTTCTGCAATTACTGCTAATGCAGACGGTGAAGGATGAAATGATTTTTTGTAACGTATGAAAATGTGCCGTGCCTGAATGGGATTCGAACCCAAGACCGCATGATGAAAGGCTGCGCCAATGCGGCGCAGTGTGTAAAGTAAAGTGTGTAAAATGTGTGTAAAGTATCAAATTGATCGAAGGAGGAATGAGCAAGTAATAGAAAATCAAATGCGTATACTTCTTCGTGAGACATCCAGTATATAATAAATTATGTTTAAATCATTCTGTCAACCCACCAGGTTGGTCTAGCTGTAGTGTATCGGCAAAATCAGCTGTTTAACAGCTGATAACAGCTATGTTTAAAAGCTAATTTAATGTAATATTACATTGTTGTTGTTTAGGTCATCAGCCAAAAAGCTGGTTTGAACCTGTAGAGGTTTTACTAAGTAAATCGAGGAGTGAGGTGGTTTACCATTGCCTTCCTCACTGAGTGGAAAAGTACACTTATCAGCATGCCAGGCCCTCTTAAAAGCATATATTTTCCACTCTGCAAATGACACTTTCACTTCATTCACCACAGGGTCTGGCTGTATAATGAAATCCATTACTTTCAGACGAGATAACTCTGATTAGTATCTTTTACACCTCTACCTCTTCTGTTCTTAAATGATTCAGTCATTTAATTGGCTGACCATATGATAAGAAACAGAACTATTTATTTTAGCCCTGCAACTAACAGATTGAGTGTAAATAATTTTACACTCCACCTGTCTGTTATGGGCAAAATATTACATTCTAAGACTTATTAATCTTATAACAAATAGGATTCTGAAGAGCAAAAGAAGTAGAGGGATAAATAGGTAAGAAAAATAAAAAGAATAAGTAAAGTGATAAGGAGAACTAGAAGAAGGAGCAGGAAGTAAAGAAAAAAAGGAGAATGAGAAGAAAGGCAACGAGAAGGAGGAAGAGGAGCAGGAGAGGGACGAAGAAGAGGGAGAAAATGATGTGACAAAAAGGAAGGAGAAGACGAAAAATATTTCTCGAACGTGCGAAGATATTTTACACGCTGTATAACCATTTAAAATGTATTTTTCTATAAAACTGTATTAAACTCAGTATTATTTTACAAAAAAATCTGGTGTGAAACACTCACAAAACTTTCTCTTGCCAATGCAAATAATTAATAATAAACCTAACATTATTAATAAAATATTAGAAATAAAAAAAAACTAACCTCAAAAACATAACCTTATTTTAATCATGAGTGAATGACGCAAAATGACAATCGAACTCAGTTTGGCTTAAAAATACGGAAAATCACGCTTTCACGCTAAACTAGGCTCTGTAGAGAAAAATGCTCTAAACAAAAGTTGTAGATCTTTTAATTTTCTATAAATTTAATTATATACACTTTTGTCGTAAAATGTATACTAAGACCGAAATGTTTAAAAAATCGATTTTTCTCACGTTTTCGTGAGAAAAAAAAACAGAAAATCGCTAATTATCGCTAAACTAAGCGTTATACAAAACAATGTTTGAAATAAAAGTTGTAGAATTTTACATTCTCTACAACTTTTATTATATAACGTTTTGCGTTAAAATGCATATTAAAGCCGCAATCTTAAAAAGAAAATGTTTTTACGTAAAAACAGCCTCAAGCAGAATTTCAGCAAACATGGCGCCTACCCTATATTGTAGAGCATAAAAAATGTAGTAAACCAGGCGATTTTAAAAAAAATCGTAGGACTAGTTTTTGAGAAAATCGCAAAAAAGTGAAAAATTATACGAATAAACTACTACTTCCGGTTGACCGATTTTGATGAAAATGTTCGTGTCGGGTCCGGTAGTGATATGCAACTTAAGTTTCAAGTTTTAAGTTCGTACGATGTTCCGTTCTTGAGATATTCTGTTCAAGCACAGACACACACACACACACACACACACACACACACACACACACACACACACACACACACACACACACACACACACACACAGACCAATCGCTAAAAACATGTTTTTTGGGTTCAGGGGGTCTGAAAACGTATACATCCGGTGAAAACTCGATTTCGAAAAATCGACATGAAAACAATACTTTCCTTCCTATATATTCATATAGGCAAGAGAAAGTAAAAATAAATAGTAAACCACCATTATTATTGTTGTATTCACAAATTTGAATAAGATACTCTTTTGATAACACTAATTAGTTGCATTAAAGAATTCTAAGATATTAATTAGTCTAATTATTTTAAAAAATTAAATATTTTATCTCCGGGTTTTCCATGAAAAGTGGTTTTATTTTTATGTGAATACTCGTAATGTTTATTTTCCTTTTTTATTGTTCTTTTAACCACTGATTGTTTAGTAATTTGATTCCCTCATTAACTTTCCACCTTGTTTTGCTTCTGTTTCCCCTTTTTCTGTAATTATTATTCAAGTAAGTAGATTCTCTTGCATTTTCTATAAGGTTTCTTGTTGAGTGTTTTTTGTCAAATTAATAGGTATTATGTTACTTAAAAAGTTTTGTCACTTTTTAATTATTTATCTTCAACGTTGCTGATAAATCAAATCAAATGTTCCGACAAACTAGAGTAATTTTTCCCTAAATTGTCAGGCAGTACACTAAAATCCCGATTATTCGTTATAAACGGATAATAGATGACCTGCATTAAGAGGAAATATGCTAAGAAAACTTTCAATAAAAATGCCTGAGACTAATCAC
This sequence comes from Catonia carolina, assembly GCA_035578175.1. Classification (NCBI taxonomy): domain Eukaryota; kingdom Metazoa; phylum Arthropoda; class Insecta; order Hemiptera; family Achilidae; genus Catonia; species Catonia carolina. The sequence goes on from JAQMRL010000004.1 coordinate 74,167,822, forward strand.
TGCAGCCCCATGGTACGTAACCAATGAAATACTACACAATGACCTAAACCTGCCCTTCATAAAAGAAGAAATTAAACAACATAGCGAAAAATATTTACAAAAACTATAAGACCATCATAATCCATTACCGATTAACCTCCTTGACTACAGCGAAGATACTCACTGACTGAAACATTTTAAACCATTAGACTTACTTCTACGATTTTGTTAATCATTAACAATTTTTTTATTTTTTCACTTCAACTCCTTATAATCGTCATCTCATAATCGGCGTCGTTTTCATCTCTTATCATCGTCATCGTCATCTCCAACTTCAACAACTTTGTGTTTCAAGATGTTGATTCACAGTTCATCAAGTGTGATTTTGTATATAAGTTTTTTTTTCTTCACAGTTTAGTCTTTTTAAACCACACTACTGATTGTAGTTTATATTTTAATTCTAAGGAAATCACTCAGATTTTCTCATATTTTCTTAAAGTTATTGTATTTAGTAATTGCAAAAGAAATACTATACCGTTATAAAAAAAAGAAGAAAACTTGTTGCATTTCCAATGCGATAAATTATATTAAAATTATAACAATCGTTAAAATAAAATTAATTTTTTTTTTTTGGCTTTGTCTGAACATTTAGGTTATTCTGAATCGGAATGTTCTGATTGGAATTCGTAGTAATGTTTAGTTTAGACAATCCTTCCTAGATGTCTGGTCGACTGGATTTGGTTTTACAGGATCAAGGCCTGGACAGTAAATAAGAAAATTACCGACAGATCGGAATTCGTGATATGCTTAGTTCAGAATAAGCCTTTCTAGAAGTTTGGTCGACCAGATTTTGGGTTACGGAATGGAGGCCTGGACATTGAAGAAGAACATTACAGCCAGATTAGAATTCGTTACATACTTAGTTCAGAACAAGCCTTCCTAGATGTCTGGTTAACCAGACTTTTGTACATTCCCAAGGCTTTTGATTATTTCAAATTTCTTATTTAAATTCTGTGAATATTTCCGAGTCAATAACAAAAACCAGGAAACTTAGCACTAAATTCATTACAAACTTCTGCGTTGTTTTAATGATGTTTCTACCATAACTGCAGCATAAAAAGTTGTTCGTTAATGAACATTTTAAGACAATACGAAATCTTATTACGTGGATAACCTATTACAGAAAAAATCTAACGAACTAGTTCTAATATAGTAAAAAACCAATAATGCTATACGTGCTGCTGTTAATTTAACGAAAACATTTGGCGTGAAATACTCACACGACTTTCTCTTTCCAATGCAAATAATGAACAACATACCTAACATTAGTAATAAAACATTAGAATTAAACAAAAAACTAACCTCAAAAAGTGTAACTTAATTTTAATCATAAGTGAAAGACCCAAAATGAAAATCAACCTCAGTTTGGCTTAAAAATACGGAAAATCACTCTATCACGCTAAACTCGGCTTTCTAGAGAAAAATGCTTAAATAAAAGATGCAGATCTGTTATTTTCCTGTAAATTTGATTTTATACACTTTTGTCGTAAAGTACATACTAAGGCTGAAATCTTAAAATAACCATTTTTTTACAGATTTTCATGAAAAAAACAAAAAAATTACTAATTATCGCTAAACTAAGCGGTATAAAAATGGTTTTAATAAAAGTTGTAGGATTTTTAATTTTTTTAAATTTTTTATTCTATACATTTTTGCGCTAAAATGCATATTAAAGCCGCAATCTTAAGAAAACAATTCTTTTACGAGTCAACAATCTCCTCACGAATTTCAGCAGACATTGCACCAACCCTATTTTGTAGAGCATAAAAAAATTAGTAAATGAGGCGATTTTTAAAAAAAATAATCGTAGGAGCTGTTTTTGAGAAAAAAAGTTAAAAATGACACGATAAACTACTACTTCCGGTTGACCAATATTGATAAAACTGTTGTTGTTGGGTCCGGTAGTAGCTAACAAAAGTTAGCTTTAAGTTTCAACTTAACGTACGATGTTCCGTTCTTAAGATATTTTGTTTACACACACAACCGCGCACACTCATACACACTCACTCACGCAGACCAATCGCTAAAAACATGGTTTTTGGGTCTGCAAACGTGTAGATCCGGTGAAAACTCGATTTCGAAAAATCGACATGAAAACAATACTTTCTATTCATATATCATGTGTTACTTCCCCTTACAATGGGATGTTTTACTTTCTCTTGCCTAAATTTTTTTTTTTTGTTTAAAGTTCGACTGTTCTGCAGTTACTGCTAATGCAGACAGTGGAGGATGAAATATTTTTTTCTAACGTATGAAAATATGCCGTGCCTGAATGGGATTCGAACCCAAGACCGTGCTCGCCTCTCATCATGCGTTCTTGGGTTCGAGTCCCATTCAGGCACAGCATATTTTCATACGTTACAAAAAAATCATTTCATCCTCCACCGTTTGTATTAGCAGTAATTGCAGAACAGTAGGATGTTAAACGAAAAAAAAAAAATATATATATATATATATATATATATATATATATACAGTCAACTCCCGATTATCCGCGGGCCGATTATCCGCGCACGTCGGATGAAATTTTTTTTCATTCTGTTTTCTTAACGCTAACGTTAAGTAAATTTCTTGTAATGTGATAACATTAAAGATAAAATTTGTACAGCACAGGAAGTACGCGTTTTGTAAAGTAAAGCACCCGCTTAAATTTGTAAATACGCGCTTTGTAAAGTAAAGCACATGCTTAAATTTGTAAAGCACACGCTTTGCTTTGTGACAAACTTATGTTGAGATAACTTCAGTCCCAAATCAAGAAAAAGTATTTTTATGTTGTCCCAAAAACTTAAAAGTCTGGTCCCATAAAACATCAGTCCCAAATCAAGAAAAAATATTTTTGTTTTTTTTTCTTAAAAAAATAGTACAATTTTAAAAAACTAATACTAATTTTAAAAAATACTAATTTTAGTGTAATAATTTAAAAAAATTACACTAAACAAACATTTTTAGGGACAAAAAATAATTCACAACATTTAAAATTTTAATGTTATATTTTGTAATTTAAGTTAGTGTTTTCATTAATTGTACATATTTATGTACTTTAAATAACAAAAAATTAATAAAGATTTTAGACGTATACTACTGTTTATGGCTACGCTTTTTTTCGTCATTTTGCGGATTATCTGCGGAATCAGATTATTCGCGGCACTCGTGCCACCCAATTCCGCGGATAATCGGGAGTTGACTGTATATGCAAGAGAAAGTAAAAAATCTGGTGTGAAACACTCACACAACTTTCTCTTGCCAATGAAAATAATGAACAATAAACCTAACATTAGTAATAAAATATTAGAAATAAACAAAAAACTAACCTCAAAAAACATTAGTGAAATACGTAAAATTAAAATCGACCTCAGTTTGGCTTAAAAATACGGAAAATCGCTCCTACACGCTAAACTAGGCACTGTACAAACAAAAGCTTTAAATAAAAGTTGTAGATCTTTTAATTTTCTACAAATTTTATCACACACACTTTTGTCGTAAAATACATTCTAAGGCCGAAATCTTTAAAAAATCGATTTTTCACACGTTTCGTGAGAAAAAAACAGAAAATCGCTAATTACCACTAAACTAAGCGTTATACAAAAAAATGTTTAAAATAAAAGTTGTAGAATTTTACATTTTCTACAACTTTTATTATATAACATTTTGCGCTAAAATGCATATTAAAGCCGCAATCTTAAAAAGAAAATGTTTTTACGTAAAAACAGCCTCACGCAGAATTTCAGCAAACATGGCGCCTACCCTATCTTGTAGAGAATAAAAATTTGAATAAACCAGGCGATTTTTAAAAAAATCGTAGGACCAGTTTTTGAGGAAATCGTAAAAAAAGTGAAAAATTATACGAATAAACTACTACTTCCGGTTGACCGATTTTGATGAAAATGTTCGTTGAAATTCTTGGTAAGGCTGTTGTCACGTAAAAACATTTTCTTTTTAAGATTGCGGCTTTAATATGCATTTTAGCGCAAAATGTTATATAATAAACGTTGTAGAGAATTTAAAAACCTACAACTTTTATTTCAAACACTTTTTTGTAAAACGCTTAGTTTAGCAGTAATTAGCGATTTTCTGATTTTCTCTCACGAAAACGTGTGAAAAATCTATTTTTTTAAGATTTCGGCCTTAGTATGCATTTTATGACAAAAGTGTATATAATTAAATTTATAGAAAATTAAAAGATCTACAACTTTTATTTAAAACATTTTTCTCTACAGAGCCTAGTTTAACGTGAAAAAGTGATTTTCCGTATTTTTAAGCCAAACTGAGTTTGATTTTCATTTTGCGTCTTTCACTCATGATTAAAATAAGGTTATGTTTTTGAGGTTAGTTTTTTTTTTATTTCTAATGTTTTATTACTAATGTTAGGTTATATTGTTAATTATTTGCATTGGCAAGAGAAAGTTGTGTGAGTGTTTCACACCAGATTTTTTTTCCATTGTATATCAATTTAGTTTCCACGTTGCAGTTAATAACAGAAGTAAACAAAATAAAATCTTCAAAATAGTTGATATATAGCTTATTAGATACCTTTCCTCTTTCTGTATTAGATTTAGTGCTCGTATAAACTTTCCAATTATGCAAATTGAGTTAATTGAAATCGCATTCTAAACTCGCGTACAAATCATTCGATAATTAAATTAACTTTGGATGTACATCGGTCCCGTAGAATTATTATTTCGATAGGTTTCAAATTATAAACAAGAGTTGTTTATGAGTGCCAATATGGTTAAAAGCTCTGTGTCATTATTTCGTGAATTAAAGTTATCGACTTATAACAAAGATATACGGCCTATCTGATTTTTTGTTCATGATCAAACAATTTCAATTTAATGATTTTCCAATCAATTTTTGTTTTATTAAACTAGAACGTAGGCCGGTTTCATTAATTTTTCATTACGTTATAAAATTATTTGTCAATTTGAAATATCCATTAAAAATGTTCAACTTTATAAAGGGTCAATGATTAATTATTGTATTTTTGATGTCGTACTTTTCCAAACGTCTACTCTAAAACATATATATTTCACCAGATTTAATGGATAACATTTTCTAATAATTTCATAAATTTTTCGTTTTGTTTTCATAATTTTTATCATTTATGTAGTGTTTTGTTTATTAAAGTTAACGATGTAATATTATGTAAACGTACTTTATTTTTGTTATTATTAATATTACATAATGTTACTTTATTCTGCTCGTTTACGAACGTCACTTGTTGATTAAAGATCTGTTGTGAAACACTCACACAACTTTCTCTTGCCCAATGCAAATAATTAACAATGAACCTAACATTAGTAATGAAACATTAGAAATAAACAAAAAACTAACCTCAATAAACATAACCTAATTTTAATCATGAGTGCACGACGCAAAATGAAAATCTCAGTTTGGCTTAAAAATACGTAAAATAACTCTTTCACGCTAAATTAGGCTCTGTAGAGAAAAATGCTCTAAATAAAAGTTGTAGTTCGTTTAATTTCCTATAAATCATTATTATGTACACTCGTAAAATGCATACTAAGGCCGAAATCTTAAAAAAATCGATTTTTCACACGTTTTCGTGAGAAAAGAACAGAAAATCGCTAATTACCGCTAAATAAGCGTTATACAAAAAAAAATGTTTGAAATAAAAGTTGTAAGATTTTAAATTCTCTACACTTTTATTACATAAATTTTTTCGCTAAAATGCATATTAAAGCCGCAATCTTGAAAAAAATTTAATAACGTGAAAACAGCCTCACTAAGAATTTCAGCCAACATGGCGCCTACCCTATCTTGTAGAGCATAAAAAATTTAGTAAACCAGGTGGTTTTTAAAAAATCGTAGGACTAGTTTTTGAAAAAATCGTAAAGAAATTAAAAATACACGAATAAACTACTACTTTCGGTTGACCGATTTTGATGAAAATGTTCGTGTCGGGTTCGGTAGTGATATGTAACTTAAGTTTCAAGTTTCAAGTTTGTACGATATTCCGTTCTTGAGATATTCTGTACACACACACACACAGACCAATCTCTAAAAACATATTTTTGGGTTCAGGGGGTCTGAAAACGTGTAGATCCGGTAAAAACTCGATTTTGAAAAATTGACATGAAAACAATACTTTCCTTCCTATATATTCATATAGGCAAGAGAAAGTAAAAAGAAAATTGAGCCCGTAATGAACAAATATAACGAATTTTAGCTCTGTATGTAATCGGAAACTTAAAGAATTAGTAATGACTGAGTCAACGTGAATATTCGTACAACGTTTATATTTCAGAAATAAACAATTTTTATTCAATTTAGAAATATTTTATTACTAGGGATATCTAAAAATTTGTAATACCCTTGATAAATTTTGTTTCTTGCCCATAACAGACAGGTGGAGTGTCAAATTATTTATACTCAATTTGTTAGTTTCAAGGCTAAAATAAATAGTTCTGTTTCTTATCACATGGTCAGCCAATTAAATGACAGAATCATTTAAGAACAGAAGAGGTAGAGGTGTAAAAGACACTAATCAGAGTTATCTCCTCTGAAAGTAATGGATTTCATTATATAGCCAGACCCTGTGGTGAATGAAGTGAAAGTGTCATTTGCAGAGTGGAAAATATATGCGTTTCAGAGGGCCCGGCATGGTGATAAGTGTACTTTTCCGTTCAGTGAGGAAGGCAATGGTAAACCACCTCATTCCTCGTTTTACTTAGTAAAACCTCTACAGGTTCAAACCAGCCTTTTGGCTGATGACCTAAACAACTAAAAATTTGAAGTATTCGGGAAAATTAATCTATCTTTTTTATTCAAAATGTTTATATGAAATATGCCGTTAAACATTTTGTGACAAAATATATTTCCATATGATACAGTTTTTCCACGTACAGTATATGAAGTTATATAAAGGATTAAGGAAATTGTTTTAAATCGTGTACGGTATGAAATTTTGAATTGTTGGTTTACTAGAGTTTCCTTAATTGAGTCTACGCTGAAGAGTTTTCCTTCTTCCTGTTTACATCCATTTATAAATTGTCTTTTATGTATGGTTTTCCTTTTAACTTTTCCATATATTTTTCCTTTACCTTATAATATATTTTTACCATCATTTTCTTCCGTATTATGATAACCTTAGTACAGCTTTGATATATTTCTTTATATTAACTTCCCCTTGATGTATTTTGTCAGCTTTTCCATTTTTAGTTTATTTGTTTATTAGCACGTGTAGGAAATTGGAGTATTTTGGATCTGTAGTGAGATAAATAAATTTTTGGTTCTTAAAGATTTAAAGAGAAATCTGTCAAAAGAGTGTGTCTTAGCTAAACATTTTTGGGATATGGTTCTGATAAGTAATCACGTTAACGAACACCAAATAAATAGAACTTGTGGAAAAATTTAAATATCTCGGAGAAATCATAAACAATTGTCTCAATAAAATACCCTAATAATAATTATAATATAATTACATTTTATTTAAGGGTACCCGGAATGCCTATCTCCGTAATGTTAATATAAGGAACATTTTCTCAAAAACTACTACAGTTATCCTGTTCAATTTATTTGTGGTGTCGCCGACCAGGGCCGACGACACGTGGCAAAACCTTGTTTATAAAATTAGTGGCCCTGAAAAGGGCTGTTGTTGACGGTTGGAAGCGGCAAGCCGGCGTGGTAGAAGCGGAGCCCGAAGAGTGACGACTCGGCTACCGGGTTCAGGCCTAGCTTTCCTTTAGCAGCAGTTGGGTCCCCACTGCAGCGTGGCAGTGGTGACCCCCAGATCCCCGCAGTGTCGGGTTGGCGTAGGCCGTCTGCCGGTAGCGCGGCTCTCTCCGGGCCGGCGAAGGCTGACCGGTGCGGGAATGTAGCGTCCGCCACCGGTAGCGTAGAACAGGGATGGTGCGTCTGGTCTCGGCTGGGCTCGTCTTCTTCAGTCAGGAGCTCTTCTTTCTTCGTTCTTCTCCACTTGCGAGTTGAGTGAAGAGTGTGTCTCGCGGATGAGGGCCTCCTCTTAAATACCTCTCCGTTGAGTCAACAGGGTGGTGGGGAGAGGATGTAGGCTCTGCGCGACTGTAGCGCTCCGCGCGGCAGGCAGGTAGTGGGACTGTATGTAGACGCTAATATTGGAAGGGCAGGCGGTGACAGTGGTTACTTTTCAGGCTATTCTACACCTACAGAATTAGTAGCATCTGTATGTATATATTGTTAGGAAGATAATAAAATGATTTTTGAAATTACCCCTTTTGTGAAAAGCATAATTTTTCCCCTATTTAGGTGGAAAATAAATATTTAAACACATTTTTTTCTGTAATATTAACTCAGTACATTTAAATTATAGTATTAAAGACTGTGCAAAAATTTCATTAAAATCCGTTCACATTTGGCTGAGAAAATGTTCCCTATGTGCCAAAAATTGCTGTTTACGGGAAACAAGAAAAAACTAAAAGAGAACACATTATAAGTGCTACAAAATAGTTACCAGGATACATTCCAGGATCATAATCTGGAAATTCCTCAACTGTTACATTCACAGCTGGTCTAATGCCGACTTAAAGTTTTAAATCAAAAACAAATTTATGAGTTTATCGTTTGTCATTCAAAAAATAGATGTTTTTATGCAAACTGATAACGTGTAGAAAATAACGTAAGGGTTCAACATATTTTTAATTTTTTTGGGTTAACAACTGCGAAAACCCCAACAAATCATACGTCATTGGATGCAGAAAATTTTGAATTTTAATAATGTGCAAAAAACAGGATATGTGACATTTTTAATTTTCTCCGTTCCGGATACCCTTAAAACTTTTGTAACAAGACTGATAGAAATAAAACATTAGAAATATCATAATAACATAAATAAGTTATGAAATTACTCCGAGGTTTAAAAGTAATTAACTTTTTCGTAAAAAAAGGCTTTTGATTTACTTCTTAAGTTTGAATAAAATATCAATCCCATGTGAAAGAGTTTTATTTAGTAGTAAAATTGCATTCAAGATATGAGAGACTATCAGTCCATGACACACTGTGCAAAGTACATTTTTATCATGCAATCTGACGATTAGTTGAAATGCAAACACTTCCTTGGTAATGTTACCCCGGACGTGATCTATATAAAAATCACATGATGAACGACTTTAGTAATTGACTCAAAGAAATTTATAAGTGTCTACAATTTTGTTAACAAAATATTGAAATATGTTTTCTTGATAAATTTATTCACAACTGCACAATACATATTTTTTTAGCTTTTATTTGTTAACGGTGTGATGTTTTACGACTATGAAATTGATTAAAAACGAAAAAATATCTATTTTAAATATATATAAACTTATTCGTATTATACACTTTGACTAAAAAATGAAACAATGGAAAAAACTAGTTAATTTTTTACTTTCTCTTGCCTATATGAATATATAGGAAGAAAAGTATTGTTTTCATGTCGATTTTTCGAAATCGAGTTTTCACCGAATCTATACGTTTTCAGACCCCCTGAACCCAAAAAACATGTTTTTAGCGATTGGGCTGGCTGTGTGTGTGTGTGTGTGTGTGTGTGTGTGTACAAAATATCTCAAGAACGGAACATCGTACGAACTTGAAACGTGAAACTTAAGTTACATACCACTACCGGACCCGACATGAACATTTTCAACAAAATCGGTCAACCGGAAGTAGTAGCTTATACGTATAATTTTTAACTTTTTTGCGATTTTCTCAAAAACTGGTCCTACGATGTTTTTTAAATCACCTCATTTACTAAATTTTTTACTCTCTACAAGATAGGGTAGGCGCCATGTTTGCTGAAACTCTGGGTGAGGCTGTTTTCACGTAAAAACATTTTCTTTTTAAGATTGCGGCTTTAATATGCATTTTAGCGCAAAATGTTATGTAATAAAAGTTGTAGAAAATGTAAAATTCTACAACTTTTATTTTAATCATTTTTTTGTATAACGCTTAGTTTAGCGGTAATTAGCAATTTTCTGTTTTTTTTTCTCACGAAAACGTGTGAAAAATCGATTTTTTTAAGATTCCGGCCTTAGAATGCATTTTACGACAAAAGTGTGTATAATAAAATTTGTAGAAAATTAAAAGATCTACAACTTTTATTTAGAGCTTTTTTTTGTACAGTGCCTAGTTTAGCGTGTAGGAGCGATTTTCCGTATTTTTAAGCCAAACTGAGGTCGATTTTAATTTTGCGTATTTCACTAATGTTTTTTGAGGTTAGTTTTTTGTTTATTTCTAATATTTGGTTTATTGTTAATTATTTGCATTTGCAAGAGAAATTGTGTGAGTGTTTCACACCAGATTTTTTGATTTTATTAATATTCTATAGCTTATTAAATATTTTTATCATCATCATCATCATCATCATCTCCTTTACGGATTAGGCCAATCGCCTGTTCCAGCATCACACCATCTCTTTCTTGGACGCCCCAAACATCTCCTTCCTCGAGGGCGATACTTCAGCGCCTGAAGACTAGCTTTATCAGGTGACATCCTAAGTACATGTTCCTGCCACCTATTTCTGTACCTCCACATTTTATCAATGATTGTTTCGTCTCTCTTCAGTTCTTCTCGAATCGCGCTACTTCTAATGTGTTCACTCCGGCTACATCCCTTCACAGATCTCAAAAATCTCATTTCAGCTTCAAATATTTTTATGATTTGAATAAATATTGTGATAAATAAGGTTCGTTTTAGAAACGTCTAAAATCACCTCACGTGGTCTAAAATTGATCTTATACGCGCGAGGGGGGAATACTGAGTTTATTTTTAAAGTTGAAAATATGATTTAGTAGATTTTTATAATACTTAACTGTTAATTTTTCTGCTGTTGCTCGATCATTTGGAGTTAATATGTGTATGTAGTTAATGTGTTAGTCATTTTATTTTTACTTTCTCTTGCCTAAATGAATACATAGGAAGGAAAGTATTGTTTTCATGTCGATTTTTCGAAATCGAGTTTTGATCTACACGTTTTCAGATCCCCTGAACGCAAAAAACATGTTTTTAGGGACTTGTGTGTGTGTGTGTGTGTGTGTGCGCACGCACGCGCGAACAAAATATCACAAGAACGGAATATCGTACGAACTTGAAACTTGAAATTTAAGTTAGGTATTACTAGAGGACCAGACACAAAGATTTTCATCAAAATCGGTCAACCGGAAGTAGTAGTTTATTCGTGTCATTTTTCACTTTTTTGCGATTTTCTCAAAAAGGGCTCATGCTATTTTTTTAAAAATCGCCTCATTTACTACATTTTTTATGCTCAACAAGATATGGTTGGCGCCATGTTTGCTGAAATTCTAGAATAGGCTGTTTTCTCGTAAAAATATTGTTTCTTTCAGGTTGCAACTTTAATATGCATTTTAACGCAAAAACGTATATATTATTGTTGTATAGAATTTAAAATACTACAACTTTTATTTCAAACAATGTTTTCTATAACGCTTAGTTTAGCGGTAATTAGCGATTTTATGTTGTTTTTTTCTCACGAAAACGTGTAAAAAATCATTTTTTTAAAGATATCAGCCTTAGTATGCATTTTACGCAATCAAATTTATAGGAAATTAAAAGATCTACAACTTTTATTGACAGCATTTTTTTCTGCAGAGCTTAGTTTAGCGTGAAAGAGTGATTGTCCGTATTTTTCAGCCAAACTGTTATTGATTTTCATTTGCGTTTTTCAATCATGATTAAAATAAGGTTATGTTTTTTTTATTATTCCTAATTTGTGTACGTTGCAATTTGTTCAATTCAGAATAATAAGCAACCCCATGACCCAATGAGATGAGGATGATGTGTATGACGTGTAAATGAGGTGTAGCCTTGTACAGACCCAGGCCGGCCATTCCTGAGAGAATATGGTTAATTGAACCCCAACCATCAAAAGTACAGAGGTAACCACTGTCTAGTATTCAAATGCGTATAAAAGTAACGACCTTTACTAGGATTTGAACCAGGAACCTTCATCTCCGAAAATCAGCTGTTAAACAGCTTATTTTGGCGACGACTTTACCTCTAGACCAACCTGGTGGGGTAAGTTTTTTTGAGGTTAATTTTTTTGTTTATGTCTAATGTTAGGTTATATTGTGCATTATTCGCATTGGCAAGAGAAATTCGTGTGATTGTTTCACACCAAACTTTTGTATTTGCCTGATAATAATTGGTATATCACGTATCAAACAACTAAGTGCACATGTTTTACTTTCTCTTGCCTATATGAATATATACGAAGGAAAGTATTGTTTTCATGTCGATTTTTCGAAATCAAGTTTTCACCGGATCTACACGTTTTCAGACCCCCTGAACCCAAAAAACATGTTTTTAGCGATTGGTCTGTGTGTGTGTGTGTGTGTGTGTGTGTGTGTGTGTGCGCGCGCGCGCGTGCGTGTGTGTGTGTATACAAAATATCTCAAGAACGGAACATCGTACGAACTTGAAACTTAAAACTTAAGTTACATACCACTACCGGACCCGACACGAACATTTTCATCAAAATCGGTCAACCGGAAGTAGTAGTTTATTCGTGTAATTTTTCACTTTTTTGCGATTTTCTCAAAAAGGGCTCCTACTATTTTTTTTAAAATCGCCTCATTTACTACATTTTTTCTACTCAACAAGATACGGTTTGCGCCATGTTTGCTGAAATTCTAGATAAGGCTGTTTTCTCGTAAAAATAATGTTTCTTTCAGATTGCAACTTTAATATGCATTTTAACGCAAAAACGTATATAATTATTGTTGTAGAGAATTTAAAATCCGACAACTTTTATTTCAAACAATTTTTTTGTATAACGCTTAGTTTAGCGGTAATTAGCGATTTTATGTTGTTTTTTTCTCACGAAAACGTCTAAAAAAATCAATTTTTTTAAAGATATCAGCCTTAGTATGCATTTTACGCAATTAAATTTATAGGAAATTAAAAGATCTACAACTTTTATTGACAGCATTTTTTTCTGCAGAGCTTAGTTTAGCGTGAGAGAGTGATTTTCCGTATTTTTAAGCCAAACTGAGGTTGATTTTCATTTGTGTTTTTCAATCATGATTAAAATAGGTTATGTTTTTTTTATTATTCCTAATTTGTGTACGTTGGTTGCAATCTGTTCAATTCAGAACAATAAGCAACCCCATGACTGAATGAGATAAGGATGATGTGTACGACGTGTAATGAGGTGTAGTCTTGTACAGACCCAGGCCGACCATTCCTGAGAGAGTATGGTTAATTGAACCCCAACCATCAAAAGTACACCGGTAACCACTGTCTAGTATTCAAACCCGTATAAAAGTAACTACCTTTACTAGGATTTGAACCAGGAACCTTCGTCTCCGAAAATCAGTTGTTAAACAGCTGATTTTGGCGACGACTTTACCTCTAGACCAACCCGGTTGGTTAAGTTTTTTTTTAGGTTAATTATTTTCTTTATGTCTAATGGTTTTATTACTAATGTTAGGTTATATTGTTCATTATTTGCATTGGCAAGAGAAATTCGTGTGAGTGTTTCACACCAGACTTTTGTGCAGTTGAGCCGTTCTTAGTTTGCTCCTACTGTCAACAAACAAAAGCCACCTACTACAGGGTGCACGCTAGAGTCTGCAACTTTACGGATGTCGTATTCCTATTAAGTTAACTATTTTTTAAATTATAAGCACTTAAAGTACTATAAATATCAGTCATGATATGATGTATGCCTAACAATTTCATTTAGAAAAATACTTTTAAAAGTTTTTTGTATTTAAATTCTTTTAAAAGTATTTTGTTGTTACTTTTTAATCAGCGTGTACACATTTTGATATAATGCGCATGCTCAGTGACGTCATATTTTGTTTACATTAGGAGCAAACTAAGAGAGGCTGGACTATATTTGCCTGATAATTGGTATCTCACGTATCAAACAACTAAGTGCACATTTTTAGATCCAAGCTTACTCAGACGGATCGACGCCTACTACATGACGCGACTGAAACTAAAGAGAAAGGTAAGCGCGTGCAATGCACTCCCAACTTTCATCCGTAGTGATTGAAGTTGATAATAATATTATTAAGTTGATGCGATCAAATGCAGTGATACCAACCTACGCTTTCCTTGTTGCACATCAAAGAGTAATATTATGTACTTCACTGAGCAAGTCGATTTTCTTTACCGTCTGCACATGACTTTATTCAGTGCACCGGCTTTAATACAGTTTTACCTAAACGCCTACCTTTTACCTATTCTTCCGTAGAAAAAAAAGGTATTTTGTAAAAAAAAAGGTCTTCGGTTTTTTTTTTATTCTATATTTAACCAATAATATCCGTAATGTTTTTTCTTATCTTTTAAAGGTAATTGACATTTTTATATTGTTTTTTTTGTCCATAACAGGTAGGTGCAGTGTTAAATTATTTGCACTCAATTTTTTAGTTCCAGGAATACAAAAAATAGTTTTTTTTTTACTTTCTCTTGCCTATATGAATATATATAGGAAGGAAAGTTTTCATGTCGATTTTTAGAAATCGAGTTTTCACCGGATCTACACGTTTTCAGACCCCCTGAATCCAAAAAACAAGTTTTTAGCGATTAATCTGTGTGTGTGTGTGTGTGTGTGTGTGTGTGTGTGTGTGTGTGTGTGTGTGTGTGTGTACAGAATATTTCAAGAACGGCATATCGTACGAACTTGAAACTTGAAACTTAAGTTAAGACACCACTACCGGACTCGACACGAACATTTTCATCAAAATCGGTCAACCAAAAGTAGTAGTTTATTCGTGTAATTTTTCAATTTTTTGCTATTTTCTCAAAAACGAGTCCTACGACTTTTTAAAAGTCACCTGGTTTACTAAATTTCTTATGCTCTACAAGATAATATCGGCGCCATGATTGCTAAAATTCTTGGTGAGGCTGTTTTCACGTAAAAAATTGTTTTTTTAAGATTACGGCTTTAATATGCATTTTAGCGCAAAAATTTATAAAATAAAAGTTATAGACAATTTAAAATCCTACAACTACTATTTATAACATTTTTTGTATAACGCTTAGTTTAGCGGTAATTTGCGATTTTCTGTTTTTTTCTCACGAAAACGTGTGCTAAACTGGAGTTGATTTTCATTTTGCGTCTTTCCCTCCTGATGATTAGGTTATGTTTATTGGGGTTAGTTTTTTAGTTTATTTCTAATGTTTTATTACTAATGTTATGTTATAATGATAGTTATTTGTATTGGCAAGAGAAAGTTGTGTGAGTGTTTCACACCAGATATTTTTTTACTATAAAGATTAAAAATTGAAAAGAATAGTATACATTTTTATGATCTATTTGTTCTTAATTTTTTTAAATGAAATTTATCTCGTTATTTAAATAGAAACAAGTTTAATTTGTGTAGATTTAAAATTCATTACTAATTCTATTTAAGATTAAAGACTTCAACTTCGTGAACTTTACTAGATAAAGTTATAAACCAGAAATATATTAAAATAAAAGTTTATAAACAGTAAAAGACATTTACATTTTTATTCACAAAATCATACAAAAGCTCTGACTCTCTCTCTCTGTACAATTTACTTTCAACTTACATGTTATAAGAAAGTTTATGGAAAATATTATAAGTTCTTACATTTCAGTTTACTTGTACGTATATTTCTGCCATAGTTTTCAGTACTACAATTTAATAAACATAAATTATGTTGTAACTTATTTTCGAGTAAAGTTTGTTATAAAAATTACTGGATATTTTTATTTTTAGTTACTTTATTGATTTTTCTAAGAAATATTAAACTAATAGTATTCTTGTAATGTCGCCCAATGAAAAAAAAAACATATACAAACTAACTTTATGTATACATTAAAAGTTTAGATAAAAAGTTTAAATTTTTATCGAAAGTTAAATATTTCGATCGTGTACTTTAAATGTTTGCTTAAGCTTTTATAGCTTCTTTTTCTCTTTTTTTTAAACTTAGACGGTCACGTATTTGCTTCACATGCAGTACTTTTTTTCGTAACATGTAAAGTATACTACCGTCGAATTTTCTTTGAACATATATATTTATAAAGCTGTATCAGTTACACTGTATAATGCTATACAAAATTTAAATTTTTGATAAAATTTAAATATATCGTATTTACGTTTTAGTGGAATCACTATATTTTTTTTAAAGAAATTTTCAATTTTTTGTTGTATTTTAGAGAAAGAATTTTGATAATGGTACGTTATTGTATATTCTATAAGATGGGAATTTAGTTTTAGAAAAACCTTATCTTGTATTAGTTAAGAAGGGGATTGTCTTTCAAAAAAAAAAAAATATGTTTAAAAATTATTAAAAAATTATTTTATCCCTGAAATTTTTCTATTCATTTTATTATTTTAATCCTGAATAAAAATATATATGAATCGGTCATTTTAGAAACTCCTTCTTCTTCTTCTTACTATCAAGTATTAGGCATAAGCCTGTTCCGAACTCACAAACCATCTTGTACTTTACACAAACACGTGACATTCCAACCCGTACATCACGACTACTGCCATCTTATTCGAGGTCTTCCCACCTCCCTTCTTTCAACTGGAACATATTCCGTCACTTTTAAAGGTATTCTCTCCTCTAAAATCCGTTCCAAATGTTGGCTCCATTGATTCCGGTACTCCTCCACTTTTTAATTCAAGCTAAATACACCCAACTCGGATCTAATTTTCTCGTTATGTAGTAAATCCAGCCTCGAGCAGCCCTTCACCCTTCTTTGAAACCTAATTTCAGCTGCTTGGATCCTACGTTCTTGGCGTTTTGTCGTAACCCATAACTCACTTCCATAAAGAAGGACTGGGCCTGCCATTACCTTGTAGAACTTCACTACTGTCTCTGCTCTAGCTCTGTTACCCAGTATCCTGTTAATGGTACCACAAATAGCTTGAAACTTATATATTTTATTTTTAACATCCAAGTCCCAATCAAAGCTGACATCGCAGCCCAGATAGTTATAGTGAGACACTTGATCTAATACTACATTGTCTGCAACAATCTTCGAACGAGTGGAATACTTTCCTCTGAATGCCATAACCTTTGATTTAGCAACCGAAACTCGTAAATTATACTTTTTACATAAATCATTTAAAACATAAACTGCTCTTTGAAGCTCATCTTCACTCTCCTGTATAATCCGCATGTCATCCGCAAATAGCAATGCATTGAGGTAATCGTCAGTACTTATTCTAACCCCAGGACTAACCACACTTTTCCACTTTTTAAAAACATAGTCAATATATATATATATATATATATATATATATATATATATATATATATTAAATAAAATAGGTGACAGACTGCACCCTTATCTCAACCCTTGATCTACGAGTATTTTATCTAGACGTTCAATACCTGTATTTATCTCTATTTGCGTACCTGAAATTTTTCTATTTATTTTATTATTTTAATCCTGAGTAAAAATATATCTGAACTGGTCATTTTAGAAACTCCATAAGTCAAAAAACTAACTTTAGGAAAAATTAAAAAAAAACTTGGTAATATACTACTTTTCAATAAAAAACAATATTAAAAATATAATTTGTTCAGAGGGCTGCCCATTTTAATATAAAATGTATACTTTTTTGTCTTTTTAAAGATAAACCACAGGTTAAAAGAAAAGTTGAAAATTTAAACTTAAGGTGTTTCTGAAATAAATTGGAGGTAAATGCTAAATTAAATTGTTTTCTGTAAAATACATTGTTAGACCAGAAAAAAATTGTGTTGTACAATAGTATTCATTTACAGTAGAAACTCTTTAATCCGGCACGTTTGGGACTCGAAGCTTGCCGGATTAAAGGAAATTCCGGACTATGGAGGTTATTTATAAAAATACAGGAGTCGTATAAACAAATAACATAATTTGCACAAGAAACTTTTACTGTATGTATTTCTTATTAAAACATGGGTTATTTAAACAATATAAATCAATATATAAGTACAGGAGAAATATTAAAACGCATTTTTTAAGTACAGTACATGATGAAATAAATTTAAATACAGTATGAAATACAGAAAAGTATTGTACTATTCGTGGTTTTTAGCAACAGCACTGGTAGATGGCTGGAAAAAAATCTAATATCTACTTGCTTCTTACGACTAGTATTTTTTTTATTTAAAAAATCATTTTTTATTATATGCAAGTTCATAACTTCGGCCATACTGTATTGTTTATTTGACTCAGCAAATTTTACAAACGTGTAAAAAAGCGTACTGAGTTTACAAACTCAGAGCGTGACCCTTTGTGGCTCTTGAGTATCGGCGGTAGCTTTCGGGTTGCTCACTTTACAATGTTCATTGCAATTCTATAATTCTATAATTTTTGTCTACTGCCGTTGATGCCGGATTATAGACAATTCCGAACTATAAAATGCCGGATTAAGGAGGTTTTACTGTATTTTTTTCACTAGTTTACATTAGTGACTTAGAATAGCTTTTGGCAGAAATAAAAATTGAAATTCTTAACTTAAGAAGACCCAGTCCTCGTATGTTGCTCCCTACTAACATAAGGAACATTTTCTTAGTCTGTGGTAGAGACAATTGGCTGAATTTTTTTTACAGATTTATCAAACCTTGATACACATTTTAGCACAAGAGTTTGTTAAATTAATTTTTAGTTCATCAGAAAAACATTTTTTTTAACAATGTCAATAATTTCCAAAAATTAACCTACTTGTAACTATAAAACGTGTTTGAGCTAGTGTTTAGTTAAACTACAATGTCAAAATGTGTATTCCTTTGCAATGAATGTACCCTGAAAATCTCAAGACAATATCTTCACCGGTTTTGAGAAAATGTTCCTTTTGTATGAAAAAACTTAATTTTCGGAAAACAAAGAAATGAAGGAAACAAACTATAATTTCCTGGGTCCTGGGTTCGAATCCCACTCAGGCACGTTGTATTTTCATACGTTACAAAAAAATTATTTCATCCTCCATTGTACAAAGTTACACCCCAACGTCGTCGCTAATGACCGTTGCAGTTGATGCGACGTTAAATAAAATAAATTAAAAAACAAACTATAATTTCACTCATGGCCTTCGCCCAGCCCAGTCAGCCCAGCACAGTCAGTCAGCTGGTAGAAAGTCGCTATTATTTGTTAAGTAACATCGGTTGGGCAAGCGACTTTGTATGGTGACCAGTTGACAGCCATCTATGAACAAACTTTACTGGGGGTCCCTGTTAAAACTCATGTCTAATCTATGCCAAAAAAATACAGCAAAAAGCAGCAATCAAATTGGATAGTTGTCAACAATGTACAGTTCCCAATAACAAATAAAAGCTTAAAAAAAATTCACTCATAAGAAAAAAAATCAGCTGTAAAATAATTAGGAAGCAAGACAAACAACAGGACTGCCAACAATATCAATATGTATAAAATGTTACCTTTCTATTAAAAAAATAAAACAAATTTCTAAACAAAAAGAATCAAAAGTTATCCAACTTAAATTTTAGTTAGGTCCCTGAAAAAACAGTAATGGTGTTAATTTAAAAAATTAATAAAAAATTTTAAACCTTATTAAAAGGTCACTTATTGTACATCAGTTTACTCAAAAAATCCAGTAGAAATAAATGAACAAACAAAAACATAAATTGGTGAATTTTTTTTTTCTAGGACCGGTTTCCCTTAATTAACTTCCAATTTTAAACTTCGTACAATTTTCCAAAACAAATACAGCCCTATTTATAAAAATATGTTTTTGGCTGAATTTTAGGGTTACTAATGAAAACTCATTTTCGAAATTATAACATGAAAACATACATTTTCCTTAGCTATGTCTTCTTTATATGAAGAGAATGTAAAATCAATTAATTCATGTTCATGTAAAGTAACGAAAAATTATAAAAGGATTTTTCTTGTATAACTAAGTGTAACAAAATTTTATTACACGTATTTAATTTGAAATTAAAAAAGTGTATTATACAAGAAATGACGTTACGTAATCAACGAAACCCTTCTGTGATGCAAAAGCAACTTCAATTCTCTAACCTGTCACTAAAGTTTCTGCTTAAAAATAATGAAAAAAACAGAACAACTTTTCTGATAAAAATCTAAATGAGTTTTTTTTAAATTAACAACGTCCATTAATCGACTACAGTAAATGTTTGTACGAAAAACGCAAAACACAAAAGTTGATTTCAGTTTTTGAATGGAAGAGAAATCTGTAGGCCTTTGCGTTTCCTTTTTCAAACTAATTTCAAACCTAGTAATTTAACTTAAGTTACCAAAAAATAAAATAGCTATTTACTTTCAAGTTGTTTTGTTTTTATTTTGAATATCATTTAAAATTCTATCAGAAGTTTAACAAAAACGTAGTAATGACACAATGTAATAAATTTTACTCATTAATTTTTTATCAGGTCGGGCCTGCGGAGTATTAAATGATCATATTATATAAAAATAATATTTGAATTATTTAAATTGTAAATTTTATGTTACTTAATAATTTTTTAACAAATATTATTTAAATTAAAAATATAAAATATTTTATTTGGAATTTTAAATTGTAATAAAGAAAATTAATTATTTTTCTTGCCTTACAGAAAGAAACTTGCCCAAGTGTATTTTTTAATAATACAGTCAATTCCGCATAATTGGGGCACATCGGGACCGAAGCATTTTGCCCCAGTTAAACGGCTGACCCTAATAAACGAATTCGAAAATGTGGCGTTTACAATACTGTATTTTATTAAAATCATCACGTACATAAATTTTACACGCAAGTTTTATCTATATACATACGAAACAAATAAAAGGGTATCAGAACAATTATTAACTTTTTAGCAAAACTTTTTCCTTCGTTTTAAGCATTGGACTATTGACACTGGATCCTTCTTTCACGTTTTCTTTTCTGAGATGTTCCTTTTTTTTATTTTTTTTTATTTTTTAATGCCCATCCTCGGCGTATTTTATTTTCTTGGAGCACGATACATCAAAATATCGTCATTTTCGGTACACCGGTTAGTTCCGATAGTTTAAATTGGCTTAAGTTAGGTGGATACGTTTTTATTTTGTCGAGAAGCTTTATTCGTTCACACAGTCATATCGTTACGCGGCATTTAACTCACAAAGACGTTGATTGTAGGCACTGTACTGTAAGCCTACGCATAAAAATATCAACAAAATGTGTGAAACGAATGGGAATTAAAAAAAAACAAATAAAAAAGTATGCCTGCAGATAACAAAACAACCAGACTCGAAAAACAGTGTGTTTTTCATGAGTACTCTCATGAAATCACAAATACTGATGAGAAATATGGGAATGGGACGATCTGTGTACGTATGACAAGTGACATCTAACGATAAGTTTCAAGGAGGCCATACGGCTTGTAAGGTTGGGCATAACTAGTGGATGACTCGCTGAAATTTGTGCAATGACGATTATGTAGCCTACACATTGTACTGTAAATAACATATTTACTTTGTTATGACTGATGTGTGATTTTTTTTTTTTTTTGGCGTAACGTCCGACCGTTCTGCAATTACTGCTAATGTAGATGGTGAAGGATGAAATGATTTTTGTAGCGTATGAAAATATGCTGTGCCAGAATGGGATTCGAACCCAAGACCGCATGATGAAAGGCGAGCACGTTACCAACTACGGCAATGCGGCCGGTGACTGATGTGTGATAACTGTAGTTTATCTGTCGAAATGTTTACTACCTCTATCCTTCCCATTGTCTTATCTTGCCGCTTAGAACCACGTGTTGTTTGTCGCTGGCCTGAAGGAGCTGACAGCCTGGCACGTGTCCTAAAGGAGCTGACAGAAGATGACTTCCAGGACGGTTTCCAACAATGGAAAATTTGCAGTGAGCGTTGTAGGGGTAGTAAAGGAGTGTATATTGAAGGTGATAATAAGTGATTATGTATTAAAAAAAAATCACAGAAAAAAACTTACAAAAAAATAAGAAAATAAAAAATAAAAAAAAATTTTTTTTAAGAAACGCTATTATTTAACAATTAATCAAAAAGAAATGAACTAAAAAGAAAAAAAGAAAAAAATTTACAAAAAAAAATCACAGACATTACAGTTAAAAATAAAAGCGTGGCGCATTAATATATATAATATTTTACAACGAATATTTTACAATAATATTATATATATTAATGCGCCACGCTTTTATTTTTAACTGTAATGTCTGTGATTTTTTTTTGTAAATTTTTTTCTTTTTTTTTTTTAGTTCATTTCTTTTTTATTAATTGTTAAATAATAGCGTTTCTTAAAAAAAATTTTTTTAAATTTTTTTTTGATTTTTTTGTAAGTTTTTTTCTGTGATTTTTTTGTAAATTTTTTTTTGTACATTTTTTTTCTTTTTTTCTTTTTAGTTAATTTTTTTAAGTTATTGTTAAATAAAAGCGTTTTTAAAATTTTTTTTTTAATTTTTTTTTTAATTTTAAAATTTTTTTTACAAACACCTCCACAGCGTATTGTCATCGAAGATAAACAAGTGTGCAAAGTTTGATTCATATTGATACGGTAGAAGTATTAAAATTTTAAGTTGCAAGATTTGATGGATCCAAGAGTAAGTTAAATAAAAGCGTTTAATAAAAATAAAATTTTTTAAAACATCAGTCTCGTTATTTAATAGCCACACCTCGTATTATTACGTAGCCATTTTATGGATTTGTTTCTATACAAAACCCTTTAAACAACCATTTAAATATTTATTTATTCCATTTGTGTACTTTAATAATTCATAGACATTAAATTATCACAATATTACTGAATTAGTCAATCGTTTTAATAATTTACAATAATCATTTTTGTACCTAAATATCCAATAATGCTCAATACCATAGATACATTGTAAAATGCTACCCACATGCCCACGGCATGTACGTGGGCCGGATTAATATATCATATAATGAAGCGGAAATATGCACATCAAAAATCCCTTTTATGTAATCAATCATGTAATTATTAACAGCTGATTTGACAGCACATAATTTTGAAATACATTTGACTGGTTTTCCGGTCGTAGTAATTTTTTTAGAATTTTGATAAGGGCTTATGTCAATAACAGTCGATGCCGGCTAAATCCAAAAACATTGATTAAATTGACCACCGGTTTGGTCTAGAAGTGAAGTCGTCACTGCAAGTCAGCTGATTTTCAGAGACGAAGGTTCCTGGTTCAAATCTTATAGTTGATTTCACGTTCAGAATGTAGTACAGGAAGTCTATAAGCAATGTTGTATAAAAAACTAATTATTCATAATAATAGTTTAGAGCATGTAGAAACAATGAAGTTCCTAGGAGTATCTCTAGATAGATGTTTGTCTTGATGTTTGATACCAATCATGTTCGCAGTAAAATATCATCTGGGGTATTTGCACTAAAACAAAACGCCAGATTAAATGATAAAAAATTACTAATGGCAGCTTATCATGGCCTCATTCTGTCTCATATCCGTTATGGTATCTTAGTATGGAGTAGTTCTAGCATGGTTAATATAAATAGGGTTTAAAAATTCAAAAGAAAGCTATTAGGTGTATGGTGGGAGCTAACCAGCTAACCTCATGCAGGCCATTATTTAAGAAGCTTAAATTGCTGACAGTTCCCTCTCTCTACATTTTTGAGGTGATTATGTATGTTAGGCAAAATAATTTTATGCAGAATTTCAATGTTCACAATCATAACACGAGAAACAGAAATGATTATTATGTGGCTAATCACTCCACAAAATTGTTTGAACAAAATCCTACTTATTCAGGGAGAAAATTCATGAATAAATTACCCCAATTTTTAAAATTTTGTAATAATTTGCATTCCTTTAAAAAGAATCTGAAAAATTACTTGATCGGTGAAACTTTTTATAGCGTACAAGAATTTCTTTCTTGATAGTAGTGATACATTGTGTGATTCTTATATGTATTTCAGGTGTTATAACTGACATGTCCTATACACCTCCTGAAGTCTCCAGGACGCATTAAAAAAAAATGTATTTCATGTGGGAGTTTGAGTGCTACTATTCTAAATAAACATATCGACTCAGCGCCACAACATGATCTTATTTACAAACTATATCAGTGATTTTTTTCAAACCCGAATATTATTTTTCTTTTTATTTAATATTTAACGTCACATCAACTACAAAGGTCATTAGCGACGACGTTGGGGTGTAACTATATACAATGGAGAATGAAATGAATTTTTGTAACGTATGAAAATATGGCTTGCCTGAGTGGGATTCGAACCCACGACCGCATGAAGCGACGCGAGCACGTTACCAACTACGCCTATGCGGCCGGCCGTTTATTTATTATTTATTTTTCCGTCCAACCCATGACATCACATATCAAATTACAAATAAAATTCTATAATATATGAAATGCCTATACTTATAAATAATGGATTTTTAAACCTTAATATGTGTACTTTGTAATCAGTTTATTTCAAGAACAGTAAATAACTACATGATCCAGTAATGATATACATGTCGTGTAAATGAAGTGAAAATTTAGTATTGTAAAGTCACAAAGAGGTTAATTGGTCCTCAACCATCAAAGTACACCGGTACCTCTCGAAGTACCATCTCTGTTATCTGTGTCACGTAAAATGTCCGTTGTGTTTTAAAATCTCTATTTTGTAAACAACCAAACGGAAAAATTAAAATGATACACCGGATAAAAGTTTGTTCTTTTCTACGTTGACTGGTACAACTGAAGTTTTTATAAATTAATAGGAGGTATGGAAGTTTACGCATAAAAAGTATCCAGTTTTCAGTTAGTTTCCGTTTATGCGCTTTTAAAACGCATGTTACTCCGTCCAGCATAAATATTAACATTTAAACACTCACATGACTTTCTCTTGTCAATGTAAATAATGAAAAACGTAAACTATGTTTAATCATGAGTGAATGACGTAAAGTGAAAATCAACATTTGTAAAACTTAAAAATACAAAAAATCACTAATATTGACGCTAAGGTAAGCGTTGCAGAAGAAACGGTCTTGAATAAAAAATGTTCTGTTCAGCCGTTCTTAGTTTGCTCCTACTGTCAACAAACAGAAGCCACCTACTACAGGGTGCACGCTAGAGTCTGCGACTTTACGGATGTCGTATTCCTATTAAGTAAACTATTTTTTAAATTGTAAGTACTAAAAACATCAGTCATGATATGATGTAGGCCTAACAATTTTATTAATAAAAATAATTTTAAAAGTATTTTGTATTTAAATACTTTTGAAAGTATTTTGTTGTTACTTTTTAATCAGCGTGTACACATTTTGATATAATGCGCATGCTCAGTGACGTCATTATTTCTTTACTTTAGGAGCAAACTAAGAGAGGCTGGACTATAGGTTGTTTGTTGTTTAGGTCATCAGCCAAAAGGCTGGTTTGAACCTGTAGAGGTTTTACTAAGTAAAACGAGGAGCGAGGTGGTTTACAATTGCCTTCCTCACTGAGTAGAAAAGTACGCTTATCAGCATGCCAGGGCTCTCTGAAAAGTACATATTTTCCACTCTGCAAATGACACCTTCACTTCATTCACCACAGGGTCTATCTGTATAATGAAATTCATTACTTTCAGAGGAGATAACTCTGATTACTGTCTTTTACACCCCTACCTCTTCTGTTCTTTGATGATTCAGTCATTTAATTGGCTGACCATGTGATAAGAAACAGAATAATTATTTTAGCCCTGCAACAAACAGATTGAGTGTAAATAATTACTCCACCTGTCTGATAGGGGCATGTACGTAGGTTGTTTAATTTCCTACAACTTGAATTATGATTATACATTTTTTCTTCTCTGTCTGTTCTTGTGGTAAAAATATTTAATTTTTTAATTGCGGCCTTTTTTAGGCATTCTAGGGCAAAATTGTATTATATTTAAAGTTGTAGAAAATCAAAAATCCAATAACTTTTATTTCGATCGTTTTTCTCTGCAGAGCTTGATTTAGCGTCAATTATTAATTTTTCATATTTTACTAATAAAATCAAAAATTTTGGTGTGAAAATTCACATGATTCTCTCCTGTCAATGTAATTAATGACAATATAACCTTTGTTTAATCATTTGTAAACAATATAAAATAAAAAACCATAACCTAATTTTAATCATGAGTGAATGACGTTAAATGAAAATTAACCTCTGTAGAACTTAGAAATACGGTAAATCATTAATTGAAGCTCAACTAAGCTCTATAGAAAACAAATGTTTGAAATAAAAGTTGTAGATTTGTAACTTCCTATAACGTTTATTATAGAGCTGTAGGCTTTTGTCGTAAAATGCGTACTAAGGCCGCAATTTTAAAAAAAAAATCATTTTTACCGATTTTGATGAGCAAAATACAGAAAAACAATAATTTCCGCTAAACTAACCATTGTAGAAAAATGTGTAAAGTAAAAGTTGTAGGTTTTTTAATTTCCTGCTTTTTCCTGACACTTATTTACGTTCATTTGTTTTTTATTTTCTACTTATGCGCTAAAATTCATATTGAGGGCTCAAACCCATGCAGACAATTTTTTAACCCATTCATTCACCTTGGCCATATACATGTACATGCGATAAAATGTTACCAATTCTCATTCACTAAACTGCGCACATATCGCTTTGCGTAAAATTGGTCACATACATGAACAAATTTTTTAAGAGTCCAGCAAGTGCTGCAATCTGCTGGGACTTTATAAAGTTTTATTAATTAATATTAAAAAAAATAGTACTTTAAGAATATATTTTTATTCCTAATTTGTGTACGTTGCAATCTGCTCAATTCAAAACAATAAGCAACCCCATGGCCCAATAAGATGAGGATGATGTGTATGACGTGTAAATGAGGTGTAGTCTTGTACAGACCCAGGCTGACCATTTCTGAGAGAGTATGGTTAATTGAACCCCAACCATCAAAGTACACCCACAACCACAGTCTAGTATTCAAATCCAAATAAAAGTAACTACCTTTACTAGGATTTGAACCAGGAACCTTCATCTCCGAAAATCAGCTGTTAAACTGCTGATTTTGGCGACGACTTTACCTCTAGGCCAACCCGGTGGTTTAAGAATATAATAACTTTTTTTTTAAATTCTAAGATAAAAATTCGTGACTGAATGGGTTAACACAAGAGCATAACCTTTCAAGAATTTCAGCATATGTAGCACTTACCTATGTTGTAAATCATTAAAAATGTAGTAAATAAGGTAACTCAAAAAAATCTTAGAAGTCGGTTTTGAGAATATCGTAAAAAAGTGAAAAATCGCACGAATAAACTAGTACTTCCGGTTGACCGATTTTAATGAAAATATTTATGAAGAGTCTCCTAGTTGTACCCAATCCGGTAATCCGTTCTTGAGATATTTTGTTCACATACACACGCGTACGTAGCATGCACAGACGTACACTAATCGCTAAAAACATATTTTTATGGGTTAAGAGGTCCTGAAAATGTATATTTCCTGTAAAAACTCGATTTTGAAAAATCTTATTCTTCCTCAAAATTGCACTAAAAAAATTTAATTACTGAAAAAAATACCTGCAAATTCCGGAGCCTGTACACAGTTTATGACCCCAACTGTTATAACTGTGCAGTTATATGCAAAGTTATGAGTATATTATATTTTTTTGAGTTTAATATTTTAGTTATATTTTAATTTACAATTACATTTTAATGAATATTTGTAACATACAAATAAAAATAAATATCTTAGTACTATAAACAGTGAGGAAATATTGTAAGAACTGAGTTTATGATCTTTAAACATTAAATAAATCTACGTGAAAACAATAATTTCCTTCACTATTTATATTCATTCAAGAGAAAGAAGAGAAAGTAAAAATCCAACTGAGTTTGATTTTGATTTAGCGTTATTCACTAATGATTAAATTTAGGTTATGTTTTTCATTGTGAACATTGGCAGAGAAAGTCGTGTGAGTTTATCACACCGGATTTTTGAAGATTAGTGACAACGTTAGAGCAGTTTTCCGCCCTATTTATTTACATACATTTTTATTTTGTAGGCATTTCTGTTTTATAAGGTTCACCGTACGATATGGAAACAGCTGACACGACTCACATACGTTTTTAGATTTATCGTATTCCTGGTCTGATTTATAATGCAACGCAGAAGAATGTGAAAGAGAAACAGGGCAAAACAACGAACAAAGAAAGAACGCAAAAGAGACAGGGGGTACAAGTGGAAGATAAGCATCCCTCAACTTCATACAACAACTTGCATGATTTGAAATAACTTTCCGTTACCTTCAAGCACAACTTTCCTTGTTTATCTTTTGAGAAAGCTCTTTTAGTCGGTGAATTGTCCTCTTTATAAAACAACAAACTACGCAGTAATAACATAAAATTACTCCTTTAAATCTTGTCAATTCACCTACCACAATCTCCTTAGTTTTCAAACTTCTAAGATTGAATATCATCGCACACACACACACACAATCACGCACGCACACGCACGCACGCACACACAATAAAACACAAAAAAATATAATTTCAAGCTTCTCTGAATTTATCGCTGATATTTATATAATTAGATTACATTCAGTTTTGACAGATTTTGATGGAGTATCCCAAAAAACTTCTGATATCAGAGGGTGTTGTTTAGGTCAACAGCCGAAAGGCTGGTTTGAACCTCTAGAGGCTCCTCAACCATTTTTGCTCCGCGACTCCCAAATAGTAAAAAAAATCTGGTGTGGAACACTCACACAATTTTCTCTTGCCAATGCAAATTATTAACAATATAGCCGAACATTAGTAATAAAACATTAGATTTAAATAAAAAAATTAACCTCAATAAACACAACCTAATTTTATTCATGAGTGAAAGATGCAAAATGAAAATCAACCTCAGTTTTGCTTTAAAATACGGAAAATCACTCTTTCACGCTAAACTAGGCTCTGTAGAGAAAAATTCTCTAAATAAAAGTTGTAGATCTTTTAATTTTCTATGAATTTGATTATATACTCTTTTGTCCTAAAATGCGTACTAAGGCTGAAATCTTAACAAATCCATTTTTTACACATTTCGTGAGAAAAATAACAGAAAATCGCTAATTACCGCTAAACTAAGCGTTATAGAAAAAAATGTTAAAAATAAAAGTTGTAGGATCTACATTCTCTACAACTATTCCAGTCTGTAGAGTGTGCGATACGTCCGGTATATTAATCCAAAAATAGCAACCTCTTCGTGGGATCCCGATATATAATATTTATGTACTTATATTTTTTAAATTAGAAAATCATATAAGTTTTCACTTCTATCGTGTTGTCATAAGCACACATTCAATGATTTTTTTATATCTAAGCCTTCGGGCCACCTCAGTCAGTTAGCTGGTAGAGAGTCGCTATTTATTGTTAAGTAACACTGGTTGTGCAAGCGACTTTGTATCGTGACCAGCTAACAGCTGCTCATGAAATAACTTCACTGGGAATTCTTGTTTAAATTCATAGCTATCTACGTGAAAAATACAGCGCAAAAGCAGCGCGCAAATTGGGTGTTTGTCAATAATGTACAGTTCCCGATAACAAATAAAAGCTAAAAAAAGTTATATTTAATTTTTTGTAACGAAGTATTATCGTATATTTGTATTTTTCATTATTCTCCATCGGATGAAATTTTCCATCCATTCCCGATTATTTCGCGGTCTTGGGTTCGAATCCCATTCAGGCATGGCATATTTTCATACGTTACAAAAAAATCATTTCATCCTTCACCGTCTGCATTAGCAATAATTGCAGAACAGTCAGACGTTAAACCAAAAAAAGAAAAAAATCTATTATTCCATCGAATTCACGAATTAGGAATTATTTTTAATATTTTGTCATCCCATTATGAGAATTTGAGCAAGTCATTAACTATTTCTGTCATAAACATGGCAAACCTTTATGACGAAATCAATCCACTGGTTTTTTTAATGTAACAAGCGTTCAGTATCACAGCTACGGTGTCTTGTGTATTTTTATTTTATTTTTTTAAAGTAAAGAAAAACGTTTTGTTAATAAACGTTTTGCTTTAAGCAATTTTATAGTCGCTATAAAATACAATGATTAAAGTTCTTAACATAAATATTACTGTTAAAAATAAAAAAAATCTTAAATAGCTCATTGTTAGTAGATAAGAAGCGAGATTAAACAGCGTTGTCTTGTCATATTACTTTCAGCAAAGACAGTTGTAAAGTGTACCGACAACTTAATGTTTTTGGTACTTACAAATACTTTCAGGCGATTTTAAGCATCTTATAAAATATTTAAACGAAACTTTTTTACCTTTTTTCTAGTTTGTTAAAGAAACTGGAGTAACCTGAAATTTTTTTAATAGTTAAAAATATCTTATTTCTATAAAACGAGTTTAGTGTAATAATAAAGGTTGTCACGGAATCAATAAAGAGTCATCCTCAATATTTGATGTTTTCTGATTATCAAGATATTATACAGACTTTTGAAAATCAGCTGAAAAGATCTGTTTATTGATTTCAATGTCTGATTAATGAGTACAAAATAGATATAACTTTATCTAAAACAAAAGTTTAAGAACATCAAAACATCCCGCGTCACGTGAAGATACAATATGGAAAAAGTGGGAAAATTCATAGCTTCAAGTACTTTGGTGAGATAATGCAACCAACGACCTAAGAAAAGGAAGCGAAAAACAACAGACGAGGAAAGATGGTCGGTGCACTTCGAGGAACTCACCACTTGTATAAGAAGAAAACCTTTTTAAGACAAGCCAAGATTAGACATTATAATACTATGATAAAACATGTGGATATGTACTTAAGTGAGTGCCTTAGATTGTCCAGGATGGCTGGTCTAAGAGAAGCAAAGAAATTTGAGATAAAGATCCTTGCAAGATAATGGGCCCGAAGATATCAGACAGACAATGTAAGTTATGAGGTCTAGAAGAGCTTCACAATAAAAATAAACGATTAATGGAATCAATTGCGCCCATAACAGGCAGGTGGAGTGTTAAATTATTTGCTCTCGATCTGCTAGTTCCAGGGCTACCAAAAATAGTTGTGTTTCTTATCACGTGGTCAGCCAATTATATGACTGAACTATTTAAGAACAGAAGAGGTTGAGGTGTAACAGACACTAGTCAGAGTTATCTTCTCTGAAAGTAATGAATTTCTTTATACAGCCAGACCCTGTGGTGAATAAAATGAAGGTGTCATTTGCAGGGTGCAGAGTAAATGGTTTTCAGAGGGCCTGGCATGCTGATAAGCATAGGCTACTTTTGTACTCAGTGAGAAAGGCAATGGTAAACCACCTCACTCCTCGTTTTACTTAGTAAAACCTATACAGGTTGAAACCAGCCTTTCGGCTGTTGACCTAAACAACAACGGAAACAATTAGAAAAAGAAGACTAAAATTTTAAATGGATTACAAGAGGTTGACAAAACACATTTTTTAGGCACTAAACAATAAACCTAAGGTGTCGGATAAATGGTTAAAAGAATTCAGAAAAAATATCGAGAAAACCAGAATAAACCGAGAAACTTAATGAACCGAACCGGATTTAGACAAATAATCACGGACTTTAAGGGCTTCCATGAAGAACAAAACACAGTATTAAAGAATTCGTTAGGTAGTCTAGAATGGAAACGTGTTTCAACAGTCTAAAGCCGGGTACACACCTACAGTTATAACTGACAGGTCTACCCGTCGCAGGCAAACTGTCATGTCAAACGTCCAAGGTAGATGAACAATAACTGTCAGTTTTTGCAACTGTCAGGTCGCCTGTCACCTTTCTGAAAATTCGGCAGGCGCACGGTTCACCCGCCGGTCGACCTGCTATTGTGTAGGCATTTCATGCTAACTGTCAGTTGTCCATGCTCGTGCTGAACGAATAGTGCTCTCTTGCGGCGTAAATACATTTTTTACTGCTTGTGATTTGCATTGTTTTAATTTTGTTTTGCGATTTGATTTTGTTTTGTGTAGTTTTATATCGCGTAGTTTTTATATTATTTAGTTCATTATTTTAATTTTAGTAGTTTTTGTGTTTTATATTGCGGTTGTCCGGTTTTTCGATAGTCAGATAATGGAATCTAGGAAGAAAGAAGTCATGGAAGATTTCATCGAAATTCATCGTAGTGAGCCATGTATATGGAACGTAAAGAGCGCAGAATATAGTAATCGCCCCCGAAAAGAAGCTGCTTACGCAAAACTATTAGAAACTCTGAAAGGAATTGAACAGAGTGCCACCAGAGAAACAGTGTTAAAAAAAATCAACACACTAAGAAGTAACTCCCGCAAACACAGTAATAGTGTTATCTGTCGACATTTTTGAACCAACTGATGGACGGTAGACTGTACGTGTGGATGCCCCTGCATTTAAGTTTGACATGACAGTTTGCCTGTGACAGGTAGACCTGTCAGTTATACCTGTAGGTGTGTACCCGGCTTAAGATTATACTTTTTTCAGCGTTGATGAGCTCTGAACGTACGTATTGCCCCTATCCACTTCACAGCTAGTCAATGACTTGCCAGCAACATTGTCAATACTGGTCTCGTAACTCTGTTAATTTCGTCAGTCATGTTTTTGGCCTTTCAATAACAATTTATAAACTATGGACACACAACCAGGTGATTATATCATAAAGTATTACATGTTAAGGCGCTTTATAATTGACGTCTTCAGTACAAGATACAAGACACGAGTGAACTACTGTAGCTCTTATACGCATGCGCACGTAATGTTTGTCAACATTGATATAGTCGTAGAATCTGACAACGCTGGCAAACGTTCTGATTGGTCTAAACGCGTGGAACAGCAGAGCTTTTTTTGTCATTAGTCCCTCGACTTGTTTGATGCAGTTCTCTAAACTGTTCTATCTTGCGCGAGTCGTTTCATATCTACGTACCTGTAACACCCTACATCTTTTCTAATTTGCTTTATATATTCTAATCTTTGCCTCCCTCTACAATTTACTCCCTCAATATTACCCTCCTTTATTGATAGCCCAAGACCTGGATGTCTTAGGATATGCCCCACTAGCCTATCCCTTCATTTGGTAATATGCTTCCATATACTTCTTTTTTCATCCACTCGCCTAAGAACCTCTAAATTACTTATGTTGTCCACCCACCTAATCTTTAAAATTTTCCTATAAGACCACATTTAAAAAGCTTCTATCCTCTTCCGTTCTACAGCCCCTATCACCCACGTTTCACTTCTGTATAATGCTACACTCCAAACATAATGTTTTAAGAAATTTTTCCTAATCTGTAAATCAATGATTGTAGTCGGTAAGCTGTTTTTCATTTCAAAGGCTTTTCTAGCTTGAGCAATATTCTACTCTTGATATCACTTATGCTTCTACCATCCTTTGTTATTTTACTCCCTAGAGCCTAGACAGCAGAATTCCCCAACTTCCTGTATGTTTTCGTTGCCTACTTTTAAATTTCCCATCTCATCTAAACCACTCTTGCTGCTGCACAACACTTTCGTTTTGTTCTTATTAATTTTCATGAAGTAATCCTTTCTCAAGATCTCATCCATTCAATTTAAGGCATCCTCTAGTTCTTTCTTTGTCTCGGCTAATACTACTGATAAGTAGAGCTTGTTGTTTAGGTCATCAGCCGAAAGGCTGGTTTGAACCTTTAGAGGTTTTACTAAGTAAAACGAGGAGTGAGGTGGTTTACCATTGCCTTCCTCACTGAGTAGAAAAGTACGCTTATCAGCATCTTGGGCCCTCTGAAAAGCACATATTTTCCACTCTGCAAATGACACCTTCACTTCATTCACCACAGGGTCTGCTGTATAATGAAATTCATTACTTTCAGAGGAGATAACTCTGATTAGTGTCTTTTACACCTCTGCCTCTTCTGTTCTTAAATGATTCAGTCATTTAATTGGCTGACCATGTGTTAAGAAACAGAAATATTTATTTTAGCCCTGCAACGAACAGATTGAGCGTAAATAATTTAACACTCCATCTGTCTGTTATGGGCAGAAGTAGAGCTTATCAACCGCAAAAAGCATTGTAGTTGCAATAATTATATAAATTTAACAAAAAACATTTTCTGGACCACCCGGTATTACTTTGAACGAGTGAGCGTGTTTAGCAGATGGTGTGATATAAAATGTAAATAATGTATAAATAAATTGTCAAGTTGTTCAACTTTTTTATTACATCACATTACATTGTTACTAATCTTCACAGTATATACTACATAATTATAACAATGTGAACTTACATAGCATTACCGCACTTGTTTAATACGTCATCTTTAAAAATCATGGCATTATAGCACAGTTGACTCTACTTAAAGATTCTAGGTCAGTACAACCAAGTTTTATAAAGAATATAGCCGTACATGAGGGAATATGTATAAAATAAGGAAATCAAATTTGAGTTGAGTGCAAATATAAGATAATTTCATCGAAGAACAGACTATCACGTAGTTATATTGTCTGTTCTTTCATGTAAATTTCATACCTGATCTGAAATTGGAAACGAGTGTTACCGACTACAGATTTAACATTGTTTACCCGTTTATTTTATCTAAGTAAATATTGTTTACTTTGGTATACGTCATTGTTTTATCAATGAAATTTTGTTAACACACAATGTGAATTATATTTTTTAAGTCGGTGGGGTATTCAACTGAATACTAATACATTTCCAGAATAGTACATTATATAGATTTGTCTTTTCTGCCCTTAACACACTGGTGGAGTGTGAAATTATTTACACTCAATATGCTAGTTTCAAAAATACAAAAATAGTTCTGTTTCTCATCACATGGTCTGCCAATTATATGACTGAAGTATTTGTGTTGTTTATTAAGTAAAAACGAGGAGTGAAGTGGTTTACAATTGCCTTCCTCACTGAGTGAAAAATTATATGCTTATCAGCATGACAGGCCCTCCGAAAAGCACGTACTTTGTACCCTGCAAATGACACCTTCACTTCATTCACCACAGGATGAAGTATTTAAGACAAACTGAGTATTTAAGAACATTAAAGTTAGAGGTGTAAAAGGCACTAGTCAGAGAGTAATTCTTTGAGAGTAGTGAATTTTATTATACAGCCAGACCCTGTGATGAATAAAGTGAAGGTGTCATTTGCAGGGCGGAAAGTAGATGCTTTTCAGAGGACTTGACATACTGATAAGTTTATACTTTTCCACTCAGTGAGGAAGGCAATTTTAAACCACCTCACTCTCGTCTTACATAGTAAAGCCTCTAGAGATTCAAACCAGCCTTTCGGCTGATAACCGAAACAACAAACAACAACAACAGTTTTAATGTGTTCAAGGAATTCTTTTATTCAATAATTCTTTCAACAAGAACTACTTTAGAGAATATCCAAGCATAAAGTTAATAATAAATTATTTGTCAAGTATGCGTATTAAGTTTTACCGGTAGTTTTAGTGGAATTTTAATGGCATGCTTGGGCCTGGCATGCTGATAAGCATATACTTTTCCACTCAGTGAGGAAGGCAATTGTAAACCACCTGAATAATTATTTTATTAGTAAAGCCTTTAGAGGTTCAAACCAGCCTTTCCGCTGATAACCTAAACAACAGCAATTCAAAATATAAGCTTAATTTCACGTATGGTTCTTATCATATTCTGTACATCAATACATGAATTTTCAAACAGGGTTACTTTTAATTTTGTTGTATCACCGCTTTTCTGATAGGGATTATTTACAAAGTTGTAATTTTGTTAGGCAACAAACAAAGATCACTATTTAGTACTCCACTAGTTCAAACGTCTAACTTTGAACAATCATGTTAAACGACAAGACTTCAAACAATTAGCGTTCCGGCTTCTCAAAGACAATCTTAATTATCATCAAGTTTAGAATTATTTACCAAAAAGACATTACGCAACAAATTGAGGCAAACTCATTTATCTTTAAAACTTTCGGATGTGTCACGCTTTCAAAGATTATGGTGTATGCCCTAAAAGTATTATAGGCTACTAATAAAATTAATGGAACCGATAAATTATTGAAATGGTAAAGTTACTTTCCAAAATTGTAATTTAACAGTAGACAACGTACTATTAATTATGAGTGATTATAAGATTGATTATAAGTGATATAACGTACGATTGATTATACTCGTAAGTGATTATAAGATTGATTATAATTTGTATAATGTACGATTGATTATAAGTGATTATAAGATTGATTGTAAGTGACATAACGTACAATTGATTATGAGTGATTATAAGTAATATAAGGTACGATTGATTAAGTGATTATAAGATTGATTACAAGTGATATAACGTACAATTGATTATGAGTCATTATAAGATTGATTATAAGTGATATAACCTACGATTGATTAAGTGATTATAAGATTGATTACAAGTGATATAGCGTACAATTGATTATGAGTCATTATAAGATTGATTATAAGTGATATAACGTACGATTGATTATGAGTCATTATAAGATTGATTATAAGTGATATAACGTACGATTGATTAAGTGATTATGAGATTGATTACAAGTGATATAACGTAAAATTGATTATGAGTTATTATAAGATTGATTATAAGTGATATAACGTATGATTGATTATGAGTGATTATAATTTGTATAATGTACGATTGATTATAAGTGATTATAAGATTGATTGTAAGTGATATAACGTAAAATTGATTATGAGTGATTATAAGTGATATAACGTACGATTGATTAAGTGATTATAAGATTGATTACAAGTGATATAACGTACAATTGATTATAAGTGATATAACGTACGATTTATTATAAGTGATTATAAGATTGATTATAATTTGTATAATGTACGATTGATTATAAGTGATTATAAGATTGATTGTAAGTGATATAACTTACAATTGATTATGAGTCATTATAAGATTGATTACACAAGTGATATAACGTACGATTGATTATAAGTATGTTTTATACAATTTTAAATGTGTTTCTTTCGTTGTCCTGTGGTTTAAATTTTTATGTATCGTACCACGAATAGTCTTACACCAATTTAATTCATTCGTCATGTACTGCTTGTTTGCGAAAGACACGTCACATTCCAAATATTTAGAAATGGATACCTGCTCCAAAATGTTCCATTTAACTTTTATTTTTTAGCTTAACGAACATTTTACTAGAAACGCCATTACTTTAGTCTTTTGAGAAGGTTTTTTAGAGTTCCCTAATATGTGCCGGCCACATTGGCGTAGTTGGTAACGTGCTCGATTCTCATCATGCGGTCTTGGGTTCGAATCCTATTCAGGCACGGCATATTTTCATACGTTATATAAAAATCATTTCATCCTTCACCGTCTGCATTAGCAGTAATTGCAAAACAGTTGGACGTTAAAACAAGAAAAAAGTGTGCACACTCAAATTTAGAACAATAAGCAACCCTTACCCAATGAGATAAAGATGATGTGTATGACGTGTAGTCTTGTACTGACTCAGGTCGACCATTCCTGAGAGAGTATGGTTAATTGAACCCCAACCATCTAAGTACACCGGTAGCCACTGTTTAGCATTCAAATCCGCATAAAAGTAACTACCTTTACTAGGATTTGAACCAGGAACCTTCGTATCCGAAAATCAGCTGTGAAACATTTGATTTTGGCGACGACTTTACCTCTAGACCGACCCGGTGGGTAAAATGTTAAATCTGATAAATAACTAATGATTTATTAAGCACTTATTTCACAAACGTAGAGTCACATGTCTTAGTCTTCCTATCCGGCTTTAAAACAGCTGGTTTTTTTTGTTTATATTAGCTGAGATTGTTAATTAATGGTATTCTAGATTTAAAATAAGCCAGTTTAGTATATTTATATAAATAAAGAGTTTAATAAAGAATTTTTACCTCTTACAAAGCCAGTATTGGGTTGTGAATTTTTTATGTTTTAAAAATATGTGGTGGTACACCTGTATATTACCGTGTCCCTTACGTAAAAATATCAGATGAATTGATGTCCCATAGCCGAGCAAGTGAGAGGGAGATATGTGGCATAACTACGCATGCGCTCAAAGGTCTTTACCGTTATAATCCAAATCTGAAAACATACTACAGTTGTTATCTTGCTTGTTAGTTTACACAACAATGAGTAAAATTACACAATGTTATTGGAATGGCGCGTATGGCTTGTGCGAGTGAGAGCGTTTTGCATTCTCTCATTCCCACGGCTAGGGGACTTAAGTTCATCTGAATACTGTACACATTATGTTATAATCTGATCTTTTATTATTTTAAAATACGTAGTGGTACACCTGTATATTACCGTGTCCCCTTACGTATAATGATAATATGTTATAATCTGATCTTTTATGTTTTAAGAATACATAGTGGTACACCTGTATATGATCGCGTTCCCTTACGTATAATAATATTGTGCTACAAAGTCTCAACTGGCTACAAAAAAGGCGCTAAGGACTTTTATACTTGCTGTCTAAAAATTTCCCAAACCATTCAAGACCCCTCAAACACATTCACAATTTTAATGGAACAACTTAGAAGGAATTAAAATAAAACGAACATTTCTACTATATTCGATTTCCTGGAGAAACATCGCATTCATCGGAATTCATTATCCTTGTTCAACATACTCCATCACAACCGTACTACACACAATTTCTTAGAAATTAAGGCAGCCTTTACAGAAATAAACGACATATCAACATTAACCATTTTCCAGAGTAATCACGAACTATGTTACAAAATTTATTTATTTGCTTTTCGAACTGCGCAGTTGTAAAATTAATTAAAGTGAATAAATTAATGTAAAAATTAGTCGGACGTATAACCAAAAAACAAATAATAACATTTTTGTGTAAAATTAACGAACTAAATATACTATGTACTGTTTTAATTAGGATCTCTTCTTTATACATACATAATTTAAATTAACTTAATTAGTAGATTAATTAACATAACTTAATTAATTTTCAATAATTATTATTAAATAAATGAAAAGCCATTTAAAAATGTAAACAATATTAAATATTTTACAATAGAATTAAGCAGAGAGTAAAATTTGTTTGCAGAAGAAACGAGAGGTATTGTTTGGAAAGGGGATGTTCTTAAGACGTAAAATAACGTAATATTCTGGCGTTACCTTGATGAAGAGTGTGTGCGTGTGTGCGTGTGTTGTAGTGTATTGAGAGAGAGGTATTTGTTTACACTAAAGTACATATTCAACGAAGGCGTGTTAACGTTAATAGACTACGTCGCCGAATAATTTGATGCGTCTTTAAATTAGCTTTCTGTATTGTACACAAGAATTTTCTTTGGTGTGCTCGTACTGTCTAAAATAACTTTAAAATATAATGATTTTTTAATTATATTTTTAATTATATTACATCATTTTGTTTTTAAATCCACTACTATGTAATTAACTTTCTCACTGCGTAGGGTTTTCATTTTAAGTAAACATTCATTACGGTTTCAAAAACTATAAGCTACGAAGAAATGTAATGTGGAAATTTATGTATTTTCTTGCATATTAAAATATATGATATTGTTAAAACTTTAATGATAAATGAACTAAAATTAAATTGTTAACCATTTCTACGGTTTAAGCGCTAGCCTATTAGAAGGTTTTGAGTTCGATTCCAGGCTAGCGTCTTGAAATTATTACAAGTAAAAAGCTACAGTCCCGATTTCATAACTCATCGAAGTTGCTTATGACAAAGCTGATGCGACTATAAATAAAAAAAACGAAAAAGTAGCAAAACTTTTCCAGAATCTTTTCCATTAGTTTATATGCAAATAAGAAGAAATTCGTGTAAGCCTACAAAAACATTTTATCAATGGTCTTAAAATTTGTGAAAGTGAAAGCTAACAGAGAAACCGTAAATTTTATGACGCACAAATTAGGGTTTCAAAAACTATAAGCTACAAAGAAATGTAATGTGGAAATTTATATATTTTTCTTTTAAATATTAAAAAATATGATATTGTTACAACTTTATTGATAAATGATTGAAAATAAAAATGTTAACCATTTCTACAGTTGGCGCGCTAGCCTATTAATCGGAAAGTTCCGAGTTCGATTGCAGGCTAGCGTCTTGAAATTATAACAAGTAAAAAGCTACAGTTCCAAATTTATAACTCACTGAAGTTGCTAATGACAAAGCTGATGCGTTTATAAATAAACAAAAACGAAAAAAATTAGCAAAACTTTAGCAGAATTTTTTCCATTAGTTTATGTGCAAATAAGAAGAAATTTTTGTAAGACTACAAAAACATTTTATCAATGGTCCTAAAATTTGTCAAAGTGAAAGCTAACAGAGAAACCGTAAATTTTATGACGCACGATTCAACCTTCAATATTGAGACTTAAATTTGAAAGCAACATAATATGACAAAAATTCCGCTTTCTCTTTTCGTTTTCACTTTAATTTTCATCTGTTGTAAATAGCATTACGTAAATAGTAATCCTCGCTCAATTACATCAGTAAAGCACAAAATTTTAAAAAACATATAGGAACGAAGTTAAATTGATCACGAGATGTTCGTGATGTACAACAGCCTATTTGTAGAAATATTAAGATTTTTAATTTTAAGTTTCTCACTTTCGTGTGTGAAGGTTGGGCAGATCTCCAAAGTTGAACTCCATATGTCCAGATTGGTCTTAAGACTGTCTTGTACACGAAACGTATACAAGCGATTCAGAACAAGATTCTACGAACGATAACGCAATGCCCCTTTTACATCACAAACTCATTGTTGCACAATGACTTACAAATCCCATACGTAATTTTGAT
Source organism: Catonia carolina (assembly GCA_035578175.1). Taxonomy (NCBI): domain Eukaryota; kingdom Metazoa; phylum Arthropoda; class Insecta; order Hemiptera; family Achilidae; genus Catonia; species Catonia carolina. The sequence continues at coordinate 74,208,483 of JAQMRL010000004.1, forward strand.
GACGCCAAACAACTATACAAGACGATGCATGACAAATTTAAATTACATGACAACCCTCTTATAAAAAAACATGTACACTAGGGCGATACCGGGTGCTCAGCGCAGACGTTTGAAGCGCCTCTGGCCAAGAGATCTTCTTGGCCAACTGTAGAAATGTGGTGATGACTGCATGCTCCTTCAAGTAAACTAAGTTTTGGAACATTAGCTTCAAATTTAGTTATTGTTGTATTAATTTAATAACAGATACTACATTTCAATTCAAGTGTCAAAAAAAAAGATTTTTCACTAGCAATGACCTAAAATTTATTTTTATCACTAAATTCGTTAACTGCAAAACAAATAACTTTAAAAAACACGTCATAAATATTATAAACCTTGTAAACAACTTTGTTTTTTTTAGTATATATAGGGTGATTCAAAACTATACGGCAATCTCTTGGGATCTCATTCTATAGCTAAATATAAGAAAAAAAGTTCATAAGACATATGCCTCAAAACGCTTAGTTAGCGAGTTACGGCTAGCAAAAAATTTCACCTAGAACTCTGTACCCTCGGTGAAGTAAGGCCGTATAAAAATGTTAAAGGTAGTTACAAAGATACAAATACGATTGTTTCTTATTTTTTTTAATCTGAAAAATTGAATAAAATTGATTCCAGAGCTGTAAATGCAATACTTTCAGAGATATCTTACTTAAAACACAAGCATTGGTGCAAAAAATGACACATTTTTGTGTTTAACGTAAGATTACTTCCATAAATGGTAAATAAAGGTGTATTTGTTCTTAAATAAATTTGTAGAAAATTTAATTCTGAAAAGATTCATGTGAATTACTCAGGAAAAAAATGAATAATAGATATTAAAATTTCGCTTTATTTTAAATCAAAACAGACGCACATAAAACGCACATTCTTAACTGCATAAAAGATTTATAGTATAAAAGAATTTTAGTATTCTGAGATACTTATTTTTTCTCTGCTACTGTGCTGTTTAAGTGATGTTAGTTACACTACCTTTTTTTAAATTAATAGCTATTAATTTAATTATTTGCAATCAGTTTTTTAAAAATAAACTATAAACAAATATTTTGAATTTACAAATCACAAGTTAAGGCCTCATTATCCTGAGTACTTCTCATTATATCAATTATTCATGTGTTAAAAGAGAAAATTACTATGTACAAAGATATTTATATTTTACAATATGGAATACTTTTCACTATAATTTTTGTACATTTAAATTCTTTCAGACAAGTCAAAAACATGGTTTCAACAAAACAAGGTTTCAGGCGTCTAACTTCCTCTGCATTGTTTAGAAGCTTTATGGCTAATACATTTTCGTGACTTTCAAGTCTTGTCTGATATTTTATATTAAAACACCTGACTTCGTCCATTAAATCAGGAAGGTTGCAATAATGTTGTATTTCTGCATTCCTTGCAAACCATGGCGCCCTTGTTATAGCCCGAAGAACCTTATTCTGGAACCTTTGAATTACCTCTATATTGCTTCTGCTGGTAGTTCCCCAAAGTTGAACGCCGTACAACCAAACTGGTTTAAGTAACATTCTCAAGGGAAAGTGAAGAGTTACCGCTAATCAGCCAGTACATTCTTTTGTATTTTAAATTTAATTTATTTCTCTTTATTCTCACACGATTTTTCCAAGTTAACCGCCTGTCAAGATACAAAACCAGGTACTTCACAACTTCACTTTGTGGTAAATCAACACTTTCAAGTTTTACTGGTGGACAAGTATTTCTCCGCATTGTAAATGTAACATGCTGTGATTTTGCAGTATTGTTCTTCACTCTCTATTTTTGAAGCCATGGTTGGATTTGATCAAAACATTCCTGAACATTGTTTGAAGTAACTATAGGATTTCCACTTTTAGCAAGCAATGCCTTATTGTCTGTGAATGTAGCTTGCATTTCACCCCTTCAGTTGTTGGGTAAGTCTTCTTCATACAATGAGTACAAATACGGGCCTAGAACACTAGCTTTTTAATTTTTTAAAAATTATTATTTATAAAGGTTGCATCAAATGCAACCTTAAACCTTAGGTTATTAACCCTTAAACCTTAACCTTAGGTTATTAGCGAACACAATGAGAATTATACTAATAACAATAAAACAACAATTTCATAAATTATTATATTTGGTTTTATATTTTCTTATCAAAGGTTCCATCATACAAAATTTTTGCATTAGTACAATACTTTTTAACTTTAAATTAAAAAATAGGGCTGCGAATAAATAAAAGTGAATAGATGTGATTTTTCGGGTAAATTTAGTAACTTTATAATTTCAAATGTACGCTCGACAAAAATTCAAATCCTTATTTAAATTGTAGACGAAAAATTATAAAAAATGTGACATTTTTACAAAATGAATTTAAATTGAAAATAGTCGTTCAGGTTTGTTTCAAATTCTGGTGAGGTAGACTGGAGTAGAATTCCAGTCTGGAGAAAGATGGTGAAGGTGACGGTGAGGTGGAAAAGAGTAAGTTACTCTTAAATGCCTGACACGAAAGGAAGGAAGCAGGACAGATATTAAAATTAGGGATTCACAGCACATAGAGCCGTGGGCTCGTCTGCCAGCCGAGCAAGCTGATTAAACTCTTCGTGTTTTGTATTTTGTGTTACACCATGTTCCACTTCTCTCATACTAAAAGAGACGTTCCAACCTAGTTTTTTTACTTTTTTATTTTTTAAAATATTTTCTCATTCAACAGTTATACAATTGTATTACAGTATTTAATATTATATTTTAGTATTGTTTTATCATATTCTTATATTGTGACACTTATCGCTAAGGTCCGTTTCGGGATTTAGGTAATTAAATAATTAATACACTAAAGTTTACAATTACAAGTATTTATTACAACTAAAAGAGTTACAAAATAAATAACAAACTAATTATAATGAAGTACAGTATAATACCGATTATCCGTGGTAATTGGGGGGATAACTATACCGGATAACCGGAAAACACGGATAATACAACCCAATCGGTCGAGACCCACCTACGTCATAAACAAAACCACCAGTTACGCGTATGTTTTATTCTACTGATTAATAGATGTTAATACTATCGGATATCGGAAATATATAAACAAATGGTATTGAAATAAAAATATTTACTACAAAAATTTATATAAATCTTACCTTAAACTACGTAACAAAAAAAAATCACAAAAATCTGTTATTTTACTTTGTTTCGATACGAAACAAAGATACTACGATACGAAATTAGTTTATGTCTACATTAATGTACCTGCTCATTGTTGTCGTAATCGAACAATATTATCGTAGTAAATCACAATAATTGAGCGGAAGAGTCTAGGGGAGTGAACCCCGAATGATAATCCTGCAAGTTCAGGGGCAGAAAGGTGGCAGCCCCACCACTGAACTTAACCTGCGCAGCGCCCGTAACGCGGCCAGGGGATTTCTTAACTACTGGCAGCACCCAAGATAGCCTCGGAAATAGGACCGGGAATACAGGAAAAAATACTGGAACGTCAAAAAATAAAAAAAGACCTTGGATAACGGATGTTTTAAATGTAGCCACTTGGAATGTAAGAGGACTGGCGAGTAAACTGTACAAAACTATGGCAGTCCCGGTTTTGCTGTATGGCAGTGAAAGTTGGACCATGACGCAACGAGAGAGAACTCTAATACAAAGTGCAGAAATGAAGTTTTTAAGGGCGACGGCAGGCTATAACAGACTGGACATGAAACGTAATGAAAGTATTAGAGCAGAATTACAGGTCCAACCACTATTAGACGGCATTGCGCGCTACAATTCCAGGTGGTGTGAACATGTGAATAGAATGCGAGAGGAAAGACTACCAGTCCAAATATTAAGTTATGCCCCACGGGGTAGACGTGATAGAGGCAGACCGCTACGAAGATGGGTGCCGGAACAGGCTTTAGGCCTATCCGTGTTTGGGTGATGATGATGATGATGATTACAATGACGAAAATGTCGGGAGTTGAAAAGTTTTAATTTGTAAAAGTTATAGGTACAGTACATACATAATTAATTTTTCTAGCCGGACGCGTTGGCGTTGTTGGTAGCGTGCTCGCCTCTCATCACGCGGTCTTGGGTTCGAATCCAACTCAGGCATGGCATTTTTTCATACGTTACAAAAAATTAATTTCATCCTTCACCGTCTGCATTTGCAGCAATTTGCAAAACAGTCGGACGTTAAACCAAAAAAAAAAAAAAAAAAATTCTAGTGATCGCACGGTTAATCCAAACCCCGGTTAAACGATCCGCGGAAAATCGGTGCTCTACTGTAATACAATAAATAACTTAATAATTTACTTAATACTACTTACAACAATTATATAGAATGCACATACAAAATGAAACTGAATACACAATGCACAATGCCTGCACTACACACCGATAGCTCACTCTATAAACACTCGTCAAAGATCAAACGGATACTAACTCACTGACCGCGCTCGGGTTTCTATTTATATAAGCGGTTCAAAGAATCTTCCCGAAATACACCGAAATTCGATATAAAAGTCCTTTCTAGAGAAGTCTTATTTAATTTAAACAGGCAATCAATCGACCGTTCATAAATAGTTGTACAACAAAGACCTTATTACACACAATAGCAAAGTCCTTTTAAATAATTTTCATGAATAGCTATCCTTTTATAGCCAACCTTATTGTTACTTTTTCACTCTATTATCTACTCTTTACCATTTTATGAATGAAGTACTAGAAATTTCACGAACCATGCCCTTCTTCAATATTGTCACAATATTTATTGCTATTAAACCAAATTATTTGTAGTGACACTAAATTTAAAAAAAAATAGAATTTGTGAGGAATCCTCAATTAGAAAAATAAATTGGAAAATTAGAAGAAATCGCAACAGGGGAAGGTAGTCCTTGTATGTTTGGAGATAAAAAAAATAAGTCTGGTGCGTTGATACTGCCCATTTTCGTTACTGGCGTATCGGTCGGACTTTTATACAAGACGGCCTCTCGGTCACCTGTCCGAATCTATGAACTGACTTTACTAAGTATTAAAATTATATTTATGTAAAAGTAACAGAACAGTACGATTTCTCATTAAGATTCTTGAAAGGAATAACAAAAATCTGGTGTGAAACACTCACACAACTTTCTCTTGCCAGTGCAAATAATTAACAATAAACCTAACGTTAGAAATAAAACATTGGAAAAAAACAAAAAACTAACCTCAATAAACATAACCTAATTTTAATCATAAATGAAAGACGAAAAATGAAAATCTATCTCAGTTTGCCTTAAAAATACGGAATTACTCTTTCACGCTAAACTAGGCTCTGTAGTGAAAAATGCTCATAATAAAAGTTGTATATCTTTCAATTTTCTATAAATTCGATACTATTTACTTTTGTCATAAAATGCATACTAAGGCCGAAATCTTAAAAAATCGATTTTTCACACGTTTTCGTGAGAAAAAAACAGAAAATCGCTAATTACTGGTAAACTAAGCGTTACACAAAAAATGTTTGAAATTAAAGCTGTAGAATTTGAAATTCTCTACAACTTTTATTATATAAATTTTAGCGCTAAAATTTATATTAAAGCCGTAATCGTAAGAAAACAATTTTTTTACGTAAACACAGCCTCATCAAGAATTTCTGCAAACATGGCGCCTACCCTATCTTGTAGAGAATAAAAAATTTAGTAAATGAGGCGATTTTTAAAAAAATCGTAGGACCAGTTTTTGAGAAAATCGCAAAAAAGTGAAAAATTACGCGAATAAAGTACTACTTCCGGTTGACCGATTTTGATGAAAGTGTTCGTGTCGGGTTACGTAGTGGTGTCTAACTTCAGTTTCAAGTTTCAAGTTAGTACGATGTTCCGTTCTTGAGATATTTTGTATACACACACACACACACACACAGACCAATCGCTAAAAACATGTTTTTTGGGTTCAGGGGGTCTGAAAACGTGTAGATCCGGTGAAAACTCAATTTTGAAAAATCGACATGAAAACAATACTTTCCTTCCTATATATTCATATAGGCAAGAGAAAGAAAAAAAAAGTCTGGTGCGTTGATACTGCCAATTTTCGTTACTGGCGTATCGGTCGGACTTTTATACAAGACGGCCTCTCGGTCACCTGACCGAATCTATGAACTGACTTTACTAAGTATTAAAATTATTATTTATGTAAAAGTGACAGAACGGTACGTTTTCACATTAGATTTTTTTAAAAACGATAAAATAAATTATAGGTTTTTTAAAAATGGTTCGACGTGTGATATCACCCGCAGTAGATCAGTTTCGGTAGGTGACGACGATGAGACGGTGTGGGGGCAGTCTTGGTTTGCAGTCCTGTTCTTGTGCGTTTAATCTTGAACAATTTTTGGTTTTATGAAATGTTTGTAAATATCTATGTTACAGTTGATTTATTTTAAGGGGAGTTCATACCGCGTATCCCGCCAATGTTAAATTAGCAAAATTTGAAACTCATTATCTCAGTAACTATTAATATTTGAAAGCTGTAACTTTGAGGGTGTTCGATGCGGTAATCAAATGGTATTATGATTCCTAGATCTGCTAGATTCGTTAAGGTGGTTGGATCGATTACAACCGGGAAACAAAAGGCGCAATGTGGCTTCGACGCGCACATTAGGCGTAACGCTTTGCTCGTTAAGGAGTATGGAAGTTTGGAGGATAGACAGGAACATATACAGGGAATAACACTGCAATTAATAATGAGATTAGCAGTACTTACTCGATTTTGAGTGCGTAGATTTCCCAGGACGCTTCAATTCGTTGACGCCGTTGTAGGAAAACACTAAATGTTCGATTAGATCTGTACAGATTTCACACAATAAACAAAGGCACGTTAAGAGTAAACATAAAGCACTGCTAACACTTGGATAATTGCAGTTAGGATAGCGGTTTACAAGTTCGAGACACGAGGTAACACAAATTGCACAAAGTCCGGTAATTAATTGAATAAAGACCATGAATAGTTCGTTACATAATTGTAAGCGCGTTCACAATGAATAGCTTCGTTGCTTGGGGCCGTAACTAACGTGTTAACGGCAACATTAAGTTGGAATAACCAACGCGTTAGATGCAGGTGACGCCAGCACTCGAGGCTGCGAGCGTCCGTTTAACCGCTGTGCGATACGCGACCGAACAGTTAGCTGGTTTGACTTGAAGTGAAAGAGAATCGGGACGAAAGGAACAATGGCGGAGTGAGCACGGGAAATTGGTTTAATTTTGCTATTGGGGGAGGACGAGCCACGTGATCAAGGATCACACATGCGTAGAACTAATTAATGAGGTAATCGATGCAGAATCAATATTAGGGTTTTATTCGAGCGGGAAGATCATATTCTAGAATGATCGACGGCGCGGGTATTTGAACCTATTGTAATACTGAACAGAGGGATTATTTATGGATACAAGAAGAGGCTACTGATCCTCACACATTAAAATATAACAACTTTTTAAAAAATTATGAATTCTTTTGACGGGGCCAATTTTTTTAAAAATATTTTTGCAATTCATTAAAATATTTTGCAATTTAATAAATACTTTTACAATGCTGAAAGAGGATCCAGAGTACTACTATAACCTACTAAAGACACAGTAAAAAATTCATTTCTTTATGTTTTGTGGTTTCCGAGAAAATGGGTCTTTTGTAAGAAAAAACATGTTTACAAATTAAAATAAATAATATTCAGATATAATAATATACAGAAATAACACCAGAAAAAACTAACTTTTCTCTTTTCAACCACTATACAAAAATGCATAAATACATTATATACCATAAATTTAACAGAAAATTACAAATATTAATATTCAATAAAATTCAAAAAATTGATTATGGAATCGAATTTTCGGAATGAACTCCCCTTAAGTAATTTTAACAAATTTCATATTTGTAAAAGAGATGACAAGTAAAAATATGTCTAGTGCGTTCGTAACGCCCATTTTGTTTATTGGCATATCGGTGGGACTATACCACAAGATGGCCTCTCGGTCGCCTGTCTTGGATCTTACAACTGTCTTTGACCAGTAGTAAATTATTATTTATGCAAAAGTGACAGAATGTTACGTTTTCTTATTAGATTTTTAAAAAGAATAACTAAAATTTGCTTATATTTAAAGGTATCAACGGGATGTATCACCCGGTCGAACTGCTTTTTACAGTTGTAAGATTACAGGTAGTTGACAGAGAGGCCATGTTGTGGTATAGTCCCCCGATTGGTTAGCGCAACTTGCTTCTACGCCGGGGTCCCGGGTTCGATTCCCCGTTCAGGTCTGGCATTTTTTCATCACTTATTTTCATCTATAATCCTTCTAACCGTCTGCATTACATTAGAAGCAATTGCAAAACAGTCATACGTAAAAAAAACAACAATCTATCAAACATCATGTAGGTTTTAATTTTGTATTAATATTACATTGTTACGGTATACTGTATCAAATTACAATATTCAGCCTGTTTGATTTTCCGAAGTGTTTGGATTATCAAAAACGCTCTGGTCCCAATTAGTTCGGATAACTAACGTTCCACTGTACTAAATTTTTCTCAGTTTTTTGAAATTCTTCACTTACTTTTGAAGGCATGCCGCCACTGCTAAGTGGTCGTCTAGCGAACGGTATAATGTGCGGAGAGCATATCTACTACATTTATTTGTATATCTCGCTGCTTTAATAGATTGTTGCTTACTTTGAAGTAGCGGTCGCTCTGGTAGGTTAAATCTGACGTTCATTTTAACTTTCTCTTGCCTATATGAATACATAGGAAAAAAGTATTGTTTTCATGTCGATTTTTCGAAATCGAGTTTGCAACGGATCTACATGTTTTCAGACCCCCTGAATCCAAAAAACATGTTTTTAGCGATAAGTCTGTGTGTGTGTGTGTGTGTGTGCGCGCGCGCGCGTGCGTGTGTGTGTGAACAAAATATCTTAAGAACGGAACGTCGTACGAACTTGAAACTTAAGTTAGATACTACTACCGGACCCGACACGAATATTTTCATCAAAATCGGTCAACCGGAAGTAGTAGTTTATTCGAGCCATTTTTCACTTTTTTACAATTTCCTCAAAAACGGCTCCTACGATTTTTTTAACATCGCCTCATTTACTAAATTTTTTATGCTTTACAAGATAAGGTAGGCCTCATGTTTGCTGAAATTCTTGGGGAGGCTGTTTTTGCGTAAAAAAATTGTTTCTTTTTAGGATTGCGGCTTTAATATGCATTTTAGCGGAAAATATATATACTAAAAGTTGTAGAGAATTGAAAATCCTACTACAACTTTTATTTCAAACATTTTTCGTATAACGCTTAGTTTAGAGGTAATTAGCAATCTTCTTCTTTTTCTTTGTCTCACGAAAACGTGTAAAAAATATTTTTTTTAAGATTTCAGCCTTAGTATGCATTTTATGACAAAAGTGTATAATCAACTTTATAGGAAATTAAAAGATCTACAACTTTTATTAATAGCATTTTTCTCTACAGAGCCTAGTTTAGCGGGAAAGAGTGATTTTCCGTATTTTTAAGCCAAACTGAGGTTGATTTTCATTTTGCGTCTTTCACTCGTGATTAAAATTAGGTTATATTTATTGACGTTAGTTTTTTTTTGTTTATTTCTAATGTTTTATTACCAATGTTAATTTATATTGTTCAATATTTGCGTTAGCAAGAGAAAGTTGTAAAAGTGTTTCACACCAGATTTTTAATGTTGCGGGAAAAAAAATTTATAAGAAAGTTTATGGTAGTTTGTAATTTTAATTTTTTTAAACTTAATTGTGATTGTAGTTAATCTACAGCGAACTAACCCTATTCTTTTTTCTGTTACAGGTATGTAAATTGTTTTTGGTACTTCAAATTACTTATCAGTTATAATGTAAGTAATCACAGTACATTTATCTAATTGACAAGAATAACAGTAAAATACCTTTCAACGAGACAACGTATCTTATGGCAGATGGGAATTTTTTAAAAAGGCTAACCTTTGACTTATGACAAAATCCATTAGTGATTTATGTATCTACTCATTAAGAGTATCGAATGTCACTCTTTTTGTTTCCAAATTCCGGCTTTGATTTCTTGACTTCCTGTTTTTAGGCCACTTCCAGTCAAAACTGGAACTTTAAACCAAATTTAGGCCCTCTAATTTTTTGTGTATATTACGAATCCTAAAACCGTTTTTTGTTATCCCTTGTAGTTTCCGACATATGGGTGTGACGGACGTACAAAACAAAATGACAGATGATGATGATTATCATCTGTCAAGGATTAGGCTCAATGGCCTGTTCCGGCATTCATTTCTTTTTAGGTCTTCCCAAGCCTCGCTTCCCTCTAGGTTTATATTTCAATGCTCGCAGAGGAAGTCTGTGAGCTGGCATGCAAAGTAATTGGTTGGATCAGTTTTTCTTATAAATATTCTTAACGTTTCCAACAGTGACTGAACATTTAAATCGGCCCGGATAGCTTCGTTACGTACTCTATCTAACCAGTTACAACCTTTGACTCCCCGCAAAAATCTCATTTCAGCAACCTGGATACGAGGTTCATTCCTCAGTAATGACACCAATGTTTCACTCCTATATGTTATGAGTGGTACAGCCATTGCTCTACAAAATTTCATTTGGGTGTCCTTTCTCGTTTTCTTTCCTATTGTCCTGCAAATAGAACCGCATAGAGCGCTGAATTTTGCCAGTTTTTCACTCACGTCATCATCTTTAATCCGTGCTCGGTCAGCTCACGGGAGGGTTTGGCTTTGAATCGAGTGGAGGCTAAGCTGAACCTTATATGAGACATTAAGATGGAGGGCCTCAACCCCGACACGGCGCGTCCCAATGGCTGATAGGGAACGTCTTGTAGATATCCAGGCAGGTATGGATAAGGCATAGCCAAATAAGTACCCGCGGATTAACTTAGGTGAAAACTTGTCAACGGTTTTCATGGTGGAGATGGAGGATTCCTAATGGCGTGGAGGACGGAAGAGCCTAGGAAGTCAACCCAAAAAAAATCCAGAACAATTGTGCCCGGAAAATGGTCAACGGTCTCGAAGGTGGAGGAGGAACTTTCCCAACGGTGGAGAGGGTGGACGAACCTAGAAGGTGGGTCTCCAAATGAAACTGAAGGCCAGTCTAGAGGCTCTAATGTGGCAGCCCCACCACTGGACTATCCAGCTCAGGGCTCGTAACTCGGCCTGGGGAAAAATTTATAACTGGCAAGCATCAAAAGTTAGCCTCGAATCAGGACCGGAATATAAGGAACAATATAACTAACTGGACAAGCAAAGTCGAATAAGAATGATAAGTGATCTTTTTCTTCTTCTGCCTTTCAAGGATTAGGCATCTCTGCCTGTTCTGAACCTCTCAAATCTGCCCATCTCTTTCTCGGGCGCCTCGTTCTCTCCTGCCCTCCAGCTTATAGCCCAGTGTCTGCTTAGGTATCTTATCCTCCCGCATTCTGATACATTCTCTAACTGATTCATGCATTCTGTTCTGAGATACCTTGTTGTTTATAGAGAAGATGTTGAGTTCTTTCCTTATCTCGGTATTCCTGTAACGATCTTCTCTACTACACCCATATGTATGTCAAAGAAATTTCATTTCAGATGCTTGCAATCTACTCTCCTCTCGCTTTGATAGCACCCAAGTTTCACTGCCATAGAGTAGAGTCGGCACTCCTAATGTTTTATAAAATCTCACCCTCGTGTTTTTGCTAGTGCTATTTTTTAAATCGCGGTGGATAGTTCCGCATATTTGTTGAAATCGGTGCATCTTATTGTAAGCATCTTTATCCTGTTGGTATGTAATGTTGCAACCTAGATACTGAAAGTGGGAGATCTGTTCCAAAATATTATTATCTATAACAATTTTACTTCTGATTGGCTCCTTCCCCCTAAATGCCGTTACCGTTGTCTTCTTCGTCGAAACCGTCAACTTATATTCTTTGCAGAGTCTGTTCAGCATGATAAATGATAAATTAAAAAATTGTCACCAATAAAAGGTCAAATTCTGTTTCTGGATTAGATGGTTTCGATTTGTGGGCAATTAACAAATTCGGAAACGGCCAAGGGGAGTTGCCTCTAGTAAATAATAAATAAAAAAAGCTTCCTTGTCAAGAAAACAAATAAAATAAATTTTTCCGATCATTTTAAAGCGGATAGTAAATCAATATAACAAATTGTATACAAGTAATAGAAGTACTATCTTGAAAAATTGCTGGCATTTTACAATGTTGAATAAATCATTGCGAATCCAAAATGAATATCCGTTTTCTGTAATAGTAATACCCCTTTATATGTCACCGTAACAAAAGGTATAATTGGATAATTTTGTTAAAAGAAATAATTAAATTTTTAGATCGCCTTTACCACATGTAACTAGAAGTTGATAGATTCTTATAATTGGTAAACGTAATTTACCTTTAGGCTACTAATTGAACAGTAGATATCAATGAATACGAGGGGGTACCCAAAAGAAACCGGAATTATTTTTTAAAACTATTTATTTTTAATTTTTTTACAAAAGAACCTTATCCCCTTCAAAATACTCTCCATTACAACTAATACATTTGTCCCACCGGTGCTTCCACTGTTCAAAACATTTTTTGTACTCCTCTTCAGTGATGGCTGCCAGCTCATCCGTCGTTTTTTTCTTGACATCATCAACGTTGTTAAATCGGAGACCTTTCATGCCCCTTTTCATGCGTGGGAACAAGAAAAAATCACACGGAGCCAGATCAGGTGAGTACGGTGCGTGTGGTATCAAAACCATGCCGTTTTTCGCCAAAAACTGGGTAACCGAGATTGCCGTGTGTGCAAGCGCGTTGTCGTGGTGGAAAAACCAGTCCCCTGTCTGCCACAAATTAGGTCTTTTACGACGAATGCTGTTTCGTAGTCTTCTTAACACTTAAAGATAAAAAGTCAATGGTCTGTCGTCGGTCTGTTCGTACAATTTCTTTCACTTTCACAACATTTTCGTCTGTTCGGGAAGTCGACGGTCGTCCAGAACGAGGTTTGTTCTCAATCGACATGTCGCCATTTTTAAAGCGCAAAAACCACTCGTACACTTGGGTTTTTCCAATAGCGTCGTCTTTGTAAGCTGTGTTCAACATTACAACTGTTTCCGCGGCGTTTTTACCGAGCAAGAAGCAAAATTTCACAGCCGCACGTTGTTCATTAAAACTTGCCATCATGAAAAACGACACGAGCACAAAACAGCACTAGCGAGAACAATCACTGCACGAGAACAGAACAAGCTAGATCAACGAACAAAATGGCATTGAACTGGCAACGAGTAGCGCTACAAGCAGCCTAGTGGCGGGAATTTGTACTGCACAAGCTCCGCCCACAGCAGAGCTATTCCGGATAGTTTTGGGTACCCCCTCGTAAATTATAAAGTGTCTAAAAATATGTAGACAGAACTAATAGCTGTACTAAAAATAGAATTACAATTTTTGGTAATACTCTATAGATTCGGTTAATATCACATTTATATCTTTTAATTTTAATCTGTGAAAAAACTGCGGTACCACCAACTGTATTGTAACTAATTTAATATATTATGAACTTAATTTTACTTTCTCTTGCACGTTGTTGTGTAGGTCAACAGCCGAAAGGCTGGTTTGAACCTGCAGAGGTTTTACTAAGTAAAACGAGGAGTGAGGTGGTTTACAATTGCCTTCCTCACTGAGTGGAAAAGTATGCTTATCAGCATACCGGGCCCTCTGAAAAGTACATATTTTCCACTCTGCAAATGACACCTTCACTTCATTCACCACAAGGTCTGGCTGTATAATGAAATTCATTACTTTCAGAGGAGATAACTCTGATTAGTGTCTTTTACACCTCTACCTTTTCTGTCCTTAAATGATTCAGTCATTTAATTGGCTGACCATGTGATAAGAAACACAACTATTTATTTTAGCCCTGCAACGAACAGATTGGGTGTAAATAATCTGACACTCCACCTGTCTGCTCGGGGCAGTTCTCTTGCCTATATGAATATAAAGGAAGGAAAGTATTGTTTTCATGTCGATTTTTTGAAATTGAGTTTTCACCGGATCTACAAGTTTTCAGACCCCCTAAGCCCAAAAAACATGTTTTTAGCGATTGTTCTGTGTGGGTGTGTGCGTGTGTGTGTGAGAACAGAATATCTCAAGAAGGGAACCTCGCACGAACTTGAAACTTGAAACTTAAGTTAGACACCACTACCGGACCCGACACGAACATTTTCATCAAAATCGGTCAACCGGAAGTAGTAGTTTATTCGTGTCATTTTTTACTTTTTTGCGATTTTCTCAAAAACCGGTCCTACGATTTTTTTTTAAGAACACCACGTTTACTAAATTTTTTATGCTTTACAAGACAGTGTAGGCGCCATGTCTGTTAAAATTCTTGGAAAGGCTGTTTTCACGTAAAAAAATTGTTTCTTTTTTAAGATTGCTGCTTTAATATACATTTTAGCGCAATAATGTATAAAATAAAAGTTGTAGACAATTTAAAATCCTTCAACTTTTAATTCAAACAATTTTTTGTATAACGCTTAGTTTAGCGGTAATTAGCGATTTTCTGTTTTTTTCTCATGAAAACGTGTGAAAAATAGATTTTTTTTTAAAGATTTTAAAGATTTGCCTTAGTATACATTTTACCTTAATTTAGTACCAGCTGATGAAAATAACTTGAGAACAAGAAAATGAGAACTTTTGTTGGATGGTATTTTACACTATTTTAATGTAGGTTAGATCCTTTTAATAATGAATATTATATTATTGTTTATTGGAAGGTTTATTGGGAGAACTGGATGTGCATGTTAGTAGAAATTAGTTATGAGTATTAATTAATATAATAACGATCCTTACATGTGTCTGTAGATCTACTGTATCGTTAACGGTTCTAGAATTAAAAGACATGCTGTTCCATAAATTGATTTTCTATTATACAGTGCTGTACTTGTATTTAAATACATTTGTGTATCGTAATTTTTGGTAAAAAAAACTGTTCGATTGTTTTATATGATAAAGTATTAATTTCCTAGTAATTATTTTTATTATTTATTATTTCTGTTATCTAAAAGATTAATAGGTAATCTCATTCCACATTATTACTATGTTCAAAAACATTGTAGGCGCATATACAAGTTGTGGCTATTAAATAATGAGACGTTCGTTGTAAAAAAATTTATTTTAATTTTATACTTAATCACTTATTGTCACCTTCAATATACATTCCTTCTCTATCCCTACAACGCTCCATGCGAATTTTCTATTGTTGGAAACCGTGCTGGAAGTCATCTTCTGTCAGCTCCTTCAGGACACGTGCCGCTCTAAAATGAAATGAAAACCAGCCTGAGAGCAGGTTGATTTGAACAGGCCTACATATATTTTTTAAAGATCACCTCATTTATTACATTTCTTATGCTCTAGAAAGCAAATTTTTATGCTCTGGGTAAGCGGTATGACTTCTGAAATTCTTGGGAGGCTATTCTTTTGTGGAAAAAATTAATATTTTTTACTTTCTCTTGCCTATATGAATATATAGGAAGGAAAGTATTGTTTTCATGTCGATTTTTCGAAATCGAGTTTTCACCGGATCTATACGTTTTCAGACCCCCTGAACCCAAAAAACATGTCTTTAGCGATTGGTCTGTGTGTGTGTGTGTGTCTGTGTGTGAACAGAATATCTAAAGAACGGAACATTGTACGAACTTGAAACTTAAAACTTAAGTTACATACCACTACCGGACGCGACACGAACATTTTCATCAAAATCGGTCAACCGGAAGTAGTAGTTTATTCGTATAATTTTTCAGTTTTTTGCGATTTTCTCAAAAACTGGTCCTACGATTTTTTTTAAAATCGCCTATTTTACTACATTTTTTATTCTCTACAAGATAGGGTAGGCGCCATGTTTGCTGAAATTCTCGGTGAGGCTGTTTTCACGTAAAAACGTTGTTTTTTAAGATTACGGCTTTAATATAAATTTTAGGGCAAAAACTTATATAATAAAAGTTGTAGAGAATTTAAAAACCTATAACTTCTGTTTAAAACATTTTTTTTGTATAACGCTTAGTTTAGCGGTAATTTGCGATTTTCTGTTTTTTTTCTCACGAAAACGTGAGAAAAATCGATTTTTTTAACATTTCGGTCTTAGTATGCATTTTACGACAAAAGTGTATATAATTAAATTTATAGAAAATTAAAAGATCTACAACTTTTGTTTAGAGCATTTTTCTCTACAGAGCCTAGTTTAGCGTGAAAGCGTGATTTTCCGTATTTTTAAGCCAAACTGAGTTCGATTTTCATTTTGCGTCATTCACTCATGATTAAAATAAGGTTATGTTTTTGAGGTTAGTTTTTGTTCATTTCTAATGTTTTAATACTAATGTTAGGTTTATTGTTAATTATTTGCATTGGCAAGAGAAAGTTGTGTGAGTGTTTTTTAAGATTACAGACAATGTATTTCGATGCTTCTGACATACTTTTAGTTCAGCCCTAACTAAACCTTTTCTCTTTGTGTGTCGTAGCCTAAAGATACAGTTAAAAGATTTTTTCCGTCCAATAGAGTCCATGACCTTTTTTCTCTTAAATCTTCGTTATAATTTTTAATTTCTTACTCTGTTATAGGTTAGCTTAAATATGACTAAGCAATTTTTTTAATACTTAACTTATTCAGTCACAAATTTTTATCTTAGAATTTAAAAAAAAATTATTATATTCTTACCCATCGGGTTGGTCTAGAGGTAAAGTCGTCGCCAAAATCAGCTGTTTAACAGCTGATTTTCGGTAACGAAGTTTCCTGGTTCAAATCCTAGTAAAGGTAGTTACTTTTATACGGATTTGAATGCTGGACAGTGGTTGCCGGTGTACTTTGATGGTTGGGGTTCAATTAACCATACTCTCTCAGGAATTGTCGGCCTGATTCTGTACAAGACTATACCTCATTTACACGTCATACACATCATCCTCATCTCATTGGGTCATGGGGTTGCTTATTGTTCTCAATTGAACAGATTACAACGTACACATACTAGGAATTAAAAAAAAATATATATATATTCTTAAAGTACTATTTTTTATATTATTAAAACTTTTCAAAAGTCCCAATAGATTGCTGCACTTGCTGGACTCTTAAAGAATTTGTTCATGTATGTGGCCAATTTTACGCAAAGCGATATGTGCGCAGTTTAGTGCATAAGAATAGGTAAAATTTTATGTACATGTACAGGTATACCTGTATATGACCAAGGTGAATGAATGGGTTAAAGATAAATGTACGAGTAGCATTTCAAATGAGACATCCTGTATCTACCTCTACTTTTTGAACGTATAATATGATTTAGAGTCTGGTAATCTATGAAGTTATTATTGTTTTAAAACATCAATATTAATTTTTTATTCATAATTAAACAAAAATATTGTTAATTGAGTACCTTTGTAATTAAAAAAGTAATATTGAATATTAATTTTACTTCATTCGCTTACGTGCCCGTTTGAATGAATAATTTGTATTGATAATAATACTAATTTGGGTAATTAAAATGAAAATTTAAACATAAAAATGGTAAAACTAATTAAAATGAATTATGCAGTACTCAATTATTATATCAGTAAGGATAATTTAGGTTCATAGGTCTGTGTTTTTTAACTTTCAATATTTTTTTTTCAATTGATAACTGATTCTTATGCATTTTTGGATTCTGAATTTTTACTTTCTCTTGCCTATATGAATATATAGGAAGGAAAGTATTGTTTTCATGTCGATTTTTCGAAATCGAATTTTCACCGGATTTACACGTTTTCAGACCCCCTGAACCCAAAAAACATGTTTTTAGCGATTGGTCTGTATTTGTGTGTGTGTGTGTGTGTGTGTGTGTGTGTGTGTGTGTGTGTGTGTGTGTGTGTATGTACCAAATATCTCAAGAACGGAACATTGTACGAACTTGAAACTTGAAACTTAAGTTACATACCACTACCGGACCCGACACGAACATTTTCATCAAAATCGGTCAACCGGAAGTAGTAGTTTATTCGTGTAATTTTTCACTTTTTTGCAATTTTCTCAAAAACTGGTCCTACGATTTTGTTGTTAAATCGCCTGGTTTACTCAATTTTTTATTCTCTAAAAGATAGAGTAGGCGCCATGTTTCCTGAAATTCTTGGTGAGGTTGTTTTTACGTAAAAAAAGTGTTTTTTTAAGATGACGGCTTTAATATGTATTATAGCGCAAACATTTATAAAATAAAAAATGTAGGGAATTTAAAATTCTACAACTTCTATTTCAAACATTATTTTGTATAACGCTTAGTGTAGCGGTAATTAGCAATTTTCTGTTTTTTTCTCATGAAAACGTGTGAAAAATTTATTTTTTTAAGATTTCGGTCTTAGTATGCATTTTACGACAAAAGTGTATTATAATAAAATTTATAGAAAATTAAAATATCTACAACTATTATTTAGAGCATTTCTTTCTACAGAGCCTAGTTTACCGTGAAAGAGTGATTTTCCGTATTTTTAAGCCAAACTGAGTTCGATTTTCATTTTGACTTTCACTCATGATTAAAATAAGGTTATGTTTATTGAGGTTAGTTTTTTGTTTATATCTAATGTTTTATTACTAATGTTAGGTTTATTGTAAATTATTTGTATTGGCAAGAGAAGTCGTGTGAGTGTTTCACACCAGATTTTTTTGAATCACGTAAGGGCACGTATTGCCCATAACAGACAGGTGGAGTGTCAAATTATTTACACCCAATCTGTTTGTTGCAGGGCTAAAATAAATAGTTGTGTTTCTCATCACATATGGTCAGCCAATTAAATGACTGAATCATTTAAGAACAAAAGAGGTAGAGGTGCAAAAGACACTAATCAGAGTTATCTCCTCTGAAAGAAATTAATTTCATTATACAGCCAGACCCTGTGGTGAATGGAGTGAAGGTGTCATTTACAAAGTGGAAAATATGTGCTTTTCAGAGGGCTCGGCATGCTGATAAGCGTACTTCTCCATTCAGTGAGGAAGGCAATTGTAAACCACCTCACTCCTCCTTTTACTTAGTAAAACCTCTACAGGTTCAAACCAGCCTTTAGGCTGATGAGATAAACAAAATAACAACATTCTTAACTAAACTTACTCTTGTCCTTAAGTAAAAATTACAACTATTTTAAATTTAAAATTTTTTTTTTTAACCCACCGGGTTGGTCTAGAGGTAAAGTCGTTGCCAAAATCATCTGTTTAACAGCTGATTTTCGATGACGAAGGTCCCTGGTTCAAATCCTAGTAAAGGTAGTTACTTTTATACGGATTTGAGTACTAGACAGTGGTTGCCGGTGTACTTTGATGGTTGGGGTTTAATTAACCATCCTCTCTCATGAATGGTCGGCCTTGGTCTGTACAAGACTACACCTCATTTACACGTCATACACATCATCCTCATCTCATTGGGTCATGGGGTTGCTTATTGTTCTAAATTGAACAGATTGTAACGTACACAAATTAGGAATAAAAAAATTAAAAATTTTTTTTAAACATTATTCAGATGGGGTCGCAAAAATACTCAAACTAAAAAGAGGTCACGGTGTCTAAAAGGTTGACTATCACTGTTTTAGTAAATAAGTTTTCAAAATTGGTATCATCATTTGCTTTATTACGTCATTTGAATGTATAAAAAATAGGGTTTTTAGTATATTTAGTTAAGTGATTTGACCAAGTAAACTGATAGTAAACTACGCAGTTTATTAATGAACGTAGTGACTTTTGTTAGAGCAGTGAAATATTTAATTACTTTATCCATTCTCTTTAATTTTCTAGTTTGAAACTCTACGCTATGTTTGTTTTTCAATCCTATAAACTGTACTATTGTATCTAAGTACTATATGTAATTTCCCAGGTGATAACAGGGTGTCTCGAGACTTATTTTACATAACGAAAACTGTTATATTTGTGCACATAAATGTGAAAGCCCTAACTGACTCACTCACTGACTCATCACTAATCCTCTAACTTCTCGATCATCTAGAGAACTACATTTCCTGACATTATTTTCCTTACGGGTTGAACAGGAAATCTAAAGCATTTGTATTTTAATCAATTGCTTCAAAGAAATAAATAGAAGTGGCCACTCTAAAACAAATAATTATTTATATTCCTTCCTGAAGAACTAGATTTTTTCAGAAATCTTTGTACTTATACAGGAAAAGTAAACTATTCAAATTTTAACCAATGAGTTAAAAATTCTGTTTATTTTATATATTTTTACTTTCTCTAGCCTATATAAATATATAAGAAGGCAAGTATTGCTTTCATGTCGATTTTTCAAAATCAAGTTTTCACCGGATATATACATTTTCAGCCCCCTGAACCCAAAAAGCATGTTTTTAGCGATTTGTCTGTGTGGGTGTGTGTTTGTGAACAAAATATCTCAAGAACGGAATATCATACGAAGTTGAAACTTGAAACTTAAGTTAGGTACCACTAGAAGACCCGACATGAACATTTTCATCAAAATCGATCAACCGGAAGTAGTAGTTTATTCGTATCATTTTTCACTTTTTTGAGATTTTCTAAAAAACGGCTCCTACGATTTTTTGAATCGCCTCAATTACTATATATTTTTACTCTACAAGAAAGGGTGGCAAACCATTGTTGAATGACCAAGAGAGAGCTGAAAGATGGAAGGAATACGTAAACCAACTCTACAGGGGAAAAGAATTAGAATATGATGCGATAGAACAAGAAACTGATGTTGAAGAAGATCAAAGAGGAGACCCTATACTACGAGAAGAATTCGATCGGGCACTTAAGGATATGAATATGAATAAGACACCAGGAATAGATAACATACCATCGGAATTATTATTACGATGTGGCGAAGTTGCTCAAAACAAATTATACAAACTTGTGTGCAGAATTTATGAGAGTGGAGAGGTACCATCGGACTTTAAAAAAAATATTATGATTCCAATACCAAAAAAGTCAGGAGCGGAGAAGTGTGAACATTACAGAACTATCAGCCTAACATGCCATGCATCTAAGATACTGACAAGAATTATATACAGGAGAATAGAACACCGAGTAGAAGAAGTATTGGACGATGACCAATTTGGATTTAGAAGGAGAATGGGAACTCGAGATGCAATATTGGCTCTGAGACTGATTATTGAGAAAAGGATACAGAAAAATAAAACTACTTTTATGGCATTTGTAGATTTAGAGAAAGCATTTGACAATCTGGACTGGAGTAAAATGTTTAAAACTTTGAAAAGGCTAGGAATTAAATACAAAGAAAGGAAAGTTATCTACAGTCTGTATAAGAATCAAACGGCTGTTTTGAGAATCGAGGGGTACGAAAAAGAGGCTGCTGTAAGAAAAGGTGTACGACAAGGTTGTTCTTTGTCACCACTACTTTTTAACTTGTATATAGAAGAGGCTATAAATGAAGTGAAGGAGAAATTTGACGCAGGAATAAAAATTCAAGGAGAGGCAATAAAAATGCTGAGATTCGCCGATGATATAGTAGTATTAGCCGAGGGAAAGAATGAACTAGAGGATGCCTTAAATGGAATGAATGAGATCTTGAGGAAGGATTACTTCATGAAAATTAATAAGAACAAAACGAAAGTGTTGTGCAGCAGCAAGAGTGGTTTAGAAGAGATGGGAAATTTAAAAGTAGGCAACGAAAACATACAGGAAGCTGGGGAATTCTGCTGTCTAGGCTCTAGGGAGTAAAATAACAAAGGATGGTAGAAGCACAAGTGATATCAAGAGTAGAATTGCTCAAGCTAGAAAAGCCTTTGAAATGAAAAACAGCTTACTGACTACAAACATTGATTTACAGATTAGGACAAATTTCTTAAAACATTATGTTTGGAGTGTAGCATTATACGCAAGTGAAACGTGGGTGATAGGGGCTGTAGAACGGAAGAGGATAGAAGCTTTTGAAATGTGGTGTTATAGGAAAATGTTAAAGATTAGGTGGGTGGACAAAATAAATAATTTAGAGGTTCTTAGGCGAGTGGATGAAAAAAGAAGTATATGGAAGTATCTTACCAAAAGAAGGGATAGGCTAGTGGGGCATATCCTAAGACATCCAGGTATTGGGCTATCAATAATGGAGGGTAATATTGAGGGCGTAAATTGTAGAGGGAGGCAAAGATTAGAATATATAAAGCAAATTACGAAAGATGTAGGGTGTTACAGGTATGTAGATATGAAACGAATTGCGCAAGATAGAACAGCTTGGTGAACTGCATCAAACCAGTTGAGAGACTGATGACAAAAAAAAGAAAAAAAGAAAGGGTAGGCGCCATGTCTATTGAAATTTTTGCGGAGGGCTTTCTCTCGTAGAAAAAAACGGATTTTTTAAGATTGCAGCCTAAATTATGCATTTCAGGGCAAACGTGTGTACAATAAAATTTGGAGACAATTTAAAAATCTACAACTTTTATTTCAAACATTTCTTTGTATAACTCTTGGTTAAGTGGTAATTAGTGATTTTCTGTTATTTTTCATGAAAATTTGTAAAAAACCGATTTTTTTTAAATTTAAAATTTAAATTTAATTTAAAATTAAAAAATCTACAACTTTTATTGAGAGCATTTTTCTCTGCAGAGCCTAGTTTAGCGTGAACGAGTGTTTTTCCGTATCATTAAGCCAAACTAAGTAAGGGTTGGTTTTCAATTTGCATCATTCATTCATGTTCAAAATTAGGTTATGTTTTTTGAGGTTAGTTGTTTTTGTTTATTTCTAATGTTTTATTGCTAATGTTAGGGTATATTGTTCATTATTTAAATTGTGAAGAGAAAGTGGTGTGAGTGTTTCACACCAGATTTTTAATTATTCACAATTGTTATTTTTTGAAATCAATGTGGACCTACGAATCCCAAATTTACTATTCAACCAAACACTCAAACTTGCAACCCATTCCAGTTAAAAGCATTAGTACGCCTTACACTAAAAGCACCTCTTTACGTTTGCAATAAAACGTACACACAGATTTGAAAATACATTTTGTTTGAAATTCCATCGAACACCTGTACAAGCGCTTTCACGACTCACAAGAACACGGTAACCCACTGGTATGTTCGCTTTCCATCTTACATCTACCTGGTAATCCTGCAAGACGCTGGAGTAGTAAATGAGCAAAATCTAATCAACCGCCATGAACTTGTCTTCTAGAAAAGTTTAGTTTTTAAAGTTTAGTTCTGGTGGTAGAGTAGTTTCTTTTAAAAAATTAATAAAATACATCACACACATTCTTCTAAAAGAACTAATTTCTTGACTTCAGGGGTGATGAGTAAGTTAACAGTTGAAAGCTAGATATCGAACATTTTCCTGATTGCATTCTCCCTACACGCTGTGGATAGAGTATTACAAAGTTACAGTTTTTGTTTTATAAATTACTAGCGGGTCCCGCGTGGCTTCGCCCACGCAAACGTAAACAAAGAATCAGCTGTTTAAGTATACTCTCTGTATTTCTTATGGGAGGGTATTTTTGCGAATTCTACCATTTAAAATAAAAATTTTGCAAAATCCTTTCTTAGCAACAGCTTAGAAAACTTAAAATGATCTATAAATCAGGGCATCTCTTTTTATATAATAGATAGCGTCCCGTCGTGGCTTCGCCCACGCAATTTTTAGGCGAATTAAAATACAGTTTTAATTTGCTAATGACTTAAATCACAAATATAATTTTTTTTTGAATTAAGTATAAAGAACAACAATTAAACAATTACAACAATTCTGGAATTAATTCTAGTTAAAATGTAAATCCAGTGTTAGGTCAAGAGATTAAACACTACATACAGTACAATATCCAGAGTGACAAAAGTAAAACATAGATTAAAATCGTTTTAAAAGTCATTTAACTTCTGGGAAAATAGCTACAGTTTTGTAATTGATCGGCTATTTACGTACGATAAGAATGTATTATACTGGATGCTACGGAATATGCTATGGAGGGGGTAAATGTGTGTCGGACGGAGAACCAGCCACTTCATAAGCGTAGCGCTTCGCGTTGATCCCTCATCCTTTTTGCTATTTCTTCCCTTTAAAATCTAAATTTTGCAAAATCCTTTCTTAGTGCGCGCTTACACAACATAAGAAAACTAACTTAAAAATTTAAAGTCTGTAGCGTCAGTAGTTTCGGCTGTGCGTTGATCTATAAATGAATCACCCAGGACATGGTTGTCCTTTTATATAATAGATAGAGCTACAAAAAATAGTTCTGTTTGTTATCAACATGGTCAGCCAATTATAAGACTGAAGCATTTAAGTACAGAAGAGGTGGAGGTGTAAAATACACTAGTCACAGTTATCTCCTCTGAGAGTAATGAATTTCATTATACAGCCAGACACTGTGGCGAATGAGGTAAAGGTGTCATTTACAGGGTGGAAAGTAGATGCTTTTCAGAGGGCTTAAATAATAATTTGGTGTAGAAGGTTTTTTTTTAGGCGAAAAACCAGGGCAGTTATCATCGCCTGTTATTCCGCACATAACGGGCCCAAGTGTAGAACGTACTTTTCTTATTATAAATTAAAAGTGTTACAAACTAGAAATATCACAGAAAATTAAATAAATAAATAAAATTTGCATAAAATAAAGTTATATTAAAAACTTATAGGATAAACATAGAATGTCTTCTACATAGTGTAGAAGGCAATGGTAAACCGCTTCCTTCTATATAGTGAAATAACCTTCTACACAGTGTAGAAGGCAATGGTAAACCGCTTCCTTCTACATAGTGAAATAATCTTCTACATAGTGTAGAAGGCAATGGTAAACCGCTTCATTCTACATAGTGAAATGCCTTCTACATAGTGTAGAAGGCAATGGTAAACCGCTTCCTTCTACATAGTGAAATAACCTTCTACATAGTGTAGAAGGCAATGGTAAACCGCTTCCTTCTACATAGTGAAATAACCTTCTACATAGTGTAGAAGGCAATGGTAAACCGCTTCTTTCTACATAGTTAAATGCCTTCTACATAGTGTAGAAGGCAATGGTAAACCGCTTCCTTCTACATAGTGAAATAACCTTCTACATAGTGTAGAAGGCAAAATGGTAAACCGCTTCCTTCTACATACTGTAGAAGGCAATGGTAAACCGCTTCCTTCTACATAGTAAAATGCCTTCTACATATTGTAGAAGGCAATGGTAAACCGCTTCCTTCTACATAGTGAAATAACCTTATACATAGTGTAGAAGGCAATGGTAAACCGCTTCATTCTACATAGTGAAATGCCTTCTACATAGTGTAGAAGGCAATGGTAAACCGCTTCCTTCTACATAGTGAAATAACCTTCTACATAGTGTAGAAGGCAATGGTAAACCGCTTCCTTCTACATAGTGAAATAACCTTCTACATAGTGTAGAAGGCAAAATGGTAAACCGCTTCCTTCTACATACTGTAGAAGGCAATGGTAAACCGCTTCCTTCTACATAGTAAAATGCCTTCTACATATTGTAGAAGGCAATGGTAAACCGCTTCCTTCTACATAGTGAAATAACCTTATACATAGTGTAGAAGGCAATGGTAAACCGCTTCATTCTACATAGTGAAATGCCTTCTACATAGTGTAGAAGGCAATGGTAAACCGCTTCCTTCTACATAGTGTAGAAGGCAATGGTAAATCGCTTCCTTCTATTTAGTGAAATAACCTTCTAGACAGTGTAGAAGGCAATGGTAAACCGCTTCCTTCTACATAGTGAAATAATCTTCTACATAGTGTAGAAGGCATCGGTAAACCGCTTCCTTCTACATAGTGAAATAACCTTCTACATAGTGTAGAAGGCAATGGTAAACCGCTTCCTTCTACATAGTGAAATAACCTTCTACATAGTGTAGAAGGGAAAATGGTAAACCGCTTCCTTCTACATAGTGTAGAAGGCAATCGTAAATCGCTTCCTTCTATATAGTGAAATAACCTTCTACACAGTGTACAAGGCAATGGTAAACCGCTTCCTTCTACATAGTGAAATAATCTTCTACATAGTGTAGAAGGCATCGGTAAACCGCTTCCTTCTACATAGTGAAAAATAACCTTCTACATAGTGTAGAAGGCAATGGTAAACCGCTTCCTTCTACATAGTTAAATGCCTTCTACATAGTGTAGAAGGCAATGGTAAACCGCTTCCTTCTACATAGTGAAATGCCTTCTACATAGTGTAGAAGGCAATGGTAAACCGCTTCCTTCTACATAGTGAAATAACCTTCTACATAGTGTAGAAGGCAAAATGGTAAACCGCTTCCTTCTACATAGTGTAGAAGGCAATGGTAAACCACTTCCTTCTATATAGTGAAATAACCTTCTACACAGTGTAGAAGGCAATGGTAAACCGCTTCCTTCTACATAGTGAAATAATCTTCTACATAGTGTAGAAGGCATCGGTAAACCGCTTCATTCTACATAGTGAAATAACCTTCTACATAGTGTAGAAGGCAATGGTAAACCGCTACTTTCTACATAGTGAAATACCTTCTACATAGTGTAGAAGGCAATAGTAAACCGCTTCCTTCTACATAGTGTAGAAGGCAATGGTAAACTGCTTCCTTCTACATAGTGAAATAACCTTCTACATAGTGTAGAAGGCAAAATGGTAAACCGCTTCCTTCTACATAGTGTAGAAGGCAATGGTAAACCGCTTCCTTCTACATAGTGAAATAACCTTCTGCATAGTGCAGAAGGCAATGGTAAACCGCTTCCTTCTACATAGTGTAGAAGGCAATGGTAAACCGCTGCCTTCTACATAGTGAAAAGCCTTCTACAGAGTGTAGAAGGCAATGGTAAACCGCTTCCTTCTACGTCGTTAAATGCCTTCTACACAGTGTAGAAGGCAATGGTAAACCGCTTCAGTTGTTGTTTTCCTTAATAAGTCCTCTAGAGGTTTAAAGCAGCCTTTTGACTGATTACTAAACTAAACTGATTAACTAAAAAAAACGCAGTTTCCTTTATTAATAATAAATTGTATAATTTTGTATGTGTATGTAGGAAGAATTAGAAATAATTTGTCACCTTGTTTTTGTACACCCCTGTTTAAATAAACATGTATGAAGGTATACCACTAGAAAGGAGCAAGGGTTGCAGAAATTGTTGAACACAGTCGAAAGTCGTTATATACAAACAAACGTACGCAAAGTTTGAATAATAATTATGTAAATGTATTTAAACAAGGATTGTTTTTGAAACGAGAGGGCGTAAGGCTAGAGGTGGCGGTGTTAGAGGCCGGTGTATTCCTCCTCTGTTATGGTGGCACCACTGCCAGCTGCCTCTGCTATATTAGAGAGCTTCGCCTAATCCTCAGAAGTACGGTGACAAAGTGCTACCAACCTCTTCTCTATTCTGTACCAAACGCTAATGAGGATTTATAAGTCGAGGGCAACTTGCTTGCTCCCACTCATTATCTACTAATCAAAGAACGGTTCTAATATTAAACAAATGCAAAAAAAACTAATTTCGACTTTTACATATTATATTCTCTTATAGCATTACACAGATAAATTCTATTTCTATTCACAATATCTTTTTACCAGTCATCAAGCAGTTTTTTAATCAAATTTGACATTTTCGCAACAGGTATGCAACTTAATATACGAGATGTGGGTATTAAATAACGAGACTGACGTTTTAGAAAATTTTATTTTTATTTTATGCATAATCACTTATTGTCACCTTCAATATACACTCCTTCTCTATCCCTACAACGCTCCATGCGAATTTTTCATTGTTGGAAAGAGTGCTGAAAGTCATCTTCTGTCAGCTCCTTCAGGAAACGTACCGGTTTCTCTTTTACAGCTTCCACAGACTCAAATCTAGTCCCTTTTAATGCAAATTTCATCTTAGGTAATAGAGGGTTGCAGTTGTAGGGACCAACTAAGAAATGAAGTCATAAGAACAGAACTGGATATTTGGTTGAACATCCTGAATGAGAAGTTTCCAGATTATTGTAATCGATGGTGGGAGCATGTAGAAAGAATGCCTGAGGGAAGAATTCCCTCAATGTTTGCCAGACCGGCGGAGAGGTAAGATGTTGGGAGGCCATGCAAGAGATGGCAATAATTCAATAGTTTTGTCACTGTTGTGAATCGGAACAGCCGGGAGCTTAATTCTTGATTGTGGGAAGAAGAAGAAGAAGAAGAAGAAGAAGAAGAAGAAGAAGAAGAAGAAGAAGAAGAAGAAGAAGAAGAAGAAGAAGAAGAAGAAGAAGAAGAAGAAGAAGAAGAAGAAGAAGAAGAAGAAGAAAAAGAAAAAGAAAAAGAAAAAGAAAAAGGAGAAGAAGGAGAAGAAGGAGAAGAAGGAGAAGAAGGAGAAGGAGGAGAAGGAGGAGAAGGAGAAGGAGAAGGAGGAGAAGGAGGAGAAGGAGAAGGAGGAGGAGGAGGAGGAGAAGGAGGAGGAGGAGAAGGAGGAGGAGGAGAAGGAGGAGGAGAAGGATGAGGAGGAGAAGGAGAAGAACTTGGTATAAAGAAATTGGTATAAATAAAATAATGAGCAAAGAAGGAGAATAGTTTGGAACATCATAAGACCTAAGAAGGTAAAAGACAGTTACAGTAGACTCCGCACGACCAAAGAGATTTATGAAAACACAAAAAATATAATCCATGGAACGAGAAAATTGAGACACTTGTATTTTTTTGGATATGAGGGAAGAAGGAAAGATAGCAGAATGACAAAAGAAATTTTTCAGCAGGATTGAAACCAGCGTGGTTCACAGTAACATTAAATGACCTTAAAGATGTAAAAAATAGACAGAAAACTTATAGAAATTGGCAAATTTTTCCCAAGTTTGTTCTTTAATTTTATTAATTTTTTTCTTATTGTTCTACTTTTGAATTATCCACTGAGATGTATTCCTTAAAATATTTTTTTCACGTCATTTGTTTCTTCAAACTTTTTTTTTTAATTTTTGGATGATTTTCCTATTTTGGTAGTTTCTAAATAAAGAACAAAGTTTTAATAAAAAATTGTTACTTAATCGACATCCAGTATACGATACGAAAGTATTTGTCAAAAAGTTGCAATTTATTTTTACTATAATTTGTTCCTCATAATTTATGTGGGAAAATAAAATGTAAATTTAAACTTTTTCAACATTAAATTCTCTTTAAGTAATTTAAATCGTTCTGTGAATTATAAAACAGTCTCAAACAAAAATCAAACCCTGTGAGTTTATGCAAATACAATTTATGTTAATAAAATAATGATGAGAAAACTATGCACATTTATTTTAACATAGAGTACCCACTCTTGACATGCAACTATTATTCTGTAAATGCACATAATAAATTATTATAGTTTATTTTTATCATTTATTGATCGATTTGTGAGGTTTTTATTTAGTGATTTTTTTCTGCTTACTAAAAACTTCATCAGCATTTTAAAAGTTTCCTTGTAAAGGTTTTTATTAGTATTATCCAAAAAATGAATAATTAATGTAGGAAGAGACAATGTAGAAAGGTTACTATCAAAATAAAGTTTTTTTGGCTCGTTTAGTTTTATTCATTTTTACTTTCTCTTGCCTATATGAATATATAGGAAGGAAAGTATTGTTTTCATGTCGAATTTTCGAAATCGAGTTTTCACCGGATCTACACGTTTTCAGACCCCCTGAATGAAAAAAACATTTTAGCGATACGGCTGTGTATGTGTGTGTGTGTGCGTGCGTGCGCGCGCGCGCGCGTGTGTGTGTGTGTGTGAACAGAATATCTCACGAACGGAACATCGTACGAACTTGAAACATAAAACTTAAGTTACATACTACTACCGGACCCGACACTAACATTTTCATCAAAATCGGTCAACCGGAAGTAGTAGTTTATTCGTGTAATTTTTCACTTTTTGCAACTTTCTCAAATACGGCTACTACGATTTTTTTTTTAAATCCTCTGGTTTACTTAATTTTTTATGCTCTACAAGATAGGGTAGACGCCATGTCTGCTGAATTTCTTGGTAACGCTGTTTTTACTTAAAAAAATTGGTTTTTAAGATTATGGCTTTAATATGCATTTAAGTGCAAAAATTTATATAATAAAACATGTACAGAATTTAAAATTCTACAACCTTTATTTAAAATATTTTTTTTATAATGCTTAGTTTAGCGAAAATTAGCGATTTTCTGTTTTTTCTGACGAAAACGTGTGAAAAATCGATTTTTTAAAGGTTACGGCCTTAGTATGCATTTTACGACAAAAGTGTATAATCAAATTTATAGGAAATTAAAAGATCTACAATTTTTATTTAAAGCAATTTTCTCTACAGAGCCTAGTTTAGCGTGAAAGGGTGATTTTCCGTATTTTTAAGCCAAACTGAGGTCGATTTACATTTTGCGTCCTTCACTCATGATTGAAATAAGGTTATGTTTTTGTTTATTTCTAATATTTTATTAGTAATGTTAGGTTATATTGTTAATTATTTGCATTGGCAAGATAAAGTTGTGTGAGTGTTTCACACCACATTTATTTTAATCTTTTATTGTTATCGTTTTGTAGATACAAATTTTTATTAATATGTTTTTGTCCTGGTATCCTTCCTTCATCACCTAAAATTTTATTCCCTTCAACTTAACTTTTCGTTGAATATTTATTGTTTTTGTAGAAGGATTTGTTTGCGAATTTGAATAAATATCAAAACGTATGTATTTTGAATATTCATTTTCGAAAAGATTTATTATAGAGTTTCTTTTGCCGTTATGTTTGCGTAAAACTATCGGTTGTGAAGATAAGATATCCTAGGTTTGTGTTGATCGGTAGAAGGTCCTTCCACTCCTCCCATACTCCTTAAATAACCTCCAAGGAAATTTACTCCGAGTAAATCATTCACCCCTCCATTCGTTCTTAAGAAATATTAGCCGGTAAAGTTATATCGGCAGTCAGTTCTACCTGTGACTATTACTACTATTTCGTTTTCATTCGCTTTCTCGTTTCATTCAAAGTAATCTATTGCATATTCAAAACGGTTTATTGTTATTTCTAGATATCATGCAGCACGGTCTTGATGTAAATAGCAAAAATCCTAAGCCAAGGTCGGTTTTAATATTCATAAACATATTCTTGTTGTGAACTTTCGCGTTATATTTTTTCTTTCTTTCTTTTTTTTAGAGCAATCTATTTTAAAATTGCGTGATTTTCACTTTGATTCGGATGACTTGTTAACTAGTTAGTTATTCTAACTCCCTTAAAATTATATTAGTTTAGGTACTAATTTGTTATTATATATAAATTTATCTCTAACGTTTGCTAATTGTTGAAGTGTTACCCATTTTTTTTATTAATACAAGGTGATTCACGAAGATATGGAGAAACTTTAGGAGCTCATTGTACATGTAAAAATAATGAAAAAAGTTTATATAAATATGGGTCCGGAAATGCTTCGTTTCCGAGTTACGGCTAGCGAAAGTTTCGCCCGGGTTTCAGCTCACCAGGTGAAATAAGGTCTTCCTGAAATTCTGGTAAGGTAGATTAAGAGACGAATTCAATTATTTCTTATGGTTTTTGATCTGATAAATTGAATAAAACAGGTCCCAGAACTGTAAGTTGAATATTTTTTAACGAAACCAGTGTCAAATGCAAAAAATGGAGTGAAAACACATTTTTTCATCTTTGGGCAAGAATAACTTTGTTATTTCACCAAAAAACAGTTAAATTTTTTGAATAAAACCTGTTGAAAATTTTATTCTGAACAAACCGGTGTAAATAAAGTACACAGAAAGCGAATAGATGTTTGATTAAATGAATTTTTATTCATAACAGTACAAAGTAAAATTAACCGGAAAAACAAAGATAAAAAATTGTGTTTTTTCACACCATTTTTTTTTTTGCATTTGACACTGTTTTTCTCAAACCTATTTAATTTACAGTTCTGGGACCTGTTTTATTCAATTTATCAGGTCAAAAACCATAAGAAACGATTGAATTCGCCCCTTAATCTACGTTACCAGAATTTCAGAAAGCCCTCATTTCACCTGGTGAGCTGAAATCCGGGCGAAATCTTTCGCTAGCCGTAACTCGGAAACGAAGCATTTCCAAACCCATGTTTATATAAACTTTTTTCATTAATTTTACAAGTACAATGCGCTTCCAAAGTTTCTGCATATCTTCGTGAATCACCCTGTATTAAACTCTCGTTAATTCGGACATCAAAAATTCGAATCACCGCATCATGATCCGTACCAGACCGAGTCACTTTCATGAAAATTTAAACATTTATCTATACTTATATTATAAAGAATTTACAACACCCATAACAGGCAAATGGAGTGTTAAATTATTTGCACTCAATCTGCTATTTCCAGGGTTACAAAAAATAGTTTCGTTTCTTATCAAATTGTCAGCCATTTATATGACAGGAATGAAATAAAATCTCTAGAGGTTCAAACCAGCCTTTCTGATGACCTAAACAACGATTCTTTTATAAAAACAAATTGGTTGATATATAGTACATATTGTTTCGGTCAACAGCCGAAAGGCTGGTTTGAACCTTTAGAGGTTTTACTAAGTAAAACGAGGAATGAGGTGGTTTACAATTGCCTTCCTCACTGAGTGAAAAAGTACGCTTATCAGCATGCCGGGCCCTCTGAAAAGCACATATTTTCCACTCTGCAAGTGACACCTTTACTTCATTCACCACAGGGTCTGGCTGTAAGATGAAATTCATTACTTTCAGAGGAGATAACTCTGATTAGTGTCTTTTACACCTCTGCCTCTTCTGTTCTTAAATGATTCAGTCATTTAATTGGCTGAACATGTGATAAGAAACAGAACTATTTATTTTAGCCCTGCAACTAACGGATTGAGTGTAAATAATTTGACACTCCACCTGTCTGTTATGGGCATATAGTACATATAGAAGTATTAGTATTGTGTGGTTCTAAGCTCCGTGTAGTTACGGGGTGAAGGGCACGGGTGAGGTATAATGAATGAGTAACGCATGCTGGGAGAACGATTTTTGTACTTACACTCTACCACTACAAATGCATCAGCTGTGACACTATTAACTCATTCATTCTTCCACTACTATAACAATGCACTGCATTCCTTCCGACTACACGGAGCTGGGACTCAAGCAATTCATTAACTTCTTTTTTTTCTTTTTTTGGTTTAACGTCCGACTGCTCTGCAATTACTGCTAATGCAGACGGTGGAGAATTTGTAACGTACGAAAATATGCCATGTCAGAATGGGATTCGAACACAAGACCGCATGATGAGAGGTGAGCACACATTAAAGTCGTTTTCAATAAAATTTAAAACTTCATGATGAATTTATTATGAAAATCGATGAAAATAACAACGGAAAAATTATTTAGGTTGATTATTGGTGAAAAATACATATTTAATATGTCTTCTTTTTACACGGAGCAAAATAATTAATTGGAGAACAAAACAAAACAGAACGGTATAAACAAAAGATGATTATCAAGCAACATTTATGCATACAAATGTTTTAATTAAAAACACAAAAGAAATACTTTGCAATAAATTACAATAATATATATATTTTTTTTTGTAAAAAATATAACAAAAAAAGTATTTTAGGTGCTACAAAATATTAGGAATTATAATCAAGATTTTTTCTCTTATTCAACATTAAAGCCGTTTTAAAGAATTTATTTACATTTTGATTATAAAGTAAATTATTACGCGTACTGAATTCATTAGAGCCTTTTTATTTTCTAAAATATAAATATAAACGGAAACCTCTTACAGAATGTTTCAAAAAGCAACGAATGCTTTTCATTTAAATTTGAAATTTTATATTTAAATAATTCAATCTGTGTTTACCATTTACATTTTTAAAAAGTGATTTAATTCTGTAATTAAGATTACTTAAGTTAAACAGTAAAATGTTTAGATTCCAGTGTAAATATTCCGGATTCAATTCGCATCGTGGTAAAGTAAATGTCACGATAGATTATAGACAATAGACCTTGTTCCTACAAAGAGGATTGTGACAGGATTGTGTTCTTTTACCACTGTGTTCAACTTGTATTCAACTAGTTCGAATGTAAGCAAGCCATTTACAATACTTTCAATAGAATCATATTAAATAATGTAGAGGAGGTAATTAGTAATCCTAATTACGACGTGTGGCTATTAAATAACGAGGCTGACGTTGTAAAAAAATTTATTTTTATTTTATACATAATCACTTATTGTCACTTTTAATATACACTCCTTCTCTATCTCTAAAACGCTCCATGAAAATTTTCCATTGTTGGAAACAGTGCTGGAAATCATCTTCTGTCAGCTCTTTCAAGACATGTGCCGCTCAAAAATGTTTGAAATGAAGCTCGCAAAAATGTTTGTACTGACACTTTGTACGCGGTTGAAAATTACCCAAATTTTTTGGAAACGATAACAACATATGATGAAACGTGGTTTTTTACTTATGATCCGGAAACGAAGCGCCAATCCATGCACTGGAAGAACCGAACTTCACCGAGAGCCAAAAAAGCTCGAATGAGCAAGTCAAAATTTAAACCAATGATGATTATTTTTTTATATCCATGGGATTGTGTACCTTCACTGGGTTTCTGAAGGTCAAACAACTAATCAATATTACTACCTTAAGGTACTTTCTAAACTACGTCAAATAGTAAGGAAAAAATGCCCCGAAATGTGAAAGGACAAATCATGGGTTCTCCACCAAGACAATGCGCCAGCTCATTCCGCGTTATCTGTCAAGAGGTTCCTAGCCAAGTACAGCATCTCAGTGTTAGAACATCCATTATATTCACCAGATTTTGCACCATGTGACTTCTGCCTGAACGCTATGGTGAAATCTGCATTGAAAGGGACAAGATTTGAGTCTGAGGAAGCTGTAAAAGAGAAAGCGGCACGTGTCCTGAAGGAGGTGACAGAAGATGACTTCCAGCACTGTTTCCGAAATGGAAAATTTACGTGGAGCGCTGGAGGGATAGAGAAGGAGTGTATATTGAAGGTGACAATAAGTGATTATGTATAAATTAAAAATAAAATTTTTTACAACGTCAGTCTCGTTATTTAATAGCCACACCTGGTATGTAGGTAAAAATTTAATATATTCTAAATAAACGAAGAAAGTAGTATATTGTAAAATAACCTTTAAAAGAAAAAACATCTACGTAGAATTATTCTCTCTTACTGTCTTATAAATTGTAAAAATAATAATATAATTATAATTGTAAAAATGTATCAGTAATTTGTAAATGTAGTTGTATTTTAGAAAAACAGTGTAGGTAGAATTAAAAAAAACCGTTGTAAAAATATATGGTTTATTTATTAACACATTTTTATGTTTCTCATAGTATTTACTGATTGCAAGGTGTTTGTACATTGTGAAAGAAGATTTTAAAAAGTAAAAGCAAGAAAAAAGTATTTTTCAGAAGTTAAATATTAGCTGATTTGAAGTCAGTCGTTGAAATAAGAACTAGTATTGAACACTTCTTAACGTAAAACATCTGTTAATTATTAATACAATCTCACTTCTTGTAAGATATTTCAAGAGGTATATTTCCTTTTGATAAAGAGTATGCCGTCCATGAATCATTTAGAAGCTTTCGAGATGTAACTTAAATGTAATTTCATCTTATTTATAGCTTGATGACTTAAATCTTATCTATAGCTTCTTTGATTTTTTTATTGATTTTTACGTTGGAGGAGAGGAAACCATCATGGCCCCAACTCTTCGTACAGCTGGGAGGATGGGACTGTAACCCAACTAAAACTTCTTCCCACCACCGACTATGGACACTGAACCCGCCTTGAGGCATGAACATGGTGCCATGGTATGCGAGGTGTGGCTATTAAATAACGAGAAAATTAAATTGTCTATAACTTTTACTAGTACATTTTTGCGCTAAAATGCATATAAAATTCGTAATCTTAAAAAAACAATTTGTTTATAAGAAAACAGCTTCACCAAGAATTTCAGCAGAAATGGCGCCTACCTTATCTTGTAGAGAATGAAAAATTGAGTAAATGAGGCGACTTTTAAAAAAATTGCAGGAGCGTTTTTAAGAAAATCGCAAAAAAGTGAAAAATTACACGAATAAACTACAACTTCCGGTTGACCTATTTTGATGAAAATGTTCGTGTCGGGTCCGATAGTGGTATGTAACTTAAGTTTTAAATTTCAAGTACGTACGGTGTTCCGTTCTTGAGATATTGTGTTCACACACACAGACCGATCGCTAAACACATGTTTTTTGGCTTCAAGGGGTCTGAAAACGTGTAGATCCGGTGAAACCTCGATTTCGAAAAAATCGACATGAAAACAATACTTTCCTTCCTATATATTCATATAGGCAAGAGAAAGTAAAAATTATTTATACAAATGATTAATGAATCTCGATTAACGGAAAAAGATGAGTGAACAAATCTAATTCAGAGTGTACACTACATCTAGCACAAAAAAAATTACAAGTTTTATTTTGTTATCGGGAACTGAACATTATTATTAACCACCTAATTTTGATCGTTACTTTTCCCTGTATTTATTTTTATATGAATTAGGCATGAATTTGAACTGGAAGATTCCCTGTGGAGTTTATTCACGAATACCTGTCAGCTGATCACCATACAAAGTCACTTGACAACCGGTGTTACTTAACAATTAATAGCTACTCTCTACCAGCTGATGTACTGGGCTGGTCACACAATAAAAAATAGCCGGCCGCATTGGCGTAGTTGGTAACGTGCTCGTCACTCATCATGCGGTCTTGGGTTCGAATCCCATTCAGGCACGGCATATATTCATACGTTACAAAAATCATTTCATCCTTCACCGTCTGCATTAGCAGTAATTGCAGAACAATAGCAGTACAATTAGCAGTAATATTCACACAATATTTTAGGTGACAATTAATGCCCAGTAGAAATATTATTTGATATAACAAATTTCATTGTTCACTTTTTTTATATTAAAATAATACGTACATTTTACATACTCGTAGATATTTTTTAATTCCTCACCAGTTATGAAATAAAATAGACTTTTGTTTCAAAAAAACTTGTACGTCAATCATCAGACATCGCGGGAATTCTGTTCACTTTTCTAAAATGTTATACAATGTTTTTTTTTTATTTTACACTTTTATACATCATTCGTGAAATCCATCCGGGAGATACGTTCTGATAATAAATATTTTACTATGTTGCCAATCATTATTTCTATTTCTACTGTTTTTTAATATATTCATCTACATTTTTTAAAGCTTTTTCTTATATAGTTGTATATTTCTTAAGCTGTATATTAACATATTAAATAGTTTTTACATTATTTAAAGATTTTAATTGTTCGTTCTTTGTTTCTTTATTTTTCAGGTAAGTGAAAAAATTACCATCTACATTGTTAAATTCTTAATACAAAGCATATGAGGTAAGATATATTTTAATATTCTTTAAATATTAACTAATAATGTTATGTCTACGACAGAAGTCTCGGGATTGGTTCCCGATCAGGTCTGCCAAATATCACCTTTTATCATCTACATCAGCAGTAATGCGCAAACAGTCGAACGTAATAAAAAATCTGGTGTGAAACACTCACACAACTTTCTCTTGCCAATGCAAATAATTAACAATAAACCTAACATTAGTATTAAAACATTAGAAATGAACAAAAACTAACCTCAAAAACATAACCTTATTTTAATCATGAGTGAATGACGCAAAATGACAATCGAACTCAGTTTGGCTTAAAAATACGGAAAATCACGCTTTCACGCTAAACTAGGCTCTGTAGAGAAAAATGCTCTAAACAAAAGTTGTAGATCTTTTAATTTTCTATAAATTTAATTATATACACTTTTGTCGTAAAATGCATACTAAGACCGAAATGTTAAAAAAATCGATTTTTCTCACGTTTTCGTGAGAAAAAAAACAGAAAATCGCAAATTACCGCTAAACTAAGCGTTATACAAAAAAATGTTTGAAACAGAAGTTGTAGGTTTTTAAATTCTCTACAACTTTTATTATATAAGTTTTTGCGCTAAAATTTATATTAAAGCCGTAATCTTAAAAAAACAACGTTTTTACGTGAAAACAGCCTCACCGAGAATTTCAGCAAACATGGCGCCTACCCTATCTTGTAGAGAATAAAAAATTGAGTAAAATAGCCGATTTTAAAAAAAATCGTAGGACCAGTTTTTGAGAAAATCGCAAAAAACTGAAAAATTATACGAATAAACTACTACTTCCGGTTGACCGATTTTGATGAAAATGTTCGTGTCGCGTCCGGTAGTGGTATGTAACTTAAGTTTCAAGTTTCAAGTTCGTACGATGTTCCGTTCTTGAGATATTCTGTTCACACACAGACACACACACACACACAGACACACACACAGACCAATCGCTAAAAACATGTTTTTTGGGTTCAGGGGCTCTGAAAACGTATAGATCCGGTGAAAACTCGATTTCTAAAAATCGACATGAAAACAATACTTTCCTTCCTATATATTCATATAGGCAAGAGAAAGTAAAAAGTGGCCGGTTCATTTGTTGACATTACTAAACTGAGCTTGTATATTACTCTTTATTTCTACAAGGTAAACTCTGAATCTGCTGAACTAATTTGAAAAAACATTCTTAACGTTATAAAGTGTATAGCTTACTGAATAACATAGGCTATGTAGTATTACGTAATTTTGAACGGAACATCTTGTGACTGGTTCATTTTATTTACATCATTACTAGCGTCCCCCGTCGCGGCTTCGCCCGCGCAAAGGTTATTAGTTATAAAATACCTTATGTTAAAAATAGTATAAGAGGCTTTTAATTTAGGTTTTCAATTTTGACTGTTATTTCTAGAAAAATTTCATGTTTAACAATAGTATAAAACTCGAGTTATTGTCTTTTATCTCATGACTTATATACAATAGAAAAAATATTATAATCCCATATCTTCATCAATAGCATGCACGAATTAGACAGCCCAATCTTTAGTTTTCCAATATTTAGTTACTGAAAATGTGTTCTTGGATTTCAAATCACTATCATCAAATAATTGATTTAAGTTAACAAAATTCGTTCTTAGAAGAACGGTGAGTAACGACTAAAGCACAGTAGTACGATAGTTTGTTCTGAGAAGAATGGTTTTAAATAAAACGGTTTTTTTGACGCTATCACAGTGACTGTCAAATAGGCCTACCGTCTGAAAGTGTGCAACGACAAGTACTGGTGAGCTATGGAATATGCCTATGGAAGGGGTAAATGTGTGTTGGAGAACCAGCCTTAAGCGTAGCGCTTCGCGTTGATTCCTTATCCTCGAATCAGTGGGGGGGGGGAATTTTTGCTATTTCTGCCCTTTAAAATCAAAATTTTGCAAAATCCTTTCTTAGTGCGCGCTTACACAACATAAGAAAGCTAACTTCCAAATTTCAAGTCTGTAACTATTATAGTTTCGGCTGTGCGTTGATTATGAATCAGTCAGTCAGTCAGTCAGGACTTCTTCTTTTATAAGTATAGATAAATCA
Source organism: Catonia carolina (assembly GCA_035578175.1). Lineage (NCBI taxonomy): Eukaryota > Metazoa > Arthropoda > Insecta > Hemiptera > Achilidae > Catonia > Catonia carolina. Next base: position 74,247,919 of record JAQMRL010000004.1, read on the forward strand.
TCTATTGTAGGCCTACTATATGTGAACTGCATTATGAAGTAATGTATCAGGTACTGTACAGTACCGTCTGTAATTTGTCGTATTTAATTTACACTTTCCTTTATATAAAATTTTTGAATATTATTTACAGGATATACGAGGTGTGGCTATTAAATAACGAGACTGACGTTGTAAAAAATTTTATTTTAATTTTATACATAATCATTTATTGTCACCTTCAATGTACACTCCTTCTCTATCCCTACAACGCTCCACGCAAATTTTCCATTGTTGGAAACCGTGCTGGAAGTCATCTTCTATCTGCTCGTTCAGGACGAGTGCCGCTTTCTCTTTTACAGCTTCCACAGACTCAAATCTTGTCTTTTTTAATGCAGATTTCATCTTGGGGAGCAGGTAGAAGATAATAACATGTGATGAAACGTAGTGGTTTACTTATGATCCGGAAACGAAGCGCCAATCCATGCACTGGAAGACCCGAACTTCACCGAGAGCCACAAAAAAGCTGTCACACCTCGTACGAGGGTTATTTTTTCAACCTCCGATTGGTTATAAAAATAAAACTTATGTGAATAACGAAATAAATTTATTATCAGAAGTTACATACATCGTTGGTTACTTTTTAACATAATTGCCATTTGAATTGAGGCATTTATCATACCGTGACTGGAAGTAGGTCTTCAGGGTGTCTTGGAGCTCATCGTCTGTGAGGAGGCCCTCCTGCCCTCCTAGCCACTTCTTCAGTTCAGGGAATAGGTGGAAGTCACTCGGGGCTATTCGCCGAATGATCAAAAGTTCCCATTGAAACTCATCAAGAAGTCGTTTCGTTACTGCAGCACTGTAACGACAGGCTTTATCATATATGTGCACAAACCCTATAGTTCCTAGACCATTTTTAACATTTTATAAAAGTCATAAGAATTTATTGGACAATATACAACTCTCTTTCACATGATTAAAAATAATAAAAAGTTCATTAAATTTAAAAAATATATAATTAAATACTTAATTACCATAATTAATTACTGTAGAGCCAATGATAAAATATTTAATTTTGTCAATTAAAGCAAACTGGATAGTTACAATTTCACATATCTAAATATTTGTTTACTATAAATTTTATGCTCTACAAGCATAGAGTATAAGCATAGGGTAAGGGCTATGTCTGCTGAAATTCTTAGGGAGGCTGTTCTCTCGTAGAATTTTTTTTTAAGGTTGCGATATTAATATGCATTTTAGGGGAAAAGTATGTATAATCATAAATGCACAACATTAAAAACCCTACTACGTACTTATATTTTAAACATTTATTTGTATAATGCGTAGTTTAGTGGTACCTAATTAGTAATTTTCTGTTTCTTTTTCAGGGAAATTTGTAATAAACAATGGATTTTTTACAATTTCAGCCTTAGTATTAATTTTACGACAAAAGTGTAAATTTTTTAGTTTATTTATTTATCATTTAATTTACTTAATCACGGAGGCGGCTACTTTTCTCTTTTTTTACGTTTACTTATGTAAGTAAACATAAACGTGTGTTGGCGTAGTGGTTAGAGCAACTGGCTTCTACGCCGGGGTCCCAGGTTCTATTCCTGGTCAGATCTGGCATTTTTTTATCACTCATCTTCATGTATCATCCTTCCCACCGTCTGTATTAGCAGCAATTACAAATTAGTCAGACGTAAAAAAAAAACAACTAATGTTCGGTTATATTGTTTATTTTTTGCTTTGGCAAGAAAAATTCGGTGAGTGTTTCACACCAGATTTTTCTTACTAGTGTTGATGTTCAGGCTATACTTTGTACTTATTTCTGTTATTCTATTCATCAGCTTTTGAAGTCCTTCTATATTGTATCAACAAAAATAATTGTATCGTATTGCACATTGTTGATTTATTGAAATATCTTCTTCTAGAGCTTGAAGGTGTTCTAAAAATGTGTTTTGAGTAAAATTTGAATAGCATGGGAAAAGAATACAACCTTGTCTTATCCCATAAAGGATCTGTATGTTCACTGTTGTTTAGGTCAACAGCCGAAAGGCTGGTTTGAACCTCTAGAGGTTTTACTAAGTAAAAACGAGGAGTGAGATGGTTTACTATTACCTTCCTCACTGAGTTGAAAGAATATGCTGATCACCATGCCAGGCCCTTCAAAAAGCATCCACTTTCCTCCCTGTAAATGACACCTTCACTTCATTTACCACAGGGTCTGGCTGTATAGTGAAATTCATTACTCTCAAGGGGAATAACTTTGACTAGGATCTTTTACACCTCTACCTCTACTGTTCGTAAATAGTTCAGTCATATAATTGGCTGACCATGTGATAAGAAACAGAACTATTTTTTGTAGCCCTAGAACCAACAGATCGAGTGCAATTAGTTCAACACTCCACCAGCCCGTATGGGCAAGTATGTTCACTATCAACTCTTAAATTTACTATAATTATTCTCTATAAACATCATCTTTTTCCTCTAAGCATTCTACTTTGTTCATCTTTTATCTGAATTTAGGCCTAATGTTTTCAAAAATTGTAAATATTTTTTTTGAAAGCAATACCATTGGGTATTGTGAAAACTTACATATTATTTACTTATAGTTTTAATTTTTAAACTGATTGTAAATAAACTCAGATGTTATAAAATAAAATAAAAATTACTTAAATTTAAATAAAATGAATTATTCAAAAAATAAATAAATTTTTAAATTGTCATAATTTCTGGTTTACATTTATTAAGTCGTTGATCATTGATACATTAAAACTTATAAAAAAGTTGACAATATATTTATTTTAACGTTTATAAAGTTAATATAAATTCATAAACTAATACTGTATTAAATTACATAACTAGAAATGAAGCACGTTAAGAAAACCAAAAATAGAAATGAAAACGTTAATAGAAAACGATTCAGTAACATTTGAAATTCTAATAATATTGTACGGTAGGTATAATAGAGACTATTTTATTTTTTATAACCTTGTTGGAATTTTTAATCTTGTTGAAATAGCAAGTAGTTCAAGCTTCAGTTGTCAGAAATGTTTCTTGAAAGTTTTACTATGAATTTTATATTAAGTTTTATGAACTATAAATATATTTATTATTATTATTATTTTTTGTTCTGTAATGTAATGGAGTACATTACTGGCCGTTGAACTCGTAATAGTTTGAATTATTATTATTATTATTATTATTATTTTATTATTATTATTATTTTAATTGTTATTGTTATGATGGTCGATAAATGTAAATTGAATGGGACGGTATTAATATAAAGTCAAATAGAATGAAGTATCGATGTTTGAGGTAGTTTGGTGTGAGTAGATGAAGAGGAATGAATAAAGGTGAGGTTATTTTTCAGAGCGGAATGTTTGGAGAGGGTGGTGGTATCCTCTGTTCTAACTCAAACTCTTTGTAACCATCTCCTCCTCCTCTTCCTCCTTCCTAACGGACGGACCACGTTTCTTTACTAAACAACGATTGTTAGCATGCAAGTCAGAGCAAGGCTAACGTTACGTTAAAACAGTGTCAAAGGTTGACTTAAATATACGTTGTTGTATAGTACAATACAGAGTGAACAGGTTAAAAACGAAATGCTACTAACTGTTTGTTATTCATGAGTTACAATGTTACTGCAACGCCACTATCGGAAGTTTCTAGTACTAATCTTAACCAGTGTTGCCAATTTTAAAGTGTTTTTACTTTCTCTTGCCTATATGAATATACGAGGTGTGGCTATTAAATAACGAGACTGACGTTATAAAAAATTTGTTTTTATTTTATACATAATCACTTATTGTCACCTTCAATATACACTCCTTCTCTATCCCTACAACGCTCCGTACGAATTTTCCATTGTTGGAAACAGTGCTGGAAGTCATCTTCTGTCAGCTCCTTCAGGACACGTGCCGCTTTCTTTTTTACAGCTTCCACAGACTCAAATTTTGTCCCTTTTAATGCAGATTTCACCTTAGGGAACAGGTAGAAGTCACATGATCCAAGATCTGGTGAATAAGGTGGATGTTCTAACACGGAGATGCTGTACTTGGCTAGGAACCTCTTGACAGATAACGAGGAATGAGCTGGTGCATTGTCTTGGTGGAGAACCCATGATTTGTCCTTCCACATTTCGGGGCGTTTTTCCTTTACTCTTTGACGTAGTTTAGAAAGTACCTCAAGGTAGTAATATTGATTAATTTTTTGATCTTCAGGAACCCAGTGAATGTACACAATCCCATGGATATCAAAAAGAAAACAATCATCATTGGTTTAAATTTTGACTTGCTCATTCGAGCTTTTTTGGCTCTTGGTGAAGTTCAGCTCTTCCAGTGCATGGATTGACACTTCATTTTCGGATCATAAGTAAAAAACCACGTTTCATCACATGTTAATATCGTTTCCAAAAAATGTGGGTCATTTTCAATCGCGTACAAAGTGCAAACATACAAACATCGCGTACAAACATTTTTGCGAGCTTCATTTCAAACATTTTTGAGCGGCACATGTCCTGAAGGAGCTGACAGAAGATAACTTCCAGCACTGTTTCCAACCATGGAAAATTCGCACGGAGCGTTGTAAGAATAGAGAATGACTGTATATTGAAGGTGACAATAACTTATTTTGTATAAAATAAAAATAAAATTTTTTACAACGTCAGTCTCGTTGTTTAATAGCCACACCTCGTATAGGAAGGAAAGTATTGTTTTCATGTGCTATATCAAGGTGCCGTAAATCAAGTGCTAACATGAACAAAAAAATGGAAAATTAAATTAAATGAATCAAAGTCTGTTTATATAAATTTTACAAATAAAAATATCCGTAAACTACCTATTTATGTCAACGAAGAAAACGTCCCATATTCAAACACAGCAAAATATCTTGGCATGACCCTTGATGTAAAACATTGCTGGAAAGAACAAGTAAAAAGGAAAAGAAAAGAACTCGATCTCAAGTCCCAGAAACTTTACTGGTTAATAGGCAGGAAATCTTCATTATCTACTCTTAATAAACTTCTAATATACAAGCAAATATTAAAACCCGTATGGACCTTCGGAATACACAACTCTGGGGATGTATAAAAGCATCAAACCAATAAATCATTCAAAGATTTCAGAACAAAGTTCTCAGAAGCAGTGTCAACGCTCCCTGGTATGTTAGGAACGACGGCCTGCACCGGGACTTGGGAGTGGATTCCATAAACGAAGTAATTCGGAAATTTTCCTGGAGTCATGAAGACAGACTTCTTCACCATGTGAATGCCGAAGCTATACAGCTAGCTACTCGACATCGCAGATCTGAATGGGAGACTTTATCGTGTAAAACCATTTGAACTGGTGTAATGAACAGTATAAGAATATTATTTTGTTAGTTAACAGTTACTTGTATATATTTTGAAATGTTTTGTTAAATATCAATGATTAGTAAATTTTATAAATAGTGTATCAGAATATCGAACATAAACTAAGAACTATTAGTTGGTAAATTCTTAGATTAAGTACTTAGATCAATTAAGTTAGAACAAAATTGTTAGTTAGTCGTAGACTAGTCACAATAAATTTTTTAAAAATGTGCTTCATAAGCTACTACGTGGCCCAAAAAAAAACTTTTCTTGGTCGAAAGCACATGTAACGATTCAATACTTGTCGTTACCTTAATTAGCCAAACTGATTTAATGGGAAGAACCAAATCAAAGATAATAAAATTTTGGCACCAAAAAAATAAATTTATTAAGATAGATAATATTATTTAAAGAAGACAAAGCATTTTAGTAAAAGTAAACCCAAAAATTATTTTTAAAATTCCAAAATGCAAAACAGGCAATATAATTACAGTCAAAAAAATATGTCTGGAGTATCAATATTAGCAAATTAAACAAAAATTAAATTAATATTAAAATGAATTAAAAAAAATACCGAACATTATAGATATTAAAGTTTATGTGTAACCATCTGAACATATTTTAATTAAATGACGTCAACTTAGCTGAAAAAATCCAGAAAAGTTTTCTTGAAAAATATTTGTCTATAGTCTATATTATACCGAATTTTAATGATCATATTGTTCTAGTTCCAGACTTCAATTTACTTTTCATAATAATCGGCTATATAACTAATTAATTCAGATGTAATTTCATTATTAATATTGAACCCCTTAAAATCAACAAACAAAAGGTCTTATACTCGTAGATTTAAGCAGGTATGAACAAATCACAAAAAAGTTTTTAAACCAAAGTATCAGACCAGACCAGATAATAAGTATATGAGATAGGAATTAAGTAATTCGCAATTACATGACTTCTATAACGAAATTTTCGGTCTACAAAATTCTACCAGGAAATAACTAGACAAAAAACTAGTTAAATAAGTTATTTCAAATAAACAAAGAAAACAAATAATGTACCATTTAAGATGGAACGTCCAAAAACAAAATGAGCATAATTATTATTTTTCTATTTTTATATCTTTTTAAAACTTTAATTTATAATCAAGTTTTCCTGGTACACGACATTGAACAAAATTCAATTCAAGTAACTTATTTTAAGAAAAACATCGTGTTTTACCTCAGGATAAAAACAAACCAGAAAACAAAAAGAATATACCACAAGAAAAACATCCAAACATAATTAAAATAAGAAAATTTTACAAATTTAGCATAATTACTCATGTTTTGCGGTGCCTTCAGATAACAAACAGAAAAAAACGCAGCGATAAGCAGAGCACAAAGGCCAGGAGGACTAAAAATTAACCATCAACCTACTGCTCAGGCAACAGAAAGCCCGCGAACTCTGACGGGAGAGCAAGCAAACAAAGCAAAGAGGCCAAACAAAGGAAAATAAACGTCACACATGTCGATTTTTCGAAATCGAGTTTTTACCGGATCTACCCGTTTTCAGACCCCCTGAACCCAAAAACATGTTTTTAGCGATTAGTGTGTGTGTGTAAGTGCGAACAGAATATCTCAAGAACGAAATATCGTACGAACTTGAAACTTGAAACTTGGCATTCCTTTACCATCGTTTTTTCGAGTCTTTCTGATTGGGTGACTGGAAAAAGGAAGGTGGGCTAAACGTAAACCTTTCCACTAAGTCGTGAGTTAGGTTAGTTTTACCCTACTGATGACCAGTCGTTGCAATAGTAATCCTGTTCAGTACGAGACAAACAGCAGGTTTGGATGTTTGGTGCACGCATTCGGTCGAGTGGCCAATGGTGGGAAGATACCATCCGTGGACTCCTGAACCCCTCTAAGGCCGAATTCCTTCTATTTGAGCATGTGACGGTATCACCAGGATCACGAGAGTTAAAGGCAGCACTAATGTATTTTAAGCGGAGCGTCCGTCGCAAACACGGTGGCGGCAGACGGCACCGCGGGGCTACGGGCCGGTGCCCCAACATTTCCCCCAAGTCAGTCAGGGTGAACTATTGGTGGTCCTACGGGAAGTTCGATGATGACGGGACTCTAAATCGTCTGCAAACGAAATAGGGTGCGGGAAGTGAAGAAACCCGTAAGACCCTGCAAAAAAGTAAGAGTAAGTGTTATTAAAAAGCCTCCTTTCTGCACAAATATTCTACAACAACTTTTCTTTTATGAGTTTTTGGTGAAACATGAAGAATTCTTATGTGAAGTCACGTACCAAATTCTAGATATGGATGAAAATTTAGTGGTTGTTAAGCCATATACCAGTATCTCCATAGAAGGAGAAGGAGAAAGAGAAGAAGGAGAAGGGGAAGAAGGAGAAGGAGGAGGGAAGAAGGAGAAGGAGGAGGAGGAGAAAAAGAAGGAGAAGGAGGAGAAAAAGGAGAAGGAGGAGGAGAAGGATGAGACTGATAAAACGGACGTGGAGAATGTGGTTCTATTTTGTTCCTATATTTATAAAATCTTACATGTGTATTTATTTATACGTAAATAAACCCCTGTTAACAGCTCGGTTTTAATACGATCACATTATATCATATTTTTATAATGTTATACTTATAGGTCGATTATGTAAACAAACGATATATCGATATTAAACAAACAAATACAACCGCCTTTTTATATTATTATTATTGTTATTATGAAAATGTTTAAAACAAACAAAAAATGATAAATGATTTTCAAACACTTTTCATTAACAAGTGTGTATCGATCGTATTACGTATGTAAATATGTACATTTTTAATCAACTTTTGTTTTTTTTAAGATTATAATAAAAATTATATATGTATTTTAATTGTGCCGTTGGTTTAGAGACAAACTCTAAATCATAATAATCCCTTGATTTTTTGTCATCAGTCTCTCGACTGGTTTGATGCGGTTCTCCAACCTGTTCTATCTTGCGCAAGTCGTTTCATATCTACATACCTGTAACACCCTACATCTTTTGTAATTTGCTTTATAATATATTCTAATCTTTGCCTCCCTCTACAATTTACTCCCTCAATATTACCCTCCATTATTAATAGCCCAATACCTGGATGTCTTAGGATATGCCCCACTAGCCTATCCCTTCTTTTGGTAAGATGCTTCCATATACTTCTTTTTTCATCCACTCGCCTAAGAACCTCTAAATTACTTATTTTGTCCACCCACTTAATCTTTAACATTTTCCTATAAGACCACATTTCAAAATCTTCTATCCTCTTCTTTTCTACAGCCCCTATCACCCACGTTTCACTTCCGTATAATGCTACACTCCAAACATAATGTTTTAAGAAATTTTTCCTAATCTGTAAATCAATGTTTGTCTTTGTCTCAATCCCTTGATACGCAACATTAATTCTCCAGATCAGGAATCGCATAAAGACGACTGATACACCGATGGAGTAGAGACATGATACAATAATACAACTTTAACAGTTATTACGTGTACAAAAATATGAAATTAAAATTTAACACATTCTTTTTAATAATTCGAAGGATCCTCGAAGGCAAGCGCTGCAAAATGACTATGTTTAATAAGCTGGCTCACTGTTTGATTCCGTACGTTCATAATGGTTTTATTATTATTTTGTTTTTTTACTTTTGAGACCTCATAGGATAACTCTAGTTTAAGTTTAGGTCTGTTCCAGTGTTGAGTTTCTTTGAAAAGCGCGCTCTCTTAAACGCGGCTTCTTTTTGTTTGGCCCACATTTTCTTAAAACTTTCCGATCTCTGTTTCCGGTCTTCGTTGGTAAACACCCTGTTGTACACTCTTCTGGTTTTTGGTTCGAATGTTACCATATTAGTCTTGACTAGTTGGTTGTACTTACCTGATTTTGTTAGCAGGTCTTGTTGAGTGATTCCAAGTTCCTCCCCATCCCGTTGTACATCCTTCAGCCACATAGGTCTCGACACCTTATTCCAAAAATGGTTGATCAGACGGTTCACAATTTTGGACTTTTCGGCTCTGTGTATGTGTCCTAGAAATGATATTCTTTTCTTTCTAAAGTTATTTGTTAGTGGGGGGGATAAGTTTGTAGATTTCTTTGTTTGGGATTAACCGCCACTGTCCTTCCACCATGTGCCTTTTGTTCATGCACTTCCTAAGTATTTTTCTTTCTATTTTCTCAATTCTATCGGTGTCTCCTAAGTGATATGGCCCGAATAACTTCTGTCAATGTGAATATCTAGGTATGTAACGTCTTCCGTTTGCGGTATGATGCACTTCACGTACAGAGTCATTGTTCGACAAAATATTTAAAGAACTTTATATTTATGGTAAAAACATATAACTAGGTTGTTATTGTTGTTGTTTAGGTTATTAGCCGAAAGGATGGTTTGAACCTCTAGAGGTTTTAGGATTAAAAGAAACAAAGAGTGAGGTGGTTTACAAAATTCCTTCCTCATTGAACGGAAAAGTATGCTTATCAGCAGATCAGGCTCTCTGAAAAGCATTGACTTTCCACCTTGCAGATGACATTTTCACTTCACTTCATTCACCACTAGGTCTGGCTGTATAATGAAATTAAATTCATTACTCTCAGAGGAGGTAACTCTGACTAGTGTATTTTGCACATCTATCTCTTCTGTTCTTATTTGCTTATTTTCAAGTCGTATAATTGGCTGACCATGTGATAAGAAACATAACTATTTCTTCTAACCTTGGAACTAGCAGTTCGAGTGCAAGTAATTTAACATTCAACCTGCCTTTTATGGTTGTATAATTAGGTGACGTTTTCATTTGTTAATATTTTCACTTATTTATTTTGTGTTATTTTCGATTACCACAGACCAGGAATATAAATTAATTGTTGGCAATTCCGCAGCAATAATGTAGCAGAATTTATTTTGCGCATATGTTCGTTACGGCTGTGTATTAGTTTAAATTAAAACTATTTTATCAAGCTGCTGGTCTGAAATGTATCAACCTAACGCTCCGACGCTACATGCAAATGTAATTACACCACTGCCCGTTTACATTTAGTTGCACCTACCTTACTTACTCTGGAACACGTCATTTCAATTAATTTCTGTTAAGATAAAACATGAATTAATTAATTACATTAATTATATTAATCATTTTATTACTTTGGGTTCTGTAGACCCTGAATTTTTATGTAGATTACAAGGACAACACTTCATTGATTTATAATGTAAAGTTGTTTCCTTTCTCTTGTCCTACATGTGTAGGGCACTGAATTATACACTTTTCAGGCCTCCTGAACCCAAAAAACATGTTTTCAGCGATTTATGTGTGTGTGTGTGTGGTGTGTGTGAACAATATATCTAAAGGACGAAATAGCGTACGAAGTTGAAACTTAGAACTTAAGTTAAATACCACCAGATGACTCAACACGAAACTTTTCATCAAAATCGGTCAACCGGAAATAATGGTTTATTCGTGTAATTTTTCAAATTTTTGCATTTTGCTCAAAAATTGATCATACGTTTTTTTAAATAGCCTCATTTGCTACATTTTTTATGCTCTACAAGATAGAATAATCTCCATCACTGCTGAAATTCTTGGTGAGGCTGTGCTCTCGTAGAAAATGTTTTTTATGATTGCAGCCTTAATATGCATTCTAAAGCAAAAGGGCATAATCAGAATTGTACATTTGCAAACCTATAACTTTTTTTCAACGCCTAGTTTAGCGACAATTAATGATTTTCTATTGGTTTTCATCAAAATCGGTGAAAAAGTGGAATTTTTTAAGATTCCGACCTTAGTATGAATTTTATGACAAAAATGTATTAGCCTATAATTAAAGTTATAGACAATTAAAAATACCTACAACTTTTATTTCAAGCATTTTCTCTACAGAGCCTAGTTTAGCGACAATTAATGATTTTCTATTGTTTTTCATCAAAATCAGTGAAAAAAGTGGAATTTTTTAAGATTGCGGCCTTAGTATGCATTTTATGATAAAAATGTATTAGCCTATAATTCAAGTTATAGACAATTAAAAATACATACAACTTTTATTTCAAGCATTTTCTCTACAGAGCCTACTTTAGAGACAATTACTGATTTTCTATATTGAAAGTTCTACAGAGGTTGATTTTCATTTTGCATCAATTTCTTATGATTAAATTATGTTTGTAATTTTACATTGCTTACTTTTGATTAAACACAGTTTATATTTTTCACACCAGTTGTAATTTTTAGGTAGGTTATAACGTGACAGCGTTGTAATGGTATGATTTTGTTTTGGTTATAATGCAGCAACCAATTAATAAGCTTCAAGGTCATGTTATTTAGATTTCTTCAAAAGTGAGAAAATAAAAGGCATATATTTTTGTTTGTATGATTCTACTACAATTTATTTTGTTTTTTGTAGTTCTAAAGTACTGCATGTACCAAATAGTAAAAATTATTCGAATTAGAAACATTGTAAAACATTTGTACTTTTCTCTTATTTGTAAAAGTTCAGTTTTTTTACAGAAAAAAATAACCCATAACAGGCAGATGGTGTGTTAAATTATTTGCACTCGATCTACTAGTTCTAGGGCTACAAAAAACAGTTCTGTTTCTTATCACATGGTCAGCCAATTATATGACTGAAGCAAATAAGAACAGAAGAGGTAGAGGTGTAAAAGACATTAGTCACAGTTATCTCTTCTGAGAGTAATGAATTTATTCTATGATGAATTTCATTATACAGCCATACCCTGTTGTAAATGAAGTGAAGGTGTCATTTACAGGGTGGAAACTAAATGCTTTACAAAGGGCCTGACATGCTGATAAGCATACTTTTCCACTCAATGAGGAAAACAATAGAAAACCGCTTCAGTTCTCTTTTTACTTAGGAAAGCCTCTAGAAGTTCAAACCAGACTTTCGGCTGATGATCTAATAACAACGCATGGAAAAAATAAAATACCCCAAAATAGAGTAAAAGAATACAAAATATGTAAACGTATTACTAACTGATTCACGTAAAAATATAGGCCTTCCACTAATTCTACCCTTAATTTCGATATTATAATATTGTGACACTTATCGCTAAGGTCCGTTTCGTGATTTAATTTAATTACCCAGATCCCGAAACGGACCTTAGCGATAAGTGTCACAATATTATAATATTACTTGTGAGAAACAGTTTCCCACAAGTTTTTCATTTAAAATTTTTTTTTTTTTTTGGCCTTCGGGCCAGCCCAGTCAGTCAGCTGGTAGAAACTCGCTATTATTTGTTAAGTAACACCGGTTGGACAAGCGACTTTGAATGGTGACCAGTTGACAGCCATCCATGAACAAACTCTACTGGGAGTCCCTGTTCAAACTCATGTTCAATCTACGTCAAAAAAAAAAAATACAGCAAAAAGCAGCCATAAAATTGGGTAGTTGTCAACAATGTACAGTTCCCGATAACAAATAAGAGCTAAAAAAAAAAAGAAAAAAAAAATTTATGAACAATGTTAAAAACGTCGATGGAGCTGAGACTTCATCAATTAACGTAGTGCTGTAATTGACTATCCATTACAGTGTTCTAAATGATGCACTTAATGCTACACTTATCTATTCACGTCGGAGTTCTATCACTAGACTGTGTCTCCACTCACGTCTATTTATCATGTGAGTTTTTTCCAAATTTTGTGTTATCACATTCACTGATTGTTTCCAGCAGATTGTGAATTTCCTAAATGAAGAAAAAAAAATCTGGTGTGAAACACTGACACAACTTTCTCTTGCCAATGCAAATAATTTACAATATAATTTAACATTAGTAATAAAATATTAGAAATAAACAAAAAACTAACCTCAATAAACATAACCTTATTTTAATCATGAGTGAAACACTCAAAATGAAAATCAACCTCAGTCTGGCTTAAAAATACGGAAAATCACTATTTCACACTAAACTAGGCTCTGTAGAGAAAAATACGTTAAATAAAAGTTGTAGATCTTTAAATTTCCTATAAATTTGGTTATATACACTTTTGTCGTAAAATGCATACTAAGGCCAAAATCTTAAAAAAATCGATTTTTCACACGTTTTCGTGAGAAAAAATCAGAAAATCGCTAATTACTGCTAAACTAAGCGTCATACAAAAAAATGTTTGAAACAGAAGTTGTAGGTTTTTAAATTCTCTACAACTTTTATTATATAAGTTTTTGCGCTAAAATTTATATTAAAGCCGTAATCTTAAAAAAACAACGTTTTTACGTGAAAACAGCCTCACCGAGAATTTCAGCAAACATGGCGCCTACCCTATCTTGTAGAGAATAAAAAATTGATTGAAACAGGCGATTTTAAAAAAATCGTAGGACCAGTTTTTGAGAAAATCGCAAAAAACTGAAAAATTATACGAATAAACTACTACTTCCGGTTGACCGATTTTGATGAAAATGTTCGTGTCGCGTCCGGTAGTGGTATGTAACTTAAGTTTCAAGTTTCAAGTTCGTACAATGTTCCGTTCTTGAGATATTCTGTTCACATACACACACACACACACACACACACACACACACACAAACCAATCGCTAAAAACATGTTTTTTGGGTTCAGGGGGTCTGAAAACGTATAGATCCGGTGAAAACTCGATTTCGAAAAATCGACATGAAAACAATACTTTCCTTCCTATATATTCATATAGGCAAGAGAAAGTAAAAATACCTCTTAAAAATAATGCATGTTAACTGTAGAAATAATCAGGTAACAAAATATTAAACGCAAAAATACGATCTAAAAATATTTTAATATAATTATTCAACAAGAACAAAATAAAACACAAGGTTATTTTTTGTTCTTCATTAGATTTTTTTTTATAGGCTCTAAATTTAGAAGTGTTAAACAGTTTCGGTGCGTTTAGTTTAGGCTTCGTATTGGGTCACGCTATTCAGTTGAATTCATTAATGCAATTTGGCGGCGCATAAATTTAATGAAATACCAATTAATAAATAAATGGGTTTTAAATAGAATACATTAAATACTAATTTATAAACAGAAACATTTGCATAATATGGTTTTGCGTATAAAATTAATAATTCAGAATTAGTAAAACTCGGCTGGAATACACTTCTTCGTGAGCTGAAGCAGTTTCATCCAGTCAGGTGATTTTTTTCCTTGAGTTGTTACGGATCATTAAAGACCACGAAAAGTAGGTTAACTTTAAAATTTTCTGGAAACTTTTGCATCCCATATTTTCAGAACTCGTTCATTGTAGAGGTTTCTCTTACGCTCGTTCATTAATTGTTTGGTTTTTAAACTTTGCAGAAACTCTCAAAGTCGGCAAATTAAAATATAATCGAAATTAAGGGTAGAATTAGTGGAAGGCCTATATTTTTACGTGAAACAGTTAGTATTATGTTTACATATTTTATTTTATTTTACTCTATTTTGGTGTATTTTATTTTTTCCATGAGTTGTTATTAGATCATCAGCCGAAAGCCTGGTTTCAACTTCTAGAGGCTTTCCTAAGTAAAACGAGAACTGAAGCGGTTTTCTATTGTTTTCCTCATTGAGTGAAAAAGTATGCTTGTCAGCATGTCAGGCCCTCTGTAAAGCATTTAGTTTCCATCCTGTAAATGACACCTTGACTTCATTAGAAATAAACAAAAAACTAACCTCAATAAACATAACCTAAATTTTTTAATCATGAGTGAAAGACGCAAAATGAAAATCAACCTCAGTTCGGCTTTAAAATACGGAAAATCGCTCTTTCACGCTAAACTAGGAACTGTACAAAAATATGCTCAGAATAAAAGTTGTAGATCTTTTAATTCCCTATAAATTTGATTATAGCCCTATACACTTTTGTCGTAAAATGCATACTAAGGCCAAAATCTTAACAAAATCGATTTTTCATACGTTTTCGTGAGAAAAAAAACAGAAAATCGCTAATTACCGCTAAACTAAGCATTATACAAAAAAAATGTTTGAAATAAAAGTTGTAGGATTTTAAATTGTCTACAACTTTTATTATATAAATTTCTGCGCTAAAATGCATATTAAAGCCGCAATCTTAAAAAAACAATTTTTTTACGTGAAAACAGCCTCACCAAGAATTTCAGCAAACATGGCGCCAACCCTACTTGTAGAGCATAAAAAATTAGTAAACCAGGCGATTTTTAAAAAAATCGTAGGAACAGTTTTTGAGAAATTCGCAAAAAAGTGAAAAATGACACGAATAAACTACTACTTCAGGTTGACCGATTTTAATGAAAATGTTCGTGTCTGGTCCAGTAGTAGTATGTAACTTAAGTTTCAAGTTTCAAGTTCGTACGATGTTCCGTTCTTGAGATATTCTGTACACACATACACACACGCACACACACGCACGCAAACACAAACCAATCGCTAAAAACATTTTTTTGGGTTCAGGGGGTCTGAAAACGTGTAGATCTGGTGAAAACTCGATTTTGAAAATTCGACATAAAAACAATAGCCTACTTTCCTTTCTATATATTCATATAGGCAAGAGAAAGTAAAAATTAGTACTTAAACGACTTTAACCTTAGTAACAGGAAATGAACATAATTCTATTTTGGATTTACGGAAGAGCATTCGACAGTTAAAAAAGTTCATAGACAATCCGTGCCACGGTAGAATCTAATAGTTGCCAAACTACAAGTCTAAATGATGCCCAAGCTTTTGATAAAGTATGGCAAACAGTCAGTTATCTGCTCTAAGAGTAATATATTTCACTATACAGCTAGACCCTGTGGTCAATGAAGTGAAGGTGTCATTTGCAGGGTAGTAAGTAAATGCTTTTCAGAGAGCCCGATATGCTGATAAGCATACTTTTCTACTCAGTGAGGAAGGCAAACCACCTTACTCTTCGCTTTACTCAGTAAAGCCTCTAGAGGTTCAAACCAGCCCTTCGGCTGATGACCTAAACAACAACACAGATTCTGAATATTTTTGCTAGTTCCCATTTTTTTATCCCTAATTTGTGGTTATTGCAATCTGTTTAATTCAGAACAATAAGCAACCCTATGACCCAATGAGATGAGAATGATGTGCATGACGTGTAAATGAGGTGTAGTCTTGTGCAGACCCAGGCCGACCGTTCCTGAGAAAGTATGGTTAATTGAACTTCAACCATCAAAGTACACCGGTAACTACTGTCTAGTATTCAATTCCGTATAAAATGAACTACCTTTACTAGGATTTGAACCAGGAACCTTCATCTCCGAAAATCAGCTGTCAAACGATTTTGGTGACGACTTTACCTCGAGACCAACCCGGTAGTTCCCATTTTACAGTTGTAAATTTAAATCAAATAAGTAAAAATCAGATCTAATTTCTTTAATCAGTATCATAAAATTTATCTTTCTTCAGATCGCAGAGTTAAATTTCCTCTTTATTATGTTAGTAATTTGAATAAAATATATGAAATACTTAAAAAGATAAGATTTTTCTACGAAAACATATTTTCCGCTATTTTAGGGGATGGGGGTATATAATACATTCTTTCAGATTATTATATTTCATTTTTAAAAAAATGCTTTTTCCATATATTACATATTATTACATAAAACAGAATGTTTCTGTAAATCAGTAAAAGAAATGAAAAAAGGTAGATATAACATATTTTACTTTATTTTTTGTAATAATTTATTTGTTTAAAAGAAAAAAGATTTCTGCTGAAGCTGAAATGTTTGTAATAAATCAAATTAAAAAAATCGTTTAATTTAAAAACATTTTAAAGAAAGATAATAAATTTATTACTTTATATCCGCAAATTATATTTACCAATGGGATTCTATTTATTTCTTGAATAAATTTTCCTTTTGTAACATTGACTTCAGTAATTAATCAATGGCGGAAATAGAGGTAAACAATATTAAAGCAAAAACAAATCAATATCAGAATACCTATAGGGAAACAAAATATTAAAAGCACATCCTTCATTTTAAAACGGAAAATTATATTTTCGAACGTAACTTGATATTTTACTCGAAATAAACAATCATAAAATTCAGTAAACATTCCAATTAAATTCAGATGTTTGTAATTTTGAATGGAACGAATATTTATTTTAAATTTGTTAATTTTTACCAAAGGAAATTAAAAAAGTTAAAGGAAAGGAAAAAATAAAAATTTTACTGTGGTTTTTGAAATAGATTGTTACCTATATGAAAAGGAGGAAATCAGAAAATTTTCAAATAAATGACAGCCTATGTATTTGTGGGTTATAATTTTTGTTACCAAGTTTTTCATGTAATTTTTTCCTTAAAATAAAACAGTAGGTATAGAGGCAAACCTCCGTAGAATTGCAATATTGTTGAATTTTAACTCTTTTTAAATTTTTTTCTTTTATTAATTTTAAATTAAATAAAATTTGTCTGGAAAAAACGTACATGAAGTTCAGCTGCACGATATAGAAGAAAAACACTTTTGTATTCACGCGAAACTTTGTCATTATTATACTGCTATGAAACCTGAGGAAACCGATGGATGGAAAACCCTAAACAAAAAAGGTTTCTTAGAGGATCTAGAAAAAGATGAAATCGGAGGAAGATTGTGGGAGTTAATAGGACTGAGAGAGAGAAAGGAGATTGAAACCAGTTAAAATATTGAAAGATGATCAGAAGATTCTCTTAACCTCTTATGAGGAAAATAAGACTTTTGTTTCATGAACACATTTCAAGATTAAGTAACAGAAGTTTCAGCAAGAAGGCTTTGACTTCTGAAAAAAAACAAAGTAAAATCAAAGTAGGTGGTTAGAAATACTGTGGAAGCACGGTAAAATAATTTTCAACTATTACGAGTACACACTAAATCAAGTTACATCTTATATTAAAAAATATATTTATAGACCCTAATGTTAATTTCTTTAAAAGTATAAATCTCGCTCAATTTTTAGAATCATTTCATTTTTGGTAAATTCAATTTTCTAAATTTTATAAACTTGTAAACTCTATCTTGGTAAAGAAACCTTTCATAATATTAGTGTTTACTTGTGTAAGGCCAAAATAAACTGAGGCTAATATAAAATACAGTTTATGTTAGCTTTTATTAATCTATTAAACATTTAGGTTATATTTTATATTGTTAAGCTACAGTGTATCAAATTATAGTATTTAGCGTATTCGATTATCCGAAGTATTTAATAATCAGAACCGCTCTCAGCTCAGAACCCAATCAGTATGGATGACTGACGCTCCACTGTAGCGTATTCTTTGTATTGTCACCGCCTGCCTCCCAATATTAGCGTCTGCACACAGTCCCCACTACCGCCTGATGCAGAGAGCCTACAGCCTCTCCCCACCACCTTGAGAGGTATTTAAGAGAGCGTTCTCGCCCGCGAGAGTGTATACTCGTTACACTACGCTACCGGTGGCGGACCCTACATTCCCGCACCGGTCAGCCTTCGCCGGCCCGGAGAGAGCCGCTTCGGCCGCGCTACCGGCTGACGGCCTACGCCAACCCGACACTGCGGGGCTCTGGGGGCCACCACTGCCACGCTCTAGTGGGGACCCAACTGCCGCTGAGGGAAGGCTAGGCCTAAACCCGGTAGCCGAGCCGTCACTCTTCGGGCTCCGCTTCTACCACGCCGGCTCGCCGCTTCCAACCGTCAACAACGGCCCTTTTCAGGGCTTCAACACAATTAAACGGCCCTTTTCAAAGCCACCAATTTTACAAACAAGGTTTCGCCACGTGTCGTCGGCCCCAGTCGACGACAGTATCTTTGGAAGTGTAGTACACAAGGAAATAATTTTAGCCCCAACCTGTATTATATCAGGGGTTCTAGGTTCGATTTCAGGTCAGGTTTAACATTTTTCATAAAAAATTGTAATTATTTATTTTAATTCGAAAATTAAATCAGAATATAAATATATTCATAAATCTGATATTCGTACATTTTATATTAAAATAAAAAAGTAAAATTCAAACAAAAGTAACAGTTTCAATTGTAGGATTGAAAGTAGGATTGTTAAAAGAAAAAGATGAAAATATTTCGTATGTGTGTATTAGAGAGAGAAAAACAGAGAGAGTAAATAAGTTGAAGTTTGTTGTTAGATTCTCTTTCCGAAAGATTCGATGCACGATTCGTTCTTCAAATTGCTTTCAATTCGTTCGCACAAGACTTTTCTCCTATACATCATCACCACACTGCATGAAAGATCAGCCGTATTATTTTTTGTCAATATAACCTCTTGCTTTATACACAACAATATTCTCCCTCCTCTCCTTGTCTTTCACTTCGTTCTCATTTCCCAACTTTTCTTGTTTCTTTCTTCATTTTTTCTTCTTTAGGCCTACTCTATTTTCAACTATTCAACTCCGTATTGAATACAACTCCCAAGTTTGATGTAGATGATTGATAGGCAACATTTTTTACTTTATCTTTCCCTATATGAGATATTGAGAAAGAAAGAAAGTATTGTTTTCACGTCGATTATTCGAAATCGATTTTTCACCGGAAATACACGTTTTCAGTCTTCCTGAACCCAAAAAAACGTGTTTTTATGCATTGGTGTGTGTGTGTGTGTGTGTGTGTGTGTGTGTGTGTGTGTGTGTGAGAGAGAGAGAGAGAGAGAAAGTGTGTGTGTGTACCGAATATCTAAACAACAGAACATCATACGAAGTTCAAACTTGGAACTTAAATTAAGTACATAATAACACCAACACGTAATAAAAAATAATATTATTAGACATAATTAAATAGCCTTAATTTGTTACATTATAAATAGGCAAATTTTAGTAATTAACTGCAGGAGTTCTAATATTGAGTGGCATCCTCCTTTAACCTCTATCATGTTTAAAAATATACTATATAAATTGTATGCGTATTTACTTGTTTTTATCAGAGGCGGCGAGAAAAACTCATGTTCACTCTCTCACGATGGGGGAAGTAGAGTTGACTTCAATTGAGGCGTCCTCGTCCAGCCCCAAGGAGTTCACAACCGCCTTACCAACCAAAAACCCGCCGCCTGGTCACTTGATCCGACATCAGCAAAGAACCCTCCACCTTACTTGGAACTGTTTATACAATACTACTAGGAAAATGTCGGGTTAAAAAAAATTACATACTCTCAGCGGGGCGTGGAAGGGAACCGTAGCCTAATTCCCCTCTCGCTGTCACTGACCAACACTCACCCTCTCACTTTCATTCATCTCTTTCATCACCAGCTTAGGAAATTAGTATGCTTATCTTCTGAGATTCATACAGGATTGATTTACTGTAACACAGGGCGATCCCGCTGATCTCCAGATGTCTTCTCTTTCCGCAGTCTTCTGGTCCCCCTCTCCGCGAACTGAGCGACCAACTTCCACATCTCCTCATCCCGCAGCATCGCTGCCCCTTCTCTCCCTCTCTCTCTCCCTCCCTCTCCCTCTCTCTCTCTCTCTCGCTCTCTCTCTCTCTCTTTCTCTGGGATCTACTGTGCAACGCCTATCTTCTCAGATATCTCCAGTCTGTCGAGGCCAAAATAGGGATATCTTTCAAAAATATGAAAAATGGAATCCTCCTCTTCACTGTCGCACAGTTGACATTTCGGCACTTCATTTAGTTTGAACCTCGTCAAACATGCCCCAAAGCAATCATGCTCTGTTAACAACTGCCTCAGTTCGTGGGTGGTATCACCAAATGTCCTCTTTATCCACACCTCGACATCTGAAATGAACCTCCTTGTTCAATTCCCGACCCTAGCTTCGCTCCATCTCCTCTGCCACCTGCTGAGTAATCGACCCCAACATTGCTCTTTATCAGCATCAGCTGGTTCCTCTTCCCTCCCGCACGCCACTAGATCCCATTGAGGCATTCCCGAAATTACCAGGGCTGCCTCCGTAGAAACAGATGCATATTTGCTGGTTGTGCAAAACCGCACAGTTGTAAATAAAGACAAATAAAGTGAAAAACGTTAGGTACCATGAGAGAAGTCGAAACGAACCTTTTCACGAAAATCGGTCAACTAAGAATAGTTAGTTATTCATGCAATTTTTCACATTTTTTCCAAATTTCTCAAAAACGACTCCTACAGTTTTGTTTAAAATTCCCTTATTTACTACATTTTTGTGTTCTTCAAAACTGGAAGCGCCATTTTTTCTGATATTGATTAAGGGTTAAAGTTTGCTGTCCTAATATCCATTTTCGGGTAAATGTGTTATAATCAAAGTTGTAGAAAGTTAAAACACCTACAATTTTTCTATAGAGCCTAGTTTATCGCCAATTTGTGATTTTCTGTATGTTTAAGTCCTACAGAGGTTGATTTTCATTTTGCGTCGTTCAATGATGTTTAAAAATATTAGTTTATGTCTTTCATATTAGATTATAGGTTATATGTTTCATTATTTGCATTGGAAAGAAACATTTTTGTGTTTCACACCACAGTTTTTTTAAATATATATAAAACCATTCTTAAACAACCAGATAAGAAAATTGGTGTACAGTTCGTGTACGTGTTTTAGTATGTGTATACGAGAATAAATTTTAATTCAAATCTTTTTCTTCAAATTCGTAATGATCTTCTCTATTTGTAAAAGAATAAAAGTTCAAATTCATGATGAGTTAGTGTGTTTTATATTGAAATGATTATCATCTTGGTAATAAAAAAATTAAGTAGTAAAAGTTTGAAGGGAATAAAATGAGAGAATGAAAAGGATTTATATGTGAGTAATTAAGGCAAATTACAACTTACAATGACAAGAACTGTAAATGTTTGTTAATGTAAACGACGAATACAAATAACCTGGAACGACATTCCACCTTATGAACAAGAAATAAAACTAAAACGTTGGGGTACATTGTTAAAATAAATTCCGGGCATGAATAATAAATTAAATCTAGCTGAAGAGCATGTAATAGCAACAAACATTATGTTTTCAGAACGTGTAGTACACGTATACCTTATAATTCAACTTCACTGTCTTCTTCGTTACTTAGAGCAGCTACCCGTCCAAAAGAAGAAAACTAATGCCGGCACTAATCAAATTTCAAATTATTACCTCTAAGAATTCAGAACATGATTTTCTAGCGGACCGAAAAATTAAATTTATTTCACCCGATGAATTTTTCTTCTCTCATTCTATTCTGGTAATTCTTTTCTCTCATTTTTAAATCAATCTTATTTTTGTTTTTAAAAACAACAAGTATGTAATTGATAGAAATAATGTTTATTTGTTAAACTTTTCTAAAAATTATTGTGAAAATAAAAATCTAATTGAAAATTCTTAAATTTTTTTATTGTCAATTCAACGAAACACCATTGAAAATCACCGTCTATATGGTGTATGAGCGTAAATTTTGAAAATTAATAATTAAGAGAATATTTTTTAAATAAAACAATCTTAAAATTTACTTTATAAATGAAGTAGTTAAGTCAAGCTACAGTGTTTTTCACAAAAAATTGTATGATCACCTCAACGAATTGATCACCAAACTATCGGATGCATCATTACCAGGGAATCCGCAACGCAGGTTGAAACGGCAATGGGCCCGAAATCTTCTATAAAGTGATTTTTTTTTATTACTTTCTCTTGCCTATATGAATATATACGAAGGAAAGTATTGTTTTCATGTCGATTTTTTGAAATCGAGTTTTCACCGGATCTACACGTTTTAAACCCCCTGAACCCAAAAAACATGTTTCTACCGATTGGTCTCTCTGTGTGTGTGTGTGTGTGTATGTGCGCGCGCGCGTGTGTGTGTGCGGGCGCGCGTGCGTGCGTGAGTGTGTGAACTTGAAACTTGAAACTGAAGTTAGAGACCACTATCGAACCCGACACGAACATTTTCATCGAAATCGATGAACCAAAGAAATAGTTTATTCGTGTCATTTTTTACTTTTTGTGATTTTCTCAAAAACGGGCCCAACGATTTTTTTAAAATTGCCTCGTTTACTAAAATTTTTATGTTCTACAAAATAGGGTAGGCACTATGTTTGCTGAAATTCTTGGTGAGGCTGTTTTCACGTAAAAAAATTGTTTTTTTAAGATTACGACTTAATTATAAATTTTAGCGCAAAAATGTATATAATAAAAGTTGTAGCAAATTTTAAATCCTACTACTTTTATTTCAAACATGTTTTTGTATAACGCTTAGTTTAGCGGTAATTAGCGATTTTCTGTTTTTTTTTCTCACGAAATCGTGTACAAAAAATTGATTTTTTAGAAGATTCAGCCTTATTATGCATTTACGACAAAAAAGTATAACCAGATTTATAGGAAATTAATATATCTACAACTTTTATGTAGAGAATTGTTCTCTACAAAGCCAAGTTTAGCGTGAAAGGGTGATTTTCCGTATTTTTAAGCAAAACTGAGGTTGTTTTTCACTTTACGTCTTTCACTCATGATTAAAATAAGGTTATATTTTTTGAGGTTCGTTTTTTGTTTATTTCTAATGTTAAACAAGAAACTAACCTCAAAAAACATAATCTTATTTTTTTATTTATAATGTTATCATGCGGTCTTTGGTTCGAATCCCATTCAGGCACGGCATATTTTCATACGTTACAAAAATCGTTTTATCTTTAACCGTCTGTATTAGCAGTAATTGTAGAACTTTCGGACGTTAAACCAAAAAAAAAAAAAAAAAAAAATTAATGTTTTATTACTAATGTTAGGTTATATTATTAATTATTTGCATTGGCAAGGGAAAGTTCTCTGAGTGTTTCACACCAGATTTATTTTGTTTATGTAACTCTTAAATGGAAAATAAAATGTACTACTATTTATTACCATTATTATTTTATTACTAAAACATTTTATCATAATATTGTATGCAATTTTATTGCAGAAACCAACTAGAAATTAAGTAGAATCGTTAATACTAATTAAATGCATAAAATATAAATTGACAAATGTTTATGTAGTGAATATAAAATAAAAAAATACTGAATTGTAACTTCATTAGCGTTAATGATAATAACAATAGAGTGTATGTAGTGTACACACTATATAGTGTGCAATTTATATATCACTTGTTTGACGTATATAGTATTATTAATGCGAATTGTATACAGTACTAAATTAATTGTCGATTATTTGAAATAGCAGTAACAAGAGAGACTATATATATAGGATAGTCGGTGCTGCATAATCGTTATCGCGTCATCTCGAATAGCTTCATTATAGATTGTCGCTGAACTGCATTTGTTTAATTACAATATCGTTGTGTTCATCTCGTTTAATGAACGGCCATCAATTTGTTCTGGTTCAAATTTATAGGTTGCGTAAAAACTTATTTCGGTTAAATTTCTGAAATTAAATATGAAAATTACTAACTAATCACAGTGTTTATCTAAATACCGTATTTCCTCGATTCTAAGACGCACCTTTTTTCACAATTTGATATCTCGAAAACCAAGATGTGTCTTACATTCAAGGGTGTCTTGCAGTCACTTATTATCTTTGAACCGGTATATTAGCACTCACGGTTACTTAACTAAACGGTAGGGATCATCAACAATATGCGCAGTGACAAGCTTCGCCCCCTGACGTCACTGGTCACCAGTGACAGCCGACGCACGATGCGTACGATGTCCGTCTGTGATGTTTACTAGTCTTTAATAATGGTGTGTTGTGCAATTTCCGGGTTTTCTCATCACAATTATCACCAAAAAGAGTAGGGCATTATAAGTTTCACCGTTTTTCAAAGGCCATTGAAACTAGATTGAAGTGGATAAATGCTTGCCACCGGGCCGATTCATTTTTTGCTGATAGTGGTCGCGTGTGTTTAGTACATTTTGATGAATTAGATTATGTACGCGATGTAAAGTCCGAGTTGCTACATCTTCCATTAAAACGTGTCCTTAAGAAGAATTAAGTCCCACGATTTGTTGTGCCGTTCTACGTACGATAAACCCGACTTGTTGTGAACGTAAAAATCGAACAGAAAAATGATACGCTCGTAAGGAAGTTTATAATATTTTAAACTCATCATCCGATTACAACACAGGTAGTTCACAAAATGAAGCGATAGCCGTAGAGGAAGGTAGGCCTCTTTTAATGAACAACCGCAAAATTTTAATGTTTTGCAGGAGTCAGAGGAAACTGATCTCTTAAAACGTGAAAACGCCGAATTAAAAGAAGAAAACAGGTTACTTAGAGAAAAACTTCAGGCCGCAAACGAATAATTATCCGAAACATAGAAAATAGAAAATTTCCTTAATGCTCCTCTGCAACTTAGCCTTCCCCCAAAGTCAGTTTCCCCCGTGGAACTCTTCCGAGCAATTCACGACCTGCCATTAGGCATAGCCCCGGGATATGATCTTATTACTTCAATACTTTTGCGCCATCTTCTTAGGAAATCCATCATACTCTTAACTCACATCTACAATTCCATTCTCCGAGTCGCTCACTTCCCTATTCAGTGGAAGTACTCTATCATAATTCTCTTCTTAAAACCAGACAAACCACCTCATCAACTAACTTCTTACAGGCCAATTAGCTTACTCTCTATTCTGTCCAAACTATTTGAGAAACGCCTTCTACCAACCCCTAGTACTGTATATCGATGCTTCAAACACAATTCCTGATCATCAGTTCGGATTTCGTTCATCTCATTCCACACTTCAGCAATGTTACCGACTTATTGATATAATCTCTTCAGCTCTTGAAATAATTTAAAAAATTAAAATCGATTTCTCTTGTAAACATACCTAAACAGCTATGTTTGTAAAAACAATGCAAAAATCCAACCGTCACTACGCACCGGCCGAGTTGTTGGGGACCAGACTACGTCATCTTATATCTCACAGCTTCTACGGGTGAACGCTACCATCTAGTACAGTAAATATGTTAGCACTTTAAACTACCTATGAGGCATCTACTATCCATGACAAAATAAAATAAATTATCTTTTAAAATTATCTGAGTCCATCTGACCCGGATGGTAGTACTCAGTAAGGGTCCCTGCCTGGGGTTACAGGTGAAAACCGGTCAACGGTCTCTACGGCGGATGAGGAAGAAATTTCCTACGGCGGAGAGGGCGGAAGAACCTAGGAGGTGGGTCTCTGAATGTAAACCCAGGGCCGGTCCAGAGGCTCTAAAGTGGCAGCCCCACTACTGGACTTGCCTTGCGCAGCGCTCGTAACGCGGCCAGGGGACATTTAAAAAAACTGACAGAAACCATAAGGAAAGCCGGACAGGAAATAAGGATAAATTATTGGATACGAAAAATCAAAAGAGTAAATGGATAGCGGAACAATTAATGTGTTGTATGGGTGTGAGACCTGGGCGCTTACTAGGCGACAACAGAGTAGTTTGAGAGCTGCGGAGATGAGATTTCTCAGGGCTACAAAGGGATGCACATTAGAGGATAGGTTGAGAAGTGAGGATATAGGTTGAGTTAGGTATATACAGCTTGGAAGATAAGATGAGAGCCTACAGGAGTAATTGGTGCATTCATTTGGAGCGCATGGGGGATCAGCGGTTTCCTCGCTTGGCTAGGTGCTACAGACCCAAGGGAAAAAGAAGTGTGGGACGTCCGAGAAGAAGATGGTTTCCGGAACGGGCAGACGTGCCTAATCCTTGAAGTGAAGAAGAAGAAGAAGAAGATCTTTTAAAATTAAAATAAAATAAACCTTCATAAATAATTATCTACAGTCTGTATAAGAATCAAACGGCTGTTTTGAGAACCGAGGGGTACGAAAAAGAGGCTGTTGTAAGAAAAGGTGTACGACAAGGTTGTTCTTTGTCACCACTACTTTTTAACTTGTATATAGAAGAGGCTATAAATGAAGTGAAGAAGAAATTTGACGCAGGAATAAAAATTCAAGGAGAAACAATAAAAATTCTGAGATTCGCCGATGATATAGTAGTATTAGCCGAGACAAAGAAAGAACTAGAGGATGCCTTAAATGGAATGGATGAGATTTTGAGAAAGGATTACTTCATGAAAATTAATAAGAACAAAACGAAAGTGTTGTGCAGCAGCAAGAGTGGTTTAGAAGAGATTAGAAATTTAAAAGTAGGCAACGAAAACATATAGGAAGTTAGGGAATTCTGCTATCTAGGGAGTAAAATAACAAAGGATGGTAGAAGCACAAGTGATATCAAGAGTAGAATATTGCTCAAGCTAGAAAAGCCTTTGAAATGAAAAACAGCTTACTGACTACAAACATTGATTTACAGATTAGGAAAAATTTCTTAAAACATTATGTTTGGAGTGTAGCATTATACGGAAGTGAAACGTGGGTGATAGGGGCTGTAGAAAAGAAGAGGATAGAAGATTTTGAAATGTGGTCTTATAGGAAAATGTTAAAGATTAAGTGGGTGGACAAAATAAGTAATTTAGAGGTTCTTAGGCGAGTGGATGTAAAAAGAAGTATATGGAAGCATCTTACCAAAAGAAGGGATAGGCTAGTGGGGCATATCCTAAGACATCCAGGTATTGGGCTATTAATAATGGAGGGTAATATTGAAGGAGTAAATTGTAGAGGGAGGCAAAGATTAGAATGTATAAAGCAAATTACAAAAGATGTAGGGTGTTACAGGTATGTAGATATGAAACGACTTGCGCAAGATAGAACAGGTTGGAGAACTGCATCAAACCAGTCGAAAGACTGATGACAAAAACAATTATTGGAATTCTTAGAAGTGACAACACACAAACGCAATCTTTGATTTTGAAACGCAGCTTGTGAATTTCCAGCGACATGTGGAATGGATGAGATTTTGAGAAAGGATTACTTCATGAAAATTAATAAGAACAAAACGAAAGTGTTGTGCAGCAGCAAGAGTGGTTTAGAAGAGATTAGAAATTTAAAAGTAGGCAACGAAAACATATAGGAAGTTAGGGAATTCTGCTATCTAGGGAGTAAAATAACAAAGGATGGTAGAAGCACAAGTGATATCAAGAGTAGAATATTGCTCAAGCTAGAAAAGCCTTTGAAATGAAGGCTTTTCATTTCAAAGTACACACAACTTACAAACTGAAAATATCGACACTCTTGATCAGATAGATTATACAGATGAAACTTCAGTCTATATCGATGTGCCTAGAAACTCACGGTCGATCTGAAAGGTGCCGAAGAAGTACAATAAAAAACTACTGGGTAGAAGAAACTGTGAATAACAGTATATTACGCATAACAGCCGATGGAAAAAATTCCTTCTTATTTGATACTCAGTCAAAAAAGTAAGTTCAAAAAAGTTATTATTTCTATCAACATCGTGTTACATTTAATTCTGTTACATCGCTCATTTCAGATAATAAAATTAATTTCACTTTATATTTATTTATTTATTTATTTCCTTTATTACTCCTCCAAAAGAGCTAATCTCGTGCTTGAAGGAGGATTACTCCAATTACAAAAAATACATTACACAAAATAAAACTAGGAGGATTACTCCAATTACAAAAAATACATTACACAAAATAAAACTACAATACACAACAATAATAGCACTGATAAAAAAAAAACAAAAAGTACGTATTAGTACAAAAAGTAAATATTAGAAATAAGATTTTGATGATTTTTCTAGATTTTATTATTTTCCAAAATTTCTACAGCCAAAATAAGCTGCGTCTTAGATTCATGGGCGTCTTAGAATCGAGGATATAAGGTAAAAATATACAAAATACTGATGTATGATTGATTGAATCTTATGATTAGTCCACCATATTGGATCAACCATCTTGAAATTGATTTTTCAATATATTTTGTACATTTTTATTAATTTTTTTTATCCCTAATGTGTGTTATTGTAATCTGTTTAATTCATAACAATTAGCAATTAGCTCAATGAGATAAGGATGATGTGTATGATGTGTATTCATTTTTTTTTTGGTTTAACGTCCGACTCTTCTGATGAGAGACGAGCACTTTACCAACTACGCAAATGCGGTCGGCTGATGTGTACTCTTGGGATCTTTTCCAAGATCTAACAAACTGTGCGGGTTGCCGGTAAACGCCTTAATGAAGCAGTAAACGCTAAAAACAGTACATTTGTCAACACAGGTGAGCAAACACGTTACTGCCTATGTCAGAGCAGAGTCCAATATCACATTATAGTATACTATTTTTCAAGGCTGATGAGCTGTAAACGTATGCATTGCCCCCTACCCACTTTATAGCTAGCCAATGACTTGTCAACAACGTTGCAAATACTTTCTCTTCTAGCTCTGTTAAAAATATCGTCAGCCATTTTTTTTTTTTGGTCTTTCAATAACAATTATTTGATTTCAGAAGATGGTAAAGACAGAGAGGACATAAAGCGTCGTATAAGAGAGGCAAAAGCTATTTTTATTGGTGAGCGACATGTGTTTTCCTCAAATAGTCTCAGGTTAGAAATGAGAAAGAGACTAATAAAAAGCTGCATTTGGAGTGTTGCCCTCTATGGCTCAGAAACTTGGACTATTGGTAAGGTGGAGGAAAAAGCACTCAATGCTTTTGAAGTATGGTGTTGGAGACGAATGCTTAAGTTGAAATGGACTGACAGAGTTAGTAATGAGGAAGTATTTCAAAGGGCTGAGGAGAACAGATCTCTTTTGAAAATTCTAAAGGACAGACGACACTCTTGGCTTGGCCTTGTAATAAGACACAATGAATTCACGTTAAGAATATTAGAAGGAATGATAATTGGACAAAGGGCTCGTGGAAGACCCCGGCTACAGTATTTGAAACAAATTACCAAAGATCTAGGGATCCAGAGCTACATCCAACTAAAAACTATAGCTCTGGACAGAAAACGATGGAAAGCTGCCTACCAATCGCATGATTGAAGCTAAAGAAGAAGAAGAAGATAACAATTATAACCTATAAACATGAGGAAGGCAATGGTAAACCACCTCACTCCTCGTTTTACTTAGTAAAACCTCTAGAGGTTCAAACCAGCCTCTCGGCTGATGACCTAAACAACAACAACCTATAAACATACAATCAGCTGATTATATTTTAAAGTATTTCATGTTAAAACGCGCTCTATAATCGATGTTTTCAGTATGCGATGAAAGACGAAAGTGAACTATTGCGGCTCTTATACGCATGCGCGCGTAATCTTTGTCAGGTACAATCTGACAACGCTGGCAAATGTTCTGATTGGTCTAAACGTGTGGAACAGCAGAGCAAATCAACCGTGAAAAGCATATTTTATAAATATATCTACATAAGCAAAGCGATTTATTTAGTGTTAGGTTAGTTTCATTGTCGTCAGTGAACGAATTGCATGTTGCATAACAGTGCGTTAGAAAAGGTCAACGTTACTGAGAATCACTGTCTATTGTTTAAATTTTATTTATTGTGTATCATTTTCGTAAGTAGTGTTTAGTAAATTGGTTATCTTTATTTATTGTTATTAGTCAATTATAATTAGTGAAAGAAAACTTTTTTACTCCACACAAGCTGGATGCCAATTTGAAAAATAACTAAATATTTCCTCTACGTATCTCCGCCAGGGATGAATCTAAGTAATAATAATCATCACAGACAATTCATTTAAAAGATAGTTATTCTTATTTATTCTTCAACAAACATATATATATTTATTTTAAACTTAAGAGCGAATTATTGTTGTTGTTGTTTTTAATGCGTCTACTATTCAATAGCTTCCAGATAATCACAGTTATTTAAAAATAGAATGATTAGTGTCTCTTTAACATTATGAACTTTGTATTCATTATTATGCATTCACGTTTACTATTAATTATATTTTTATTAGTATTTGTTAAGACTGAATGAGGGACCCACCCGTTTGGTTTGGCCTCCTGTCCCCCATTAAAATATTTTACAATTCTCTTTTCTTCTTCTTAGTTGCCTAGTATCCACACTTTTGTTATTGAAATCAAATAATTTTATTAAAATATTTATTTTAATCAGCTGGAGATATCTATTTTTATTTCAATAGACTCAAAAATAAACAACTCCAGGTGTCCAGTAAATTTGTCATATTACATTAGTTTGTTATTTATTATAAGCAATTTACTTGTAAATATTAGTCACTTTATTAATTGTTATTTTTACTTTTTCTTGCCTATGTAAATATATAGGAAGGAAAGTATTGTTTTCATGTCGATTTTTCGAAATCGAGTTTTCACCGGATCTACACGTTTTCAGACCCCCTGAACCCTAAAAACATGTTTTTTAGCGTTTGGTCTGTGTATGTGTGCGTGTGCGTGTGTGCGCGCGCGCGCGTACGTGCGTGCGTGTGTGTGCTCGTGCGCGTGCGTGCGTGCGTGCGTGCGTGCGTGTGTGTGTGTGAACAAAATATTTCAAGAACGGATCATCGTACGAATTAGAAACTTGAAACTTAAGTTAAATACTACTAGAGGACCCGATACAAACACTTTCATCAAAATCGGTCAACCGGAAGTAGTAGTTTATTCGTGTAATTTTTCAGTTCTTGCAATTTTCTCAAAAACGGCTTCTACGATGATTTTTTTTAAAAATCGCCTCATTAAGTAAATTTTTTATTTTCTACAAGATAAGATAAGCGCCATTTCTGCTGAAATTCTTGGAGAGATCGTTTTCTCGTAAAAAAATTATTTTTGTAAGAGTGCGACTTAAATATGCATTTTAGCGCAAAAATGTATATAATTAACGTTGTAGACAATTTTAAATCCTACAACTATTATTTGAAACATTTTTTTTTATAACACTTACTTTAGCGGTAATCAGCGATTTTCTGTTTTTTCTCACGAGTACGTGTAAAAAATCGATTTTTATAGATTTCAGCCTTAGTATAAATCGAAATACATATACATTTTATTTTTATTTTAATACATATACATTTTACGACTAAAGTGTATATTGAAATTTATAGGAAATTAAAAGATCTACAACTTTTTTAAGCATTTTTCGCTACAGAGCCTACTTTAGCGTGAAAATGTGATTTTCCTTATTTCTAACCCTCTCAGGTTGATTTTCATTTTACGTCTTTCACTCATGATGAAAATTAGGTTATGTTTTTTGAGGTTAGTTTATTCGTTCGTTTATTTTTAATGTTTTATTACGAATGTTAGTGTATATTGTTAATTATTTTCGTTGGCAAGAGAAAGTCGTGTGAGTGTTTCATACCAGATTTTTAGTTATAATAAATACTGAATTTTAAACTATACTGTGTTAATTATTATTTAATTTTCCCAGATCCCGAAACGGACCTTAGAGGTGTCCAATATTTTTGTGTGCATTCTGTACCGTTATATATACGTGTAATCATTCACTTTTTTGTCGTTTTCGATTTCCATTACCATCCTTTCCCCCCTTCCCGCTTAGTTCGTAAGCATTACATTGATTAATCACCTTTTAGCTTTTATACAAATATTACTTAACAGATTGGTTGTCAGTTTCATTTATACAAGTACTTTTCCAGCAGTTCAAAATTTTCGTTTTACATTTATTTTGTATTCGATTCAATCTCATAAATTTACTTTCAAATGCTATTAATGTTTTTTTTTATATTACCTCATAACGTTTTTTAAATTTATATATAATATATTTAAAAGGATAAGATTTTTTGTCACATTCGTCTCAGCTCTCGCTTGAATTCTTTCCAGTCAATTTTTTTTTACTTTCTCTTGCCCTATACAGAGTGGACCGGGAAGAAAGGAAACATTTTAACAGGTGATTGTAGATCTGAAAACAAGACAAAAGTTCGTATAAACATATGTCTGGAAATGCTTCGTTAGCGAGATAAGTCTAGCGAAAGATTTCGCCCAGATTTTCACTCCGAGGATTAAATGAAACCGGATTGAACCAATTAGAACGGTAATTAAGACAAACATTTGATCGTTTCATATGAATTTTGACTTGAAAAATTGATTAAACTAGATCCCAGAACTGTAAGTTCCTTAGTTTGTAAAATAACTTGCTTAAAACACAAAAATTTACTGTCAAAAAACACGTTTTTTACGTTTGAGGTGCTATAATTCCATTAAATGGCTAACAAATGCATAAAATCTATGAACAACAATTGTGAGAATTTAATTCTCATTTAATCCTCGGTTTCATTTAATCCTCGGAGTGGAAATCTGGGCGAAATCTTTCGCTAGACTTATCTCGCTAACGAAGCATTTCCAGACATGTTTATATGAATTTTTTGTCTTGTTTTTAGGTCTACAATCACCTGTTAAAATGTTTTCCTTTCCTCCTGGTCCACCTGTATAAATAATATATAGAGCATTGTTTTCATGTACATTTTTTGAAATAGAGTTTTCACCGGATATACAAGTTTTCTAGGCACCTGTACCAAAAAACACATGTTTTTAGCAATTAGTCCTGTGTGCATGTGAATAACATATCTCATGAATGGAATATAGTACGAAGTAGAAACTTGAAAAGTAAGTTAAGTATTAATATTACTTAACTTACTCACTTAGGACCCGACACGAAAATTTTCATCAAAATCGGTCAACCGGACGTAGTAGGTAGTTTATTCATGCAGTTTTACACTTTATTGCAATATTATCTCAAAAACGACTCTACGATTTTTTTTTAAATCGCCTCATTTACTACATTATTTGAGTTCTATAAGATAGGGTAAGCGCCATGCCTGCTCAAATTTTTTGGTGTGGCCTGTGTTCTCGTGTAAATAATTGTTTTTTTTTTATAAGATTACGGCCTTAATACACATTTTAGAGCAAAAACTTATATAATTGTTATATAGCGATCATAAACTTATACCTTTCATTCAAACATCTTTTTAACAACTTTTATCAGTTAGTGTAGTCAACTTTAACTGGTTTGATTCCCGATCAGATCTGGAGATTTTTCATCACTTATTTTCATCTAGTACCCTTCCCCCTTATGGAAGGCTTAATTTGCGTAACTGTCATAACAAAACAAAATTTTCCACTGAATCTGTTAAAGTTGCCTACTTGGAGCGTGGGTTTAATTTCTATACATAATCCCCTTCTTTACCACTTTTCTGAGTTTTCTTAGGTCGGGCCCTACTCAGCTTCTTTCCAATCTTTCAGCTTCTCTCAATCACCGAGTTGTTTCTCCTCCATTATTCTCTTGTCATCGCATCTTTTTCCCCAATTCATCCATAACTGAACCCATCCATTTCATTCTTGAAATTTCCTTTGGTCTTTATCCTCCATCACCAAGTCCAGTATCTTTTTAAGCACGCTTCCCTCTTCCAACCTACCAACATGATCAAACCATGGTAATTTTGTCTATAGAAATATTCATTCAGGGTATCCATATATTCCAGTCTCAGTCTTCCTCTCGTGGGACGAACTTCCATCGGTCCATCAACCAGTGGAGTGAACCAGGTCGAATGTTACACCGGAAATCCAATTATACTGGTACTTCTTTCTTTGGTTATTTTTAGTAATGTTATTCCTTTACCCAATCTTTTAAGTATAATCTCATTGGTCACTCTTTCTGTCCATGGAATCTTAAACATTCTCCACCAACATCACTTCTCAGAGGCTTCCAGGTTTCCTAACCAATTTTCGTATAGTCCATGTTTCTAAGACGTAAGTTTCTATATTTCTAATAAAGCTTCAAACAAAATTATTTCTGGTTTTCCGAGAAATACTACTTGATATTAGCGTCCTTTCTTCTTTGAGATTGCTTCCTTACCTTTTTTTTGGTTTAACGTCCGACTGTTTTGGAATTACTGCTAACGCAGACGGTGAAGGATGAAATGATTTTTGTAACGTACGAAAATATGCCAAGCCTGAATGGGATTTGAACCCAAGACCGCAAGATGAGAGGCGAGCACGTTACCAACTACGCTAATGCGGCCGGTTCCTTACCTTATTACATTTGGCTCTTTATAAACTGTTGTGCACCTACCATGAGATGTTATAAAACTCCCAAAACATTTAAATGTATAGAATTGTGCGAGTTAATATTTTTTAATCTATAATACAACCTTCTGTTTGCCTTTTTTAGTGCAATTCATGATTTTTCTTAATGATTATTCTCATAGCCCAAA
Organism: Catonia carolina; assembly: GCA_035578175.1. Classification (NCBI taxonomy): domain Eukaryota; kingdom Metazoa; phylum Arthropoda; class Insecta; order Hemiptera; family Achilidae; genus Catonia; species Catonia carolina. The sequence goes on from JAQMRL010000004.1 coordinate 74,283,082, forward strand.
TCATTCTTAAGGATGATTTTTTTATATCCAGTTCGTTTCGTAGCATTCCTTCTCCATCTTTACCCATTTGATCACATAATCTGGAAACAATAATAATTTCTACAAACAACAATTTGTATAAAATAATTTATGAAATTTCTATTTAAATTTAATAACAGATAAACAATGGTTTAATCATTTGTATTTAAAATTCTATTTATTTTAATGGGTTAAGTTTTAGGTTTGTGAATAATGAAAATGGTCTGTAATCGTCCAACCATTTTCTATAAAAAAAACACTGGTCACTCTAATCCCTGATTCTTTTACCGTTCGTTCATTCGTTAAAATAAGGTTATCTTTAAAAAAAACACAAACAAAAAGTAACAGGCGGTAGAATAAAATAAAAAAGTAAAAGCAACTTGATAAGCGGCTTGGAAACAGAAGGCTGAGAAAAGTTCTGTTTTCCGATAGAAACTTTTCTTTTAAATAAGCCCACTGGTTGTCATGATTTATGCTTGGACTTCTCATTTTCTTTTCAAAAAAGAAAAACGAAATAATATTATCCGACGACTTAGCTTAAAGGCTTAAATTTTATAATTAATTATAATCTCGCTTTCTGTTTGTAATAATCCGACTTTTCTAACTTCTCCTTTTTATATATTCATTTTTATTTTTTAAACAATGTTTTAAATCTACAAATATAAAAATAAAATAAAGCAGATGGAAATCAAAAGAATATACAACTTTTCAAAATCCTGTTCCGTTTCTGTCTTAAGTTACTTTGACGCTGAAAACATCAAACATTATATATTATATTTTTCTTATTAAACTACAGTCAATTTTATACTTTTCGTACCATTTATAGAATGAGATTACATTATGGTGCCTTGAAGTGGGTGATTTTTTTTAAAAGAGGGACACCAACGCATCCAATCAACTTACCAGGAGGGTCGGGGACTCTAATATCTGCGTTACTATACTCTAGCTCTAACCAAAAACTCTCCGTTTAAAAGCACCGATATCTTTTGTTTGGCAATGAAACTTAGGCTTTTATTAGGAGAAGAATTTGAAACTTACGAAAATGCGTTTTCTGCGAAGATTGTTGGAGGGAGGACAGGATTTAAAATTCGCGATACAAGGAAAGATTTGCAGTCAATAAGTGCAAACTAGAGAATTAGTTATCACAGTAATAAACTGATGAACAGGCACGTATCCACAATTTTTTTCGCGGGGGAAAATAAAATATTGTAAACGAACGCGCGCGCGCGCGCGCACACACACACACACACAGATATATTTTTTCCTTGTTTAGGGTCAATTATAGACCACTTGAGGTAATTTTAGACTTTTCTGGAAACTCTTTTTGCTGCTCCATTCTCAGCATTCGTTTACTGCAGGCTTTTCTCCTTTCTTTTGTCCGTCCGGTGTTTTATTTTTGCTTTTAATGGAAGACCTTAAAGTTCGTAATTAGTAGTTGTCTGAATTTGGTGTGGTTCTATAAGTTTTCTCGATTTATTCCGATTTCTCAGTAACTTTTCTGACTTCTTTAAGCTATTCATCAGACACCTTAAATCTATTGTTTAATTTCTTGAAAATTTGTTTTGTCAACCGGTTGTTATACCACTCTATACAGGTTTTCGTAAAATTGTAGCCTTCTTTTTGTAATCGTTTCCATTATTCGTTTATATTCCTTGTATACACACACACACATACACATTTTTTCGTGGGGAGGGGCAAATGCCCTCTTGGCCTCCTTCTGGATAGGTGCCTGTTGAGGCACTTACCGTTTAGTGGCATTAACCCTTAACAGGCACTAGACTGTTCAGTTCAGTTCAAGTTGCGGCACGGTTATAAATGACTGACTGCTAAACAGTTTATTGTAACAAATACGTTAAAGAAAAGATCTTCGTATTGTATGTAAACATTGATTGTACGTAAGTAAGAGAGGCCGGATTTCAAAATTTTATGATTTTGAAAAGTTGTTTCAATTTTGTTTGTCCCCAGTACCAAGATACTTTTGTCAATGTAATTTATTACGTTTACAAAGAACAATACATGTATGAGTGTGTTTGTGTGTGTGTGTGTGTGTGTGTGTGTTACGTTTTCCAAACAGCTAATGGCAAAATAAAAGCGTAACAACAGAGTTCCGCTCTACCTATATAGAAGTAGATATTTACTCAAACAATATTTGTCTATTGAAAGAAAACAACAAATTTTACAACTGCCATAAAACAGTATTTTTGACTCTTAGTATTTATCAACTTTATTTTTGTTCGTTATAGTCACCCGTGTGACCTTCATTCTGTTTTGAAATTTTTAGATATTTTAATTGGCTCAATCATTTAAAAAAACGTTTTTATTTGCAACTGTACAAACAAGACTAGAAAATTTTGTCGGAATGTTGAATTAAATTTTAAAAATTGCTTAGACAAAGACACCGCCCAATAAAAGTACTCCAAAAAAAATTTAATTCAGTTGAATTTAAATTTTGAATTAGATTTTTATAAAATACTAAATATAATAATTTTTAAATTAAAATTTATTTATATTTTTTAAATTTCTATCGTGTAAATGTATCATGTCTATGCTATTTATTTTTCAATTGTATTTGTGCGATTCCGTGTAGAATGGGATAATTATGTTCCGTACTTATGGGATTGAGTTAAAGAAAAAACAAAAATAATGGCATTCACTGGCAAGTTTCCCACTAGATCAAAAATTGTGGTAGATGACAAAGTGTTGGAACAAGTATCACAATACTGCTACCTCGGCTGCAATATTAGTTTTAAAGATGATTTAGATATTGAGAAGAAGATAGGGAAATTCCAATCAATATGTGGTAATATCAGCAGAACCCTGGGGAAAAAAGCGAGGAAAGAAACTACCATGAAGTTTTATAAAGTGATGGCTGCTCCGGTCCTCCTCTACGGAAGTGAATCATGGGTGTGACATAAAATTTATTGAGTTATCATTATAATGCTTTGCTCATTAATTGGTAAACTGTTTTAAATCCGTTTTGTCAAATCCTGGTTCATGCAAAGCAGTATTACTGCAGGCTACATTATTGTTCCCATCGTAATCCACTGATATTAACTTAATCAGTGGTAGCAGACAAATGTACGTACAATCCTACATGTCATGGTGATAGGTTCAAATCAATTGATTTTATTGGTATGTTGTATTTTTTGGGCGTTTAAAAACACAGAAACAGTAGATATTTAATAACAAATTTTTGAAATATTTCTCTCGATTTTTTTTTACTGTACGTCATTCCACTTTACTTAAGAACTTTGTTCATATTATTCATATCTCCCAGGCAAGAGTAGTGCAATATTTTGGCTTGTGGCTTGACAAACTTGGAAGCATCATCTGCGTACAAAACGTTTAGAACTTAACCGCCGCCAGAAGCTACTCTTCTGCTTAATTAACCCTCGATCAAAATTTAACCTCCGTTCCAAAATTTTAATTTACATAACTCTTTTCTGGACTTATGCAGACCTAATCTGGACTTACGGTGTCCAGCTCTTTGGAGTAGCGGCAGAGAGTAACTTAAAAACAATCCAGGCCTTTTAATCAAAATTAAAAGATCTATGCGGTCTTGGGTTCAAATCCCATTCAGGCACGGCAAATTTTCATACGTTACAAAAAATCATATCAGCCTTCACCGTCTGCATTAACAGTAATTCAGTAATTGCAGAACAATCGGACGTTAAAAAAAATTTATCAAAATTCTTAATAGTTGCTTCTGGCACTCATTTTTACTTTCTCTTGCCTATATGAATATATAGGAAGAAAAGTAGGTACTGTTTTCATGTCGATTTTTTGAGAATGAGTTTTCACCGGATATACACGTTTTCATACCCCCTGAACCTAAAAAACCATGTTTTTATCGATTGGTGTGTGTGCGTGTGTGTGTGTGAACAGAATATGTCAAGAACGGAACATTGTACGAACTTGAATTTTAAGGTACTAGATACTACTACCGGATCTTACACGAACATTTTTATCAAAATCGGTCAACCGGAAGTAGTAGTTTATTCGTGTCATTTTTCACTTTCTTGTAATTTTCTCAAAAACTGCTCAAACTTTTTTTTTAAATCGCCACATTTACTAACTACATTTTTTAAGCTCTCAAGATAGGGTAGGGGTCATGTCTACTGAAATGCTTGCGGAGGCTGTTTTCCCGTAAAAAATTGGTTTTTAAGATTACGGCTTTAATATGCATTTTACCGCAAAAATGTATATACACAAAAGTTGTAGAAAATTTTAAATCCTACAACTCTTATTTCAAACATTTTTTATAACACTTAGTTTAGCGATAATTAGCGATTTTCTGGGGTTTTTCACGAAAATGTGTAAAAAATCGATTTTTTAAAGATTTCAGCCTTAGTGTGCATTCTACGACAAAAGTGTATATAATCAAATTTTTAGGAAATCAAAAGATCTACAACTTTTATTTAGAGCATTTTTCTCTAAAGAGTTTAGCGTAAAGAGTGATTTTTCGTATTTTTAAGCCAAACTGAGGTTGATTTTCATTTTGCATCATTCACTCATGATAAAAATATGGTTATGTTTTTTGGGGTTAGTTTTTTGTTTATTTCTAATGTTTTATTACTAATATTAGGTTGTATTGTTAATTATTTGCTTTGGCAAGAGAAAATTGCGCGAGTGTTTCACAACCAGATTTTTATATAAGAAAATAAAAATCTCTACGACGATTTCAAAATTCCGATAGTAAAGGAATTAACCGCGTCCATCTATAGTAAATTCGCGAACAATTAGATGACCTTCCAAGCCAACTAGCTCGTGACTTAGCTGCAATGAGCTTCCCAACTGTGTAACGACTTAAGCGAAAATGGAGCAGAGACTTCTTGGTCTGAATGAAGGAAACACCCGTAGTTCTTAACGGAGAATGTACCACTGGGTACCTCTTCTTCTTTATTTAAAGTTCCCCACCACTTGCTAAATATCATTTTACGGAAATTGTGCAGCTCAATGTACTGTACCGTAACAAAAAATAATGACAAAACTTTTAGAAACTAATGTAAACAAATCATGAACGTTAATAAACACTTATACTTATAACACGCCTTTCGAATTGGCCATTCTAGTCTCACACACAAATACATTCTTCAAAAGACTGATGCAATGACCTGTTATTTTTGCAACGATACTACATTCACGATAATACACTTGCTCATAAAATGTCCAAATTACGTAATCTACAAGAAAAGTATAACTTAATTGTAACAACTGCCTTCAGTTTGTTACGTTGATTTTTGTTTTGCTGGCGTAGCTAGTTATTTTTGATTGCCGGTAACTAGATTCTTCTGGTGATGTTGATTTAACTCACCGTCCGGTGGCTCTATCGTTTTTACGGTGAACTGCGTTCGGCCCTCGCGGTGTGCTGCCTCTCAACGAGCATGACTAGTCAATCTCAGTTGTACTTTCAGTGTGTATTGAACTATGAAATACGTAGTAATGGTTATTACGTATTATTTTAAATTTATAACTTTTGTAAAAGTTAAAAGTATTTTTCGTCTGCCCATTTTAATAAGATGGTAAGTTAAATTTCTTTATTTTTAGTATTCCGAGAGCTGGGAATTTATTACGAGCTGTTTAAAATCGTGTTTTGTAAAAGTAAGCTACGCTGTGTCTGGGCTTGCTTCTGATTGCTGGATACGAGTTCTATCCAACTAAAACTAATTTTGATTTTGATTATTTTATTTGTAAACGATATTATGTTTTCTAATTGGGAAATGATTTTGCAATAATAATTGCTTAATTGTATTTTGTCTAGATCTTTTAAGGTTGTATAATTGTATTTCAACTCGTAGAAATTCTCTTTTCTTTAAATTACTTAACCTAGTTTTGTTATTTACTTGTATTACTTATGAGTTTGTGCTGTTGGTTTGATCGTTGGTTATTTTGGTTAATTATTGACACTCGCCCGATCTTTTCTTCAGGGTCGGAGTCCGTAGATGGAATCCTCCAATTTAATGATCTACCCACATTCATTGTCAAACCAATACTTGGACGTTCGATTCTCGAACATGACAATTTTTCAACAAACTTGTATCCTGTAATCTGATGGGATGTTTCCTGGTTATTTTGATGCCTGGCGTTCTTCCGAAACTAATTTGGATATTACTTCGTGATTGATCATCTTAGTTTGGCTCGTGAGTCTGTATCACTACTCTAAGTGTTAACGACATGGGGTATGTTACTATTTTATTTTTTTTATTTATGTGAAGTTCTCTAACATCAGCCTACTGTGATTCGTGGTAACCGACGCATTTAAATTTTTTTAAGAGATCCAACGAAATCGAAACCTTTATGATATTTACATGTGTTGGACAGGAAAATCTGTGTTTGGCTACTACTTGTTTAAAATGCATTTTCATGTCGATTCATAAATAGCAACAGGCAAACAGGAACATTTAAATAAATTTTTTTATCTGCATAATATAATATTAACTTCTTATTAATTCACTTTCATCAAAAATTTAATATGAATCGGTGCATTTATTTTTCTTAAAAATAAATTTTTTGACAAATTTAAAGTAACCTTGAATCTTTACAATTTTTTTATTACACCTTGATGAAAAGGTTAAATAACTTTTATTTCTTTTATTTATAGTTTTGGGGAAATTCTAGGAATTATAAATAAAAGGGTTTGTAAAAGCTACTAGTATGCTAAGAAAAAAAATATAAAAAGTTGGCCAACAATTTGCTATTATTAATTGATCTTTGTATGAACACATTTTTTTAACACTTTATAATTAATATTTATTAGTTTGCTAAAAAGGAAAGTTTACCACAGTAAATAACTAGTCTGCATCAAAATTTATAACAATTTATTTAATCTTTTAAAGACGAAGTGTATTGTACCGCTTGTTGCTAAATTCTATTCTTATTTTGTTATTAATTAAAATTTTACTTACTACTATAATTGATTTTATTTTCATTCATGCAACGATTTCCTGTGTGTTTGTTTTTGTGCTTCCTAAATTGTTTTGTTAACACCCTGTCCGACCTATCGCTTTATATTTTTGCCGTATGTGTTACCGGCGGCGATAGGGGTGTTACATAATACAAAATACGAAAATCATGCTGACTGACATCAAGAGTACACAGAACAAGATTTTGTACTTTACAGACTTACAGTTACACAATATATATTTTAATCCTAATTTTGTTTACACAAGTCATTTTTCTGCCCATAACAGACAGGTGGAGTGTCAAATTATTTACACTCAATCTGTTCGTTGCAGAGCTAAAATAAATAGTTCTGTTTCTTATCACATGGTCAGCCAATCATATGACTGATTCATTTAAAAACAGAAGAGGTAGAGGTGTAAAAGACACTAATCAGAGTTATCTCCTCTGAAAGTAATGAATTGCATTATACAGCCAGACCCTGTGGTGAATGAAGTGAAGGTGTCATTTGCAGAGTGGAAAATATATGCTTTTCAGAGGACCCGGCATGCTGATAACGGTACTTTTCCGTTCAGTGAGGAAGCCAATGGTAAACCACCTCACTTCTCGTTTTACTTAGGAAAACCTCTAAAGGTTCAAACTAGCCTTTTGTCAATTGACCTAAACAACAACAACAAGTCATTTTTAGTTAAAATTTTGTACAATCAAGACATTATGTAAATTTTGTTAATTTAAGATTGTTATGTAATTGTGGTATCTAATGACTGTATAGTTGATGGGACCTAAATAAATAAATAAAAAAAAATCATGAACTTACGGATGGAAGAATGAGAATTCGACATTTTACATCATTCACTTATGGTTTTTACACCACTTTTAACTTCAACCGGTGGGCAAATACATAGTTTGGACTAAAACATATTAAAAAAATTTGGGTGCCAGCTCTGTCAGCAGAGCATGAGAAAAATAAATAAATAAAACTATATCTTGTTGCTTTAAACTAAATATTTCATGAATCTACTAAATGACTATGACCGCTTTCATGGCGTAGTGAATAGCGCGCTAGCCTACAAAGCAAAAGAACCCGGGTTCGATTCCCGATTAGGGTTTGGAATAATTATTTAACACTTAAAAGTGTTACAGTACCAAAACCCGCAATAGTCGCTAATTACCAAGCTATCGATACGACTTTAAATAATCTACAACAAATTCTGGTGTGAAACACTCACACAACTTTCTCTTGTCAATGGAAATAATTAACAATAAACCTAACATTAATAATAAAACATTACAAATAAACAAAAAACTAACCTGAAAAACATAACCTTATTTTAATCATAAGTGAAAGACGCAAAATGAAAATCGAACTCAGTTTGGCTTTAAAAATACGGAAAATCACTCTTTCACGCTAAACTAGACTCTCTAGAGAAAAATTCTGTAAATAAAAGTTGTAGATCTTTTAATTTCCTATAAAATTGATTATATACACTTTTGTCGTAAAATGCATACTAAGGCCGAAATCTTAAAAAAAATCGATTTTTCACACGTTTTCGTGATAAAAAAAACAGAAAATTGTTACTTACTGCTAAACTAAGCGTTAAACAAAAAAATGTTTTGAAATTAAAGTTGTAGAATTTTAAATTCTCTACAACTTTTATTACATAAATTTTTGCGCTAAATTGCATATTAAACCCGTAATCTTAAAAAACTTATGTTTTTACGTGAAAACAGCCTCACGAAGAATTTCAGCAAACATGGCGCCTACCCTATTATGTAGAGAATAAAAAATTGAGTAAACCAGGCGATTTTTAAAAAAATCGTAGGACCAGTTTTTGAGAAAATCGCAAAAAAGTGAAAAATGACACGAATAAACTACTATTAGTCCGGTTGACCGATTTTGATGAAAATGTTCATGTCGGGTCCTGGTAATGATAAGTAACTTAAGTTTCAAGTTTGAAGTTCGTACGATGTACTGTTCTTGAGATATTTTGCACACGCACACACACGCACACACGCGCGCACACACACACACACACACACACACACACACATACATACACACACACACACATACACACGCACACATACACACACGCGCGCGCGCGCGCACACACACACACACACACACGCACACACGCACGCACGCACAGACCAATCGCTAAAACATGTTTTTTGGGTTCAGGGGGTCTGGAAACTTGTAGATCCGGTGAAAACTCGATTTCTGAAAATCGACATGAAAACAATACTTTCCTTTCTATGTATTCATATAGGCAAGAGAAAGTAAAAATTTGGGCGCCAGTTCTGTTAGCAGAGCATGAGAAAAATAAATAAATAAAACTACGCTTAAACTAAATATTTCATGAATCTACTAAATGACTATGACCGCTTCCGTGGCGTAGTGATTAACGCGCTAGCCTACAAAGCGAAAGGTCCCAGGTCCGATTCCCGATTAGGAATTGAAATATTTAACACTTTTACAGTACCAAAACCCGCAATGACCAAGCTGTCGATACGACTTTAAATAATCTACAACGAAATCATGTATAGAAAAGTGTCAGATAAAGAGAACCGAGTATTTATACTGGTGCAGTAGAAACGCAGATGTGTCATGAAATTTAATCACAGTTTATGGCGTTTGACGTAATTCCAGAATGTTTGTAGGTAATATTGACGTATCACTACTCATGATTTGTTATTATTCCCGATGGATAAAAATAACAATGTCATTTACGTTTATGTACTTGTAATTATGTTTCTATAAGGCTGTGGTTTAGACATTTTGTATCATTTACATTCTCTTTTAATAGTAGATAATTAATTATTATGGCCGTAAAAGAATCGTATTTTTTTTAACAGGTCCCAAGTTAATTTTTGCAATTTTGCTTAAAAACCCATACCTATTTTATGGTTTCTTCGCTTTTTATAATAAATTTTCGTTCAAGTCTAGAGTATTTTGTAAGGCTTTAATTTTTTTGTCTCTGTTTTTTAGGTGAGACACTCATCAGGTACTCAAGAATAAAAAAAATCTGGTATGAAACACTCACACAACTTTCTCTTGCCAATACAAATAATTAACAATAAAACATTACAGATATTTATTTTTTAATTAGTAATAAAACATTACAAATAAACAAAAAACATAACTTATTTTTATCATGAGTGCAAGACGCAAAATAAAAATCGACCTCAGTTTGGATTAGAAATACGGAAAATCACTCTTTTGCGCTAAACCAGGCTCTTTAGAGAAAAATGCTTCAAATAAAAGTTGTAGATCTTTTAATTTTCTATAAATTTATTTTTATACACTTTTGTCGTAAAATGAGTACTAAGGCCGAAATCTTAAAAAAACCAGTTTTTCACACGTTTTCGTGAGAAAAAAACAGAAAATTGCTAATTACCGCTAAACTAAGCGTTATACAAAAAAATGTTTAAAATAAAAATGTAGGACGTTAAATTCTCTACATTTTTTTATTAAATAACATTTTGCGCTAAAATGCATATTAAAGTCGTAATCTACTTTAGGCATTTTGTATCATTTACATTCTCTTTTAATAGGTAATTAATTATGGCCGTGAAAGAATTGTATTTTTTTTTAACAGCTCCCAAGTCAATTTTTGCAATTTTGCTTAAAAACCCATACCTATTTTATGGTTTATTCGCTTTTTATAATTAATTTTCTTTCAAGTCTAGAGTATTGTAAGGCGTTAATTTATTGGCGCTGTTATTTAGGTGAGAGACTGCTCAGGTACTCAAGAGTTAAAAATCAAATTTACTGTGAAAGACTGATGTGTATCTCACTTAAATTTTACTTTTATTTCTATAAAATATTTTATGTATTTGATAAATAATTTATTTTGGGCTATTTTTCAATAAAACTACATAAATATCGATGATGCATCTCTCTATCAAGCAGTTGTTCGGCGAGTGGTAAACTTGAGTACCAATTGTCTACATAGAGGCACCGACCAGACTCAACTTTTGCAACCCAAAAACTATTGTAATATGAAAAACATAAAAAATAAAATGATTTTTCGTTATATAATATTATTGACATGTTTAATAATACAATGCCGGCCGCATTGGCGCAGTTGGTAACGTGCTCGCCTCTCATCATGCGGTCCTAGGTTCGAATCCCACTCAGGCACGGCATATTTTCATACATTACAAAAAATCATTTCATTCTTCATTGTACAATAGTTACACCCCAACGTCGTCGCTAATGACCGTTGTAGTTGATGCAAGGTTAAATAAATTAATTTAAAAAAAAATAATACAATAATAAACTTGTAGCAGCGAGTTTTGAGGTTTCATTGTTGTAAAACATGCCATTTATTCTAGTAGGCCTCCGGGCCAACCCAGTCAGTCAGCTGGTACAAAGTTGATATTATTTGTTAAGTAACACTGGTTGGGCAAGCGACTTTCATTGGTGACCAGCTGACAGCCATCCATGAATAAATTTTACTGAGGGTCCCTGTTCAAACTCCTGCCAAATCCACGTCAAATAATACAGCGAAAAGCAAAATACAGTAAATGTTATTTATTATTCTAAATTTAAATCTAATATTTTATGTCAAATAAATTTTTTAAAATATTCATAACAATTAAAAGTTTAAAGAAGAAGAATAAAAAATAGTTTTGTCGGTAGCTGGTTACCGGTCAGTTGAGTTTTTTTTTTTAATTATTTATTTAACGTCGCATCAACTACAACGGTCATTAGTGACGACGTTGGGGTGTAACTATTGTACAATGGAGGATGAAAAGATTTTTTGTGACGTATGAAAATATGCCGTGCCTGAATAGGATTCAAACCCAGGACCGCATGATGAGAGGCGAGCACGTTACCAACTGCGCCAATGCGGCCGGCTGTTGAGTTTTTTATTTGTTCTGAGTAATCAATAAGTTTAAAATATCATGCTACAAACTATAATAATAGTCAATATTACGTATGTAATAGTAATAATAAGCTGTCAAGTACACCGACTCATTTTTGACTCGATCAGATCAAGTAAATCACAAACCATGACTAAGGAAATGTTTTTTGAACTCATTTCTCAGTATATGATTCAATGCGAACGAGCATCCAATCCGTCTCACGATTCTATTTAAAATACAGTTATATAAGAGACGGATCAGCCTCTCAAAAGTAAATTTTAAAAATCTGGTGAGAGACGTATAAGTGTCTCATGGGAGTCAACATGTAAAAGCCTCATAGGGCTACATAAGTTTTCAAGTTTGAAAAATCTTTGATTTCGTCTAATGAATCTTATCTATTTTCTTGATGTTCTTATTTTTTATTTTTTCCCAATAATTCTTCATTGCTTTAGATCTTCTTTTCTTTCTTCCTCAGAACACACCGCTTTTGGATGTTTGGTTGGTTTCTTTTGCTGAAGTGTCGTGTTTCGTCAGTTTATAATATTTTTTTGTCTTGGTTGTTAACTCTTTAAGTGAAATCTGAAGTTCTTCTAGGTATTCTTTATCTTTGCGAAACCAGTGCGGTTGGGACTTAATACTTAAAAAGTATTCAACGATCAGTATGGACATTCTAGAGGAATTCGTCCGCATGATGTGTCTGAAAAAGAAAATTCTTTTTCTTATTTGATTCGCAAGCGGTTCCATGTTCCTATAGATTTCTTCTTTGTACGTCGGTTTCCAAATTCCGTCTGATTAACGCCTCTTATTGATACACCTTCCAATGACCCGTTGCTTCAGTTTGGAAATTCTTTGTTCTGAGTTTATTTTCCGGAGGTTAAATAGTGTTTCGCTCGCATACGTTATTTCAGGTGTTATAGTGACGCAATTTTGATTCGATTGAGAGACCTTGTTTATTGTAAACTTTTTCCCCATTCATAACACTTAAAAATATATACAAAATAACCATATTAACTGCGAAAATTTGTATTATTTCACACAAGTTCAATTTGCTTTACAAGAGAACGTCTTTTCTGTTACCTGCGTTGCCGGGTAGCTGTTGAGCATCGATATTCACATAATGAAGAAGTCTGTCTTCATGACTCCTGGCAAATTTTGAATTACCTCGTTTATAGAATTCACTCCCACGTCCCGGTTCAGGTCATTGTTCCTGACATAACGGGGAGTGTTGGCAATGCTTGTGTTGGCAAAGCTTTGTTCTGGAATCTCTGAATAATTAATTCGTTTGAAGCTTTTGTACATCACCAAAGCTGAATTCTATAGGCCATACGGGTTTTAATAAATGGCTTATAAAATATTAGGAGTTTTCTGTAAGTAGGGGAGAGGAACCAAATATGGAATACAGTTTTCATTTTTTGATTTTTCTGGGTTTCTATGACTTTTTGAAATTACTTGAATTTTAAATCAATAGTAGAAATAGTTTATTTCACAACTAGAAAATACAAAATCTTAAATTTAAAAATAAATATATTTTTTTAATTTTCTTTAGCGACATGATTTTTACAATTCACAAAAAAGGATCTTAATACGGAATCTGCCCGTTACAGACAGGTGGAGTGTAAAATTATTTACACTCATTCTGTTCGTTGCAGGGCTAAAATAAATAGTTCTGTTTCTTATCGCATGGTCAGCCAATTAAATGGCTGAATCATTTAAGAACAGAAGAGGTAGAGGTGTAAAAAGACACTAATCAGAGTTATCTCCTCTGAAAGTAATGAATTTCATTATACAGCCAGACCGTGTGGTGAATGAAGTGAAGGTGTCTTTTGAAGAGTAGAAAATTTGTGCTTTTCAGAGGGCCCGGTATGCTGATAAGCGTACTTCCTCACTCAATGAGGAAGGCGATGGTAAACCACCTCACTCCTTGTTTTACTTAGTAAAACCTCTACAGGTTCAAACCAGCCTTTTGGCTGATGACCTAAACAACAATACGGAATACATTGGGTTGTAATTTGGAATACTTCGAATAGATACATAATTTGCCTACATATTTTTTTAAGCACTGAAGTATTAGTCCAATCAGTTTATTCACAATAATCGCAGACAAATGCAACCTTTCAGCACTAGTGCATTTTTCGTGATATAAATTATTACACCTCGAGCATTGAATCCACTTTTCCCCTTTTTTATCTTCATTATAATCACCTTGACAAAACACGCTGTATTTGATCTGTTTGAATCCGGTAAGTTGTTTCTGTCAGTATAAAATTTTTTAAGAATTTTTTGTTCAAGATCAGGATTTCCAACGTCCTGTCTGGAAAAGCACTATTATTCTATAATAAAACCCTATTCCATATACGTTTTCCTTCCCCTATATAATGCCGATTTTCTACCTAATAACTAGTAAAGTTTCTTAATTTCTTGTTTCTAGGTAAACAATTTTTTAAATTTGTGAAAATTTGATAAAAATAATGATATTAATTCAAACGTCATAAAACATTAAGAAAGCTAGTCGGTTGTTAGGTTTTATTAAAAGAAGTTGTGGGATTTTAAATAGCACAACTTCTCTGAAAGTCCTTTATTTTTGTTTTGTCAAGTAAATTTCAGAATTTGGTTCAGTTATTTGGAGCCCATATTACGCTGTTCACATTGATGCCATAGAGTAACTTCAGATCAAATTCCTCCGTTATTTACGTATACCTTAAGCAGAACCGTATCTACTCCTTTGCAATTCCATATATATATAGTAACGGGTGCGGCATAATAACGAGCGATTTTTAAAAGCCTGTTAAGTAAAAACGCTTGGTTATAAAATTTTTTTAATATCATAATCTTAAAGTACATGAAAAAGCATTTTGTTCAATAGTAAAACATCGGTTATTTTTTGAAGGTAACCCCAGTAAGATGGCGTCCGTCTCGATGCACACATTACTCCAGCCGGGCCTTGAAGTGGCTCATCACATCGCGCAGCATTGCCAGCGGGATTTGAACAACTTCGTGTCGGATCCGCTCTTTCAGGGCTTCAATTGTACGAGGAGGGTTATCTTGATAAACTTTATTTTTCAGATAACCCCACAAGAAAAAGTCACATGTTGTGAGGTCCGGTGAACGAGCGGGCCATGCAATATCCCCATTACGAGAAATTACATGATTCGGAAACAAACGATTGACAATATTCATGCTTAGTTTTCTTCCTTGTCGTTGACGCCGTCTCTTCAAACTTCTCAACCCACTTTTTAATCGCACAGGCAGATGGCACCGGTCGATTCCGATTAATGTTGAAATGGTTGCGGAATGCACGACGTTGTAGCTGGTACGAACTACCGTTTTGATAAAATGCTTTGACAGCCTACGCACGATGTTATGGGGTCCAGCGCTCCATTAGACTAAAATGCTATGTCACGCCAAACGTAACTGACGCTATCCCCTTTACCTCACTCCAACGCAGCTTGATTGGCGCGCTTTTTAAAATCGTTCCTTAATTTGCCGCACCCAGTACTTTACTAAATAGATCTTTCAAATGAAAACACTGGAAACCAATGGTGCAATCACCATTGCATCAGGCGTCGATTAGCTTCACTAAAAAATTTGAAACCATTATTGTGTGGTGAAATAAATGATCCTTTTACTCTTGGAAAAATCCCTTTTCGCGTCCTAAGTTTTTATAGCTGTTCAAAAGTATTTAAATACAAAATACTTTTAAAAGTATTTTTATAAATGAATTTGTTAGGCCTACATCATATCATGACTGATATTTTATGTACTTTAAGTACTTATAATTTAAAACATAGTTAACTTAATAGGAATTAGACATCCATAAAGTCGTGGACTCTAGCGTGCACCCTGTAGTAGCTGGCTTTGGTTTGTTGACAGTAGGAGCAAACTAACAACGGCTGAACTGTAGTAAATTATTTGAAAGATGTTTGTGTTTGCTGTTTTATGTATATTTTCTACTTTTTAAACTAAACTTCAGTTTAGTTTAGGCTAAGTTTAATTCTATTTGCATTATTGACTACATATATTTTTGTATTCTTCTTTTCTTTTCTTTTCATTTTCCTTTTTTATATTTTCTGTACTGTAGCAATTATGAAATATTTTTTCTGTAATTGGACCGTAGATGGCGTGTTGTAAACAAATTCAAATAAATAAAAATATAAAATTTTTTATCGGTTAGATTTAATAAATGAAAACTAAAATACAAAAAAACAAATTAGACAAAAATTTACAAAATTAATTTTTTCTAGTCAGACCTTTTCTAGACTTTTTAACTTTGCTAGACAGTATTTAACCGGTGTACTTTGATGGTTGGGGTTCAATTAACCATACTCTCTCAGGAATGGTCGGCCTGAGTCTGTACAAGACTACACCTCATTTACACGTCATATATATCATCCTTATCTCATTGGGTCATGGGGTTGCTTATTGTTCTGAATTGAACAGATTGCAACGTACACATATTAGGAATTAAAAAAAAACTTTTTCAATCAGACTCCGTTTATTAATCGCTGCCCAGCTGGTGGGATAAAAGTTGAAAATTTAAGGAGTACGTTAAATATTTAATATGTCGGTCGGCATGAAAAAGGTGATAAGTCAGCTGTAATGTTCCAATACTTCATGATGATTTCCTTTTTTTTTGGTTTAACGTCCGACTGTTTTGCAATTACTGCTAATGCAGACGGTGAAGCATTAAATAATTTTTTCGTAACGTATGAAAATATGCCGTGCCTGAATGGGATTCGAACCCAAGACCGCATGATGAGAGGCGAGCACGTTACTAACTACGACAATGCGGCCGGCTTCATGATGAATTGGGTGTCTAGTGGGTTATCTAAATATTGAAATAATTTTGATGGGTGAAAGGGGTTATGTCAGTGCAAAAATTGACATACCTCCTTTTACACGGTTAGAGGAACCACAAGAAACCTGTGTTAAAACGGATAGGGTACAAATAGTTTGACAAATTTTTAATTTTGTGATGTATCACCTTTTACATCCCGACCCACATAAACAGTAAAGGCTCTTAAATTCAGCTGGTTTTTAAAGTCATGTACATCGGAAAATTTGATTTTGAATATGTAAAACATTGATTTTTTATTTTTCATTTAAATTCGCATTGACAGCTTCGTCATAAGCAACTACTTTGTGTTTTGGTACTGTGAAGTTGGTTTTTAAAGTGTTAAAATTTCCAGATCTTAGTCGGGAATCGTACCCGGGATCTTTCGCTTTGTAGGCTAGCGCACCAGTCATTACACCACGAAGGCGGGGTCAATTTAATTTTTTATTTTTCCATTAATATATTTTTTTTGTTTTAACTGTCAAATAGTTGTTTTAATATCCGCTTAAATTTCAGTTTTGCATTTAAGCTTCTTAAAACATTCTGTTAATAATAGATGTCCAATATGTTATCTCTAAATCCTATTACTAAATAGAGGGAATTAATTTTTTCAATAGGAAAATGAAAATTGTTTGCAATTTTACTGAAGTTTAATCTTCCAGGGAAAATTAATCTAAGTTTACCTGATAAATATTTAAATTTTATAACTTTTTCAACAGCAAAAATCAGTAGTTAGCCTATTGAATGTATTTGATATCCATACATTTAAAAATTGTTAATATTTTACTTGCATTAAAACTAGTTATTTTTCTTTAATTTTTATAAATTTCTATATTTTCTTGTCATCAACATTCCTTCTGCTGGGCGCTTGGCTATACCATCATGCAGGAGAAAGAGCGATTCAAAAAAAGTAAATAAGCAAAAGAAACAAAAAGACAGTGGTGGAAACTATAGTCTGTCTACTGTAAGAGTACTCCGCGTGAGGCAAGCCCCTATAGCCCTATAGTTGTAAACGAAAGTTTTACTCTATTTGGCGCGCATCTATCTCTCCGCCTGACAATTATCTTGCACTACGTTCCATCAGAATCATAAAAATCTACAATCTAAATCCAGCTAAAATAAACATAATCCTATAAGCGTTTTCAATTATAGCGTTCAGATTACTTGTAATTATTGTAGTTTCATGAAGAGACTGCTTAATTAATTATTTTAACAGTTACATTTAACAAAACAATTTTTTTCTACTTTTTAATGGTTGCCGCTTTTATGTTACAAAAACTCTACACATTCACTATCACGTATGTTGACAAAACACAGCTTACAAAACTTTTCAACTTCAGTCTACGAAAAAAATCGAAACGAACCGATACAATACTAAAAGATAACTCATGAAACAAAAAATGAGTTCAACACGGGCAAGTGCAAACAGTTGTATTAAACTAGTCACAGACATTAATTTTAATGATAAGAAGTAAACAATCTGAAATGATAAACAACGAATCACTGGAATTGTTTACTCTCCTGTTATCAAACGCATTAGTCTTATATTATTACTTGTGACCAAAAATAAAACTGAGTCTTTATTAAAAACCTACTAATATGTAATAATAGTAAATAATGTAATGAAAAATAACTATGTAAGAGTAACAATAGTAAAAGTTTTAGTTATTAATGGTATACTAATATTCGATTTCTTTCAAACCGTTTTCACCAGGTCACAGCTTAGACTCCTTACACACACAGCCGGCTTGTCACACATTTTCAATAAATGAGTTTTTAACAAGTATAAACATCCCTGTATCTCTTTTGCTCCCTTAATCCCCCGAATTAAGTCCTGGTGACTTTTTTCAATTCCCAAGACTAGAAAATCAACTCAAGTGTTGTCATTTTAAGACAGTAGAAGAGATTAAAAATACGTAACCAATCAGGCTTCCAGCATTGCTCTGAAGAGTGGAAAAATCGTTTTCATCGCTTTGTGGTTTCTCAAGACAATTACGTTAAGGAGATAATATACAATTTAAAATTAATTGAATAAAAATGTTAAAAAATCAGTCTTTATTTACTACATACTTCATAGTTACCACTTTTTTGGCTCCTAGAGTCATGAATGTAGATCAGTTGAAATTTAGTTATAAAATTCAGTTCTTTACAATATTGCAGCACTCTTTTGATCTATGCTATAACTAGAACTAAAGAACATAACACAATCTGTTAAGTGATTTTTATTAAATACAAATATTTACATTCTGGTTGAACAAAATAATTTTCCGGTCCGACAAGACAAACATTAGATGAAAATATAAATGTAAAATGAAACGATAAACAAACAATAGCACAATGAAGAATAAATTGAAATTGTTTATCTATTTAAACAGTAATTTATATTGCAAGCATAAAAACGAAATGCAGTTTTATATTTATCATTCGTTTTGTTTTCTTCTGCCTTACATGACCAGTATAAATCCAATTTGTAGGAAAACAATTTTCTTGCTAACGTTAACTATATTATAAAATACAATACTATTTCATTCAATTCCAGTTGAAATAAAAATAAAATAAAGATCTATTTTAGAAGATTGAAGAATGTAGATAGTAAACTAAACTTAATTGGTTGATTATTATTATTTTCAGTATTATTTTAAGAAGCGTTTTATTGCTTTTCTTGCTATTATTGTTATTATTATTTTACGATTAGGAAGGAGTCTTAGCTTTAAATTAATTGCAGATCGTTTTCACTAACTTTAAAATTAGGAAATGTATGAGAATATTACCTAAGGGTAATTTATAGTTTCAAAAATCTACCGGGTGATTAAAAAAAAGTTTTACTTTAACACGAAAATGTATTTATCTGAATTCAGTACAACGGGTGTTAAGTAGTTCACGCTCAGCCTAAAGCGGAAGGTGGACTCACATAATCTCTCATAAAAATAATCCCATCAATTTTTTTTACGAACTTAAGTCATGTACCACAACTCCTATTTGCTACATATTAGTTTGAATATTTTTTATCACTATGTGTGTACGTTGTAATCTGTTCAATTTATAATGTCGTCGATCGGAGCCAAGGACACGTGACGAAACATTGTTTGTGAGTTTGTTAACCCTGAAAAGGGCCGTTTAATTGTGTTGGTGGCCGTGAAAAGGGCCGGGTGTGTTTTGTGGTCGGCCCTAAAAAGGGCCGTTGCTGGAGGCCGGAAGCGGAGCCCGAAAAGTGGCGGCTCGGCTACCGGGTTTAGGCCTAGCCTTACCTCAGCGACAGTTGGGTCCCCACTGCAGCGTGACAGTGGTGGCCCCCAGAGCACCGCATTGTCGGATCGGCGTAGGCCGTCGGCCGATAGTGCGGCTAAGGCGGTTCTCTCCGGGTCGGCAAAGGCTGACCGGTGCGGGAATGTGCGTCCGCCATCGGTAGCGTTGACCAGGGATGGTTGCGTCCGGTCTTGGCTGGTCTCTTCTTCTTTGCTAGCTCTCTTCTTGCTACTTCTTCCCAGTTCAGGAGCTGGATGGCGAGTGTGACTCTCGGGCCAGTGCGGTGGCTTAAATCCTCCTCCAGCCAGTCCACTTCACGGTAGAGGGGAGGAATTACTGGCTGTGCGTCCCAAGCGCTCCCCGCGGCAAACAGGTTCTGGGACCGTCTGCAGGCGCTGATAATGGTGGGAGGGGCGTTGGCGACAATAAACAAAACGACAGTAACCGCATTACCTAGTGAAATCAGTTGTTGTTTAGCTTTGGATCATCAGCTGAAAGGCTGGTTTGAACCTCTGGAGGTTTTACTAAGTAAAACGAGGTTTGAGGTAGTTTATAGCCTCGCCGGTCATTCTAAGGCACTTACTCGGACAGACACATAGGTTTTATCACACTATTAATGTACGAGGGTAGAACTGTCAACGTTAAGACCATCTGTTCATCTGAGCCCGTCCCGCATTGGTTTCGGGTTGTCTTAAAAATAATTATAAAAATAGTTTAATGCTTCATAACCATACTAGGAAGAACATAAGGACAATACATTAACAAGTAACAAGAAAGTACGTTAATACGTGCTAGAAAGTAGTCTACATCGAGTACCTTACTTTGAATTGTATTTACTATACCCGAAGAAAGCGTTCATCCGTCAAGTCTGGCATGGTCTTGGATCTAAAATTTTAGAGATAGTCTTCAACAGTGGTCACGTTCAATGCCTGTAATATTCTGATTTAACGACTGAGTGCAGTGTTAGTTCTGAACACACACCTTTCATTCTGGATAGAATCACCTCCAGTTAGGGTGGACATGAGGAAATCTAAAATAGCAAAACTTGAGAATTCTGAAAGAAGTCTACATAAAGAAAACAAGTAAAAATCTGGTGTGAAACACTCACACAACTTTCTTTTGCCAATGCAAATAATTAACACTATAACCTAACATTAGTAATAAAACATTAGAAATAAACAAAAAATTCATCTAAATAAATATAACCTAATTTTAATCATGAGTGAAAGACGCTAAATAAAAATCAACCTCAGTATGGCTCTAAAATACGGAAAAACACTCTTTCACGCTGAACTAGGCTCTGTATAGAAAAACTCCTTAAATAAAAGTTGTAGATCGTTTAATGTTCTAAAAATTTTTAATATACACTTATGTCGTAAAATGCATACTAAGGCCAAAATCGTAAAAAAAATCGATTTTTCACACGTTTTCGTGAGAAAGAAAACAGAAAATTGCTAATTACCACTAAACTAAGCCTTATACAAAAAAATGTTCGAAATAAAAGTTGTAGGATTTTAAATTGTCTACAACTTTTGTTATAAATTTTTGCGCTAAAATGCATATTAAAGCCATAATCTTAAAAAAACCAATTGTTTTACGTGAAAACAGCCTCACCCAGAATTTCAGCAAACATGGTGCCTGGCTTATTTTGTAGAGCATAAAAAATGTAGTAAATCAGGCGATTTAAAAAAAATCTTACGGCCCGTTTTTGAGAAAATTACAAAAAAGTGAAAAGTTACACGAATAAACTACTACTTCCGGTTGACCGATTTTAATGAAAATGTGGTATCTTTAAGTTTCAAGTTTCAAGTTCGTACAATGTTCCATTCTTGAGATATTCTGTTCACACACACACACACATATGTTTTTTGGGTTCAGGGGGTCTGAAAACGTGTAGATCCGGTGAAAACTCGATTTCGAAAAATCGACATGAAAACAATATTTTCCTTCATATAGTATATTCATATCATACCTGTCTGCCCATAACAGACAGGTGGAGTGTCAAATTATTTACACTCAATCTGTTTGTTGCAGGGCTAAAATAAATAGTTCTGTTTCTTATCACATGGTCAGCCAATTAAATGACTGAATCATTTAAGAACAGAAGAGGTAGAGGTGTAAAAGACACTAGTCAGAGTTATCTTCTCTGAAAGTAATGAATTTCACTATACAGCCAGACCCTGTGGTGAATGAAGTGAAGGTGTCATTTGCAGAGTGGAAAATATGTGCTTTTCAGAGGGCCCGGCATGCTGTTAAGCGTACTTTTCCACTCAGTGAGGAAGGCATGGGAAAACAACCTCACTCCTCGTTTTACTTAGTAAAACCCCTACAGGTTCAAACCAGCCTTTCGGCTGTTGACCTAAACAACAACATATTCATATAGGCAAGAGAAAGTAAAAAAATGGAAGTTAATAATTAGGATTCTTGATAAGAAGCGTTACTTAATTTTCTGGGCAACCAGTAAGTAAAATAATGCAGTAGTATAACATGCCAGTGTATATATCTTGTATACGTATCGTATAAAAGCAATACTATTAAAAGTAAATTATCGACGGAACGTCTC
This sequence comes from Catonia carolina, assembly GCA_035578175.1. Lineage (NCBI taxonomy): Eukaryota > Metazoa > Arthropoda > Insecta > Hemiptera > Achilidae > Catonia > Catonia carolina. Next base: position 74,305,512 of record JAQMRL010000004.1, read on the forward strand.
CGAAGAACTTGTGTTCATTTATCACAAGTGGGAGGTAGTACTTAGTGTTTGTACTTGAACCATTGGATATCGCTCGGTATTGTTGTTGTATTGTAATAAGTACGTGATACACTAAGTGATAAGGGACACGGCAAGGTCGTTTCACTGATAACATCATTACCTATACACTATTTCCTTTGTTTTCCTATTATTTCTTCACATTTCCTCCTTCATTCATTACGGTTAATTTTAATTTACCTCTTTATACAATACTTGTTTAATCTATCATGTTTTATGTTACACTTATTGTTATTAAAATATATCACAAAATTAAAATATACCTATATTAATTATATTTAGCTACTAGATTGTTATAATAATGGAATTAAATTTTCATTTACAACTAAAAGAGCTCTTTTATTAGCTTATCACTAATTCTGTATTGTGTCGTGAGGGAAAATACATGAAGGAACCCTGTTGAGCCTTTGATATTTGAACATATCCTGGGAGAGGAATGGTCAAACATTTGTCATTGGCTTACGGGTATCTATGTGTAACATGTGTCTGATTTGAGGATTTTTGGTGGTAATTAGAAAGGAAGCGAGTCGAAAAGGGAGGATAAAGGAGTAAGGACAGTTAGTTGGAAATGAGAGATCGAAGGGTGCACAGTGAGGTTGCTGGGCTACAAAACGTCCAGAATTAGATCCTCTTATTCGTCTTCTATTAGGCTGTTATAGGTAGACTACTGTATTCATTAAATTTGTGCAATTTTCGTACTAAAATCGTGTTTTTAATGCTTCCTATATATAATAAGCCATACCCTCTGAAGAGTTCGACATTTCGATACTTCGACAACCTATAAATCCACAAAGTGTCGAACTATCGAAGTTCTACTCTATTTGAAACAGGTAAAGAAACAAATTATAATAAGGAATCGAATTTTAGATATAATTTCCCATTGCATAAAAATTAAATAAAAGAAGAATATTAAGTAAGACGTCACCTCATGATATCACAACTTTCTTTTTAATCCCTAATGTGTGTATGTTGCAATCTGTTCAATTCAGAACAATAAGCAACCCCATGATCCAATGAGATGAGGATGATATGTATGACGTGTAAATGAGGTGTAGTCTTGTACAAACTCAGATCGACCATTCCTGAGAAAGTATGGTTAATTGAATCCCAACCATCAAAGGTCACCGGTAACCACTATCTAGTATTCAAATCCGTATAAAAGTAACTACCTTTACTAGGATTTGAACCAGGAACCTTCGTCTCCGAAAATCAGCTGTTAAACAGCTGATTTTGGCGACGGCTTATCACAACTGAAATGAAAAAAATAGTTAAAAAAAAATTAACTAAACAATAAGTACGGTGTTCAACAATTTAAACTTTCACATTCACTAATATTTTGTATACATGTTAATAGGTATTTTAAGGAACGATTTCATAAAGTTAAATAAGCTACAGCTAAGACAAATTGTCAGTTTTCTCCGTAATCGGGACAAATTTAAATAATTTAAGAGGCAGAACATGTTCAGAACATTGTTAGAAGTTAAGTGTGTGACGTGTGTTTATGTGGCTGTTTGACGTTCGCTCTCATCTGTATACGCGTCAGAGAATTTATGTCCCATATGACATCCGTAATACCTCTGCTAGGAATATAGAGAGAGAAAGCTAGGGAGAAGGAGAGAAAGAGATAGTGTAGAGTTTATGCAGAATCGATATCTTTTCTACTATGCATGAGAAGAGTGGGGTGAATGACTGATTCACTGTTAGAATGACTGAAAGGTTAGAATTTTCGCTAATAATTTGCTTTCTACCATTTCGCGTTCCATAAATATTCATGTTTCAACATTTTATACACATATCGTAAATAACTATCTTTGTATCGATTAGTATCAGATTTTGAAACATGTATCGAATAATATCGGTTGGGTAATATCGATTAAAAATTAAATCGATCTTTAATAACATTTATGAAGATATAAAGAATATAAGCAAAATCTGGTGTGAAACACTCACACAACTTTCTCTTGCCAATGCAAATAATTAACAATATAACCTATCATTAGTTATAAACATTACACATAACCAAAAATACTAACCTCAATAAACATAACTTAATTTTAATCATGAGTAAAAGACGCAAAATGAAAATCAACCTCAGTTTGGCTTAAAAATACAGAAAATCTCTCTTTCACGCTAAACTAGGCTCTGTACAGAAAAATGCTCAAAATAAAAGTCGTAGATCTTTTAATTTCCTATAAATTTTATTATACACTTTTGTCGTAAAATGCATACTAAGGCCGAAATCTTAAAAAATAGATTTTTCATACATTACGTGAGAAAAAAACAGAAAATTGCTAATTACCGCTAAACTAAGCGTTAAACAAACAAATGTATGAAACAAAAGTTGTAGAATTTTAAATTCTCTACAACTTTATATATATATATATATATATATATATATATATACAATTTTGCGGTAAAATGCATAAGAAAACCGCAATCTTAAAAAAACAATTTTTTACTTGAAAACAGCCTCACCAAGAATTTCAGCAAACATTGCGTCTACCCTATCTTGTAAAGCATAAAAAATTAAGTAAATGAGGCGATTTTTAAAAAAATCGTAGGACCAGTTTTTGAGAAAATCGCAAAAAAGTAAAAAATTACACGAATAAACTACTACTTCCGGTTGACCGATTTTGATGAAAATGTTCGTCTCGGGTCCGGTAGTGATATGTAACTTAAGTTTCAAGTTCGTACGATATTCCGTTCTTGAGATATTTTGTACACACACACACACCAATCGCTAAAAACATGTTTTTTGGGTTCAGGGGGTCTGAAAACGTGTAGAACCGGTGAAAACTCGATTTCGAAAAATCGACATGAAAACAATACTTTCCTTCCTATAGGGCCTACCTATATTCATATAGCTACGCAAGAGAAAGTAAAAATAACATTAGAGTTGACTGATTAGTTTTTGCAGATGATATAGCCTACTAACAAAAAAAAATCAAAAATAAAACAAAGTTAAAAATCCAGTAACGTATTGACTTAATGAATACTCCCAAAACTCAAAAACTTAACAGTAAATTGCAAAGTACATTAAACAAAAATTGAAACTATAGGAACTTATTGACTTACTGTTACAAAAGCAGTTTTCCATCCTACTTTGCAAAATATTTGGTAATTTTAATTGGTTTTTCACTTTCATTTCGTTTTTGTGCGGCTTCACCTTGGAGCGGTCGAAAGAAAAGAATGTCCATAGTAGACGTCCTTTGCTCTTCTAAGTATGAAGGGTTTCTTCGATGAACTTCACACCTTCACTATGTGTGAGCTTTGATTGTGGAGGGTTTTCTTGATCATATTCAGAGTCTTCTTTGCTATCTACTTTTGATTTTAAAGCCGAGAAGATTTCTTCGTCTAAAGTCGGTCCACTTTCTTCATGTTCTGTCATCCATTCTTCAATATCATCAACTAAAGTTCCTTTACAGTCTGGAATTTTCTCCATGAAAACGGTAAGGTCATAGTGCTGGGCTCTTTTTCGACAACGGAAGGGTAAAAAAGAAGGGTTTTATTACTAATGTTAGGTTTATTGTATAATTATTTGCATTGGCAAGAGAAAGTTGTGTGAGTGTTTCACACCAGATTGTTTTTTGAGTTGTGACTCTGGACTAGGAGTTTTGAGTTTCTTCCGGACTACGGATTTTATGTTTTACCCCTATGTAACCTTCCCGGTATAAAAAAAATTAATTAAAAAACTGGTCAATAGTTAAGACTTATTCAATTTTAAAGTTATTTTTTGATGAAATTTAAAGTATTACCTTACAAAGTAATATTGCAATATCTTCTTTAAAAATATAAGAGATAAAATAAGCGTTTTTCTATTTCGAAAAGCGACGTTTTGAGAAAATACACAGGTAGTTTCTTTCCGTCAGTGTTACAGAATAAAAGCACAACCATGTAGTTCGGGATTAGTCTCAAACAAAGACTGTCACTTCCGTTTCCACCTTTATTCGACGAGTGAACAAAACAGAATTACGTATTTAATTCTTTTTTACCCCCATGTGGCATATATTTTCTTTATTTTTTACTATTCCTTTATTTTTAAAACAGAAAATAGTATACGTACGGTAAAATATATTGGTTTTCAAAACTAAAATTACTTATTTGTTACTTCCTCAAGCTTTATCTATTTTATAATATGTAGGAGGGGGTGGAAGTGTTCTTTCTGGAATTAAAATACCTCACTAATTGGGATGAGATTCAAAAACTGCTTTTTCAACAATCTTTAGAACTTTTTCTTATTAACATGTTGTCCAAAAATTAAAGGTACTCTATTCCTTAGTATAAATACATAAATAAATTTTCTCAAAAACCACTATGACAATTTGACTTAATTTTCGTTTAATTATTTCACAACCCTTAGGGTTGGTCTTGTGGTAAAGTCGTCCCCGTAAATCATCTCTTCCACAGGTGATTTACAGAAACAAGGTTCCTGGTTCAAATCCTAGTAAAGGTAGTTATTTTTATACGGATTTGAATGCTAGTCAGTGGTTAATGGTTTTGGTTCAATTAACCATAGTCTCTCAGGAATGGTCGGCCTGGGTCTGTACAAGACTACACTTCATTTACACGTCATATATATCATCCTTATCTAATTGGGTCGCGGGGTTGTTTATTGTTCTTAAACTGATCAGATTCCAATGTATACATATTGGGAGGGAAAATTATTTCACTTGTTGGGTTATATTTTTCTCGTTAAGGGCATTTTTGACCACATAACTTTTTTTCCGATAATGGGCAGGTGGAGTGTTAAATTATTGCACTTGACCTGTTGGTTATAGGGCTACAAAAAATAGTTCTGTTTCTTGTCATATATTCAGCCAATTATATGACTGAACTATTTAAGAAAAGAAGAGGTAGAGGTGTAAAAGACACTAGTCAGAGTTATTTCCTCTGAAAGTAATGAATTTCACTATACAGCCAGTCCCTGTTGTGAATGAAGTGAAGGTGTCATTTGCAGGGTTGAAAGTGGGTGCTTTTCGGAGGGCCTGGCATGCTGATAAGCATACTCTTTCAACTCAGTGAGGAAGGCAATAGTAAACCACCTCACTCCTCGTTTTTACTTAGTAAAACCTCTAGAGGTTCAAACCAGCCTTTTGGCTGTTGACCTAAACAACACAAACTAACTTTAGACATTTTTGAAGCTCTTTTTGCAGCCCTCACTCTGGACATTATTTCACTGTTACTTTTTTTGCTCCCTTTTCTTCCTTCCTATTATCTGCATTTGTTTTTTGTCAAAACCCTTGAATTGGTAGACTGAATGATTCGATCTATTATGTTTTGTCTATTTCAAATTTTTCAACATCCTTTTTGATTTCATGAAAACACTTAACCGACATATTAATTCTATTGTTTAGTGTTCTGAAAAATATTTGATAGACTTGTTTGAAAATTAATGTGTCCGTAAAAATCAGATGTCTTCGTTAGTTAATCGTTTCTACATTTTGTGCGAGCTTGCAGGCATAAATTACTACTTCCGGCTGACCGATTTTGATGAAAATGTTTGCGTTCGGTCTTCAATTGCTACATTATTAACTTATTTCCAATTTTTTAACTTCGTACGATATTTCGTTCCTGAGATATTTTGTTGACGCACACACACAAACCAACAGCTAAATACATAGTTTTTGAGTTCAGAGGGCCTGAAAACTTGAGTTCGAACAATCTACATGAAAACAATACTTTTTATCTTATAATTATATTTATACAAGGCAAGTGAAAGAAAAATTATCAAACATTATGCAGATTTTTCATTATTTTTGTAAAGTACAGTTTTTATATTAGGCCTTTAACATATTTCATAATATTTTTACGGTAGGAATGATCAAAATCGGTTGAAGAAAAACAAAAACATTTTGTTTATTGAAGATTCGGATAATGTACGATTCGCCTTCCATTTATTTTTTCAAGATTTTTCTCTTTTATTTAGCCAAAAAAATCGTGGAATTATTATAATAAAATAGAATATTGCAAAATGTGCATATTTTTTCAAAATTAAAATAAAAGTTTATTCCTTTTTCTAAGTTGTTATGGAAAAGAAATACAACGCGCCATGAAATAACAACTTACGTTGAAAAGTGCTTCGATATAAAATATTTAATTTTACACGTAAGGCGTTTTTAGTCGTCTCTAACCGACCGAAACCTTAACGAACGTACGTCGGCTTGTAATGTAGTGTTATAGAGCTTTGCCTAGTTTTCCGGAAAATGTTTTTCTCTCTGAATAACGACCTATGTTAAACGTCCCTAATGTTTTCACATTCTGTGAAAATTGTGATAACAATACTAATAAAAAATGGTAGGAAAAACCAGTATACCATAACTTTTTAGTTGATATTTTAGCATTACTAAAATTACTTAGTAATAGACTGATATTTATTATGTCCACTCTAATCTATCTAAAACAGAATTAGTGAATATAAATTATTATTAAATATAAATTTATTATTATTGTGAATAAACATTGCTGCTAAACACGAGGAACCATAGAATTTGTTTTTTGGATTAGCCGGGATTTTAAATTTGTATTTTACGTCCTGTCCTTGAGTTTTTTTCAACAATTTTAAAATGTAGTAAACAATTCCAGAATTACACAGATAATTTTAGGGATATTACGGATAAAAAAATCTGGTGTGAAACACTCACCAACTTTCTCTTGCCAATGCAAATAATGAACAATATAATCTAACATTAGTAATAAAACATTATAAACATTTTTATAAAAATAAAAAAACTAATCTCAATAAACATAACCTTATTTTAATCATGAGTGAAGGACGTATAATGAAAATCAACCTTCTGTTTGGCTTAAAAATACGGAAAATCACTCTTTCACGCTTAACTAGGTTCTGTAGAGAAAATTTGTAGATCTTTAAATTTCCTATAAATTTGTATATATACACTTTTGTCGTAAAATGCATACTAAGCCCGAAATCTTAAAAAATCGATTTATCATACGTTTTCGCAAGAAAAAAATCGCTAATTACCGCTAAACTAAGCTTTATACAAAAAAATTGTTTAAAATCAGAGTTGTAAGATTTTAAATTCTCTACAACTTTAATTATATACATTTTTGCGCTAAAATGAATATTAAAGCCGTAATCTTAAAACAACAATTTTTTCTGCGAAAACAGCCTCACCAAGAATTTCAGCAAACATGGCACTTACCTTATCTTAAACCAGGCGATTTTTAAAAAAATCGTAGGACCAGTTTTTGAGAAAATCGCATAAAAGTGAAAAATTACACGTATAAACTACTACTTCCGGCTGACCGATGTTGATGAAAATGTTCGTGTCGGATCCGGTAGTGGTATCTAACTTAAGTTTCAAGTTTTAACTTGGTACGATGTTTCGTTCTTGAGATATTCTGTTCACACACACACATGGACACACAGACACACACACAGACCAATCGCTAAAAACATTTTTTTGGGTTCAGGGGGTCTGAAAACGTGTAGATCCGGTGAAAACTCGAATTCGAAAAATCGACATGTTAACAATAGCTACTTTCCTTTCTATAGTTTCATATAGGTAAGAGAAAGTAAAAAACTGGAGAACGTCCAGAAACGTCAAAATGAATACATTTAAATACAGAGCTGGGACTTTTATGAAGACTGACAATAAAACCGATGAAGATTGAAGACTACAACCAATATTTAATCATGAATAAACAATGTAAAATGAAAAACATAACCTAACTTTAATCATGAGTGAATGATTCAAAATTAAACTCAACCTCTGTAAGACTTAAAAATATGGAACATCACTTATTGACGCTAAACTCTATTGAAAAAAAATGCTTGACATGAAAGTTGTGGGTTTGTAAAATGTTCTATAATTCTTTGGTTGTAGCCTACATACACAGGTTTGTTTTAAAATGCATACTACTAAGACCACAATCTTAAAACGTTCCAATTTATACCTATTTTAATGAGAAAAATACAGAAAATCACTAAACGATGCTAAACTGAGCGTTGTAGGAAAAATATTGTAATAAAAATTGTGGTTTTTTTTTGAATTCATTTTTTTCACTCATGATTAAAATAAGGTTATGTTTTTTAAGGTTAGTTTTTGTTTATTTCTAATGTTTTATTACTAATATTAGGTTATATTGTTCATTATTTGCATTGGCAAGAGAAAGTCGTGTGAGTGGTTCACACCAGATTTTTATAAAATCTATTACAACTGTAATAATCCTTATTTTTTCCAGGTGTTAAACTGTCCGGGGAAATTGAATTTTAATAATGTATTACTGTGTAATAAAAATATATTTTTATTGTTTAAGGTTATAGTTTACTTTAGTACAAAACTTTTAGGGAACTTTAAAAGTAGTGAAGGTTATAATGCTAGAAAAGCAAAAGTCATTGAATAGATAGCGTTCTATTTTTGTAGGACAAAGATAGACTATATAAAAAAAGATGAATGAAGCAGAGATAGAAAATTGAAAGTTTTAATAAATGGTATAGCAGACAGTATTAACTGTTTCGTTAATCTTCTAGCGTCCTAAATTTAGCATTTTATGGTGAAATTTTGCACAGGTGTGAAACACTCACACGACTTTCTCTTATGTTAACCCTTTCTTACCCAGTGAGGCATAGAAGTCACATTGGAGTGAAATACAAGACATAAAAACTTTAATTGTTAGTGACTACTTTTGATTAAAGAGCGCTGGATGTGAAGTTTAATAATTTTCTATACCCTAGCCAGGAATCGAAACTGAGATCTCCGTTTTGCAGTGTTAGATGCTGACCACTACGCCACGGACGCGACCATTAGTTTCTTTTTAAAGTTAGTTTCAGTCTTAAATATTCGTGTTCATTTACTAAAATAAAGTAGCATTTCTTCGAGTATGTTAAATGTACATTCAACAAAATACAAGTGTATTTTTTAGGCTGTAAATACTGATTCTGTCCATTTTACCAATATTTTTGAATTGTAACCTTTTTAAGTCTTAAATAATGCTTTGCTACAAATCTAAGCAAGAGAATTTTGTTTAGGAAGCCTGCACATGATTTTTACTTATTCATATTGTTGGGAACTTTGATACCATCAAGCCCAATGTAACATATGTGTCACATTTTTTTGTCACGCCATCAAAAAAAGGCTGAAGGTCTAAAAGTGATTTTATTTCACTTAAATGTCAGTAAAGTGTATGAAACAATGTACACGTATTTGTTTGTGTAAAGTTAAAAAATTTGGGATTGAAAGGGTTAATAATGATGAGTAAACAAAGTAAAATTAAAAACATAACCTAATTTTAATCATGAGTGAATAAAGTTAAATGAAAAAAGGGTTTTAATTTTCTATAACTTTAGTTATATATTTTATACTTATAACTTTAGTTATATATAATTTTTTTTTGTCATCAGTCTCTCGACTGGTTTGATGCAGTTCTCCAAGCTGTTCTATCTTGCGCAATTCGTTTCATATCTACATACCTGTAACACCCTACATCTTTCGTAATTTGCTTTATATATTCTAATCTTTGCCTCCCTCTACAATTTACTCCCTCAATATTACCCTCCATTATTATATATAATAATAATTTTAAAAGTAGTTCTTCGACATACATATGGGTGTAGTAGAGAAGATCGTTACAGGAATACCGAGATAAGGAAAGAACTCAACATCTTCTCTATAAACAACAAGGTATCCCAGAACAAAATGCAGTGGTTAGAGCACGTAAACAAAATGCAAGAGGATTGAATACTTAAGCAGACAGTGGGCTATAAGTGGAGGGCAGGAGAGAACGAGGACGCCCGAGAGAAAGATGGGCAGATTTGAGAGGATATTCCGTTCTTAAGATACCTTGTTCACACGCGCGCGCGCGCACACACACCATTTGGTAATAAATGATTTTTTTTATTTTAGATTCACCTATTTTGAGAGAAAACTCAATTTGGAAAAATTGATGTAAAAACAATACTTTCCTTTCTCCATATTTTATATAAGAAAAGCGAGAGTAAAAATAAAAGAATGTTTATTAATAAGAACCAATAGTTGCAGCCATTAGAATGTGTTGATTTAATTGAATCTTTGGCAAGGTGATTATGTACCCTCTGTTACTTTACCTTAGTTAACCCAGTACCTTGGATAAGTGAGGTTCGCACAGTACCAAAATATTAAAGGTAATTTCTTCTTCTTCATCTTCTCACAATCAAAAATTATTAGGCTTTAGCTGTTCCGACTCACAACAGCGACAAAACTATTGAGTTATTGCCATCTTTTGCGTGGCCTCCAAACATCTCTCCTTCCTTCCGGTCTGTATTGCAAAACACTCAGGGAGATCCTTTCCTCAGGCATTCTCTCTACGTGCTCCCTCCATCGATTTCGATATTCTTGAATCTTCCCATTCAGGTTGTAAACATTCAGTTCCGTTCTCATGTCCTCATTTTTTAATTGGTCCCTACTACTGCAACCTTTTGTTCTTCGCAGGAATCGCATCTCTGCCGCCTGTACTCTACTCTCCTGTGGTTTGGTACCAATCCACGACTCACTTCCGTAGAGTAGGGCTAATGCAGCCATCACCTTGTAACATTTTATCTGGGTTTCTTTTCTTGTTTTCTGCGTAGAGTTCTGCTAATATTGCCGCACACTGCTTGGAAATAACCAACTTTCTTCTCCACATGCAAATCTTGATCAAACCCAATGAAACAACTTAAAGGACGGGGCATCTCAATACCTTTACATGTTAACGTTAGAAACATTTTCTTAAAAATTATTAGGTCTATTACTGTCAAATTTTTTACCACGGTTAATTAGTAGTATGTTTTAAACTCTGGGAGTTTTTCACGCAAATATCGTCAATAGATCCTGAGAAAACAAAATCCCTTAACGTAGATTGAAATTTTTAAAAAATCGTCTTCTACCTTTAAAAAAATACATTAAAAGTTGTTTTATGACTTTGAAAAACCTCCCAACATGTAAAGATATAATAAAAACCTGCTGGCAAAGTTTTATTTAAATTGATCCAGCAGTTTCTGAGAAAATGTTCCTAACGTGCCAAAAAATGAAATTTTCGGGAAACGCGAAAAAACGAAAAAAAAACACTATATTTTAGAACTATATAAAATATAGAAACTTTATATTTTAGAAAGCTAGCAAGTAGCATTCCCAACTTAGACAACATAAATTATTGTACAATTTTTAAAAAATTCAATAATTTATTTTATTTGGTTCAAAAGTTATAATGTAAAGCGGCGTTTGTTTTCTTTGATGGGCTCCTCGAAGATTGGTGAAATTCCTAGTGTAGCAGTAAATAAAAAATTAAAATATAAATATAATTTTGCCTCCATACCCATAAGTTATATATCAAACTGTTCAAAAAGAGTTGAATTTTCATTTAAGAATATAAAAGAAAATTGAAAAATAAATTTTTTGCTTGCCCTGTCCACTTAAATAATTGCATTGTGATACTTGCACTACATTATCTACCACAATTTTATATCTGGTAGGGTATTTACCAGTAAATGACATTACCTTTGACTTTATTACGGAAACATTAAAATTATATTTTTTGCATAATTCATTTGAAACATACACCAATTTCCGAAGCTCATCCTCAGTCTCTTGCACAATCCACAAATCATCCGCAAACAATAAAGCATTCAGATAATTGTTATTGTTCAGCCTCATTCCCGAACTAACGTCGTTGTTGAAAAACAAGGTAATTTATGTATGGAAAATATTGGCTTCAGAATGACAATAAGAACCCTCTAAAATGTATTTAATATAACCAAACAAGTTATTTTGTTAGTTTAGGATGACTAAATTATAAGATTGGGAAACGTTTAGAGCAGAAACACCCATATTTACATACCGTATAGATGTTGAATAAATATTTCTCGCAATAAATATTTGAAGAAGTTAATTAATTTTATTATACCTCCGTAACAAGAAGGTTTAAAATTTATACCAGTTCTTAATTAACGAAAATTCATGAAATTGGTCAACTTGCAAAGCGACAAAGTTTTGTGCACTATATATAAATATATGTACACGTATACGTTGGACCATTATTAAAGCCCTAGAGGTAATAGGATTTACATAAATAGAGCCAGTCGCAAATCCCTTGAGATGATACACTAGATTTTAGCAAGCACCCAAATGAATTGCGCTAAGATCATTGAATAACATCCGGAATAATTAAACCCCTTTTTACTTTCTCTTGCCTATATGAATATATAGGAAGGAAAGTATTGTTTTCATGTCGATTTTTCGAAATCGAGTTTTCACCGGATCTATACGTTTTCAGACCCCCTGAACCCAAAAACATGTTTTTAGCGATTGGTCTGTGTGTGTGTGTGTGTGTGTGTGTGTGTGTGTGTGTGTGTGTGTGTGTGTGTGTGTGTGTGTGTGTGTGTGTGTGTGTGTGTGTGTGTGTTTGTGTGTGTGTGTGTGTGAACAGAATATCTCAAGAACGGAACATCGTACGAACTTGAAACTTAAAACTTAAGTTACATATCACTACCGGACCCGACACGAACATTTTCATCAAAATCGGTCAACCGGAAGTAGTAGTTTATTCGTATAATTTTTCACTTTTTTGCGATTTTCTCAAAAACTAGTCCTCCGATTTTTTTTTAAATCAACTGGTTTACTACATTTTTTATGCTCTACAATATAGGGTAAGCGCCATGTTTGCTGAAATTCTGCTTGAGGCTTTTTTTACGTAAAAACATTTTCTTTTTAAGATTGCGGCTTTAATATGCATTTTAGCGCAAAACGTTATATAATAAAAGTTGTAGAGAATTTAAAATTCTACAACTTTTATTTCAAACATTTTTTTGTATAACGCTTAGTTTAGCGGTAATTTGCGATTTTCTGTTTTTTTTCTCACGAAAACGTGAGAAAAATCGATTTTTTTAACATTTCGGTCTTAGTATGCATTTTACGACAAAAGTGTATATAATTAAATTTATAGAAAATTAAAAGATCTACAACTTTTGTTTAGAGCATTTTTCTCTACAGAGCCTAGTTTAGCGTGATTTTCCGTATTTTTAAGCCAAGCTGAGTTCGATTGTCATTTTGCGTCATTCACTCATGATTAAAATAAGGTTATGTTTTTGAGGTTAGTTTTTGTTTGTTTCTAATATTTTATTAATAATGTTAGGTTTATTATTAATTATTTGCATTGGCAAGAGAAAGTTGTGTGAGTGTTTCACACCAGATTTTTATCTTCTCTTATTAGAGCTACGAGAATTTTGAATATCTCAGAATTAATTCATAATTAATTTGATGAATTATGTAGTATTGTGACACTTGTCGCTAAGGTCCATTTCGGGATCTAGGTTATTAAATTATTAATACACTAAAATTTTACAATTACAAATATTTATTATACTAAAAGATTTACAAAATAAACAACAAACTAATTATAAGGAAGTAATATAATAACTAACTTAATAATTTACTTAAAATAAATAATACACAATAAATAACTTAATAATTCACTTAGCACTACTTACAATCAATTTTATAGAATACACAAACATACAATACACAGAAAATGAATTCAAAAAAACTGCGCATTAACTTTACACAATACACACACACAAAGACGGTATAACAATAACTCGGAACCGTTAACCTGAAATAACGCCCCGATAATCGCTCGTCAAAGATCAAACGAATACTAACTGTGACCGCTCTCGGGGTCTCCTTATATACTCATTCAAAAAGATAATTCCAGAAAAGCAGAGAAACTCCATCCAAACAATAAAGCACAAAAAATAACCCTTTATAAATGAGTGCTAGAAAAGTCTATTGTAAACAAGTCAACAATAGATCTTTTGTAAATAGAAGTTGTTACAGGCCGACCCTTTCATAAATAGTAGCGCAGTGTCCTTTCAAACAACTTTCATGAATAGGCATACCTTTATAGCCACCCCATTGTTACTCTTTCAGTCTATTATCCTCTTTTTACTATTTTTTCATGAATGAAATTCTAGAAATTACGCGAACCATTTCTTCTTCGATATTGTCACAGTATGTTCATTTAACATATAATTTAGGATCTTTTATGTTTATGTTTATCTGAGAAAATTCATAATACAAATACTTTTACTAATTCCTAATGAAAAAGCCTTAATAAACAAAAGAATTTTGACCAGTAACGACTCATCGTTAAAATTGTTGTTGTGTTGTTGTTGTTGTTTAGGTCAACAGCCAAAAGGCTGATTTGAACCTCTAGAGGTTTTACTAAGTAAAACGAGGAGTGAGGTGGTTTACCAATGCCTTCCTCACTGAGTGGAAAAGTACGCTTATCAGCATGCCGGGCCCTCTGAAAAGCACATATTTTCCACTCTGTAAATTACACCTTCACTTCATTCACCACAGGGTCTGGCTGTACAATGAAATTCATTACTTTCAGAGGAGATAACTCTGATTAGTGTCTTTTACACCTCTACCTCTTCTGTTCTTAAATGATTCAGTCATTCAATTGGCTGACCATGTGATAATAAACAGAACTATTTATTTTAGCCCTGCAACGAACAGATTGAGTGTAAATAATTTGACACTCCACCTGTCTGTGAATATGTTCATTTAACATATAATTTAGGATCTTTTATGTTTATGTTTATCTGAGATAATTCATAATACAAATACCTTTACTGATACCTTATGAAAAAGCCTTAATGAACAAAAGAGTTTTCACCAGTAACGACTCATCATTAAAATTACTGATGAAAATGGTACACTGTTTCATCTTTGTGGTTCTCTTGCATTGCGTGGAAGCGTGAACACTCACTGAAAAAATCTGGTGTGAAACACTCACACAGCTTTCTCTTGCCAGTGCAAATAATTAACAATAAACTTAACATTAGTATCAAAACATTAGAAATCAACAAAAATATTACCTCAATAAACGTTACCTAATTTTAATCATAATATGAAAGACGCAAAATGAAAATCGATCTCAGTTTGCCTTAAAAATACGGAAAATCACTCTTTTACGATAAACTAGGCTCTGTAGAGAAAAATTCTATAAATAAAAGTTGTAGATCTTTTAATTGTTTATCAATTTTATTATATATATTTTTGTCATAAAATGCATACTAAGGCCGAAATCTTAAAAATATCGATTTTTCACACGTTTTCGTGAGAAAAAACAGAAAATCGCTAATTACCGCTAAACTAAGAGTTATACAAAAAACATGTTTGAAATAAAAGTTGTACAATTTTAAATTTTCTACATTTTTTATTATATAATATTTTGCGCTATAGGCCTAATACATATTAAAGCCGTAATCTTAAAAAAAACTTTTTTACGTAAAACAGCCTCACCAAGAATTTCAGCAAACATGGCGGCGCCTACCCTATCTTGTAGAGTATAAAAAATTGAGTAAACTAGGAGATTTTAAAAAAATCGTAGGACCAGTTTTTGAGAAAATTTCAAAAAAGTGAAAAATTACACGAATAAACTACCACTTCCGGTTGACCGATTTTGATAAAAATTTTCGTGTCGGGTCCGGTAGTGGTATGTAACTTAAGTTTTAAGTTTCAAGTTCGTACGATGTTCCGTTCGTAAGATATTTTGTATACACACACACACACAGACCAATCGCTAAAAACATGTTTTTTGGGTTCAGGGGGTCTGAAAACGTGTAGATCCGGTGAAAACTCGATTTTGAAAAATCGACATGAAAACAATACTTTCCTTTGCATTCCTATGTATTCATATAGGCAAGAGAAAGTAAAAATGATTTAACGTCTGGGGAAATTCAAAATGTGGGTGTAAATAACACTTTGAAGCCTGAACTATAAGAACATTTTATGTAACGGTATAGGCTACTGTGGGTTTTCGAGTTAACCTAAAAAAAATCTAAAAGATTTAATTTCTATCATATCTTAATGATTTTTGCATCAAATTGATTAAAAAATAAATTTTATTACTATTAATTTACATTGAAATTATTGTATATACCAAATTTATGAGTTTTCCAAAAATACACCAAAAAATTATAAAAAAAGAAATTTTTACATGCTACACACTAGGCCTATACAATATCTCAAGAATGGAACATTGTACGAACTTGAAACTTAAGTTAAGATACTACTACCGGACCCGACAGGAACTTTTTCATCAAAATCTGTCAACCGGAAGTAGTAGTTTATTCGTGTCATTTTTAACTTTTTGAGATTTTCTCAAAAACGGCTCCTACCATTTTTTTTTTAAAAAATCGCTTCATTTACTAAATTTTTTATGCTCTACAAAATAAGGTAGGAGCTATGTCTACTGTTATATATTGGAATGGCTGTTTTTTCGTAAAAAAATTGTTTTTTATTCAAAATTAATGTTCTATTACTTTCGTTCTAAATTTAGAAATTTCTATTTGCAATTTTTTAAGTTGCTACAACCATCGTTATATGAAGAGATAGGATACTGCAAATAAATTAATTTTATGACGTTGCTGATACAAACCAGAAAATTTATGATATTAAATAACATGTGTGTGTGTGTGTGTGTGTGTGCGCGCGCGCGCGCGCGTGTGTTTCTGAGTGTGAGTGGGGAGAGAGAGAGAGAGAGAGAGAGAGAGAGAGAGAGAGAGAGAGAGAGAGAGAGAGAGAGCTGAATATCTCAAGAGCGGAACATTGTACGAACTTGAAACTTAAGTTAGAGACTACTACGGGACCCGACAGGAACTTTTTCATCAAAATCTGTCAACCGGAAGTAGTAGTTTATTCACGTCATTTTTAACTTTTTTGCTATTTTCTCAAAAACGGTTCCTACGACTTTTTTTTTAAATCGCTTCATTTACTAAATTGTTTATGCTCTACAAAATAAGGTAGGAGCTATGTCTACTGTTATTATTGGAATGGCTGTTTTTTCGTAAAAAAATTGTTTTTTATTCAAAATTAATGTTCTATTACTTTCGTTCTAAATTTAGAAATTTCTATTTGCAATTTCTTGAGTTGCTACAACTATTATATTAATATGAAGATATAAGATACTGCAAATAAATTAATTCTATGACACTGCTGATACAAACCAGAAAATGTATGATATTAAATAAATATATATGTAAAATGTCACGGATAGAATACATTAATTCTCTATGTAATTACATAGAGTAAGTTAAGTATTCTTGAAAAATTATTGTAGCATTAAACAAATTTCGAATGTACAAAAGGTACAGAAGAAAATGATGATATTAAATTCGCAATTCAGTATTTCTTCAACCTTACCTATTTGTATTTGAATAACTGTGAATAATCGGGGGGGGGGGGGGTTGTACAAAAATTTTAAGGGAAGGGGTTGAAAATATGAAACGGAATTGCAGTAGAGCAACTCCAATTAGCAGGAATAACCAACTTTACGAATTATTTTATTATATTCGTCATTATAATGTGATATAAATAGTACACCGGTTAGAAATGTTATTACGGAATATTACTGGGGAGAGTAAAATGGTACCCCCTCCATTTCCAAATTACGAGTATATTAATGGAGGGGGGAATACTCGTTGCGTACGATTCACTAGTAACCTAAAGGTAGTTGTAATTGAGAACGTTTTCGACCAATCAGGTAACAGTGTATGCGACATAGTGGCTTCCTATTTGTGGAACACTCAGTCAAGGTTGCATCGATCTGACCCAACATCCAGGTCAAACTCACCCCCACCCACCCCCTTTTCCAGCCATTCCGACACTACAAACCCCTTTCTACAACCCCTTGCAACTTGTACACCTGCTCCAGATACTGACTGCTTCTGCTGCTATTCCAGCCGCTATGCAGTTTTGATATCGTCATTTACTACTACAAACGTAACTCTTACTACCCCTATCTGCATTACATTATAGTAAACATTCATAGCGCTTTATTATACCATACAACCCTTTCACATAAATAGCATAATTAATTAAACCGTTTTCTAATCTCTTCAGCATAATACATCTAATAAGATATACCAAAATGTTACCCTACCAAGTAAATTATACTTTTATAAAAAAAAACGAAACATCTCTTCTCTAACATCATTCTATTGTTTTATTGTCCTATCCAATTTTATAATATGTTATCGCACGATCTAAAAAACAACTTTTTACGCAAATGTTAAGTTCTATACTCCATTTATTTTTAAATGCATTAGTCTTTTATTAATTAGTAAACTAATAAATTTACTTCTAAAATATTATGTTTTAATATTCAAGATCTTTGAAAGTTTTTTCACAACTGCAAATTTTTGTTATTTTTTCGATCTAGATTCCCGGTATATGTTAAATGTTTGTACAAAAAAATATGTAGTCTTTAAACTAACGCCTTTTTGAACAGATTTTTTAAAATATAGTACTATGTAATCATATTACAGTAAATGTACTACAGCATTCGACTAATTAATGTAATCCAAAATGCTATTCTTTTCTATTAAACTCATATCCATCCCTTAGACTCATTCTTTCAAATTCAACACACCATCTGTCCACTTCTTTTCTGAGTTGGCCTCGCTTGCTTCGTCTAGTTGAAACTCATAGCCAATTCTTCTGTGGTAACCTAATCTCCCTCATTTTTCGCATATGACCAGATTAGTTGTCTATGTTGCATTTTTTCGATTAATAAAAGTTTTTATGGTTTTTTTTTAAATTTATCATTCCTAACTGAATTTAAAAAAGTCAACTGATATTTTTGTCTCCAAAAACTCATTTCTAGAGCTGAGTTACTCTTATTTAAAATCATTATTGGATAGTCGAAACTTTTGAGCCATGTATAAAGTTGCTAATACTCCACCGAATGCTTTTCAAGTTGTCAGACCGGAAAAGGATCACTAGATATGGTAAGACCGGGAAATTAAAATACTCATGGCGGATCAAAATTAGCAGTTACTGCCTTCCAGTGTTGAAGTTGATTCTTCAAAGACCATGTAAACATAGGGAAGTAAACCCTGATTAAAAATTATGCGATAAACCTGCTCCTAATCCTTTAGAAAATCTCTTATCGTAAAAAAACCCAACCATCAGCTTTGGAAAGTAGACTTTTCCAGTGACTTGTGTTCGAAGAGCATTGACTTCCTTCAAGTGCGCTTAAGTTTAGTCGATTTCCAGACTAAAAGGGTAACAAAAATCACTCCATATCAGCCTCAAAGATTCCCTAATCGTCGTGAAGTTCTACGTCGACTAAAACTATAGGATGTCTCACCCTGTAAGATATTATGCAGCATTCTATATTTGTTTCCTCTCATCACATCATGACGATAGTACTGTAGTTTTCGACGTTTCACAGTATTTAAAAAGTCCATAATTTTACTTAGCTTCAAAAGGACATCAGTGTTCCTTACTTTATAGCTTTTCCTATAAATACATTAAGCCTCCAATCTTAAAATAATCTAGTGCGGAACACTCACACAACTTTCTCTTGCCAATTCAAAAAATTAATAATATAACCTAACATTAATAATAAAATATTAAAAATAAACAAAATACTAACCTAAAAACATAACCTTACTTTAATCATGAATGAAAGACACAAAATGAATTTCAACCTCAGTTTGCCTTTAAAATACGGAAAATCACTTTTCACGCAAAACTAGGCTCTGTAGAGAAAATGCTGTAAATAAAAGTTGTAGATCTTTTAATTTCCTACAAATTTGATTATACACTTTTGTCATAAAATGCATATTAAGGCTGAATTCTTAAGAAAATCGATTTTTTTACACGTTTTCGTGAGAAAAAAAACAGGAAATCGCTAATTACTGCTAATACAAAAAATACTAATACATTTTTTTTTGTTATAGGCTACAAATGTTTGAAATAAAAGTTGTAGGATTTTAAATTCTCTACAACTTTTATTATATAAATTTTTGCAGTAAAATGCATATTAAAGCCGCAATCTTAAAAAAAAACAATTTTTTAACGTGAAAACAGCCTCTCCAAGAATTTCAGCAGACATGACGCCTACCGTATCTTGTAAAGCATAAAAAATTAAGTAAACGAGGCGGTTTTTAAAAAAATTTTAGTTGCGTACTTGCTTTTGAGAAAACAGCAAAAAAGTGAAAATTACACGAATAAACGTTCGTGTCGGATCCGGTAGTGTCTAACTTAAGTTTCAAGTTTCAAGTTCGTACGGTGTTCTGTTCTCGAGATATTCTGGTCACACACACGCACACACGCACACACGCACACACACACACACACACATACAAACCAATCGCTAAAAACATGTTTTTTGGGTTTAGGGGGTCTGGAAACTTGTAGATTCGGTGAAAACTCGATTTCGAAAAATTGACATGAAAACAATAGGCCTACTTTCCTTCCTATTCATTCATGTCGGCAAGAGAAAGTAAAAATATTTTTTAAGGTTGGTTTTTTAAGTTTTACGTTTCAACTTTGTACTATGTTCCATTTTTGAGATATTTTGTACACACACACACAAACACACAGACCAACCGCTATAAACATCTTTTTGGGTTTGAGGAGGTCTATAATTCCGGTTAATACTCGATTTTGAAAAATCGACATGAAAACAATACTTCCTTTTCCTATATATTCATAAAGGGTAAGATAAAATAACAATGAGTTATGTATCTAGATCTCTCATTTTGTATTTCTGAAAATATCTATCAGTTTGTCATTTAGTAGGAAACAAAAACTGAAATTATTTTAAATGCAACCTTACCTTGACTGAAAAATCAAGTTCAGTAAGTTAATATTATAGCCTACTATATATGGATCAACAAAACTGCTTGGTTAACAAATATTTAACATGAATTTACATGTAAATAGCGAGTAAAATATTACGTTGCATGTCGTTTAAATTAACCTAAAAGAAAGGTAAACGTCATTTTGATTCTTGTTGAATTTACCATGGTTTTTGAATTTAAAATTAACCTACTTGATATCCAGGTCACTTGTGAAATCAATTTATTAAATTAAAACTACTAAAATACAATATTTTGATAGAATAAATTTAAATTTAACGCTGACGAATTCATCTTTATAATAATAATATTAATATAATTACAAAGCATTATAGAATTTACACTAATTCCAGGTATGAGAACCAAAGATGAAATGTCACTCAACCCTTCTCTCAGGGAGACTAAATTGAGTTATGTAATTTAGTCGGTGTCAGAGCCTGACCGAACATTACCTGTACCCTCAAACCCCAGCTACGGTTTAATCCAGTCATTGTTCTAATTTATCACATGTCCGTTTCTCAACCACGCCTTCCTCTAACACAGAAATATTGGATCTGTTCAGTTATTCTAATAAGGTCAAATAATCCACGGGTGGATTCATTTTGTTCGAAATACTATAAACTATATTACGATATATATCGTTTCTTTGTAATCTATGTGTTTACGAGGGTCGTTTGAAAAGTCCGTGCAAAAATAAAAACTAAATAAAAACTAGGTACTTAATTGTTTGGGGTAAACCTTTTTTATTTTTCGACATAGTCTCCTTTTAGGCTTATACACTTCGTCCAAAGCTGCTCTAGTTTGTTGATCCCTTCCGAATAATAGGATTTGTCCAAGTCTGAAAAATAGCCATTCGTTCCTGCAATCACCTTCTCGTTTGAATAAAATCTTTTTCCCGCTAGCCATTTCTTCAAATTGGGAAACAAATAGTAGTCCGAGGGAGCCAAGTCTGGAGAATAGGGGGGATGTGAAACGAGTTGGAACCCTATTTCCATTAATTTTGCGACCACAACTGCTGAGGCGTGAGCTGGTGCGTTATCGTGATGGAAAATGACTTCTTTGTGGGGCAATCGTGGGCGTTTTTTTTCAGCTCGGTTTTCAAACGGTCCAATAACGATGAATAATATGCACCTGTAATAGTTTTACCCTTTTCCAGATAATCGATGAAGATTATTCCTTGTGAATCCCCAAGACAGTCGCCATAATCTTTCCGGCCGAAGGAACTGTCTTCGCCTTTTTTGGCGCAGATTCCCCCTTCATAACCCATTGTTTAGATTGTTCTTTGGTCTCAGGAGTGTAGTGATGTATCCATGTTTCATCCACAATGACGAAACGACGCTTAAAGTCCGGCGAATTCTTCTGGAACAGCTGCAAACCGTCCTTACAACACTTCACACGAAATTCTTTTTCATCCATTTTTTGAAAATTACTCGACTTCCTCGATTAAAACGAATGTCAAACACAAAGAAATAGACCGATCTGGCTGAAACTACACATGTGTTTTTCCAACAGATGCTACTAACTAATCATATACTCGATATGCGCCAGTAGTGCCATATATCTGACTTTGCACGAACTTTTCAAACGACCCTCGTATTTATAATGTTGATGAATCGATCTAATCAAATTAAAGTAAGGCAGAAAAACATACCTGGTGTCCCACGGAATTTGAACCAGAGGGAAATAGCATTAATTTTCATTAGTTTGTTAATTTTTCTTCTCACGAGTAAATGAAGACTTGTTATAATCAAGAATTATTAGAAAATGTTTAGACACCGCGAATGGCGACATTAAGTGGTGAGTTGAAACCTTTACTTTTTGGTGGCCCTGAAAAGGGCCGTTTCTGTGTGTCCGCCGGGGTGGACAGAGTTGAATGATGGCCCTGAAAAGGGCCGGTTAAAACCTTAGTGAATTGGTCCTGGAAGGACCGATGAAGGCAGCGCGTGGCTACGGTGGCAACGGCTCCGAGAGCTACGGGGAACGGCTGCTGCAGATCCCAGAACATCTTCCTCTATCTCATTTTTTTTAATGCGTCCTGGAGACTCCAGAAAAAGTATAGGACATGTCAGTTATAACACCTGAAATACATATAAGAATCACACTATGTATCACTACTATCAAGAAAGAAATTCTTGTACGCTAAAAAAAAGTTTCACCGATCAAGTAAGTTTTCTGTTTTTTTTAAAGGAATGCAAATTATCACAACATTTTAAAAATCGGAGTAATTTATTCATGAATTTTCTTCCTGCATAAGTAGGGTTTTGTTCAAACAATTTTGTGGAGTGATTAGCCACATAATAATCATTTCTGTTTCTCGTGTTATAATTGAAAACATTGAAATTCTGCATAAAATTATTTTGCCTAACATAATATATAATCACCTCAAAAATGTAGAGAGAGGGAACTGTAAGCAATTTAAGCTTCTTAAATAGTGGCCTGCTGAGGTTAGCTCCCACCATACACCTAATAGCTTTCTTTTGCATTTTAAAAAACCCTATTCATATTACCCATGCTAGAATTGTGTCACCCAATCATTGATTGATGTGTTGGTTGATCTTCGTCGGAGATATAGGGCGCAAACGGAGACGTCATCGTCTTCCCTCGCAGTAGTGCGTCGATGGTTGCTTCGTCGGATCCGGTGGGCATCACTCGTGGCAGCGGGCAATAACGGTCCCGGTCGACGGCTTACAGTGTCGGGTCACCGAGCGAAAGCATCATCTTCTCTCTTGTGGGGTAGTCGATGAGTCTTCGCTGGAGTCCGGTAGCCGTGTGTCGATGCTGTAGAGTGGATTGGAATCGAATCACTTCGGGCTCTGTGGAGCGCTCTTTATAATAGTCGTCGAGAATGCTGTAGTAGGGAGCGGTTATTGTCTCGATCTTGGTGACAAAGGCCTCTGTCGGTACGCCGCCACAGGTCTACCGCCCCTTAAGGAACTATTGGCGGTTCCCTCTGTCGCTAAGTTGGAAGCTTTGATATCAAGCAGCACAGTACCTAATCAAAGGGGATGATGGTGACAAGACCTTTAAAAATATCAATTTTGATACATTTTAATTCATCAAGGTGTTTTCCCGGACACGATTTTTTCCATCCTATAATTTAGTTGTTCACCCATCATCGTCTGCATTAGATTGAAAGTGAAATGTAGTTATAGAATATATACCTTTAAAGTGGATGAAGAAAACGCTCTTTATATAGTGGATATATAACGCTCTTTATATAGTCGTCGAGAACGTTGTGGTAGGGGGCGGTTATTGAATTCGGCCTTGGTGACAAAGGCCTCTGTCGGTACGCCGCCACAGGTCTACCGCCCCTTACGGAACTATTGGCGGTTCCCTCTGTCGCTAAGTCGGAAGCTTTGATATTCGGCAGTACAGTACCTAATCAAAAGGGACGAAGGTGACAAGACCTTTAAAAATATCAATTTTGATACATTTTAAGCTCTCAATTCAACAAGAGGTTTTCCCCGGAAACGCTTTTTTCCATCCTATAATTTAGTTGTTCACCCGTCATCATCTGCATTAGATTTAAAGTGAAAAATAGTTATAGAAAATATACCTTTAAAGCGGTTGAAGAAAATTACACGGTAAAATAATAGAACTGAAGTTGTAGATTAATTAATTTTCTTTAAATAAAATTCATATTATTCAGATAGGTTTATGAAAAAGTTGTAAATCATGTCACTACCATATATGGAATGCAAAGTCTTTGTGTAAAGTTCATTAGACATATGCCACACAGGACGTTTGGAATCAAATAGCCTACGTTTAGATTAAACGATATAGTTTAATAATTACTGTTTAACAGAATCAAACAACTGACAGCTGAAGTAAATCTATATAGGTCGGAGTAATAGTTTGCACAACAATAATTTCACCGTGAAAGGAGTATTTCAATAACAGAAAGTTTACAGTATTAAACCCTGCAACCTCACTGTGACGTAAATTGCTATCCTCTTCATATACTTGATCATAAACAATAATCATGAAGTTCATAATGAATTTTTCCATTACAGTTATGATTTTTTTTTGTTCATATTATTTTAACGTAGGTAGCCTATTGAATTTTTGAAAGAGAAGTCGTTTATGACTACTAATTTTACTTCATAATTTTTACTTTGTCTTGCCCTATATGAATATATAGGAAGGAAAGTATTGTTTTCATGTCGATTTTTCGAAATCAAGTTTTCATGAATCCAAAAACCATGTTTTAGCGATTGGTCAATGTGAACAAAATATCTCAAGCGTATAGCGTATGAAATTGAAACTTAGAACTTAAGTTAGCTACCAGTAGAAGACCTTACACGAACATTTTCGTAAAATCGGTCAACCGGACCGATTTTTGCAGTTCATGCGTGCAATATTTCATAGTTTTCCGATTTTCTTAAAAACGGCCCCTACTATTTTATTAAATCGCGTCTTTACTACATTTTTTAGGCTCTGCAAGATAAAATGCCATGTTTGCTAAAATTCCTGGGGGCCTGCGTTCTCGTAATATTTGTATATATAACATTCGATGTGTGTGTGTGTGTGTGTGTGTGTGTGTGATGTTCCCCTTTATCTCCTAAATTACTGAACCAATTTTCATACAGTTTTTTAAGTTGTAACTATGATGCCGGTGCAGGATTTAGGCTATTAAAACCCTTAAAAAGCTACCCCTAAAGAGTTGAAAATAATGTTTGTGTCCTACATTAAGGTTTTTATGAGGTTAACAAAAAACCTCAAAAATCACATATGATTTGATTTGATGTTGGTGACAACATCATATGATAATTTTATTGTATTTTATTATGTAGATACGATTTTGTATTGTTGAGTATTTTATAAAAGTAAAGTTCCGTGTTTCTGTAATTTGTTTTAATTTTCTTTTAATTGGTGAGGGATCAAATTGCTTTGATATTTTATTTTGACTTTTATTTTATTCAACGTAGATTTAAGTTTTTTGTTTTGACAATAATTTTTTGTGGTTGTTTTGTTTGTTTTTTCATTTTCAATAATGCCATCAAAAAAAAATCACTAGGAAGAAAATCTTCAAAAACAAGAAAACTTCAAAAAGCAAGAACTGCTGAAAAGTGATTAAACCATTTTTCGCGTGCAAAGCCGCGACGGGGCATGCTAGTTAGGTTATATTGTTTATTATTTACATTGGCAAGAGAAAATTTTGTGAGTGTTTGACACCAGATTTTTATTATGCATTTTGTATAAAATATTTTTCTACAGTAGTACGTTATGTTTCGGCCGTTAGAGTTTGCACCGTATTAAGACAGGCAATTATAGCCTTAGGAGGTTATTGTTTTTATATCTATGCTCTTTTACGGTATACAGGGTGGTTTTTAAGTATGGAAACAGCTTTATATTGCGTAAATGAGACTATTTGGCGAAAGAAGCTTATGTGGATCTGTATATTTTAAAAATTCTAACATTTTTTTGGTTTTGAAAATTTTGTCCGCCATATTGGATTCAACTTTATTTTTTTAAATGGGATGTTGGGGTTCAATTAACCATACTCTCTCAGGAGTGGTCGACCTGGGTCTGTACAAGACTACACCTCATTTACACTTCATACACATCATCCTCATCTCATTGGGTCATGGGGTTGCTTATTGTTCTCAATTGAACAGATTGCAACGTACACATATTAGGAATTAAAAAAAAAAAAAAAAAAAAAAAAAAAAAATGGGATGTTGGTCGTGTGATACGTCATTTCAATGTGAAATTTTAAGAAAAAAACAATGGCGCAAACCGTTTTTCATTAGATGCCTTCGTGTTTTAGTTATACCCTAAGCATTCAAAGTTGCAATTTTGGGAAAATTGTGTTAGCAATAAAAAAAGTAGAACGCACTGCATAAATCATTTTATTGCATTTTTCAATCATAAAGTATCTAATAACTAGTTTAAACGGTGGTAAGACATGATAATAATGAGAAATAATCAAAACTGTAGATATTGGAGCGATAATAATCCCAGATGGATGATGGAAGCTCATATGCAGTGCGTTCTACCCTTTTTTATTTCTAACACAATTTTCCCAAAATTGCAACTTTGAATGCTTATAATTCAAACACGAAGGCATCTATTGAAAAACGGTTTGCGCCATTGTTTTTTTTTATAAAATTTCACATTGAAATGACGTATCACACGACCAACATCCCATTTAAAAAAATAAAGTTAAATCCAATATGGCGGATCCAAGATGGCGGACAGAAATTTCAAAACCAAAAACAAGTTGGATTTTTAAAAATATGCAGATCTGCATAAGCTTCTTTCGCCAAATACGTCTCAGTTACGCAATATAAAGTTGTTTCATACTTAAAAATCACCCTGTATATTAAGAGAGCAAGAGAAAGGGAGATAGAGGCAGTGAGAGGTACAAAAGATAGACAAACACTTTCGTTAAGTGGTAAGCAGGAAAGTTTCCAAATGGGACAATAACAGTGTCGTTGAACTAGCCTTGGATTCACTGAGAATTTTCTTATTTAACTTTAGACTACAATTAAAATTTACTACACCAATTTATTATAAAATAAATGTTACTACATTTTCCTAAACTTAAAACAACTACTACAGTACAGAACTTTGCTTTTACAAGAAAAATATGTAAATTTTGTTACATTTTTTTAATATAGGCCTAACTGTAATCTCAAATCATAAATCAGATACGAAAATTAAATTGAATAAAAAATTAGGCATTTCAAATTTTATCTGTGTTGTATTTTATGTTTATATCATTCGTATATTAGTAAAATATTTCAAAAAGAATTTAAAGATTTCAGCCTTAGTATGCATTTCACGACAAAAAATTATTTAATCAAATTTATAGGAAATTAAAAGATCTAAAACTTTTATTTAGCGCATTTTTCTGTACAGAGCCTAGTTTAGCGTTAAAGAGTGATTTTAAGCCAAACTGAGGTTGCTTTTCATTTTGCATCATTCACTCATGAATTAAATAAGGTTATGTTTTTTGAGGTTAATTTTTTGTTTATATCTAATTTTTTATTACTAATATTAAATTATATTGTTCATTATTTTCATTGGCAAGAGAAAGTTGTGTGAGTGTTTCACACCAGATTGATTGGTAAATTTAAGACATTTTAATATTTTTTATGTTATTACTGGAAATAGATCCATCTTACGAGGGTCGTTTGAAAAGTTCGTGCAAAGTCAGATATATGGCACTACTGGCGCATATCGAGCATATGTTTAGTTAGTAGCATCTGTTAGAAAAACACATGTGTAGTTTCAGCCAGATCGGTCTATTTCTTTGTGTTTGACATTCGTTTTAATCGAGGAAGTCGAGTGATTTTCAAAAAATGGATGAAAAAGAATTTCGTGTGAAGTGTTGCAAGGACGGTTTGCAGCTGTTCCAGAAGAATTTGCAGGACTTTAAGCATCGTTTCGTCACTGTGTATGAAACATGAATACATCACTACACTCCTGAGACCAAAGAACAATCTAAACAATGGGTTATGAAGGGGGAATCTGCGCCAAAAAAGGCGAAGACAGTTCCTTCGCCCGGAAAGATTATGGCGACTGTCTTGGGGATTCACAAGGAATAATCTTCATCAATATTCTGGAAAAGGGTAAAATTATTACAGGTGCGTATTATTCATCGTTATTGGACCGTTTGAAAACCGAGCTGCAAAAAAAACGCCCACGATTGCCCCACAAAAAAGTCCTTTTCCATCACGACAACGCACCAGCTCACGCCTCAGCAGTTGTGGTCGCAAAATTAATGGAAATAGAGTTCCAACTCGTTTCACATCCCCCCTATTCTCCAGACTTGGCTCCCTCGGACTACTATTTGTTTCCCAATTTGAAGAAATGGCTATCGGGAAAAAGATTTTATTCAAACGAGGAGGTGATTGCAGGAACGAATGGCTATTTTTCAGACTTGGACAAATCCTATTATTCGGAAGGGATCAACAAACTAGAGCAGCGTTGGACGAAGTGTATAAGCCTAAAAAGAGACTATATCGAAAAATAAAAAAGGTTTACCCCAAACAATTAAGTAGGTTTTATTTTTGCACGGACTTTTCAAACGACCCTCGTACAACTAAAATAGGTTCGCTAAAAATTCAATGGGAAATTTTAATGAAGAAAATTGGAATCGGTCTTCTGTTAATAAAAAAAATACCACATAAAGTACTTCATTTATGTTATTTCCTCGGAGAATATGAGGAATATAAACGAAAGTAATTTGGTCTGAAAATGGGCTTATTATTTCTCAAGGTTGACAAGATCATTTCAATGATGAAAATAAGAAATTCGATTGAAGTAAAGTGAGGAGGGTAGTTTTATGTTTGAGATCAATTCATATATATAATATAAAGCGGTTCGTACTAACCCACATATTGGTAGTAAATGTGTTGGTTTCGAAAAGGTAGTTTTAAAGAAAAATGAGCTTACTTTAATAAAACTGCAGTAAAACAATTGTGGAGTAGTTTCAGTTCTGCCAACAATTTTAATATTATGAAAATATATTACTACGTGCAATAAAAATATAAAAAATTTCAATATTTTTAAAAATTCTAGAGAATTTAATATTTGTTTATGGGTTTTTTTTATTTAAAGTTTATAAAATAATTACCAGCGGTAAAACCTCGTCGCTTTTTTTTACTTTCTCTTACCTGTATGAATATATAGGAAGGAAAGTATTGTTTTCGTGTCGATTTTTCGAAATTGAGTTTTCACCAGATCTACACGTTTCCAGACACTCTGAACCCAAAAAATATGTTTTTAGCAATTGGTCTGTGTGTGTGTGTGTGTGTCTGTGTGTGTGTGTTTGTTTGTTTGTGTGTGTAATCAGAATATCTCAAAAACGGAACTTCGTACGAACTTGAAACTTGAAACTTAAGTTACATACCACTACTGGACATGACACGAAGATTTTCATCAAAATCAGTCAACCGGAAGTCGTAGGTTATTCGTGTAATTTTTCGCTTTTTTGCGATTTTCTCAAAAACACGTCCTACGATATTTTTTAAAATCGCCTGATTTACTTAATATTTTATGCTCTACAAGATAGGGTAGGCGCCATGTTTGCTGAAATTCTTGGTGAGGCTTTTTTCTCGTAAAAAATTTTTTTTAAGATTTCGACTTAAATATGCATTTTACCGCAAAAATGTCTTTATTAAAAGTTGTAGAGAATTTAAATCCTACAACTTTTATTTCAAACATGTATAACGCTTTGTTTAGTGGTAATTAGCGACTTTCTGTTTTTTCTCACGAAAACGTGTAAAAAATCGATTTTTTAAAGATTTCAGTCTAATTATCCATTTTACGTCAAAAATGTATAATCAAATTTATAGAAAATTAAAAGATCTACAACTTTTATTTGTAGCATTTTTCTCTACAGAGCCTAATTTAGCGTGAAAGAGTGAATTTCCGTATTTTTAAGCCAAACTGAGGTTCATTTTCATTTTGCGTCTTTCACTCATAATTAAAATTAAGTTATGTTTATTGGGGTTAGTTTTTTTGTTTATTTCTAATGTTACATTATATTGTTCAATATTTGCATTGGTAAGAGAAAGTCATGTGAGCGTTTCACACAGATTTTTTTTATATTAGTGGTATTTTTGGGATAACCGTGGAGGAAATTGAGATGGTAGCGATTAATGTCCCGGTTTTTCACGAGAAAATCCAGTCACCTTATGAATACAGTATGAAAATAAGAACTTTTTTTGAATAATACAGTATTAACAAGATTTTAGTACGGTTTTGTGGTATAATTTATATTCATTGCTTTTTTTTAGAGTATATAATGTATTGTTTATTTCATAAAAGTAAGATTTCTTACGTTTCTAGGAAATTTACCATCGAGTGTTAATTTCAACTGCCAAGTGTATTAATTTTTTATTAAGAAATAAAACGGAAAAATAAAACTACGCTTCCGATAATAAAAGACAAAGAATGTTCTACTGCTTTTGGTTCAGTAAAAATAAAATCCGACAATTTTTCCTTTGTTTTAATGGGAGTAAAAGATATAAGACGTAAAAAAACGACCCACAAACTGTATTTAATGAAATGTGGAGTAGCAATAACATAAAAACCGACTCGGAGAAAAGGGCAAATGACGTGGTTGGGTCGTGACCCACTTCCGTGTCATCCATACCTCATACTTTTTTCTGGACAGAAAATTTCCTAAATTGATTTAAGACTTTTGCCCCAGTTGAGTTATAAACTTTTTAGGCCTGTCTAGTAAGCTTTCGTTACTGTCTCGCCGAATTCTTGTATATCTACGTTGAATTGTGTCAGGAGAAATAAATGTTATTCGATACCTTACATTTAATCCGATTTTTCCATTTAATCATAATTCTTCAAAAAATTACCAACTTTAAGTTAAATTTCAAATATTAATTTTTCTCAGAATTAAAATTTTTTTTTATCATCAGTCTCTTGACTGGTTTGATCCAGTTCTCCAATCTGTTCTATCTTGCGCAAGTCGTTTCATATCTACATACCTGTAACATCTTTTGTAATTTGCTTTACATATTCTAATCTTTGCCTCCCCCTAAAATTTACTCCGTCAATATTACCCTCCATTATTGATAGCCCAATACCTGGATGTCTTAAGATATGCCTCACTAGCCTATCCCTTCTTCTGGTAAGATGCTTCCATATACTTCTTTTTTCATCCACTCGCCTAAGAACCTCTAAATTACTTATTTTGTCCACCCAACTAATCTTTAACATTTTCCTATAACACCACATTTCAAAAGCTTCTATCCTTTTCTTTTCTACAGCCCCTTCACCCACGTTTCACTCCCGTATAATGCTACACTCCAAATAAAATGTTTTAAGAAATTTTCCCTAATCTATAAATCAATGTTTGTAGTCAGTAAGCTATTTTTTATTTCAAAGGCTTAAAAATTATTAGCAATCAAAATTGAATCTCAATGGAAAGGTATTGTAACATTGTAACGGGTGCTTCAAGAAGGACGCACTTCGAAGTTTAAAGGTTAATATTTTCTGCATAGGGAATATTTTTCCCCCAAATAACAGTTGGCACTACCGTACTCATTGTTGACCCATTGTGTATTACTGACATGTACTAGTGCTATCCCAGTATTCATTTGTGTCTGTAGTGTCTGTATAAGTTCAAACATGGTTTTTTCAAAGGATAAACGTGTTTTTATTATTGAAAGTTATTGCGCATTTAAATCTTACGAACGAATGAAAGAAGAGTTCCAGTTAAAATTTCCCAATTCTGAAGTACCTAATAACACCACAATATCGTGTCTAATTAATAAATTTCGTGAGACTGGCAGCGTACAGGATCGGAAAAGCACAGGACGACCATCAGTGTTAACAGAACAAGTTTTGGACGATGTGAAACAACGTTTAACTACCTCACCCGGCAAATCACTTAGAAAGTTATCTTCACAGGCTGGATTATCACTATCTTCCGCTTTAAGGGCTAAAAAAACAAATTAAATCTGCATCCTTACCGCATCGGTGTCGTTCATGAACTGAAAGAAGTTGAAAGAAGTGTTGAAATATTGGATAGTGTTTATTTCAGTGACGAAGCATGGTTCCACTTGGATGGTTACATCAACAGCCAAAACTGCCGAATATGGAGCTCTCATAATCCTCACACATTTCATGAACATTCACTACACGCACGTAAAATTGGTGTTTGGTGTGCGATCTCCCGGCGTCGTATTGTTGGGCCTTTATTTTTTGACACATCTGTAGATGGTGTGGTGTACCGCAACTTAATTGAACAATTTATAGCGTTGTTAGAATTACACGATCGAGATTGTTGGTTTCAACAGGATAACACAACGTGCCATACTTCTACTGAAACGCTGAATATGTTACGAGAATTTTTTGGCCATCGTGTGATGTCAAAAGGATTGTGGCCACCAAGATCCCCAGATCTTACTCCTGCGGATTTGTTTCTTTGGGGGAATTTAAAGAGTAAGGTTTTTAAAAACAATCGTCGTACAATTGAAGAATTGAAGGCCAATATTGAAAGTTAGATTACAAACATTAATGAGCAAACACTACGATAAGTGGCTGCAAATGTTATGAAACGTGTCCGAACTTGCATTACATGCGGAGGAAGTCGTTTTGAACATTTATTGTGAAGTTTTAAAGGTAATCTGAATGTTATAAAGGTAATAATTTCATACCGTATAATTTGTATAATTTGTAATTACTTAATGTAATAAATTAGCGTTCTCAAACTTCGAAGTGCGTCCTTTTTTAAAAACCGTTACGATGATATTCTGGAAATATCTAAGGGAATAGATTATTTATTTATAGTAAGAAATTGTTTATTCTGTGAAGTGTAATTCTGTTCCTTAACGAAGAGCTACAGTTTTATGAATCAGTACGCATATTTTCAAAGTGATACCAAGAAAACTTAATAATTTTAATTTTGACCACACCTTCTGCAGAATAGAAATAGAAGCAATTGCACTAACCCAATAAATATTATTTTCATACAAATCAGAAAAGCTGGAGTTGGGAAATTCCATCTGGGAAGCTGGAAATGCTGGAAATGGGAAAGCCCTCACTCACTTACTCACTCGTCACTAATACTTGTACGATAGCTAGACAGCTGAAATTTGGAGGAAATATTCCCTTTAGGGTAAATAGAAAAGTTAAACAAAAACATTTCACTTTTAAGGGGTTGCAAAGGATGTTCAAAACTTAAACCGATATTTTCCGTTTACTAAAGTTCCAAACTACCTTAACCATTTCCAAAATGTACCCCTAAAGGGATGAAAAACTAACTTAAACCAACATTTTTTGTTTACTAAGTTTCAGACGAGATTGATGGCTGAATTTTGATGATGTTATTTATAATTCAACTAAGAACATTATCCCTTAACAATTTATAAAATGTACCCCTAAACGTTGAAAAGGATGTCTAACCCTTAAACCAATATTTTTTATGTACTAAGTTCAAGACGAGTTTAGATGCCTGAAACACAGTAAAGATGCTACGTATAGTGACAGTAAAAAAATAATACCTTAACTATTAAAGAAAATTTACCCTCAAGTGGTTGAAAGAGTTGTTGAACCCTTAAATAAATATTTTTAGTTTACTCAGTTACAGACGAGCTAGATGCCTAAAACTCTGTGAAGATTTTATCTAAATTGCACCTAAAATAATTACCCCTTAATGAACCCAAAAATGAACCCGTAAGAGTTGAAAACGGTGTTCAACCCCTTAAATCAATATTTTCTGTTAATTAAGTTCCGGACGAGATTTTGGCTGAATCTCGGCAGAGGTAAATGTATAAAACTGATTTTCCTAAATCATAAAATTTTATTTTTGATTTATTTATAACCCTTATAGAAAAATTTTTAAAATGAAACAAAATTATACCCGGGTGAAGCCAGGACGGGCAGCTAGTAATATTATAGTAGCTACAGTATAACCTTGATTATCCGTCAATGTCGGGACCGTAACCCTGACGAATAACCGAATAGACGGATAACAGTAGCCTATGTAGCCAAATTTCACTGGTGGTCAAAACGAAAATGAAAAAAACCTATTACAAGTGGATGATACACGTTTATATTACAACTAAACTACAAAACCTTGTCAACTGGCTTCTTCGCCTGGGTCCCGGGTTCGATTCCCGGTCAGGTCTGGCATTTTTTCATCACTCATTTTTATATGTCATTCTCCACCGTCTGCATTAGCATAAATTGCAAAACAGTCAGACGTAAAACAAAAAAAATCTTCTGTTTTTTTAAAGCTCGAGCTTTTTGCGCGGCAATGTTCCGTGTTTGCGATGAATTTGTAATGCAATGTTCCATGAAACTTGCGCTTCAGAAAATAGGTTCTGTACTGTAAAGTAATAAACTTCTTTTTTTGTGACACACACGGATAACAGTAAGTGACGGTTCAAAGAGTATCGGTTGATCAAGGTTTTACCGTACTGTAATTTACGTAATGTTAGAATCAACGAATTTATACAACCATAATTTTAATAATTATCGTCAAATATCTCACTTTCAGAGAAGGGTTTTCCAACTTCATGTTTCATTTTGTATATTTACAGATGAAACTTTTCTAACGGAATGTATTCTATACTTTTTACTATTAACTGTCATGCGTAAATAAATACCTGGCGTTTTATGCTTGGTTATACATTTTGAGTGGGTGTTTATGTCTGTATATACAAAGTACACGTTGAAGCTTAGAGTATGTCTATGTCCTTCACTAATGAACTAAACATGAGTTATTCACTCCCCCAAACGCCCACACTGTT
This sequence comes from Catonia carolina, assembly GCA_035578175.1. NCBI lineage: Eukaryota > Metazoa > Arthropoda > Insecta > Hemiptera > Achilidae > Catonia > Catonia carolina. The sequence continues at coordinate 74,340,426 of JAQMRL010000004.1, forward strand.
TAGTAGCCGAGTTAATTTAAATTCCCCTTATTTGTATTTATGTAATTATATAAACTTAATTAATAACTAATTATATAACTATAATACGTAATTATATAACTACGTAATACGTAATTATATAACTTGGCAGATATTGTGATAGATGGGGACATAGTGCGAAGAGTGCAGGCATGCAAGTATTTGGGCTGCTGGGTGAACGAGGAGTGGGACTTGTCGCAGGAGATTAAATGCAGAATAGAGCAGGCGAGAACATCATTTAGGAAAATGCAAAGGGTACTAACAAGTAGAGAGTTAAAACTTGCGCTGCGAATACGCTTATTGCGCTGTTATGTGTTTAGCATTTTGTTCTATGGGATGGAAGCATGGACCCTCACAGAAGCAATGTGCAGGAGGATTGAGGCTTTCGAAATGTGGGCTTACCGCAGAATGTTGAGGATATCGTGGATGGACAGAGTGACGAATCAAGTGGTAATGCAGCGGCTAAACAAAGAAAAAGAAGTGCTTAATATCATAAAAAGAAGGAAATTAGAGTACTTTGCCCACGTGATGAGAAATCCGAAATATGGAATGCTGCATGTGATCATCCAGGGGAAGATAGAGGGGACGCGCGGCCCCGGACGTAGGAGAACGTCCTGGCTTAGGAACCTTCGCCAGTGGTACGGGGTGAGCACCACGACACTATTTCGGTTGGCTGTGACAGAGTGAAGGTCATGCGACTGATCGCCAATGTTCTAGGAGGACACGGCACTTAAAGAAGAAGAAGAATTATATAAATTTGTTAAAATTATAAACATATTTGTATACTATAAAGTTAACTTATTCTTAGTGAATTTCATAACTTATTTACCTTAATTATGAGTATTTTTTACTTTATCTTGCCTATATGAATATACTCGTACGTATAGAAAGGAAAGTATTGTTATCATGTCGATTTTTTGAAATCAAGTTTTCACCGGATATATATGTTTTCAGACCCCCCTGAACCCAAAAACATGTTTTTAGCGATTGGTCTGTGTGTGTGTGTGTGTGTGCGCGCGCGTGTGCGTGTGCGTGTGTGCGTGTGTGCGGGTGTGCGGGTGTGTGCGCGCGCGCGCGTGTGTGTGCGTGTGCGTGCGTGCGTGCGTGCGTACGTGTGTGTGTGTGTGTGTGTGTGTGTGTGTGTGTGTGTGTGTGTGTGTGTGTGTGTGTGTGTGTGTGCGTGTGTGTGTGTGTGTGTGTGTGTGTGTGTGTGAACAACATCTCATGAACGAAACATCGTACGAAATTGAGACTTGAAACTTAAGTTAGATACCACTAGAGGTCCTGACACAAACATTTTTATCAAAATCGGTCAACCAGAAGTAGTAGTTTATTCGTGTCATTTTTCACTTTTTTGCGATTTTCTAAAAACGGCTCCTGCGATGTTTTTTAAAAATCGCCTCATTTACTAAATTTTTATGTTTATTTTGCTTTTTATTTTTATGCTTTTTTGATAGGGTAGGCGCCATGTCTGCTGAAATTTTTGGGAAAGCTAATCTCTCATAAAAAAAAACCGTTTTTGTAAGATATCAGCAGATGCTTATTATGCATTTTAGCGCAAAAAGTGTATAAAATAAAAGTTGTAGAAAATTTAAAAATCTACAACTTTTATTTAAATAATTTATTTGTTTAACGCTTTGTTTAGTGGTAATTAGTGATTTTCTGTTGTTCTTTTTCATGAAAATTTGTAAAAAAATTGAGTTTAAAGATTTCGGCCTTATTATGCATTTTACGACAAAAGTTTATATGGTAATAAAAATTATAGAAAATTAAACTACAACTTTTATTTAGAGCATTTTTTCTCTACAGAGCCTAGTTTAACGTGTGAGTGATTTTCCGTATTATTAAGCCAAACTATGGCTGATTTTCGTTTTGCATCATCACTCATGATTAAAATAAGGTTATGTTTTTGAGGTTAGTTTTTTGTTTATTTCTAATGTTCTATTACTAATATTAACTTATATCGTTCATTATTTGCATTGGGCAGAGAAAGTCGTGCGAGTGTTTCACACCAGATTTTTTTAATAATGTATTATTATTATTTTTTAGTTTAAATTTATTAATATTTTTATTTATTTCTTGTTGTTTCAGGTACGTGAAAATGATTTGTGATTTCTACCTTCTTGTACAAATAACTCTGATTATGATATCTTTGTTCCAGGTAAACTTACTTTACTTACAAAATTTCAAAGATTGTAGACCTAATTTAGAGAAACTTTTTTCGTTTATTTAAAGTCTTATCAATAATTTAGTTATAAGCGACTACGGTGGGTTATGAAATTGTGGGTTTTAACTTCGGAAAATTTTCAGACCCTAGCCGGGAATCAAACCCGGGATCTCCGCGTTCTAAGCTAACGGGCTACCACTAATCTACGGAGATGGCCTTAGAAACTTGATTGTGTTAACTTTCAATTATATTTAGGTATGCATAATATTTTTGATGGACGTTAATAACTGGGAATTCGAAAAATCAATGTTTTTACTTCAAGAATATTTTACACTTTATTTTGCATAAAATGGTATATTTTTATTATTGTACGATAGGAAATTTTTTAATAAGGTAAACATTGCTTAATTAGGTAATTTAATTTTTAATTAGGAAAAATTTAATTTTTACTGTTTTGTTACTTTTTAATGGAAATTGTATCTTAGAAAAGAATATTTTGTTCTTATTATGTTTTTGAACAATGCTTGTTTTGTTTATATCCAAATATTGAAGTTACTTCAAAGTTTTGAAGTGTCTTTGGTTGAAGCTTAAAACTTAGATGCAAAATTCCCGAAAATTAATTTTTCCCATAAAAGACGAAGACCTTTTTCATTCAGGTTTCTTTGTCTGATTCCTCACAATTCCTATTTAAGATTTTTTGAGTTTGTGATATAAAGTTGTACATAATATTTTAAAAAGCCCTGTAGTGTGGATTTTAATTTTTAATTGTAATTTTTCTCACGTAACCTCGTGTAATCATCAATTCAGTCATGAATGTTTTCTTTTAAAATAATACTGATCAAAATCTATTAGCGAACATTTTATTTACTTCATTTCTTAGAATGTTATGTGACTGACACACCAGAATTTTACTTTCTTTTGCCTGTATAATCTCAAGAACGAAACATCGTACAAAGTTGAAACTTGAAACTTAAGTTAGGTATCACTAAAGAACCCGACAAAACATTTTCACCAAAATCAGTCAACCGAAGTAGTAGTTCATTCGTGTCGTTTTTCACTTTTTGCTATTTCTCAAAAGTGGGTATAATCAAATTTATTAACCGTAGGTATTATTAAGACAAACTAACATTGGTTTTCAGTTTTCATTATTCACTAATGATTAATATTAGGTTCTGTTTTTTGAGGTTAGTTTTTTTGTTTATTTCTTATGTTTCAATATTAATGTTAGGTTATTTGTTCATTATTTTCATTGGTAAGAGAAAGTCGAGTGAGTGTTTCACACTAAGTTTTTAAGGTAGGAGAATATGTAGGAGATTTCCATTTCAAACTTCTTGGAATTTTTATAGTTTTTGAAATACCACTGAAGAAAAACATTCTTTTACATATACCGTATTCATTAAGTTCAAAATGCTTAACTTAACGTTTTACGTTTCTGAGAATCAAAATTAATTTAAACTTGCGTTATTCGAAGAATTTTTCAACGTTTAATTAATGTCAGTCGGACAATAAAAAAATTTAATGACAAGGTCTTAATTAGTACTAAGCAGGCGTATGTCCAAACAAAAGTTTATTTTTGTTTTTATTTTTTTGTTTTAATGAAAATTACAGCCTACAAACAATATAATAACGCTAAAATTCCATTTCTATTTTCTGAAAAAGAGAAACGGAAGTAAGGAACGATGTCAGTTATAATCATAAAAGCATTGTGTTTATTTCATTGGCTAATTAATTAATTACAAAAATTAATTAATTTAGTATATTTATTAATTAACTTTCTGAAATAACAAACAGTGTTTATTTTTAATACTAATGACAGTTTAGTATTATACAATAATTTAATGAAAACCGATAGCATTACCAAAAACGGAACTGCGAAACAAGTTACACATTTCTGACATTGTGTCATGGTACCAGTTAATTTATCGTTAGTGATACATTTCTAATTTTGGATTCGTTTAAATTATTATTATAATAATATTGCTACGGACATATGGAGTGTTTAATTAATTGAACTTGATGTGCTTATTCAAGGGATAGTTTTGTTTATTCCCAAATCATCTGTCAATTAAAGACTGAAGTACTTAACCTAAAAACCTGGTATGAAACACTCACACAAATTTCTCTTGCCAATGCTAAAAATGACCAATAATCTAGTAATAGAACATTAAAAATAAACAAAAAACTAACCTCAAAAAACAAAACCTTATTTTAATCATGAGTGAAAGACGCAAAATGAAAACCGACCTCAGTTTGGCTTAAAAATACGGAAAATCACTCTTTTTTGCTAAACTAGGCTCTGTAGAGAAAAATGCTTTGAATAAAAGTTGTATATCTTTTAATTTCGTATAAATTTGATTAAAGACACTTTTGTCTTAAAATGGATACTAAGAAATCTTAAAAAAATCGATTTTTCACACGTTTTCGTGAGAAAAAAAGAAAATCGCTAATTACCGCTAAACTAAGCGTTATACAAAACAACGTTTGAAATAAGGGTTGTAGGATTTTAAATTGTGTACAACTTTTATTGTATAAATTTTTGCGCTAAAATGCATATTAAAGCCGTAATCTTAAAGTAACAATTTTTTTACGTGAAAACAGCCTCACCAAGATTTTCAGCAAACATGGCGCCTACCCTATATTGTAAGCATAAAAAATTAGTAAACCAGGCGATTTTTAAAAAAATCGTAGGACCAGTTTTTGAGAAAATCGAAAAAAGTGAAAAATTACACGAATAAATACTACTTCCGGTTGACCGATTTTGATGAAAATTTTCTTGTTGACTCCGGTAGTGGTATTTATGTAACTTAAGTTTCAAGTTTCAAGTTTCAAGTTCGTACAATGTTCTGTTCTTGAGATATTTTGTATACACACAAACACACACACACACACACACAGATATACAGACACACACACAGACCAATCGCTAAAAACATGTTTATTGGGTTCAGGGGGTCTGAAGACGTGTACATCCGGTGAGAACTCGATTTCGAAAAATCGACATGAAAACAATACTTTCCTTCCTATACATTCATATAGGCAAGAGAAAGTAAGAAAAGTAAGTAAGGTAAATAACCTAAAATTATTCATATTAACATTGTTATTGTTGTTAAGGTCATCAGCCGAAAGGCTGGTTTGAACCTGTCGAGATTTAACTAAGTAAATCGAGGAGTAAGGTGGTTTACCATTACCTTCCACACTGAGTGAAAAAATACGCTTATCAGCATGCTGGGCCCTCTGAGAAGCACAAATTTTCCACTCTGCAAATGACACCTTCACTTCATTCACCACAGGGTCTGGCTGTATAATGAAATTCATTACTTTCAGACGAGATAACTCTGATTAGTATCTTTTACGCCTCTACCTCTTCTGTTCTTAATTGATTCAGTCATTTAATTGGCGACCATGTGATAAGAAAACAGAACTATTTATTTTAACCCTGCAACGAACAGATTAAATGTAAATAATTTGACACTACACCTGTCTGTTATGGGTAGATAAATATTGGTATTAAATAATTTACCTCTTCTGTTTTAATTACTTCAGTCGTTTAACTGACAGATGATTAGGGAAGAAACAGACGTATATTTTGAATAAGCACATCAAGTTCAATTAATTAAACGCTCCATAAACTCGTAGGAATATTATAATAATAATTTGAACATTTCTCATGTTTCCTGTCCTGAATTTGAGGCTGTTTGTGAGTTTGTGAATAAGTTAATAAACCCTCTGGCCGCGGTACGAACACTGCGCAAGTTAAAATTGATAGTAGGACTGGTATTTTAATCCCTTTAAGCACGCAGGATCTTTTATTCGAGGTGTCTCTCTAGGTTCTTCCGCCCTTTCTGCCGTTGGGAATTTCTTCCTTTTCCGCCGTTGACCTTGTCGCCCAGTAACCCTAGATCATGAATTACTTCATCCATTTTCTTATTTACACTCTGTACGTTCCAAGATCCCATAACAATTTGTCGTTTCCATTTAATAATCCTAGTTCCATGTTTGTTCCGAGGCTTAGTCTTAGGACTTCTTGCATTGTAGTAGATTTTATGAATGACAGGGAGCAGGCATGTCGCGTCAACCCTCAGCCTGGAGGACCAACGATTTGCTTATAAGAGTTCCCTTCTCCTAAGCAGGTTGCTTTTGCTACAGCTCACAGTGTCCTGCCTACCCTGATTTCACATTCGAGGTGTGCTCCCCTAGGCTTTTCCGCCTTCTCTGCCAATGGGAATCTCTTCCTCTTTTGCCTTTAAGGTCATTGGCCACTTCCTCTTTACCTCAGTTGATCCGTGGATGCTTATTTAGCTATGCCATCCGTGGTGCAGCCTTATTCGCACCTGTCCTGTATATCTACAGAAAACGTTTACCATCATCCTTTGGGACGCGTCGTGTTGGAGTTGAGGCCCCTCCATCTTAGTGTCTTACAAGGTTAAGTTTGACCCCAACTCAATTCAGAGCCAAGCCCTTGCGTAAGCTGACCAAATACGATAGGGAAATGATATTCAGCTGAGTACGGGTGTAGTGAAAAGCTGTGAAAGTTTTAAATACCTGGGAGTCATCTTCGATAGAAGCGGAGCAAATGCAGCGGAAGTAAACAGCAAGTTTTCACAAGGGCAAAGTTAAAATGTGTTGGCTATTTGCAGAGGATGGAGGATGGTAGGTGGCCAAAGAGGGTATGGGAGTGGACGCCAGACGGTAGAAGAAGGAAGGATAGGTCGGAAGTGACATGGTTGAAAGTGAAATGGGGTGCAGGAGGCAATGTCTTTGCGGCGGCTCTGCGATGGGAACGAGACAAAAAGAGGTGGTGCTTAGGAAGCGAGATAAGGCTGGGGCTATTAATCCTTGCATGAATATATATATGTACCTAGGTAAGGGGCCCTGACGAGTGGTTTTTTTACCTTGGTTTTTTGAGGAGGTATTTACTCCTTCTGCTCCTCCTTCCTCATCGCTTGCAAGATGAGGACGGGGCTTGCAACCGGCAGTATTTAAAAACACCGTTGGCGAAGTTACTTTACAAATGATGGCTGCTTCAGTCCTAATCTATGGAAGTGAGTCGTGGATTAGTACCAAACCACACGAGAGTAGAGTACAGGCGGCAGAAATGAAAATCCTGTGAAGAACAAAGTGTTGCAATCTTAGGAACCAACTCAGAAATGAGGACATAAGAACGGAACTGGATGTTTACAACCTGAATGGAATGGTTGTAGAATATCGAAATTGATGGAGGGAGCATGTAGAGACAATACCTGAGGGAAAAGATCCCGTTCAATGTTTTGCAATACAGAACGGGAGGAAGAGAGATGTTGGGAGGCCACTAAAACGATGGCAATAATTCAATAGGTTTGTCGCTATTGTGAGTCGGAACAGACGGGTGCCTAATACTTGATTGTGAGAAGAAGAAGAAGAAGAAATTCGAACCCGGTATTTCGCTTTTATAATCGAGAACAATTGAGTCACTGTTTTCTTATTTTAATTAATTCAGTTCAAAGAGTTATATAAAATGTAAATATTAGTTTTCTGTAAACAATCCCAAACAATATAGGCTCTGTCAGCTACGCAATTAATTTTTTTAATCCCTTAGTATACGATTCATTATAGATTACACAAAAATCTCATCTCATTAATTTTTTATCGTTATTCATCATCTTTTCTTTTGAAAAGTACGATTTTCCAGTGTTTTCTTAATTAATAGATGTTCTTTTAATACATTTTTATATTGGTTATAGACAGGTGACATCTTTATGATAATGGTAGACAGTCAATTGTGTTTTTAAATTAATAAATCTGTAAAAAAAGCCCTTATAGAAGACGTCAACAAAAAATTTGTTTACATTAATACTCCACATTATTATATAATTTTTACGATCTGTAATGTTTTATAGACAATCGTTTTTTTTATGAAAAACTGGTAAAAATATACAATAGTGTTTTTTCATAATCAACGCAGTGGTTCAAAGAGGTTAAACAGGTATCCTAAAATTTGTTTAATCAACCATTTTTCATCCGTTTTACACAGGTGTCCGTAGAATTTTAGTCTCCTTTTTCTAATCGTTTTCATGACTCGTTCGTTTTTCATGTAGATTTCTTCTCGTTGTCCGTCTATTATCTTTGAACCCATTTTCTCGTAAAGGATATTTCTCTCAAATTTTTCTCTTTCTCTTAGCCCAGCCTTCTCGATCAACTTGGCTTGTCTCGAGAGTCCTTTTTTACTTTATCTTGCCCTACATGATTAAATAGGGAAGGAAATTATTGTTTTCTTGTCGATTTTTGAAATCGAGTTTTCACCGATTTTTGAATCGAACATAGGTTGATTTTCATTTTGTCCTATTCACTAATGATTAAAATTGGATTAGTCTATGTTTTTCATATTACATTGTTTATTCAAGATTAATCATAGGTTATATTGTTCATTATTTACATTGGTTTTCGGTGTTTCACATCAGATTTTTCTTAAGCATTTGTTGAATCAACTTTAAAAAAGCTAAAAAGAAAACAAAAAATAAGACTACTGAAGTAAATTTACAAGTATGATTTAAATATTGATAAAATACAAAAATCTGTAAATAAGTGATCAAAATATTATCCCTAATTTATAGCTTGAGTCCCAGCTCCGTGTAGTTGGAAGGAATGCAGTGCGTTGTTATAGTAGTGAGAGAATGAATGAATTAGAAGTGTTTCACAGCTGCTGCAATTGTAGTGGTAGCGTGTACTAACTAGACTAAAAAAATATTCTTATAATCCGGCGCATTAATTTAACAAATACCTACCGGGTTATTAACTTGGTCGGATTCATAACATTTAACTCACCAATTTATATCAAAATATGTAAATAAATAAAATGGAAGATGGAGGACCTTAGAAAGACAGAGAGAAGAATCCTCAGAACAATAATAAACAAAAAGCACAGAGTAGACAATGAGTATAGGTTGTTGCCAAATTCGGTTCTATACAGGGAAAATGAGGAAATTTCCGAGATAATGAGGAAGAGAAGAGTTGGGTTCTTTGGACATCTTAGGAGACTGCCAGAATCCAGATTTACCAGACAGGTACTGGATTTCTTTTTGAGAACCAAAGTCAAGTACGCCTGGTTTGAGGAAGTTCAACAGGATCTGCAGGACCTGGATATCTCAGAGACACAGATTTTGAACAGAGAAGAAGGATATAAGATCAAAAATCCAAACACGAAATTTCCAGAAGTACCTAAAAGGCAGACAAACAGACATTGGACTGTGGAGGATAGGGCGAGAGTGTCGCAAAGGATGAAGAACTACTGGGCGGATAGGAGAAACAACTAGGGATCTTCTATAAATCGATTAATTTTGCTCCAATGAGGGCCTAAAAAAAAAAAAAAATGTAATAAGTACAAACAAATATGTAAAATACGGTAAATTTGAAAACGAATGTTTTGTATCAGAGTAATATAACAATCGTTTTCCCAGCATGCGTCACTCATTCATTGTACCCCGCCCGTACCCTTCACCACGCAACTAACGGGTGATTCAAAAAGAGCGCCGGTTTCTCAACGGCTGGTAAATTTTTGTTTATCGGTTGGCAACATTGTTAGACCTCATTTCTATTTCGGAGAACATTCCGATTGACGATTCAGTTGTAGTTTCTCTTGTTCGCAGTGTAGTACTCTCGCAGTCTGTGTCTAACCATGGAGAAGTTTACTATTGCGCAACGAGTGTTAATCGTTAAAACATTTTACCAGAGTGGAGAGAGTTATGCGGCTACTGTCAGGCGGCTTCGCGGTACTCTAGGACGTAATGAAGCACCGAATGAATCAACAGTTCGCAGGCTCATGAAAAAGTTTTTTGAGACGGGTTCAACAGTCGACCTTAAAAGTTCTGGACGTCGTCGTTCTGGCCGAACTGAGCAGAACGTTGCGTTGGTTCGTGACAGTGTGGCTGTTAGCCCAGCAAAATCAATACGTCGCCGTTCTCAACAATTGGGTTTACGATGTTCTTCTGTACGGAGAATTCTTCGGTACGATCTCCAATATCACCCGTATAAAATTCAGTTTACGCAACATTAGAAAGTGGCAGACCACCAGAAGAGACGACAGTTTGTTGACTGGGTATTGAGAAAACGGCAGGATGATGACACCTTCGCAAACAAAATTGACGCCTTGTGACTTTCATCTTTGGGGTCATCTGAAGTCATTGGTGTATGCCAATAAACTCCGAAACATCAATGACTTGAAGGAGGAAATTCGACGGGTTATCGGGCAAATGGAAGTCGAAACTTGTCGTGCAGTAATATCCAATTTCATGGACAGAGTTGATGCGTGCCAGCGCAGTAGAGGAGGACACATGCATGACATCATTTTTCATACATGAAATCGGAAGGTAAGATGAACTTGTTGATGTATTTATTTTCAGTTTTTCAATAAAATAAATCTCTTAATTTGATATATCAAAACCGGCGCTCTTTTTGAATCACCCTATACAAACAAATATGTAAAATACGGAAAATTTGAAAACGAATGTTTTGTATCAGAGTAATATAACAATCGTTTTCCCAGCATGCGTCACTCATTCATTATACCTCACCCGTACCCTTCACCCCGCAACTACATGGAGCTTGGAACCGCACTGTATGTGCGTTGCAATCTGTTCAATTCGGAACAATTTTAGCAACCCCCATGATCCAATGAGATGAGGATGATAAGTATGACATGTAAATGAGGTAGTCTTGTACAGACCTAGGCCGACCATTCCTAGGAGAACATGATTAATTGAATCCCAACCATCAAAGTACATCAATAACTACTGTCTAGTGTTCAAATTCGTAAAAAATCTGGTGTGAAACACTCACACAACTTTCTCTTGCCAATGCAAATAATTAACAATAAACCTAACATTAGTATTAAAACATTAAAAATGAACAAAAACTAACCTCAAAAACATAACCTTATTTTAATCATGAGTGAATGACGCAAAATGACAATCGAACTCAGTTTGGCTTAAAAATACGGAAAATCACGCTTTCACGCTAAACTAGGCTCTGTAGAGAAAAATGCTCTAAACAAAAGTTGTAGATCTTTTAATTTTCTATAACTTTTATTATATACACTTTTGTCGTAAAATGCATACTAAGACCGAAATGTTAAAAAAATCAATTTTTCTCACGTTTTCGTGAGAAAAAAACAGAAAATCGCAAATTACCGCTAAACTAAGCGTTATACAAAACAATGTTTGAAATAAAAGTTGTAGAATTTTACATTCTCTACAACTTTTATTATATAAGTTTTTGCGCTAAAATTTATATTAAAGCCGTAATCTTAAAAAAACAACGTTTTTACGTGAAAACAGCCTCACCGAGAATTTCAGCAAACATGGCGCCTACCCTATCTTGTAGAGAATAAAAAATTGAGTAAAATAGGCGATTTTAAAAAAAATCGTAGGACCAGTTTTTGAGAAAATCGCAAAAAACTGAAAAATTATACGAATAAACTACTACTTCCGGTTGACCGATTTTGATGAAAATGTTCGTGTCGCGTCCGGTAGTGGTATGTAACTTAAGTTTCAAGTTTCAAGTTCGTACAATGTTCCGTTCTTGAGATATTCTGTTCACACACAGACACACAGACACACACACACACAGACACACACACACACACAGACACACAGACACACACACAGACCAATCGCTAAAAACATGTTTTTTGGTTTCAGGGGGTCTGAAAACGTATAGATCCGGTGAAAACTCGATTTCGAAAAATTGACATGAAAACAATACTTTCCTTCCTATATATTCATATAGGCAAGAGAAAGTAAAAAAGGAACTACCTTTACTAGAATTTTAACCTGGAACATTCGTCTTCGAAAATCACCTGGTAAACAAATCAAAATATTGCATCAATTATTCTGTTAAACCACCGCGTTTGTCTAGAGGTAAAGTCGTCGTCGCCGTGACTAAAATGTTTATATCTGATTTTTGGACGCGAAGGTTCCTGGTTGAAATCCTAGTAAAGGTAGTTAATTTTATACGGATTCGAATACTAGAGAGTGGTTACAGGTGTACTTTGATGGTTGGGATTCAATTAATCATACTCTCTCAGTAATGGTCGACCTGAGTCTGTACAATACTGCACCTCATTTTATGTCATACATATCATCCTCATCTTATTGGGTCATGGGGTCGTTACTTGTTATTAAATTTAACAGATTTCAACGTATAGGCTATACATTAGGGATAAAAAATTGTTCTGTTAATAACCAGAGCTTAATCCTGAATCCTGAATCCTGGTTGAGAGGGCTGAGAAGCCCTATGATGGCGACTTTGTGTTAAGGAACACCTGATCGCTCGGGGAACAATTTTACCGAATAATTGCAACCTCATGAAATTTAGGGGGAATTTTATAGTTTAAAATTAGGAAATAGGATTCTGGCTCTTGCGGGATTGGGACTGGGACTTCAAAGGAGGTAATGTATTTTAAGAAGTTACTCGTGGATGAAAATTTATATTAAGGGACAAGTGGGTTTAAGAGCGGCTCTTTTCTTTTATTTTGTTTTTCAGTGGCTTTTTTCAGTTATGTGGGAGTTTTATTGTCTTGGGGAGGGAAAGGCACGCACCGTACTTAACGTGGACAAATGGTACAATTTTAGGTAGGAGTTAGTTTATGATTTTAGGGGAGACGGAAAGGGTAGAGTTTGGCATAATCACCGGCCTTTTATTTTCTAAGTGTTTAATAATTTAAAATGGCGGCTCTTTTCACCGTAGTGGAGTGATTATGCATAGGAACATGGGGAGAACTACCAACTGGGGGGCGTGAGTCATACAAGTAGATGAAGGGGCATGGGTATATAAGAGGAATACAGGGCGGAATAAAACTGTGGCAACTCTAAATTTTGATAAGTGGGTCATACTGGAATTTAGATAAAGTCGTGGACTTTATCAGAGCTATTTCTGGCCATTATAAATATTATGTAAAATTTTATGAAATCAAACTGAGGACTTTTATTTGTTAACAGTTTTGTTATTCTGATGGAACCGCCAAGAAAGTCTTTTGTCTTGAACTGTACTTTTACTATTTTACCGGAGGGCATACGATGAACATTTTTAATAAGAAGTTAAGTTCAAAGACTGCATAACGCATTTATATAACATCATAAGAATGATGCCTGCAGGCTTGTATCCAATTATGATGATAAGAGGAAATGCACTGTATACATCCACTCCACTTGTCCTCTTACCTTCTGTTTACAACAGCAAAAAAAATAGAAAAATATTTCCTAGAAAAAATTATCTTTAACTTATAATAGCAAAACTATATTATTATATCATTTATTTCCTGAATGTTTGTTAATTTATGTCATATTAATATTTATATAATTTTGTAATGTATTACAAAGGAAACAGTCCGGCGCGTTGGCGTAGTGGTTAGTGCTCCTGGCTTCTAAGCCGGGATTCCCAGTTCAATTCCCGGTCAGGTCTGATACATTTTCATCATTCATCTTTATCTATTATCCTTCTCATCGTCTGCATTAACAGTAATTGCAAAACAGTCGGACTTCAAACAAAAAACAAAGGAAACAGGCTGAAATATTTTTTTTAATGTTCTTTATTGCTGAAATTAGACCCACCGGGTTGGTCTGGAGGTAAATTCATCGCCGTAAGTCAGCTGTTTAATAACTGATTTTCGGAAACGAAGGTTTCTGGTTCAAATCCTATTAAAGGTAGTTGCTTTTATGCGAATTTGAATACCATACAGTGGTTACCGATGTACTTTGATAGTTGCGGTTCAATTAAGTATACTGTCTTAGGAATGGTCGGCCTGGGTCTGTACAAGACAACATCCATTAACACGTCATACATAATCATCCTCATCTCATTGGGTTATAGGGTTGCTTACTGTTCTGAATCGAACAGATTGCAACGTACACACATTAGGGATAACAATTTTGTTTTTAAATCCTGATTAAACTATTGCTTGAGTCCCAGCTCCGTGTAGTTGGAAGGAATGCAGTGCGTAGTTATAGTAGTGGGAGAATGAATGAGTTAGTAGTGTTTCACAGCTGATGCATATGTAGTGGTAGCGTGTAGGCCTACTAACTAGACTAAAAAAATATTTTTATCATACGGCGCCATATCATACTGCCCATAATAAACAGGTGGAGTGTCAGATTATTTTCACTCAATCTGTTCGTTGCAGGGCTAAAATAAATAGTTCTGTTTCTTATCACATGGTCAGCCAATTAAATGACTGAATCATTTAAGAACAGAAGAGGTAGAGGTGTTAAAGACACTAGTCAGAGTTACCTCCTTTGAAAGTAATGAATTTCACTATACAGCCAGACCCTGTGGTGAATGAAGTGAAGGTGTCATTTGCAGAGTGGAAAATATGTGCTTTTCAGAGGGCCTGGCATGCTGATAAGCATACTTTTCCACTCAGTGAGGAAGGCAATGGTAAACCACCTCACTCCTCGTTTTACTTAGTAAAACCTCTACTGGTTCAAACCAGCCTTTTGGCTGATGACCTAAACAACAACATCATACGGCGCATTAATTTAACAAATACCTACTGGGTTATTAACTTGGTCGGATTCATAACATTTAACTCACCAATTTATATCAAAATATGTAAATAAATAAATGTAATAAATACAAACAAATACGTTATATACGGAAAGTTTGAAAACGAATGTTTTGTATCAGAGTAATACAACAATCGTTCTCCCAGCATGCGTCACTCATTCATTATACCTCACCCGTATCCTTCATCCCGCAACTATACGGAGCTTGGAATCGCACAATACCTGTATTTGACTTCTCCTTTATAAATATAATACGAGTATATATATTTTTTTTTTGTTTAACGTCCGACTGTTCTGCAATTACTGCTAATGCAGACGAAGAAGATGAAATGACTTTTTTGTAACGTATGAAAATATGCCGTGCCTGAATGGGATTCGAACCCAAGACCGCGTGATGAGAGGACTGAATATATAAAAAGGAAAGTAGGCCTATTATTTTCATGTCGATTTTTTTAAAATCAATTCTTTACCGGAAAAAAAGTTTTCTTTGAACCCTAAATGTTTTTAGCGATTGGTGTAGTTTTTGATTTGTACGTGAAAAAAATATCTCAAGAACAGAATATCGTCCGTAGTTGATACTTGGAACTTTTAAGTTAGGTACCACAAGGGAACTCAACACAAATATTTTCAATGAAATCCATCAACCGGAAGTAGTAGTTTATTCGTGAAATATTTACTTTTTTGCGGTTACCTCAATAACGGCTTCTACGAAAAATACACTAGTTAATAAAATATTATTAAATTTAATGATTTAAAATTAAAATAGGTAATCCTTATTGATTTTGTTTTATCTTCGACATGCATTTACGTAAAAATTAAATTTCAATTAACAAATTAATACTTCATTTTTGATTAAATATATTAATCAGAATTTTTTAAATTTATTAATTTAAGGCCTTTGGGCCCAATCAGTTAGCTGGTAGAAATTCACTATTATTTGTTATGTAATACCGGCTAGGCAAGCGACTTTGTATGGTGAGCAGCTGATATCCATCCGTGAACAAACTCTATTTTTTTTGCATCCAGGAAACTCCAAAAGGGAGTTTCCTGGACATGTCAAGATTAAAATGATAAACAAAAAATCAATCACAATGATAAATTCATCAATTACCACCAAAAAATTTTTTCCTGCTACTGCTTACTTCAGTAGGCTTGTCATGAACCCCTTTATATCAAGTAGCACACAAAATTAAAAAGTTAAACACAACGAAAAATTCATTACTTACCAATAATTTGTTTCGGCTACTGCTTAACTCAGTAGGGTTGTCATGAACCCTTTGTATCAAATAGTACACAATATTTGTTTAATTAAAAGTTAAATACTTTTCAACCAAAAACTATTTAAAAAAGGATTCGTGCACACTGTAAAAATTTTTATCAATCAAGTATTGTTTTAGCTTTTTTTAAAGTAACTTAAATTGTCACAACTTTTTAAACCTTGTGGCAATTTATTGATGTATTTTCTACCTGCAAAAAGTCTGATGATATACAATAGATTATGTTAGAGCTTTCTCATTTACAGAAATAAATAAAGAAATAAATAAAAATTCTGTTCAGTCTTGTATTTTATTTATTTTTTTAAATTAGTAGGCCTAATTAGTACTGTATAAAAGTGGATCAAAGGATTAAAAATGTCAACATTTTCTGTATATTTTTTTTTGTTTTTGTTTTACAAGTATATAAATTCTTTAGTTAAAGAATATTCTTAATTAAAATAAAAATAATGTTTTTCTTTTATAAACTTTTCCTTTTGCGATAACGTGTATACACAGTGTGTATCTTCTAATGGAAAATTATCTACAAAGTTAAAATGCTTGTAATTTAGTAGCAGCTTAAAACAGTCGTTTAATCTTTTTTTCATTCTGTTTTCTTAAATACATCCTGAACTGTATCTTTAATTAGAATAAACGTATGTATATAATCAACATAATTATTAGTGCTGGTACATCCAAGCACGTTTACATTCTTCTTGTACGTACATACCGGGTGTCTCACGAAGAGGTTGCTATTTTTAAATTAATATTTCGGACGTATCGCATACTCTACAGACTGGAAACTTTACACTTATAATAAATAGATATTTAAAAAAAAGTACCCTCCAGTTTCAATTCCTTATTATTAATCAAAACAAAATGGCGGAATAAGAACATATATCAAAAATAATACTGTTGATACCTTGGCAATCCATGCACTGAAAGAGCCGAAATTCACCGAGAGCCAAAAAAGTTCGAATGAGCAAGTCAAAATTGAAAGCAATGATGATTGTTTTTTTATATCCATGGGATTGTGTACCTTCACTGGGTTCCTGAAGGTCAAACAATTAATCAATATTACTACTTTGAGGTACTTTCTAAACTACGTCAAAGAGTAGGTAAAAAACGCGCCGAAATATGGAAGGACAAATCAATGGGTTCTCCACCAAGACAATGCGCCAGCTCATTCCGCGTTATCTATCAAGAGGTTCCTAGCCAAGTACAGCATCTCAGTGTTAGAACATCCACCTTATTCACCAGATCTTGCACCATGTGACTTCTACCTGTTCCCTAAGGTGAAATCTGTATTAAAAGGGACAATATTTGAGTCTGTGGAAGCTGTAAAAGAGAAAGCGGTACGTGTCTTGAAGGAGCTGATAGAAGATGACTTCCAGCGCTGTTTCCAACAATGGAAAATTCGCATGGAGCGTTGTAGGGATAGAGAAGGAGTGTACTATATTAAAGGTGACAATAAGTGATTATGTATAAAATAAAAATAATTTTTTTTTACAACGTCAGTCTCGTTATTTAATAGCCACAGCTCATATTTGGTTTTCATCAATATCGAATATCTGTTTAGGTGAATCGTTGATGTTCTTGCAATTACACATTAACCCTTTTTATCCAATTTACCTCTTTGTCACTAATTTTAAACAGTACATTTCTCTACATAAAAACTGCTATTAAAAGTAAATTTATTTATTTTTAATTATTATCAGTTTTATACCTCATTGATCACATCAAAGGCGTAATGCAGATTGAATTTAAAATAAATGCAAGTATGAACAAAAACAGGTATCTGTTCCGATCAAAAGTAAACATTATTTAGTTCCTTATCAAAACTGTTAAAACTGTAAAACAAATTGTTAAAGAACTGAATACACGATTTTATAGTGTTTAATGTAACAGAATTAATTTATTTACAATTATTCGTGTTTGTTTTTTTCCTATTCAGTACTTTATAAGCTTATCAATGTAGACGCCTATTTAAATATACAGCTTAAAAGCAAAATAATGTTAAAGTGTAGTCGTTAAACTAATAAAAACATAACACTTCAATTGAAAAGAATACATTGGTAATTAAAATACAAAAACAGTATTAGTTGTTAAAATTGTAAATTCATTTTATATTAAGTAGTTTATGTTTTTATAAGAACAAATTGTTTAAAATAACGTATTTAATTTCATTTATTTAAAATCATGAAAACTGTAAATTTGTTTTTAGTTAAAATTGATTGAAAATATGTTTCCTCTCACAAAAGAAAATAGGTAAACAAAAAAAGAAAATCGTAGTACGGGAAAGGTAAGATGAAAATCTTTACAGGATGGGTTGGTTTTATAATAAAGAAGACATATGTCTCTGGAAAAAGGAGTGTTTAATTTAATAGCGATCTTATTAATATCTGCATAATTTTTGTATAATTTTCTTCTCCCTCTCCTCTTCCTCATTCTTTTCCTCCTCCTCCTCCTTCTCTTTTGCCTCCGCTTTCTTCTTTTTCTTTGTCTCCTTCTCCGTCTATTTTTCACTTTTTTGAGACTTTTTTAAAAACGGCTCCTAAGATTTTTTCTAAAAATCGCTTCGTTTAACATATTTTACTTTCTCTTGCCTATATGAATATATAGGAAAGAAAGTATTGTTTTCATGTTGATTTTTCGAAATCGAGTTTTCACCGGATTTACACGTTTTCAGAGCCCCCTGAACCCCAAAAAAAATGTTTTTAGCGATTGGTCTGTGTGTGTGAACAAAATATCTCAAGAGCGGAACATCGTACGATTTTGAAACATGAAACTTAAGTTAGATACCACTAGAGGAACCGACACGAACATTTTCATCAAAATCGGTCAACCGGAAGTAGTAGTTAATTCGTGTAACTTTTCATTTTTTTGCGATTTTCTCAAAAACTGCTCCTATGATTCTTTTTAAATCGTAAACTTTACTAACATTTTTATTCTCTACAAGATAAGGTAAAATTTTCTAAATTTTTTATTCTCTACAAGATAAGGTAGGCGCCATTTCTGCTGAAATTCTTAGTGAGGCTGTTTTCTCGTAAACAAATTTTTTTTAAGATTGCATCTTAATATGTATTTTAGCGCAAAAATGCACGTGAAAATACCACCCTATACACCCATTCTCGATCACATTGTCAAAAATGAATTGGTATTCTTAATAATTCGTTAGTTAACCATTGTGGTGTTCCTATTGTAATTTGCCTTTCATTTATTATGAAAATAATAAAGCGCTACATGTCTTAAAATTTAAAAGTACCAAGATCTCGTTTTTATTTTTCGTCCAACTATATTTTTTTCATTTATAATAATGCTGACGTTGAAAGGGAGGTACCAGTAGATAACAATGAATGATTAAATAATATCAGAGCTGACAGGGATCGAACTCGGTACACCAACAGACCGTCCTCTGCACCAAGAAAACCATTCGAAGAACGGGTACTTTAGCTAGTTAAACATTATCATTATATACATTGACAAGAGAAAGTCGTATAATTGTTTCACACCAGATTTTTTTTTTATAACACTTTAACTGTTAGTTATAATGTTTGGTGTTAGCGAAGGAATAGATATCACGATAGTTGAAGTTTTTATTAAATTTATCTAACCGTATTTGCGTGTCTACTCTAATTTTATTATGACAAATAGGCCAATCTATTTAAATTTATTTTTTCCTGGTGTTTTGATTTGTCGATTTATAAAAAATACGATTATGTTTAATTGTAATGAATTGGATTCTTTCATATTATGTCGGATTTAAAAATGAATCGGTCATTTCGGAAACCCCATAAGTCAAAATTTTATTTTTCTTCTTTAATGCTTTTCAGGACTAACTGAATATAACAAACTGTAATAGTTATTACAAAAACTAAGGTTGCAGGCACTGAGAATAAAAAAAATTAAAAAAACAAAGTTTTGGAGTGCTCAGAAAGAAAGATTTTACTTACTTTTAGACAAAAAAAAAGTTAAGAATAATACAATCTGTTAGTTGAAGGGCTAAAATAAATAGTTCTGTTTCTTATCGCATGGTCAGCCAATTAAATGACTGAATCATTTAAGAACAGAAGAGGTAGAGGTGTAAAAGACACTAGTCAGAGTTATCTCCTCTGAAAGTAATGAATTTCATTATACAGCCAGACCCTGTGGTGAATGAAGTGAAAGTGTCATTTGCAGAGTGGAAAATATGTGCTTTTCAGAGGGCCCGGTATGCTGATAAGCGTACTTTTCCACTCAGTGAGGAAGGCAATGGTAAACCACCTCACTCCTCGTTTTACTTAGTAAAACCTTTACAGGTTCAAACCAGCCTTTTGGCTGTTGACCTAAACAACAACAAGAATAATACATAAAATAAAAATATTGGCCAAGACTATTTTACTTTAAAATTAAAATTACACTAGATAAGTTTAATAAGAGTTCATTAACCAGTACATTGTTTGAATATAATAATCCACGAGAGAAAAGTTTCAACACCGCTATAGCACATACATTATATAACAGATGAAAAACACCTTACCGGCTGGAAGGATTCAAAATTGGTGTGATATTTTACCACTGGTCCTTATCGCTCGTCTCAAACCACAAACTATAACTATTGTTAAATAAATGACCGGTTAAAAAACGACAATAGAATTAAACCGAGACAAAATATAGATAAACAGAAAACAACTCAGACAAGAGGAAAAATGTAACAAGGCGAAAAAATTTTTTATTTAGACTGTGACTTAGAAACGTCACAAAACCATCCCTATAAAAATTACATAAGTCTGACGTTCCTTAAGTAATATAACACTAAGAAAAGGCTTATCCTTAACTCTTTCACTGCCGGGTCTGAACATCCTTCACAGTCGGGTGTGTTTTCCCTGTGCCGGCTCCGTATATGCTTCGGGTCTGCCTAGCGCGCTCTCATATCTCTTTTAAAAGCGGTAGTGAACCTGTCATTACTAACGGGTGTTTTATTAAGGACGCAACCCTGATTATAAGAAGATACTTCTATCTTCTTATAATCAGGGTAAATGTTTCTTATCGGCATGGGCGGGATTTGGCGGGAGTCATTGGGGGGGCAAATACCGGGGGGTCTGGGGGGTATGGAATACCCCCCAGCACAAGGGGGGTCCGGGGGACCTCCCCCGGAAAATTTTGAGATTTTTATTGCCTTCAACTCAATTTTAGGGCTGTTTTTAGGCTAAATTAAAAAGTAAATTTTGTTGGGATTTTAACGTTAAAACGTCATTTTAACTCCCAATTGATGTAAACCTAAAATTGATCTAAAATGGTCCAATAACAATGTTTTTAAATGTTAAAAAAATAGTATTAACTTATTTAACCATTAACACATTTTTATTGGACCATTTTCCATGATAGCTAGACTAAAATTATTTTTTCCATACACTAACTTGGTTAAAAATGTATACCAGTAGAATATTGGGGGGGGGCAAGTGCCCCCCCTTGCCCCCCCCCCAGATCCCGCCAATGCTTATCGGTAAATGTTCTGTCCCCCAATCGGTATGTTGGCAACAGTGTACTTAAGGCCAACTACCTAAGACAGTTGAAATGTTCCAGTCAAGTGTGGTGATAGCAGTCGTTTCGTTGTATTGTGTCAGCAATGGTTTTTTCCAAGGAAGAACGCGTGTTTATTGTAGTGACTTAGATAGCAAGTAAATCTTACAAATGTGTGCAAGATAAGTTTCAGTTGAAATTCTGTGCGCTTACCCTTAGGGATTGTGTTTTCGCCTGCTAGATAGCTTTCTGCGGTTACTTACTGATTTTAAGTCCTCCGGACTAGGTATAGTAAGTCAAGGATTTTACAGATAAATACGCATGTACTGCTCGCCCTCTTGTCAATGGATGCCTTTTAGGGCTCGAGGCCCACGTCAGAAAGTAAAAGAAGGGTCCTAACAGTCAGAAAAATAGTCAGAAGATAAACTAATAATAAACTATTAGTACCTAAAGTCACCTTTCTATTGTGACACTTATCGCTAAGGTCCGTTTCGGGATCTAGGTTATTAAATAATTAATACACTAAAGTTTACAATTACAAATATTTATTACACTTAAAGGTTTACAAAATAAATAAATAACTAATTAAAATGACTTATTACAATTTAATAATTTACTTAAAATAAATAATAAACAATAAATAACTTAATAATTTACTTAACACTACTTACAATCACTTTTATAAGATTAAACATACACAATGAAACTGAATACACAAAAACTGCACATTAACTTTACACAATACATACGCTCACAAAGTCGGTATAACAATACCTCGGAATCGTTAACCTGAAATAACGTCCCGATAATCGCTCGACAAAGAATACTGACTGGGCCGTGCTCGGGGGTCTCTTTATATACTCATTCACAAAGTAATTCGAGAAGAGCATAGAACAGCATGCAAAAATAAAGTACAAACAATAACCCTTTATTAATGAGTGCTAGAAAAATCCGTTGTAAACAAGTCAACAATAGGTCTTATTTTAAATAGAATAAAAGTTGTTACGGGTCCCTTTCATAACAGTTTTACAATACCCGGCCTTTTATCCTACACGATAATTATTACAATTTTTATGAATAGACATATATTTATGGTTATTATTGTCCTATTGTCACTTATGTCCTATTATTCCTTTTTGATCTTTTATCTCCTGTTTACTATTTTCATGAATGAAACACTAGAACCTTTGCGAACAATCCTTTTCTTCGATCTTGTTACAATATTATGTCCAGCAAGTGCTTGTACACCATTATAAATTTAGTCTTCAGTGCCGTCAACTTCAGCCGAGACAACTCCCTTAGTTAAGCTACATGACGACGGTAGAACTCGTCAGTTGAAGTACTTAAAGTAAAATTAAGAAAAAAGTTAAACCAGATGGGTACACTAAATCAACAAACTGTAATATGTCCCGGGTTTGATTCCCGGTCAGGTCTGGCATTTTTTTCATCTGTAAATCACCACATGTCATTACCTACGCACAAGCCCAAGGCTTATGTAGGCATCATCACTCAATAAAAAATAAGAAATATAAATAAGTTTTTTTGCACTTAAAATTTGAATTCCCTTGTACAAATATTACATTTTAAATGTAAAACAACTCGATTTCATGAATTTCAACATTGACAGCCAACTAAATTCAAAACGTTAATACAAACAGCCTATTTTCAGTAAAGTGCAGAATTAGTAATTTTCCTTACTCTGACAAAATCAAACCGAATAATATATATATATATATATCTGAAATTTTCCGTTTAGAACTAAATTCCCCGAACTAAATACGCCGGTTATTTACCCAACGTAAACAGAGCTCAATTAGAAAGCGTTAATGATTCGTTGGTGGACTAAATTCAACGGTAATCACCAGACTTGAACATTTTCATGGTTCCACGATAGAATCCTTATTGGATTTCCCCTTTCCAATCTTCCTTCCAAATACCACCTTTCTCCCGTTTCTCTTCCAATGATAAACATACACACCCATATACATGCAATAATGAACACGTGGATACATGTGTCACATTACTTCCTTTAATTGGTTACCGATATTCATATGTTTTAATTAAATTTATAACTTCAAGGAAAAAGTACGATTCTTAAAAATTTTTACATTTTCTTGCCGATAAGAATGTTGTGGTTTAGGTCATCTGCCGAAAAGCTGGCTTGAACCTGTAGAGGTTTGACTATGTAAAACGAGGAGAGAGGTTTTTTACTATGCCTTCCTCACTGAGTGGAAAAGTACTCTTATCACCATGCCGGGTTCTCTGAAAAGCACATATTTTCCACTCCGCAAATGACACCTTCACTTCATTCACCAAAGGGTATGGTTTTATAATGAAATTCATTACTTTCAGAGGAGATAACTCTGATTAGTGTCTTTTACACCTCCACCTCTTCTTTTCTTAAATGATTCTGTCATTTAATTGGCTGACCACGTGATAAGAAACAGAACAATTTATTTTAGCCCTGCAACGAACAGATTAGTGTAAATAATTTGACACTCCACCTTTCTGTTATGGGCAGATATGAATGTATAGGAAGGAAAGTATTGTTTTTATGTCGATTTGTCGAAATCGAGTTTTCACCGGATCTGCACGTTTTCAGACCTCCTGAACCCAAAAACCATTTCTTTAGCAATTGGTCCTGTGTGTGTCTGTGTCTGTCTCTCAGTGAGTGAGTGAGTGAGTGAGTGTGAGTGTGTGTGTGTGTGTGCGCGCGCGTATGTATCTGTGAACAAAATATCTCAAATGAAACATCGTACGAAATTGAAACTTGAAACTTAAGTTAGGACCTACTAGAGGACCCGCCACGAACATTTTCATCCTTATGTTGAAAAATCGACATGAAAACAATACTTTCCTTCCTATACATTCTTATAGGCAAGAGAAAGTAAAAAATGCTACTTAGAATCGTATTCGTTTGGTAGATTCATGTGATCAACAATGATAAAAGAATGATCGATTAGGAAATCAGTTCATTTTTTAACCACTAGATAACGTTACATACAAATTTATCAATCAATCTACCCATCTATCACTCGCTAATGCATCGTTAACCGAAAGATTTACCTTGTCCGCTTTGTGTTACTGATCGGTTACCTTATCTAAGACTATGTAATCAAAATGAAATTTACTGTTACAATGTCTTTTGGATGAAAAAATTTGTTTTCTCTTCACTATAATTAGATATTTGATCAATTCAGGGGGAAACAGGCTCAGTCATATTTACATAAATTTTCAGGAAACAGTTTTTAAGATTTAAAACCTAGTTTGCAAATCTGTATCTAAGAGGTAAAGGAAGTTATCTCCATTTTTTTTAAATTTTTCAGAAGAACCCAAAACATAAAGTTTTTTATTTAAAAAATTTCTGAAGGTGTGATATTTTTTTTAAATTTTTACCAAATAAAATAGCTTCTGATACAGAGATTTAAATGATTAAACAACTTCCTTAACTTCTGCTACCCCCTGACCACCCACATGACTTCATACTCTTTACGTCTTACCGCGTTTTAATTACATTAGTGTTAACTCCCAATGTAATTTGAGTTAATCGAACGAAAACAAAAATTGGATTAAATTGTGCTGACTCTCCTGATAAAGAAATAGCATTTTATTCACAACCATGTATGAAAAAATTAAAGGATTCAAGCAAATTCTTTGGTCTATCAGTAAGACAATAAAAACAAAATAATTCAAAATAAGATAACTCATTGTCAATAACGAGTATATACATTCAATTACAGTTAAAAACATTAGTCATTTTAAAAATCTTCCGCATCATAATACAAAAGTGGAGTTAATGTTGTCACTGCAACTATTATAGAGCTTTCTTGCTGATTTTCAAACTTAGTTTTGCCGAAATTGGAGTTGACACCTTTTACCTTTAGGGCACAGAAATAATTTCTAATGGCAAGTACTTTTTAAAATGCTAGTGACAATACTTAGCTCTTTAAAATAATTAACTTAAAAAATAATTTCAATCTGTCTGAGATATTATTATAATAATCAGTCAAAAAATAATTTCAAGCACAATGCTGTTTTAGTTTTTTAAGCGTACATAATATCTAATTTGTATAGTAAATTTGTGTGTAGTATCCATTTTGTAGTCAATTTTTATTAAAATTAAACATACAGCAATTGAAATTTTTCATTTTTATATGTCTTATTTATTACTGAATTCACAGACTTAAATTATTACATACACTTACGCTTTGAAATTTATCTAAATTAATTACATGATGTCCGTAAAAGTCAGGATTACACGTGATTTTAGAAGTGTTCCATAATTCGGAATTTTCGCTAATTCGCATCGACCGTGGTCCGCATTAGGTTGAATTAGCAAGGTTGAATTCCTATATATAGGAAGGAAAGTATTGTTTACATGTCGATTTTTCGAAATCGAGTTTTCACCGGATCTATACGTTTTCAGACCCCCTGAACCCAAAAAACATGTTTTTAGCAATTGGTCTGTGTGTGTGTCTGTGTGTGTGTGTGTGTGTGTGTGTGTGTGTGTGTGAACAGAATATCTCAAGAACGGAACATCGTACGAACTTGAAACTTGAAACTTAAGTTACATACCACTACCGGACCCGACACGAACATTTTCATCAAAATCGGTCAACCGGAAGTAGTAGTAACTTAGTTTATTCCTATAATTTTTCACTTTTTTGCCATTTTCTCAAAAACAGATCCTACGATTTTTTTTAAAATCGCCTGGTTTACTCAATTTTTTATTCTCTACAAGATAGGGTAGGCGCCATGTTTGCTGAAATTCTGCGTGAGGCTGTTTTTACGTAAAAACATTTTATTTTTAAGATTGCGGCTTTAATATGCATTTTAGCGCAAAACGTTATATAATAAAAGTTGTAGAGAATGTAAAATTCTACAACTTTTATTTCAAACATTTTTTTGTATAACGCTTAGTTTAGCGGTAATTTGCGATTTTCTGTTTTTTTTCTCACGAAAACGTGAGAAAAATTGATTTTTTTAACATTTCGGTCTTAGTATGCATTTTACGACAAAAGTGTATATAATTAAATTTATAGAAAATTAAAAGATCTACAACTTTTGTTTAAAGCATTTTTCTCTACAGAGCCTAGTTTAGAGAGAAAGAGTGATTTTCCGTATTTTTAAGCCAAACTGAGTTCGATTGTCATTTTGCGTCATTCACTCATGATTAAAATAAGGTTATGTTTTTGAGGTTAGTTTTTGTTTATTTCTAATATTTTATTAATAATGTTAGGTTTATTGTTAATTATTTGCATTGGCAAGAGAAAGTTGTGTGAGTGTTTCACACCAGATTTTTTTAAGTGTTGTCAGTCTTATATGAAACATTACTAACTATCAGCCACCGATTGTAAAGTCGTTAAAGTTAATTAAAGTCGTTAAGGAAATTTTAACGATTTTCCCCTCGTTCACTGTTAAATATAGTTTTAAATTGGTAGGTATAAAAACTATTAAAATAAACGAGTAAGTTTAAATTTTAACTCACGCACACACGGTACTTAACACGCTATTATACGAATTTCGAGGAAATCGTTAATAGCTACTTTAGATTAGTGATGGTTTTTCCTAAGCTATCTCAAGATACCCAAAAAGCCGCTACTTTATAACAAACTGAAAAAAATCTGGTGTAAAACACTCACACGACTTTCTCTTGCCGATGCAAGTAATTAACAATCTAACCTAACATTAGAAATAAACAAAAAACTAACCTCAAAAAAACATAATCTTATTTTAATCATTAGTGAAAGACGCAAAATGAAAATCAACCTTAGTTTGGCTTAATAATACGGAAAATCACTCTTTCACGTTAAACTAGGCTCTGTAGAGAAACATGCTCTAAATAAAAGTTGTAGATCTTTTAATTTCCTATAAATTTGATTATTTATACACTTTTGTCGTGAAATGCATACTAAGGCTGAAATATTTAAAGAAAATCGATTTTTTTGTATACGATTTCGTGAAAAAAAACGTAAAATCGCTAATTACCGATAAACTAAGCGTTATAAAAAAAAATGTTAGGA
Organism: Catonia carolina; assembly: GCA_035578175.1. Lineage (NCBI taxonomy): Eukaryota > Metazoa > Arthropoda > Insecta > Hemiptera > Achilidae > Catonia > Catonia carolina. The sequence goes on from JAQMRL010000004.1 coordinate 74,367,922, forward strand.
ATAAAAGTTGTAGGATTTAAAATTCTCTGCAACTTTTATTATATACAATTTGGCGCAAAAATGCATATTAAAGTCGCAATCTTGAAAAACACAATTTTTTTACGCGAAAACAACCTCTCCAAGAATTTAAGCAGACATGGCGCCTACCCTATCTTGTAGAGCATAAAAATGTAGTAAATGAGGCGATTTTTAAATAATCGTAATTGGAGGGCTTCCTCGGCGAGGGCGATGTGCGTGGCTCTTCCCTTGATTGTAGCCATAATAGGTAGCGGCCGAATTGAGCTTGCACTACCATACGGGATAATCAGGCGGTGCTCTACTACACTTGCAATATTAGGCGAGTGCGCCCATTCACCCCGGAATCTCAGAGTGAGACAACCCCCTTTTCGGGTATAGGGTAGCATGACCGTTCGTTTCACTACCACCTCCTGTGTAGTCTGAGGTATGATATTCGTTTCCTAGTATCGGCCAGTGTAATCCTTCGACTTGTGGCCAAATGCCATCATCGTGTGAAAAATCGATTTTTTTAAAGATTTCGGCCTTAGTATCATTTACAACAAAAGTGTATATAATTAATTTTATAGGAAATTAAAAGATCTACGACTTTTATTTAGAGGAGTTTTCTCTACAAAGGCTAGTTTAGCGTGAAAAGTGATTTTCCATATTTTTAATATAAGGTTGATTTTCATTTTGCGTCTTTCACTCATGATTAAAATTAGGTTATGTTTGTTGAGGTTAGTTTTTTGTTTATTTCTAATGTTTTATTACCAATGTTAGGTTTATGGTTAATTATTTGCATTGGCAAGAGAAAGTTTTGTGTATGTTTCACACCAGATTTTTTTACTTTATTAGGCTATTGTAATAAACTTTTAGTATTTCAATAAAAGATATTAGAATTTTATTAGTTTAAAATCTAATAAAATATTTTTGTACTACAGTAGCTATTCAAAATGGTTTGTGAGTAATATTTTTAGAACAGCGCATACTAATGGTATTATTACTACTACTAGGTTATAGGAGGAAAGGAATCGTACAAACAATCCTCTCCAATCGCATTCCTTATGCTAGCAATCAAGTGAGATCCCATGTATACGTACGGCCGCATCAGTTCACCTCGCCAACTCAAAAGACGAATATGGGGTAACATAACCGCAGTTTTATGGGCACGTTCTGTGTGATCTGGGGCGTCCCCACTCGAAATATATAAATATCAGATTTTAACAAATCAAAAAACTTTATTTTTGATTTATTTATAACTCTAATTTTTAAATTATTGATATTTAATAAAATTATAATCGGGTGAATTATAGCCGGGATGATCAGCTGGGTTTTTATAAAGGTTAAAAATTAATAATTAAATTTATACTTTATTTTAAAGCCAGAATAAGATCAACATATTTAAATTTGACCAAAAATCCGTAGTAGATATCTCTTAAAATTATTAGTATATATCAATTACAAAAATTCGTGAAAATATTTCAGAACCTTAACCAAAATTTGAATTTGGAATCTTAAATAAAACATTCTTATGCACATACCATATGGAACTCCTGACACGGTCATTTGACCTTTAATCAACCGACATTGTTTTAATTATTCAAATTAAACTATATAACAGAATATAGCTCTTTTCTGACAAATACGAAGAATTTAAATGACAATAACAAGAACTTTCACTTCCATCTTCCTAGAATTTCGTAGATTTAATTTAATTTTGTGACCTGCTTTTGAGAACTTCTTCTTCTCCGTCAATTATAGGTGAATAATGAACTAAAACGAGTAGACTGGAATAGCAACCCTTGTAATGCGTTCATTAAAATATCTTTATAAATAAAGAAACATTATCAAATGTTTCTTTGTATTTCAATTAGGTATACAAAATATAATGATAATAATTTATAATATGTATTATATACATATAATAAATGTAATTACATATCTGTACTTAATAATTATAATTACAGCGTTCCTAGTTGACTCATTTTTAGTCTAATAGTTCACGTTCGTTACTATAACGAAGTTCAAATTACCATTACTAGATCAACGGTGAAATAAACCCTCTTTAATGAGTAATAAAGGTAAACTAAATTTTTTGCACTTTGACTATTTAAAAGGGGTGATTAAGGGGGGATTAAAAAGAGGCGATGGTTTTAACTCAAAATTTCGATTTTTTTTTTAATGTTTTTCAATAGATTAGGCCTAGATTTACCAGGAAAACATTAAATTACGTCAAAACAATAATTTTTTTATGAAAAAATTAAGTTTTATCAGGTTTACACAGAAAAATTATTATGTTACGAAGAACTAATATTTTTTCATAATTTTATACTGCTCGTTTTAGTGCAAAAAGAATTTTAGTTTTTTTAAATATGTGCATCACGGTTTTTCAAAGTCTAAGCTTTCTAAACAACTGTTGATTGGAAATTTACTTTTTTGTGTACATATTGTTTTTGGTTTACGCCTTTTAAAGGTTCAGTGGGCCTGAAAACCTATAGGTATTTCCGGTAAAAACTTGATTTTGAAAAATCATCATGAAAACAATACTTTCCTTCTCTATATATTTATGTAGGGAACTAGAAAGTAAATGTGCTACTAAATCAGTACTTTCTCACACTAAACTAAAGAGAGTGCGGCAAGGGAAAATATGTTAACTTTTTTTCTCTTTATTTAGGAAATTCACAATCTTTTGGAAACAATCAGTGAATGTGATAACACAAAATTTGGAAAAAATTAACATGATAAATAAACGTGAGTGGAGACACAGTTCAGTGACAGAACTCCGAAGTGAATAGATAAGTGTAACATTAAGTTCAGCATTTAGAACACTGTAATGGATAGTCAATTACAGTATACTAAGTTAATTGATGAGATCCCGGCTCCATCAACGTTTTAACCCTTTCGCTGCCACCGTTATTTTCGTTACATGATTTCATGTCCCGATTTATGTTTAACCACTTTTTATTGTATTTCTCTAAATATACGTAAGAAGTGCAAGATTTGTGCGGAAACAGTGATTTACTAAAAAAAGAAGAATAGAATGTGTACTGTGTGCTGAGGTCAAAATAGTAACGATAGGTTTACTGCCGGCTTTAAAAAGAGATACGAGAGTGTGCTAGGCAGACCCGAAGGTGTAACGGCCCCTCTATCTACATCGATAGGTTGGTAGGGGCGTTAACAAAAAAACAGTAAAGGAAGCTAAAACAAATAAATACACTCAAGTTGCGGTTGCACATAAAACTTCAATCAAAATATTAAATTTAATGAAAAAAATAAGAATAATACAGTAATAGCATATAATGGTAAAAATCAATAAAAATTAATAATGTTAATTACTTTTATAAAAACATGACTCAACTTAGTTAACGAAATAATACACAATTTAATAAAAATATCTAATTAATATTCAAAAGCTAAGTTATAAAATTATGTATTACCAAAAATATTTAGTTTTAACAATAACTGCCCTATTTTGTAAATAAGATTTGAAATCAACCATGGTTGTTAAATTATGAATAGAATATAAGAAAGATTGGCCATTTTCCATTTTATTTTATAAGTATAACTGAGAAACATCCAGCAATACTGGCAAGACAAATACAAAAGTTTTGTAATGGTATTTAAGTTACAAAAAAAATTTATAAAAATATAGAATACAGGATGAAAATTTTATAAAAACTTCTTTAGTTATTTTAATGCAAAGGCTACTCTGCTGTTTTTAAAAAAAAACTCGAAACAGATAAAATAAAATAGTTAACAATTTACTCAAGAACATGCTTGACCATAAGAGATCCATCTGTCCAAACCATCAATTGAACGGCCAGAACATGTTGGCAGCAGTAAATGAAAATCCACGCAATAAGGTTGATTCAGAAGTAAAATTAAATAAATAATTACATACCATTCTTTTCAGTTTATTAAACAAATACCTCCTTCCACTTATTGTAAATAGATGGACTCAGTAGCGTTTGCATTTTTACTTGTTTTGTTTTATTTGATGATGAACTATCTCATTTCTATTTTAATCCTTAAGGTTATGCACGGGGAATCGAACCCAGATAATCGTAACAAAGTTCAATACAAAAAAAAACATAGTTCTAGTTTAAATAACACGCACAAACACTTTAAATCAATAGATACCCGTAAGAGTTCTCAGTTCCGGAATGTTTTCGGCCAATTAACTTACTAAAATTTAAATTGGTCATAAAAGAATTACAAAATTTATTTTTTTAAACAACTTGCACAATCCGAAAAGACTTTTAAAAATAGATACGAAACTAATTAATTATAACCGCAAAAACAGACTGTTCAAACAAATTAAATAAAATAAGAATCAGAATACATAAAAAACTTTTATAACAAAAGTATAAAGCACAAATAGGCCCGTACATTACTGAGCAATAATGTACGACCTTACATTTCGACTGTCGAGACATGACTCTCGTCAACCAGGAAAGTATTCAATAAATTCGCTAGCTCTCGGACACAACATAAAAGTAGATAATAAATCAGCTGATACGCAGATAATTAGAACAACCGCTGAAAAATAAAATTTAAAATCAAATATGTAACGGTCTGAAGACCAGACGTTACAAAGGATATACGGAGCCAGCTCAGGGAAAACACACCAGACTCCGAAGGGTGTTCGGACCCGGCAGTGAAAGGGTTAATCGTCTTATTGGATTGTTTGGGAGAGTCTGCGTAGCCAGATTTGAGATCAATCGGTTATGGTGGTTCACAAGTTTCTTCCTAAATTTTCTATGGAATTTTAACAAAACGTCATTTATGTAGGGTATGTTTAGATCTTGCTAGATCTAGATTTAGCCATTGCCGGTCGCAAGCCCGGGGCCTTATCGTGCAAGTGATAGGGAAGGAGGAGCGGGAGGAGATACACCTCGTGAAAAAACCAGGGTCCATCTGGCTCCGGATGGTAGCACCCTGTGAGGGCCCCTGCCTAGGGTTACTAGGTGAAAACCGGTCAACGGTCTCGAAGGCGGATGAGGAGAAATCCCAACGGCGGAGAGGGCGGAAGAGCCTAGGGAGTAAACCCAAACAAAATCCAGGGTAGGCTACACTCTGAAAGCTGCAGTGAAAGCAAGTGCCTAGGAGAAGGCAACTCCAAACAAACGGCCCTGGTCCTCCAGGTTGGGGGTTAGAGCGTTGGGCCTGCGACCCATCATCTGTTAAAACTTTACCTAGCAAAAAATCCCATAAATTGGCCTCGGAATCGGACAGGAAAAACGGAAAAACAAAATAAAATGGATACGAAAAAAAAACGGATAAGAAAACGGAAAATGATTTTTGCAACATGGAAATAAGCGTGGTAGACCACCTGAAGCATGGATAAAGCAAGTATCGAAAGATATGCATGCTAGACAATTGGAGGGAGGAGACTGGATGGATAGAGAGGGGTGGCGTATGGGATGCGAGAGACGGCCAGAGCTGTAGAATAACTCGCTTGATATATATATGTTTAGATCTGAGTGTAGCGTTTTATTGGTTACATAATAGGGGGTGTTAACTATCCTCCGCAAAAGTTTTGATTGAAAACGCTGAATTTTTGCTAATATCTATGGTTTTTCACAGCAGTAAAGCTGACTGGCATAGCTCCATATTGTTCGAAGGTAAATATTGTAAATGGTTAATTTAGATGTAGTTAACTTTAAAAATGAAACATATTAGAATATTTTTGACCTTAATCCATATTTTGCGTATGAATACATTTAAATAAATATTGTTTCATGTATCTATTATGGTGATAAATAAATTAAAGAAGTGCGTGTAGAAAGGTGGTTTACTTCTTCCGTAAGTTGTTAGTTATTATTACGATTTTACTTTGCACTACTGCTTTGTACTGACGTACGCTAAGTACATGACTTACTTACTTAGCTAAACGGAAATATATCGTGATGTAATGTTAGGTATGGTGTCAAGGTCATAAAAGGTCGATTCTAATCATCGATAAGAAGACTTTACGTAGTACTACTCCCTTATTATTTAATTAATAAATCTACAACCTTCGGGTTTGTTTATGTTGTTTGTTTTCTTTCTTATTGTACTACATCATTCCTTATAGCTTTTCTCTTTTATTTTTTAATTGTTTTCTTGTAAGGTTGTATTATGTTTATTGTATTTATTTAATGTTTAAGAATTTTCTTTCAATTTACGTTTTTCTCCAAGGTGTTGGCTTCTTTCCGGAAGTTATTTTATCTTTTTGGATGAAAGTATACCATTTTGAAAAGTATGCAGCTTTTCTAATTTGGAGATTCCGAGTTTGTAACTTTTTGTAAATGATTTATTATATTTTAAAACTTGAAATATAAATACTGAACCTGTATACACATTACATGTCCATATTTTAGGTTAAACATTAAATTCATGAATTTAATAATTTTTTAATGTAAGGCGGTTAACAAAAAATTAATTGTAATATAAGGAAATAAATACTGTAACAGTTTTAATATGGAACAACTGAAATTCAAATAAGCCACTGCTAATTATAATTGTCTTTTTTCAAATTAAATCGAATACGTCACCCGCAAACACTGAAACACAATCCTTCTTATCGTAACCGCAACTAAATTCAATACAAATACACTCATATTAACTATTTTTTGTTTGATAATTTTTTTAAAACTTCAAGTAGAATATAAATTTGTGTTGTAATGTCTTTTAAATTTACTCGATGAACTGAGTAGATATTTTCTTTATATATTTTTTTACATTAAAATTTTAATAAATTTTTTTGAAACTTTTAAACACTCTTTTGATTCACTTAAATATAAAAACTTCCATCACTATATTAATAGCTGAATTTTAATTATTAGCTGAGATTATTAATTTATTTAATTTGATAATTTAGAAATAAGATTTTAATTACAATTAGCCAGTTTAATAAATTACAAAATGCAAGAATTTAATTATAAATGTTGACATACAGTATTATCAATAGCAGTTAGATTATAAAAACATGGTTGGCTAACCTGTATTAGGGTTACACCTTGTACATATTTTTTTTTTAACGTCCGACTGTTCTGCAATTACTGCTAATGCAGACGGTGAAGGATGGAATGAGTTTTGTAACGTATGAAAATATGCCGTGCCTGAATGGGATTCGAACCCAAGACCGCATGATGAGAGGCGAGCACGTTATCAACTACGCCAATGCGGTCGGCATTTTGCACATTTGTAATACTACAAGTTTTTATAAATTTCTAGGTGTTGAAGATAAAAAATATCCCTGCCTAATCCGTGTTTCGAGTACACATACAAGTCACAAAAGAATGTTTAAGTTGTTTAGGTCATCAGCCAAAAGGCTGGTTTGAACATGTAGAGGTTTTACCGAGTAAAACGAGAAGTGAGGTGGTTTACCTTGCCTTCCTCACTGAATTAAATGAGTATGCTTATCAGAATTCCAAGCTTTCTAAAAACCATATCCTTTCCACCCTGTAAATAACATCTTCACTTCATTCACCACAGGGTCTGGCTGTATAAGAAATTCATTACTCTTACAGAAGATAACTCTGACTAGTATCTTTAACACCTTTACCTCTTCTGTTCTTAAATGCTTCATTTAAATCCAGTAATTGGCTGACCATATGATAAGAAAACGAAAATTTTTTGTAGCCCTGGAACTAGCAGATCGAGTGCAAATAATTTAATACCCCACTTACCTGTTATTGGCATCTTGTAAGATTATATATAATGCTCACTGCATTTATTTAATGTTTAAGAATCTTTCTTCAATTTACTTTTCGTCGCCACGAGGCAGCTGTTTAACAGCTGATTTTCGGAGACGAAGGTTCCTGGTTCAAATCCTAGTGAAGGTAATTACTTTTATACGGATTTGAATACTAAACAGTGGTTCCCGGTGCACTTTGATAGTTGGGGTTCAATTAACCATACTCTCTCAGGAATGGTCGACCTGAGTCTGTACAAGACTACACCTCATTTACACGTCATACGCATCATCCTCATCTCATTGGGTCATGGGGTTGCTTATTATTCTGAATTGAACAGATTGCAACGTACAGAAATTAGGAATTAAAATTAATTATAATTACCCAACAGGTTGGTCTAGAGGTAAAGTCGTCGCCGTGAGTCAACTGTTTAACAACTGATTTTGGAGACGAAGGTTCCTGGTTCAAATCCTAGTAAAGGTAGTTACTGTTATACGGATTTAAATATAAGACGGTGGTAACCGGTGCCTTTTGATGGTTGGGGTTCAATTAACCATACACTCTATACACGCTATAGAAACACTGTTCGTTAGTTTTAAGTAATTATTTGAAGTAAATTTTAAATTTTCAAAAATAAAATTGAACAAAAACTTTTCCATAGAAGTTTTTATTCATGAACTGTAACCTCTGTAACTGGTTACATTGCTTATTTTGAATTTCGTACCGTAGTTTATGTCGTTATTTGCTTGACTGTACGCCTGTTCCATCTCTCGGCTGTTTTTGGTATTACGTGTGGCGATTTAGTAGTGGTAATTGTCTCTTATCTACCTGCTTTTGTTATCTCTCGTAAATCAGCTGTTTCTTGTAAAAACGTACTTTTTCCTTCTCTGTGTTAGACTGACCGTTACGATGATATGTTGAATTTGTCCGCCGTAAATAAAATAAAATTTTCAAGTGCTTTTTAAAATGTCGTGATTTGTTTTTTTGGAAGCATTTTTCTAAAATGCAGCGCTGTAAAGTATTGCGGATCTGTTTGGCAGTTTTTTTTTTTAATTTTTTTAAATAATGTTCTCTACGTTTAAAAGGCTATTTTCAACTTGTTTTATTCTGCTTTAATCAATGCCCAGACACGTATTTTCAATTTTCACCAGCGACATAAAAAGGGTGTACGAGTGTTGAAGAATGTTTTTTTTAAATTCTACCATGTATTTATATATATATATTCTACTCGAACCTTGACTGAAAATCAAACTACGTTAAGTATCTATTATTTTGTTATGCTGATCTCATCTGGTATGTAAATTTTTTTTAATTTTTTCAATCAACCATCAATTTACCAATGTTCTACGATTGTTCTCACTACTATGCATTGGCTGCATGCTTGGGCAAACTTTTCTGTTTTTTTATTTTCACTGAACTGTGGACCAGCACCTGATTTTCACCAGTTTTTTTTAATATCTTTTTTCTTTAAAAGATAAATATATATTGTTGTTTTTGTTATTTTGAATGAACTTTTTTATATATATTTAAAGCTTATAAATTTTATTAATAAAACAAAACACTTTTTGGATTTGGACTTATAATATTAATAAAAACTAATAATTAAATAAAAACGTATTTCATTATGATTACTATTGTTATTTGATAGTAGACTATATCTATTCTTATAATGTCTGCATATTCGATTGTAAAAAAAGTTCTAAGCATATTTTTTCTATTTTTTTATTTGGATCCAAATTAACATTAAATTCAAATTTGCTGTAAAATTTTTTGATCATATTAATTCTGATTTAATACTATATTGTTTTTTTTTAAAAAATAGAGTCATTCTTAAATTGCTATAATTATTATATACCATATAATTGCTGTTTGGTAGTTAATTTGTTTAATAAGAATCTATTTTCATTAAACTTTGTTAATTTCATTTTATTTTTTTTATTTGTATTGCTACAACCATACCCAGTACGTTTCCTCTTTTGTATCTCTTCCCCTGATATTCTGGGAAAGATTACAGAACATTAGTGTTATTTGTGATGTATAAAGCCATTTTATTTACTGGTCATATCAAAATGTTTTCTAGGTAAAAGTGATACGTAGAATGAAGCGGGAAACGTTACTCATGTCATTTTATTGTTAGAAATGGATGTATTCGGACCAACTTTATTTTGATAATTCACTCTGTCCAATATTTTTTGAAATGTGGCAGCATATGAAATGTATTTTGAAATTTCATCGCAAAATATAATTGACATCATGTTTCAAATTGTTGATATCTTGTTTGAAAGCGAAATATTATATCGTAATAATTTAGTAAATAACAATGTAATTTAAATGTGCGTAATGAACTCTCTGCATTTCGTTACAATTAGGTTGTAATGTTGTACAAATGAAACTCGTTTTACGAAAATATTGAAATTTATTATCTATTCCTACAACGCTCAATACGAACTTTCCATTGTTGGAAACAGTGCTAGAAGTCATCTTCTGTCAGCTCCTTCAGGACACGTGCCGCTTTCTCTTTTACAGCTTCCACAGCCTCAAATCTTGTCCCAATGTATGTAATTATAGTTGTAGAGAATTTAAAATCCTACAACTTTTATTTCAAACATTTTTTTGTATAACGCTTAGTTTAGCGGTAATTAGCAATTTTCTGTTTTTTTCCTCACGAAAACGTGTGAAAAATCGATTTTTTAAAGAATTCGGCCTTAGTATGCATTTTACGACAAAAGTGTATATGATAAAATTTATAGAACATTAAAAGATATACAACTTTTATTCAAAGCAATATTTTTGTACAGTGCCTAGTTTAGCGTGAAAGAGTGATTTTCCATATTTTTAAGCCAAACAGGTTGATTTTCATTTTCCGTCTTTCACTCATGGTTAAAATAAGGTTATGTTTTTTGAAGTTAGCTTTTTGTTTATTTCTAATTTTTTATTACTAATAGTAGGTTTATTGTTAATTATTTGCATTGGCAAGAGAAAGTTATGTAAGTGTTTCACACCAGATTTTTTTTAAATTCTCGAAATTGTATCGGTAGCTCTATATTAATAATTCTAGTACCAGAGCTTAATAAGATGTCATAGAAAAGGCACAAATAAATTATAGCCCTAACTCTTAAAGGTTTCTTAGAAACATCTACCTAAAAAGAGACCAATTTAACATGGGTTAGATAGGAGGTATAGTGCTTCCTTAATATCAATGTTTTCAAAAACTTTTGCAAACTATCTATTTGATAATGTTACGTTATAGTGTTAATGTGTAACAGAATTGAATTATTTTTAGACGTACCGGTAATGCAAACAACGTTTATTAAACATGACTATTTACTTAAGGATCGTACAATATTCTGTAACTAACGTAATGTAAATTTTATTTGAAACTATATGACAATGATTTTGCATCGTATTACACAGATACCTTGTCACGTATATGTCAATTAACATAGAAATAATGTACACTACGTTCTCGAGTACTGTTAAGTGTGATATGATTCGACGGAATATTCATAGATGGCGCCTACGTCATTATGTTTTAATATTTTACGGAATCTAAGCGACATATCCCCCAACAGTACGTCTTGTGCTACAAAATACTACCTAGTATTACTACTATTATGTTATTATTACTTCCTCTTGCCTACATGAATACTATATAGGAAGGAAAGCAGGCCTATTGTTTTCATGTACATTTTCCGAAATCAAGTTTTCACCGGATCTACACTTTTCAGACCCGCTGACTCAAAAAAACATGTTTTTAGCGATTGGTGTGTGTGTGTGTGTGTGTATGTGTGTGTGTGTGTGTGTGTGTGTGTGTGTGTGTGTGTGTGTGTGTGAGCGCGTGTGTGCGAGCGCGTGTGCGTGTGCGTGTGTGCGTGTGCGTGTGTGTGTGTGCGTGTGTGTGGGTGAGTGTGTGTGTGTGTGTGTGTGTGTGTGTGTGTGTGTGTGTGTGTGTGTGTGTGTGTGTGTGTGTGTGTGTGTGTGTGTGTGTGTGTGTGTGTGTGTGTGTGTGTGTGTGTGTGTGTGTGTGTGTGTGAACAATATATCTCAAGAACGGAACATCGTACGAAGTTGAAACATGAAACTTAAGTTAGGTATAACCCATCAATGTTAAGTTAGCGCAGTCATCGCGCAGAGTGTGGTTAGGAAATTGCCGTAGTGGGGTAGGGGAGGCAGAGTGATGTTCACACATTCATGCACACTCGCATTCACGTACGCACGCTTGCATTCACCAACACACTACGCTCGTGAACGCATCTCCAGCGACTAGTCTTGTTTCGTTTAACGGATAGTAAAGAATTTGTTATTTTTTATCGTATTTTTACATTATTATATGTATTTGCTTATTTTTTTCATTTTATTTACCTAATAACAAAGTAAAAGTAACAAGGATGTGGGTATATGAATTTTATGTTATAATATAATTGAGAATTATATTATTTTATTATATAAATAGAATTTATATAATTTATGTGAAAATTGTACACAATATTTCTCAACGCGCATCTTTGAAAGTTATCAATATTAACTTTCTTCTTCAATCTTTGGCGAGATTTTCCCGGTGTACTGAAATTTTCATTTTCACCCAATTTATTTGCTTCTGTTACAGTTTTTCGTACCGTATGAACGGAAATACCGCAAAGGTCAGCCACACAAGCTTAAATTTCTAACTGTAACATTTCTGGATTTTCTTCAGTAATCTTTTTGTACACATTCATAAATTACACATTTAGTTTGACTTTTTAAAGCAACTCCCCGTCCTAACCTGCAGTTCGATCTTGGCTGAGGCATTGCGAATAATATTTAAGAAACGGCGAAGAGTATTGAAAAATACTGTTTGAGAAACGGTAAAGAGTATTGAAAAATACTGTTTAAGAAACGACGAAGAGTATTGAAAAATACTGTTTATGAAAACTGTGGAAATGTAGAAGACCACAACACAAGTTAACAGTGTGAAGTCCACAGAGCAACTGGTTGGTAACTGTCCTTGGCTAGGTGGGAGGGCGCGCGCCAGAGACCCAACATTCCCCCCTCCATTATACTATAAGCTAGGCCAACAACATCTAAAATGAACTACTGCGCATCACGTGATCACGCTTACTTAACTTTGATAAGTTATACTACTAGAGGACCCGACACGAACGTTTTCATCAAAATCGGTCAATCGGAAATAGTAGTTTATTCGTCCCATTTTTTACTATTTTGTGATTTTCTCAAAAACGGCTCTTATGATTTTTTTTAAATCGCCTCATTTAATACAATTTTTTTGTTCAACAAGATAGGGTAGGTGTGTCTGCTGAAATTCTTGGTGATATTGTTTCCATTTAAAAAATTGTTTTATTACGATTGCGGCTTTATTATGCATTTTAGCGCAAAAATGTAATTATAAAAGTTGTAGAGAATTGAAAATCCTACAACTTTTATTTCAAAAATTTTTTGTATAACACTTTGTTTGGCAGTAAGTAGCGATTTTCTGTTTTTTTTTTCATAAAAATCTGTAAAAAATCGATTTTTTTAATATTTCTGCCTTAGTATGATTTTTTACGACAAAAGTATATTATAATCAGATTTATTTGTAATATTATTTTGTAATACTAACAATAGTTTGTTAATTATTTCTTTACCCAGCTCTTGGAACGGACCTTGGTAATAAGTGTTACAATATTGCAATATTCCAATTGAACAGAAAAAAAGAAATTGGTGTGAAACACTCACACAACTATCTCTTGCCAATGCAAATAATGAACCATATAACCTAACATTAGTAATAAAACATTAGAAATATATAAACAAACAAACTAACCTCAAAAAACATAATCTTATTAAAATTATGAGTGAATGAAGCAAAATGAAAATCAACCTCAGTTCGGCTAAAAATACGGAAAATCACTCTTTCACCCTAAACTAGAATGTGTAGAGAAAAATGCTTACAATAAAAGTTGTAAATCTTTAAATTTCCTATAAATTTAAATATATATACTTTTGTCGTAAAATGCATACTAAGGCCGAAATCTAAAAAATCGATTTTTCACACGTTTTTGTAAAAAAAAAACAGAAAACCGCTAATTACCGCTAAACTAAGCGTTATACAAAACAACATTTGAAATAAGGGTTGTAGGATTTTAAATTGTCTACAACTTCTATTATATAAATTTTTGCGCTAAAATGCATATTAAAGCCGCAATCTTAAAATAACAATTTTTTTTACATGAAAACAGCCTCATAAAGATTTTCAGCAAACCCTATCTAATAGAGCATAAAAAATTTAGTAAACCAAGCGATTTTAAAAAAAAGTAGGACCAGTTTTTGACATAATCGAAAAAAAGTGAAAAATGACACGAATAAACTACTACTTCCGTTTGACCGATTTTGATGAAAATGTTCGTGTCATATCCGGTAGTGGTATGTAACTTAAGTTTTAAGTTTCATGTTCGTACGAAGTTCCGGTCTTGAGATATTCTGGTCACACACACACACAGACCAGTCGCTAATAACATTTTTTTGGGTTCAGGAGGTCTGAAAACGCGTAGTTCCGGTGTCAACATGAAAACAATACTTTCCTTCCTATATATTCATATAGGCAAGAGAAAGTAAAAATTCGATATAATTAAACCGAATTCTAATCAATAAACTATCTGATGTCTTTAGTTCATTATTGATCAAAGCGAATTAAGAGACAGTCAATTTACGTGCTATATAATTTCTGTTAGATTTTATTATGATAACGGCTTTTAGCCCTGAAACAGATTTAAGCATATAGTAATGAAAAAATAATAAAAAACTTTATTTATTACTGTTCAGTGCAGTAATACGAAAAATAACTGGATAAATTTTTGTGGCCGTGGATTATCCGTGAAAAAACGGAAGGGTAACGGATGTCGATTGGAATAATTACCTTTTTCAAGTGTCATAAAATGTAAGAAACGTGTAAACGAATAAAATAAACTTGGTGAATAATGTAATAAATTCTAATTTTATGGTCTCGAAACTATAATTAACTTTACCGTGTGTTTTATGACCTACCATCAAATCGTAAAAAAGTAATAAACCATAAAACTTTTTTGTAAAATATTTCAATGATTTCACTGTCACTATATTTCCCTCATCATTATCCTCTAAATCCTTGTTCCACGTTTCCTCTAGTCGGGTCCAACGCAACTCCTCTCCAACTCTGTCTATCACTGAACCATTTTTCCTCTATTGGTCTCGTGGCATCACATCTTCCTCCCATTTCAGCTGTAACTGAACCAATCCACTTTACTCTTGATCCTTTTTAGGTGTTTCATACATTTTTTGGTTTATACGAGGTGTGGCTATTAAATAACGAGACTGACGTTGTAAAAAAATTTATTTTTATTTTATACATAATCACTTATTGTCACCTTCAATAAACACTCCTCTATCCCTACAACGCTCCATGCGAATTTTCCATTGTTGGAAACAGTGCTGGAAGTCATCTTCTGTCAGCTCCTTCAGGACACTTGCCGCTTTCTCTTTTACAGCTTCCACAGACTCCACCTTATAGACAAGAACATCCATCTTATTCACCAGATCTTGCACAATGTGATTTCTACCTGTTCCCTAAGGTGAAATCCGCCTTAAAAGGGACAAGATTTGAGTCCGTGGAAGCTGTAAAAGAGAAAGCGGCAAGTGTCCTGAAGGAGCTGACAGAAGATGACTTCCAGTACTATTTCCAACAATGGAAAATTCTCATGGAGCGTTGTAGGGATAGAGAAGGAGTGTATAACAAATAAGGCAATAAGTGATTATGTATAAAATCTTCTTCTTCTTTCAAACAATATTAAATATGTAATTCAGTTTGATTAATATTTTATCAATGATAAATTTAATTCAATCTTATAACATTTGTTTTTTTGTTTTTGTATAAAATAAAAATAAAAAAATAAAAATAAAATAAAATTTCTTACAACGTCAGTCTCATTATTTAATAGCCACACCCCGTATATTATATTACTGATTCTTTTTTGAAGTGACTATTTTTGGCGCGTCTGAGCTGTGTTTTTTACACGGGAAGATCTTTGGTTGCCGTCACGTCACGCTCGGCTATCAATAATTACCATGAAAACAATTAATCATTATTTAATTTACAAAAATATTTTTTATTAAATTTGTTAGCTTAATTAGTTAAGTAGTCACTTCTGTCGGTCACTCCCGTGACTGCTGACATTTTTTTGAATTCTTTAAGAATAACATAATTTTATTGGAAAAATAAGTTGGAAATGAACATTTTGAAGATTTTCTTATTAACTAAAATTTTTACACGGTATAAAAATTACTAGTGGCACAAAATTAATATATTTTTATTTCTCTTGCTGTACATGAATATATTGTTTGTGTTGTTTAGGTCATCAGCCGAAAGGCTGGTTTGAACCTGTAGAGGTTTTATTCGTGAAATTTTTCACTTTTTTGCGATTTTCTCTAAAACAGCTCCTACGATTTTTTTAAAAATCACCTGGTTTACTAAATTTTTTATGCTCTACAAGATAGGGTAGGCACTATGTCTGCTGAAATTCTCGATAAGGCTGTTTTCACGTAAATAATTGTTTTCTTTTAAGATTGCGGCTTTAATATGCATTTCAACGCAAAAATTTATATATTAAAAGTAGTAGAGAATTTAAAATTCTACAACTTTTATTCTAAACATTTTTTTCGTGTAACGCTTACTTTAGCGGTAATTAGCGATTTTCTGTTTTTTCTCACGAAAACGTGTGAAAAATCAATTTTTTTTTTAAATTTCGGCCTTAGTATGCATTTTACGACAAAAGTATATATAATCACATTTATAGGAAATTAAACGATCTACAACTTTTATTTAAAGCATTTTTCTCTACAAAGGCTAATTTATCGTGAAAGTGATTTTCCGTATTTTTAAGCCAAACTGAGGTCGATTTTCATTTTGCGTCTTTTACTCATGATTAAAATAAGATTATCTCTTTTTGAGGTTAGTTTTTTGTTTATTTCTAATGTTTTATTACTAATGTTAAGTTACGTTGGTCCCTATTTGCATTTGCAAGAGAAAGTTGTGTGAGTGTTTCACACCAGATTTTTTTACTTTCTCTTGCCCTAGGTAAATATATTAAAAGAAATGAAAGTATTGTTTTTATTAGCTAGAGAAAGTCGTGTGAGTATTTCACAGTTATTTTTTAATACATGAATTTGCTTATAAAAAGTTTAATGATTTATAAAATCATTCCATAATGCTGGAAATAAAATATAAAGAAAGTGTATTGAACCTAATGGAAGAAATTTCGTGATGAAAATTTAAAATAATTTTATACGTATAATATTTTTTGTTGAACATTTTAGATTGTGATCATGTTATCTTGACATGAAAATGCCTTTTTGTACAACACATAATTAAAAAATACATATTTTTTATGTAAATTTTTCTAAAGAAATGATATAATAATTTAGAAACAAGAAAGAAATATTCTGATATATTGTGTATACATTTATATAATAATATGATCATTAGTTCCTATGTATAAATCATTTTACATTATGATATATGACTTAGCTTTTGCCGTGTTTTATTTTATTTATAAGTTTTACAGTACAAAGCATGAAAAATAAATTGAAAATAAAAATGATATTTACTTATTTTTAACATAACTCAATTGTACAGATTTTGTATTATGTATATTACATATTAAACGGAAAAGTAACATCTGTAAAAGTATCTCATGCACATGCATGAGACATCTTTTTATTTATTATTTTATTTTCTAGAGAATTTTAATGAATAAAACATTGTAAAAAGTTAGGTATTAAACACTCACACGACTTTCTCTTGTCACTGTAAATTAATTAGACATAACCTAATTTTAATCATGAGTTAAATGAAAATCAACCATTGTTGGACTTAAAATACGAATCAAATCGTTAATTTAACGCTAAACTAAGCTCTGTAGAGACGGACCTCCATAAAAAGTGTAGTGGTTAACGCGTTAGCCTAACACGATGAGGTCCCAGGTTCAATTCCCGGCCAGGGTCTGGAAATTTTCAGAAGTCAAACCCACAATTAAAAGTTAGATAACCCAACGTAGTCACTAATACCAATCTGTTGATGCGGCTTTAAATAAACTAAACAAAAAAAATCTCTGTAGAAAAATTTATTTCAAATAAGAGTTGTAGGTTTATAAATTTCCTACAACTTTTTTTAGTTTATTTAAAATCGCATCAACAACTTAATCATTAGTGATTACTGTGGGTTTCGGTACTCTCATGGTGGGTTTTAATGTGTTGAAATTTCTAGACCTTAGCCGTGAATCGAACCCGAGACTTCTGCTTTGTAGGCTAGCGCGCTGGTCACTACGGCTCGGAGGTAGCCTCGTACAACTTCAATTATAAAAATATACTATTTTGCTTTAAAATGCATATTTAGGTTTCTCTCTCTTCCTTTATTTCTCTCTCTATATATACGTATATGTATCTCTTCCCTTTCTTCCTCCTTCTCTCTCTCTCTCTCTCTCTCTCTCTCTCTCTCTCTCTCTCTCTCTCTCTCTCTCTCTCTCTCTCTATCTATCACTCTACCTACCTTCCTCCACTTCTCTCCCTTTCTCGTTCCATCTCACTCCCTCCTTTTCTCTCTTTTTATCTCTCCCCTACCTCTTTCCATCCCTCTCCCTTTCTCCCTCCTTCTCTCTCTATTTTTCTCTTCCTTTCTCTCCCTTTCTTGCCTCCTCGCTCTCCTCTCCCTCACATCCCCTACCCCGCCTATATATATCCCCCTTCTCGTTCTCTCTCCTCCTTTTCTCTCTCCTCCTTCTCTCTCTCTCTCTCTCTCTCTCTGATATACAAACAACACATACGTCATACGTACGTACGCACGCATGCACAGGCCAATAGGTAAAAATATGTTTTGTTTTGGTTTAGGGAGCCTGAAAACTTTCTATTTCCGGTGAAAATTTTTTTTCGAAAATCGACATGAAACAATACTTTCTCTCCATTTGTATTCATACAGAGAAAGTAGAAATAGTTGAAGCTTCTAAATCAGCTGTTATGTTAATATTAGCAATGGAGTTAAATTAATGTGAGATAGTTTTGTTTATTTTAGTTAAGTCTGTAGTCACGAATTGCGTGCCGATAAAAAAAGAAACACAGCGTCTACGTATTATAGATCGTAAGGCAAAAAGCCTACTGTAAGAAGAATTTTTAACTGGCCATGATTACGTAAAGAATGTAGGGGTTAAATTTTTTTCTATATTTGGTAAATTGTTTATCAAGAAAAATAACAACAATGGTTAAATATTGCGTGCCAGTTGCGTAGACATGCATGTATTATTATATTTTTAGTCATGACCTATCTAACAGAATATTTAAAATCCTTGACCTAAAATTCTCAATGGATCATTACATATTAAACCACTATCAGTATCTTCTTTACATACAATTAAGTCAGGTTTTTTTACTTTCTCTTGCCTATATGAATATAAGGAAGGAAAGTATTGTTTTTCATGTCGATTTTTAGAAATCGAGTTTTCACCGGATCTATACGTTTTCAGACCCCCTGAACCCAAAAAACATGTTTTTAGCGATTGGTCTGTGTGTGTCTGTGTGTGTGTGTGTGTGTGTGTGTGTGTGTGTGTGTGTGTGTGTGTGTGTGTGTGTGTGTGTGTGTATGTGTGTATGTGTGTGTGCGTGTGTGTGCGTGAACAGAATATTTCAAGAACGGAACATCGTACGAACTTGAAACTTGAAACTTAAGTTACGTACCACTACCGAACTCGACACGAACATTTTCATCAAAATCGGTCAACCGGAAGTGGTAGTTTATTCGTGTAATTTTTCACTTTTTTGCGATTTTCTCAAAAACTGGTCCTACGATTTTTTTTAAATCGCCTGGTTTACTCAATTTTTTATTCTCTACAAGATAGAATAGGCGTCATGTTTGCTGAAATTCTGGGTGAGGCTGTTTTCACGTAAAAACGTTGTTTTTTAAGATTACAGCTTTAATATGCATTTTAGCGCAAAACTTTATATAATAAAAGTTGTAGAGAATTGAAAATTCTACAACTTTTATTTCAAACAATTTTTTGTATAACGCTTAGTTTAGCGGTAATTTGCGATTTTCTGTTTTTTTCTCACGAAAATGTGTGAAAAATTGATATTTTTAAGATTTCGGCCTTAGTATGCATTTTACGACAAAAGTGTATATAATTTAATTTATAGAAAATTAAAATATCTACAACTTTTATTTAAAGCATTTTTCTCTACAGAGCCTAGTTTAGAGAGAAGAGTGCTTTTCCGTATTTCTAAGCCAAACTGAGGTTGATTTTCATTTAGCATCATTCACTCATGATTAAAATAAGGTTATGTTTTTGAGGTTAGTTTTTTGTTTATTTCTAATATTTTATTAATAATGTTAGGTTTATTGTCAATTATTTGCATTGGCAAGAGAAAGTTGTGTGAGTGTTTCACACCAGATTTTTGTGAAATCATTCTCCATGCATTATTGACAAATTTTAATCACAAATGAAAAATCTGTAGGGCGATACCGGGTACCCAGCTTAGATGCTTAAAACTCTTTAAATGGGTTGGACGTTGTTATTTAGGTCATAATCCGAAAGGCTGGTTTGAATTTCTAAAGGCTTTATTAAGTAAAACGAGGAGTGAGGTGGTTTACCATTTCCTTCCTCACCTAGTAGAAAAGAATTCTTATCAGCATGTTAGGCCCTCTGAAAAGCATCTACTTTCAACCCTGCAACAGACACCTTCACTTCATTCATCACAGGATGTGGCTGTGTAATGAAATTCATTGCTCTCAGAGCGATAACTGTGATTAATAAAAAAAATTTAAAAACCTTTTTTCTCTAATTAACTATTCGTAATCTATATCAATAGAAATTGACTTGTTACAAAATTTACTTTTTTGTAACAGTGTAGTATTTCTTTTGCAATCAGTTCTGTGAATTAATAAATAAACTACACTCAGTAGTGTGTTTCAAAAAGACTAAACTGTGAAAAAACATATATACAAAATCAAAATTTACAAGCGATAGAAATATAATTAATTGTTTTGTAAGATCATGGAAAGTAAATCAGCATATGAAATGCGGTATAACACCATTCTATATTTTAGTGAATTATTAGAAACGAATAAAATTACTTAAGTTAACCCAGTTAATCAGTTAACCCTAGAGCCGGCAATCGTCGATTTTGAGACGATGTTACCGCTTCTTGAACCAGTCGCGTCGCAAAATCGGATTTGCTTTATTATAGCATTGCAATTTATGATTGTTAAATAAATTATGATTACTAAATTTATGATTGTCTCGAAAGCAGAACATGGAAATGAAACATTAACAATAGAGCAAACCCAAATAGAAAAAGTAGAGACATACAAATATCTGGGAACCTGGGTTGATGGCAAGAATGACCAAAGTAAAGAAATTAAAGTACGAATTGAAACTGCAAGGCAAGCATTCATAAAATTGAAGACAATGCTAACAAACAAAGACCTTCAGTTGCCTCTCAGATTGAGGGCTCTAAGATGTTATGTATTTTCTATCGTACTATATGGAATGGAAGCTTGGACATTGAAGAAACAACACATAAAGAAGATAGAAGCGTTCGAAATGTGGTGTTACAGGAGAATATTGAAAATTCAGTGGGTCCAAAAGGTGACCAATGTTGAGGTGCTCCGACGTTTAAATAAGGAGTTAGAAGTTATAAAAAGTATAAAAACAGGAAAACTAGAATATTTGGGTCACATTACCAGAGGAGAAAGATATGAGTTGCTGAGAATTATTATGCAGGGAAGGATCCGAGGAAGAAGAGGCGTAGGAAGAAGACGCATCTCCTGGCTGCGGAATCTTAGAGAATGGTTCAACTGTAGTTCATTGTAACTATTCAGAGCGGCAGCCAGCAAAGTGACCATAGCCATTATGATATCCAACCTCCGATAGGAGATGG
The DNA here is from genome assembly GCA_035578175.1 of Catonia carolina. NCBI lineage: Eukaryota > Metazoa > Arthropoda > Insecta > Hemiptera > Achilidae > Catonia > Catonia carolina. The sequence continues at coordinate 74,389,530 of JAQMRL010000004.1, forward strand.
AACTTTAAGAAGAAGAAGAAGAAGAAGAAGCATTGCAATGTTGTAGTTTAAAATTCATCTACAGACAGCGTTGCTATTTTGTACAATAAATTAGTAATGTATTGTCGCCGACCGGGGCCGACGACACGTGGCAGAACCTTACTTGTGAGTTTGGTGGCCCTGAAAAGGGCCGTTTGATTGGTTGGGGGTCCTGAAAAGGACCGTTGTAGTTGGAAGTTTGGTGGCCCTGAAAAGGGCCGTTGAAGGTGGCCGGACGCGGCGAGCTGGCGTGTGTAGTGCGGTGTCCGAAGGGTGACGGCTCGGCTACCGGATTCAGGCCTAGCCTTCCCTCAGCGGCAGTTGGGTCCCCACTGCAGCGTGACAGTGGTGGCCCCCAGAGCCCCGCAGTGTCGGGTCGGCGTAGGCCGTCGGCCGATAGCGCGGCCGAGGCGGTTCCCTCCGGGCCTGCGCTAACCTCCGTCTTCACAGTGGTGTCGGCTGACCGGTGCGGGAATGAGGCGTCCGCCACCGGTAGCGTCGTCCAGGGATGGCTTCGTCCGGGCTCGGCTGGGCTGTTCATCTTCTTCTTCTTCTTGGTTCTTCTCTGCTGGAAAGCTGGCTTGAGAATGAGCTCCGCGGACCGATACCGTTGTTTAAATACCTTCCACGCGAGTCCCCTTCCAGGTGGAGGGGAAACACTCCTTACTGCGTGTCGGCAGCGCTAGTCACGGCCGGTTCTGGAACCGTATGCATATCGCTGATAATGGTGGGAGCCGCTGGCGACAACTCCCCCCCGTCTAGGCGTCTGCATACGGTTGCAGGAGGTTCAGCGGGGTCTTGCTCCGGGGCGTTCGGTGTATCAGCTGTTGGTGGAGCAGCCTTCATTCTGGAGAGATGGACCTTAAGCCGGCTACCATTCTTGTCGACTTCGTATACCTGTCCTTTATTCTGCAACACCTTGAATGGTCCCTCCCAAGGTGCCTCGAATCCGGCGTATCGTCCATGTCCACTCGGTCCAGCGTGTCGCCTAACAAACACCCAGTCGTTTTCCTGAAAGACTGGTGCCATTCCTCGTTCTTCCCCGAACTTCTTTTGTTGATACCTCCTCTGCCGTTCCGCCGCCTCTTGTTCTCTTTGTTCGACTGGCGGTGTAAACTCCTCGGCATTTGGGTGGAGCCAATCTCCCGGTCTCTTCAACTTCCTCCCTGTGAGCAGCACGCTCGGTGGCATACCGGTTGCTGCATTTGCTCGGTTCCGCAGGGCGAATAGCACGCGTGGAATACTCAGGTCCCAAGTTAAATGTTCGAAATCTTGCTCAAGGGCTATTCGCAGCGTTTTTTTAATCTCTTCATTGCGTCGTTCCGTCGGGTTCGCTCTGGGATGGTAGACGGGAGCGGTCCAATGCGTAATGTTTCGCTGCCGGCACAACTTCTTCCACAGCCGGCTTGTCAGTGCGGTGCCGTTGTCAGTCAAAAGGACAGCAGGATACCCCCAGCGGCAGAAGACTTCCTCTTCCAGGCAGTCGAAGATGGTTTTTGTGTCTGCGCGTGGGACGGGTTTTGCTTCGACCCACCTAGAAAACAAATCGGTAACCACTACCAGAAACCTGTTTCCTCGCTTGGTCTCCGGGTACGGGCCCATGATGTCAACGGCCACGTGCTTCCAGCATGTTGTTGGCTTTCTCACTCGTTGATGGTCTGACGCAGGGTTTGGTCCTCGTTTATAGCGGGAACAAGTTCGGCACTCTCTGATGTATTTCCGTACGTCCATAGCTACTCCTGACCAGTCGTAATCCTGGCCTATCGCTCGTCGAGTCTCCTCTGCTCCGGGGTGCCCTGCTTCTGGGGCATCGTGGTAATGGCGTATGACGGTAAGACGGCTGCTAGGCGGAACGTATACGCCAGGCGGTCGCACGTGAGGGCCAGTACTGCGTCGAGTTGTCCATATGAGGCCGTCGTCATCCACTCGGAGATTCTCGTCAGCTGCGGACCCAGGAGTTTGCCGTATTTGTCGGCAGAAGGGGTCAGCGTTCTGTGCCTCCTTTACCTGCTGGAAGAGAGGAGCCGCGGTGATTTCTTGGAGTCGAGGTTGTGGGACGATGACTTCGTTGGTTGTACGACTCTTCTCCTCCGGGTGCAGCCGGTTCTCATCCTGCAACTCTTCGGTGCTTTCTTCTGCCGGATCCCGGGACAGCAAGTCTGGTAATTCATTTTCTCGCCCAGGACAGTGCTCAAGTTCGAACTTAAAGCTCTGAACCAACAAGGCCCAGCGGGCGTATTTTGTCTTCTGCCCGGTTGCCTGTTTGAGCCAAGTTAGTGCTTTGTTGTCCGTTCTCAGGATGAAATGGCGATCCTCGAGATACGGCCGATAGCGTTTTATCGCCCACACCAAAGCGAGGCACTCCAATTCATTCGAATGGTACTTCTTTTCCGCATCGCGCAATTTTGCACTAGCGTAAGAGATGATCCTCCGTTCTCCGCTTTCGGTCAGTTGATACAGCACGGCACCTATTCCCTTCTGGCTGGCGTCAGTTTGCAACACCATTGGAAGTTCTGGATCTGGCCTGGATAACTGCAGTGGTTGATTGAACGCCTGGCGAATCTTCTCGAAGGCTTGTTGAGCGCCTTCCGTCCATTTCCAACTCCTTCCTCGCAATAGATCTGTCAATGGCTCGGATATTTCTGCAAAACGAGGAATGTATTCCCGTAACCAGTTGCATGTGCCCAAAAACTTCTGTAGTTCTTTCTTGCAGCTCGGTGCCTTGTGGTTGACGATGGCTTGCAGGTGCTGCGTCTGCGGTATATTGCCGGCGGGGGTGATCTCATGCCCCAAATAAGAAACCTGGTCCCGGCCAAATTTGCACTTTTCCAGGGAACAGGTCAAGTGGTGCATCTGAAGTCGTTCCAGTACGAGGTCGAGATGGCGGAGATGATCGTCCCAGTTTTCCGAATAGACGACGATATCGTCCAGATACACCAGGCAGCAGTGACGAAGGAGACCGGTGAGGACGTCTTGCATTAGTCGCTGGAACGTGCTGGGTGCATTTTTTAGGCCAAACGGCATGACACGAAATTGATATCGGCCGCCATCTGGAACTGAGAAAGCCGTAAAATGCTTGGCCGACTCCTCCATCGGAATTTGCCAATAACCACTCTTCAGATCGATGGTGGAGAAGATTCGAGCGCTGCCCAGGTCTTTAATGGTCTCATGGATGAGTGGCAGCTGCGAGTCTACATCCTCGGTGAGTTCGTTCAATCGCCTAAAGTCGACACAAAAGCGAGGGGTAGAATCTTTCTTCTTCGCGATGACGATTGGCGAGTTGTAGGGCGATGTCGTGGGTTCTATTACGTCCTGTTTCAGCATTTCTTCGACTTGATCCCTTATGATTCGTTTCTTCTCTTCGCTGTACCTGTACATCGGCAGCCGAAATGGTTTGCTTCCTTCTTTTAGTTTAATTTCGTGCACCATGGACCGTGTTACTCGAAGAGGGTCGCTGGAGAATACTACTTTATGTCGCTTTAGAATGGCCTCTAATTCTTCCTGCACTGCCACGGGAGCTGCATTTGTCAAGGCGGTCCAGTCAATCACCGTACTCTCAGATTCGAGCCTATCATGCCAGAAGATCGTCTTGCGGTTCTCGCAACCCAAGTGTAAGCAGCCACGGCTGTAGTCAAGTACGGCCTGATGTTTCTTTAGCCAGTCGTGTCCCAGGATCACTTCTTCTCGGAGCCCTGGTACTAGAAGAAACTTCGTGGTTATTCTCATACCTCCGCATAAGATTTCCGTTTCAACCTCTTCGGTAGCCTGGCAAGTAGTACTGTTGAGCGCTAGATCGATGCTGGTAGTTTGCTGTGTTCTTTTTCCTTCCATGGGCAATAAGTCTGCTCGTGCGAAGCTCAAGTTGGCCGCTGAGTCAATCGCTGCTCTTACAAGTTGTCCCGCAACTTGTACAGTAATTCTCGGGATGTCAGAGCCTAGTTGGTTGAGGGCCCCGGTCGATTGCTTGCCCGGGGCCCCTGGTCGTTTCCCTGCTTCGCCTTAAGGACCGGACAATCCCGGTGGAAGTGCCGTTCTGGACAGTAGTGGCACCAAGGGGCGAGACTACTTTTCCGTCGAGCCGATTTGTCTTCCATGGTCGCTCCTGTCGAGCCGCCTACTGGATTCAGCGAGCCCTGCCTAGGATCGCTGTGGCCTTCTAGCTTCTCTTTCTGCTTGAGTGTTGTCCGCATCTCCATTTCGTCCGCTTCAGCTAACATTGCTCGGTCGAGCAGTTCCTCGAAATCTTGAACGGGCGCTGCTCGTAGTTGCATTCGTATTTGTGGCCTAAGTTGCTCCACAAGCATTGGCAAAAACTCAGACACGCTACCGGGAGCAAGCCGACGTAAGAGTCTAGTCTTCTGCACCAGAAATAACTCTACGGACTCGTTCGGGCCTTGCTTCCTACCGTAGAGTTCGGACCATAATTTTGTGGTGGTCTGTAGCCCGCAATAGTTGTGTCGCAATCGGCTGACAAATTCGGGCCAATCAAGTTGTAGACCGTGGAATCGTTTGAACCACGTTGCTGCTTCTCCTCGTAGTTGTTTCTCGGCAAATTCGACCCACTGTTCCTCTGGAATCCTCTGTTCTACTAATTGTGCCTGTATCCGGTTTAAAAACCGATCTGGATCTTCATGTGGTAGGCCGGTGAAGGTGGCGGTGAGCATGGCAGGTATAGCTGAGCGAATGGCCATTACTATGCGGTCTATGTCGTTGGGCGCCGTGTATGCAGTGTTGCCGACTGGCATGTAGCCGGTAGTATCATGGCTGGGTCCAGAAACTTCTGAACGATCAGGGCCCCACGTTGGGCGCCACTTGTCGCCGACCGGGGCCGACGACACGTGGCAGAACCTTACTTGTGAGTTTGGTGGCCCTGAAAAGGGCCGTTTGATTGGTTGGGGGTCCTGAAAAGGACCGTTGTAGTTGGAAGTTTGGTGGCCCTGAAAAGGGCCGTTGAAGGTGGCCGGACGCGGCGAGCTGGCGTGTGTAGTGCGGTGTCCGAAGGGTGACGGCTCGGCTACCGGATTCAGGCCTAGCCTTCCCTCAGCGGCAGTTGGGTCCCCACTGCAGCGTGACAGTGGTGGCCCCCAGAGCCCCGCAGTGTCGGGTCGGCGTAGGCCGTCGGCCGATAGCGCGGCCGAGGCGGTTCCCTCCGGGCCTGCGCTAACCTCCGTCTTCACAGTGGTGTCGGCTGACCGGTGCGGGAATGAGGCGTCCGCCACCGGTAGCGTCGTCCAGGGATGGCTTCGTCCGGGCTCGGCTGGGCTGTTCATCTTCTTCTTCTTCTTGGTTCTTCTCTGCTGGAAAGCTGGCTTGAGAATGAGCTCCGCGGACCGATACCGTTGTTTAAATACCTTCCACGCGAGTCCCCTTCCAGGTGGAGGGGAAACACTCCTTACTGCGTGTCGGCAGCGCTAGTCACGGCCGGTTCTGGAACCGTATGCATATCGCTGATAATGGTGGGAGCCGCTGGCGACAGTATAAAGTAAATTTTTACGTATAATACAATAGTTTTAGTTACATATTCTGCATGTGTTTCTCTGTTGAGAAACCACCCTGTCCTAGAGCTGAATTTGGTTATTTCTTGGTTTACATGATGTGTTTTTGTATATATTTTCTTCAGTCTTGAACATAGATTCGTTTTTTTGGTTTTATTTTGAAATAAACATAAATGTACCGATTCGTATATAATGAATTTTGAAAATAGAGCATAAGAAAGTTTTTTATACAATAGCGTCATCTGAAATTTTAGAAAAATATTTGTCTAAAAATTATTTTCAAATAGTTTTAGTATCCCTTACTATGAGATTAAAATTTCAGTAATGTATTTATTCTATTTTCCTAAGTTTTCTTCTTATTTTGATGTCACGTGACAAGGTTTGTGATTTATAGCAAATTTTTAATGATTTCTTTACGGTTCGGTGACTAGACATTCTCTGCCGGTCCAGAAAAATGTTATTGCCGTATGTAGGGTTAATAAATATAATAACTTTAAGCAAATATGATAAAATCTGAGTATCTGAATTAATATATAAACTACACTCAGTAGTGTGTTTCAAAAAGACTAAACTGTGAAAAAACATATATACAAAATCAAAATTTACAAGCGATAGAAATATAATTAATTGTTTTGTAAGATCATGGAAAGTAAATCAGCATATGAAATGCGGTATAACACCATTCTATATTTTAGTGAATTATTAGAAACGAATAAAATCACTTCCTGTTAAAAAATTGTTATTTAGAAGCAGTCATTAGGCCTTAAAATAAATAAATAAATATAATACTATCAATCAGAAACAGGTTTGTGAAAAGGTAAGAGAAGGCCCGGCTAGAAACTATGCAAGGCGTCCGTCACAATCCGGCAACGTAGAAGCGAGATTTCCCACCCCCGCATGGTCTACAATTTAAAATAATTAATTCCAAAACACTCAGTTGTCGCCGAATTTAATAATTGATTTATATTATTGAATCTACTGCGAATCCAATGATCCTGGTCCCGAATTCAGAAAGTTACCGGTTGGCAAGATAACAAGGTGTTGCAAAAAACGCAAAAAATAAAAGGAAAAACTGTATCGTTTCGGATTCACAATAGTCATTAGGCAGTCATTAGGATTCGGTATACACAATAAAAACACTTTTACCTCTACCGTGGTGACAATATAGGATGAGTATTTACGGAGTTATAGGCCAATAAGTTTGCATAATTCGTAAAATATCTTCAAAATCGAGCACTTTTTTTGTTCTAATGTCAATATCACGTTTTAAAAAAATTTTTTTTTTTTTTTTGGATTTAACGTCCGACTGTTCTGCAATTACTGCTAATGCAGACGGTGAAGGATGAAATGATTTTTTTTGTAACGTATGAAAAATTTCAAGTTTTCGCCGCATATGAATTCTGCGGACTTACCAGCAATCGCACAAAGACGACTGAACCGCCGATGGAGTAGAGACATGATACCTTAACGCAACTGTAACATTATTACGTTCACAAAAATATAATTTAAACGAACACATTTATCGTTATCTGGAGAGCTATCGCTGAGTGGTGTCCTCCTCAAAGTCATTAAAGCGTTTGGATTTTTTTTTTTTTTGGTAATTTAGTCGTGAAGTTTTTGGTAGTTGTTCTTGTTACAGTTGCAAATAAGTAAATTAATAAAAAAAAAACAATTTTCACCGTTCAACGCAGAATTGAACAGGTATTAATTTGACATATATATATTTTGTTTAATCCCCAATGTGCGTACGTTGCAATCTGTTCAATTTAGAACAATAAGCAACCCCATGACCCAATAAAATGAGGATGATATGTATGATGTGTCAATGAGGTGTAGTCTTGTACACACTCAGGCCGACCAATGTTGAGAGAGTATGGTTATTTAACCCCAACCATCAAAGTACACCGGTAACCCCTGTATAGCATTCAAATCCGTATAAAAGTAACTACCTTTACTAGGATTTGAACCAGGAACCTTCGTCTCCGAAAATCAGCTGTTAAACAGTTGATTTTGGCGACGACTTTACCTCTAGACCAACCCGGTGGGTTAATTTGACATATAATACGTTAATATTACATTATAATACGTTAATATAAAATGGGTTAATTTGACATATAATACGTTACAATCGATGCCATATTCTTTTAAAAATTGGGCTTTAAACTAAGGTACCTATTAATTTTGTCAGGGACATTAGTGTGTTTTACACCTCTACCTCTTCTATTCTTAAATGACAAGCTAATAATATTTAAGTAGAAAATTAGTTCTGTTAGGAACATTTTCAAAATTACAAAACGTTAAAAAATTGTAACGGCGTCAGTCCTCGTGTTATTTGTTTAGCGCCAGTCCCCGAAGGTTAATAAAAATATTACAAAATAATTTTTGTTCCGTTAAAAGTTATTTTAGATCTCTTAAATGATTTCAACGAGTAAAAAAAACACATCCACGATGTAATTTCATATATTTATTATCGGAAACACATTGTAAATAAAAACCGCCCATTAATGGGAGGGTCATCTGGTAAAATAATAAATAATACATAATCATTCTATCAGTTCAAATAAACATTTCTCATGATTCTGTTTAACTAGTGTAAAATTAGATAAAGTTACTTTAACCAACACAGTAAAATAAACATTGTAATAATATCAGGAATAATCAAAAGGTAAAATAACGAGAGAATCTGTATTTTAATTAAATTGACTGTAAGATTTAAACAAATATTAAATTTAAATGATTAATATATCGTATAAGTTTATTATTAGGTATTTAAAAGTAATATTTCCTTGTTTAATATGATTTGTTAAAATACATAATTTATTTGAAAATACGGTTTTAATAATGGTATATTATTATGGATAGTTAAATACAAGTAGTACTATTATTTGACTCGAAGTTAGACCATTTTAGTTTAAATTAAGTTTCCATAAAGCAATTTATATAACAGGAAATAACAGAGTGATATTCGCGTGTTACTTTATTACAACAGTCTTTGTTATTGTTGATGTTGTTGCACTTAGAAAAGTCCTCCCCTACCCCCTCTAATGTTCCCACACAAAGTTTAAAGTAAATTGTGGCACAAATTTAAAGTGTACAAGAGTTAATTTTAAAGCAAATCAACTTTATTGATGTATACAGAGTGATTCACGAAGAAACTATTGTAATACTTCGAGAGATGAAACGACATAGAAAATCCTGGTGTGAAACACTCACATGGCTTTCTCTTGCCAATGTAAATAATGGCCAATATAACGTGTTTTTTTTACTTTATCTTTAAATTGAGGCACAAATTTAAAGTGTACACGAGTTAATTTTAAAGCAAATCAACTTAATTGTTGTAGACAGGGTGATTCACGAAGAAACTATTGTAATACTTCGAGAGATGAATCTACATAGAAAAACCTGGTGTGAAACACTCACACGGCTTTCTCTTGCCAATGTAAATAATGACCAATATAACGTGTTTTTTTTTTACTTTCTCTTTAAATTGTGGCATAAATTTAAAGTGTACACGAGTTAATTTTAAAGTAAATCAACTAAATTGTTGTAGACAGGGTGATTCACGAAGAAACTATTGTAATACTTCGAGAGATGAATCTACATAGAAGAACCTGGTGTGAAACACTCACACAGCTTTCTCTTGCCAATTTAAATAATGACCAATATAACGTGTTTTTTTTTACTTTCTCTTGCCTATTTATGAATATATAGGAAGGAAAGTATTGTTTTCATGTCGATTTTTCGAAATCGAGTTTTCACCGGATCTACACGTTTTCAGACCCCTTGGACCCAAAAAACATGTTTTTAACGATTGGTCTGTGTGTGTGTGACAGAATATCTTAAGGACGGAACATCGTACTAACTTGAAACTTAAAACTTAAGTTACATACCACTACCGGACTCAACACGAACATTTTCATCAAAATCGGCCAATCGGAAGTAGTAGTTTATTCGCGTAATTTTTCACTTTTTTGCGATTTTCTCAAAAACTGGTCCTACGACTTTTTTTAAAATCTCCTGGTTTACTAAATTTTTATGCTCTATAAGATAGGGTAGGCGCCATGTTTGCTGAAATTCTTGGTGAGGCTGTTTTCACGTAAAAACGTTGTTTTTTTAAGATTACGGGTTTAATATGCATTTTAGCGCAAAACGTTATATAACACAAAATGTACAGAATTTAAAATTCTACAACTTTTATTTCAAACATTTTTTTTTGTATAACGCTTAGTTTAGCGGTAATTAGCAATTTTCTGTTTTTTTCTCACGAAAATGTGTGAAAAATCTATTTTTTAAAGATGTCGGCCTTAGTATGCATTTTACGACAAAAATGTACATAATCAAATTCATACAAAATTAAAAGATCTACAACTTTTATTTAGATCATTTTTCTCTACAGAGCCTAGTTTAGGGTGAAAGAGTGATTTTCCGTATTTTTAGCCGAACTGAGGTTGATTTTCATTTTGCTTCATTCACTCATAATTTAAATAAGATTATGTTTTTTGAGGTTAGTTTGTTTAAATATTTTTAATGTTTTATTACTAATGTTAGGTTATATGGGTCATTATTTGCATTGGTAAGAGAAAGTCGTGTGAGTGTTTCACACCAGATTTTTGTGTTACGTCTTACTGTTTTGCAATTTCTGATAATAAGATGGTGGAAAATGATAATAGGCCTTTTATCTTGTTTTTTGAAGGACCCACTTTTGGAATTTCCTGAGCCCCACCATCCCCTGCCGTAACTAGATCAATGGTCTTTATATTTTTTAATTGATTTTTTTGCTCTTACTTGGCAGCATTATATTATTACGTTATATTTTTTAATTATTTACATTGGGAAGAGAGAAAGTCGCGTGAGTGTTTCATACATACGTTTTTAGTTATCACATCTTCTGGGATTAAGTAATAACCCCTTTTCCTGAAGGAACTCTGCAGCATCATCATCCGTCAGAATATTATTAAGATTAAGTCACTCTACTTAATTCATGGCCGACTGTGTAAATATTGCTATAGTCCAGCCTCTCTTACTAATGTAAACAAATAATGACGTCACTGACCATGCGCATTATATAAAAATGTGTACACGCTGATTAAAAAGTAACAATAAAACACTTTCAAAAGTATTTAAATACAAAATACTTTTAAAAGTATTTTTCTAAATGAAATTGTTAGGCCTACATCATATTACTGATGTTTTTAGTAGGAACTTTAGGTACTTATAATTTAAAAAATAGTAAACTTAATAGGAATACAACATCCGTGAAGTCGTAGACTCTAGCGTGCACCCTGTAGTAGGTGGCTTTTGTTTGTTGACAGTAGGAGCAAACTAAGAACGGCTGAACTGTAGTTAGATTGACGCGTTAGACGCAGGAGTGGGAGAATTGTGTAACCCTTCAGGGAATTCGGATTTCATAGTGGCATACAGAAAACGGAAAAGACCCCCGAATTCAAGCACAGACTAATACAGTGTAACCTCAGAAATCCGAACCCCTAAAATCCGAAATTTCGGATAATCCGAACGCCAATTTTGCAATAAGCTAAAAAATTCTACTCTTGAAAAGTGATGGAAAGTTATACTAATTACAGATCAGAAATGAATTTAATATTTATTTGAACATTTTAGTTGATATTTTATAATGAATACGTCACCTTAATTGGTTGGAACAAAATCGGTTATCTTCTTCTGACGCAAGGAAGTAATCCTGCTTGAAGCGGCGATGTTGCGCCAGCGTCGCATAAACATCACGTTCGTCGGGGTAGCGGCAGTATGCTGTTCTACGTAGCGCAGAGCAACTTCAAGTGCACTAGTGGCATCTGCATGTAAAATAACATCAGTCGAGACGTCCTCTTCTTCACTTTCTTTGACTGCGGCATTATTTTGGTCTTGTTCCTGGACCATTGAAACAATAGCGCCATCGCCTAAATATTGATTACCGGCGTCGTCATCTGCAAACCATTCTTGAAGACAGTTTTCTTCGGCTTCTTCGCATCCAGGAATCTGCTGAACGAGTGGATAAGCGATGCGTACAGGTCTAGGGTCTAGAAAGTGTTTTGTTTATATTTTAAACAGTTTATACTATACCCACACAATTGTGTGGGTTGGGACTTGATTCTGACCAACACAATTGTGCGGGCAGGGTCTGAAAGGGCCACCTACAATTCATAGCCTTCTTTATTTGGAATGGTAAAGGTAAATTACCAAGTGCCCCGCATAATCCGAATTTTCCGGAATCCGAACGGGGGTCAGCCCCAATTAGTTCGGATTTCTGAGGTTACACTGTATCAGAACCAAGTTCAATGCACGCATGAAGAAGTTACATAACAGGACTTGTGTCACAGTAAACAAGAGATTAATCGGTGACTAATTGTTTTGACTACACCCGGTAGATAATATTGTCCCTCCGTGAGCGTCCTCTCTGTCGATGATCGTACCTATCATTCCAATAAAAGAACTGTCTAGTTCTATACCCATGTAAACTGCCTAGTTTAAATGGGTCGAGTATTTTAGTCGAGTAGCAACGGTAGATTAATTTAGTTTCTGCTGAGAAACACAACACTACGATCAAACGTTAACCTACAAACTGACGCCTCTGGGCAGTTGTTTGTTGAAGGTCTCTACTAGCTCCATCTGGCAAGAGAATTCTCTACTACTCTACGAATGGTAGCGCACTCACAGTCTGGTTTTTTGAGTCCCCCACGTATTTCATAAAGGGTAATAGAAATTAATTAATTATTGTTGTTGTTGTTGTTTAGGTCAACAGCCGAAAGGCTGGTTTGAACCTCTAGAGATTTTATTAAGTAAAACGAGAAGTGAGGTGGTTTACAATTGCCTTCCTCACTGAGTGGAAAAGTACGCTTATCAGCATGCCGGGCCCTCTGAAAAGTATTATTTTCCACCCTGCAAATGACAACTTCACTTCATTCACCACAGGGTCTGGCTGTACAATGAAATTCATTACTTTCAGAGAAGATAACTCTGATTAGTGTCTTTTACACCTCTACCTCTTCTGTTCTTAAATGATTCAGTCATTTAATTGACTGACCATGTGATAAGAAACAGAACTATTTATTTTAGCCCTGCAACGAACAGATTGAGTGTAAATAATTTGACACTCCACCTGTCTGTTATGGGCAGAATTAATTAATAAGGATGTAATTAATTATTTCTGCCGTTGGGACCGGATCTCCAAGCTTCTTTTTTCGTTTTTATCGGCTGTATTTGAACCATTAGCTGCTACGTTCGGATATATTACATTGTTAAAATTTACAGATCACATTTTATAACACATGTTATAAAAATCTACTACAATTATTTTTATCCTTAATTTTTTGTTGGGAAAAATAATTAAATTCAGTGGAATAAATTACACCACATTTAATCTATACAATAAAAACCATAAATAAAAGTATTACTAATGTTTAAGTTTTTAAAAAATATATCTTATTTTTTACACAAACGATCTAAAAATATAAATGAGTTGTGTCTGGTTTAATATGTTTATAACGTACAAACTGAAATTTATCTCTGGAAAAAATTAAAATTAATAACAGAAATTTTTCTGGGAAATTCAATTTGAAAAATTTCTGAAAAATAAATATAAATTATTTATTCACGTATTTTTGTTAGATAAAAATTGTATCTCAAAAATATTTGATAAATATCTTATATTTATATAAGAGACATTCTTATTCTAAAATAGATATAGAAATCTTTCATAAGAAAATTTGTAAAAACGTACACATCACAGATGAGTATGTAGTACATTTATATAATAAATTTATCCTGGAGATCTCTTTTTGGGTGTGAAATTGCAATTTTTTCCAACAACCTTAATTTATTTTTTGAGTAACTATATTTGCCTATAACAGGCACGTGGAGTGTTAAATTATTTACACCCGATCTGTTAGTTTCAGAGCTTCAAAAAATAGTTCTGTTTCTTATCCCATGATCAGCCAATTATATGACTGAAGCATTTAAGAACAGAAGAGGTGGAGGTGTAAAAGACACTAGTCTCATTGGTGTAAAAGACACTAGTATCATTTACAATATATGTGTCCCAGATCTTTATTGAAGCAAATTTATTCTGCTCTTGTACACTCACGGTTGTCGTATGGAATTGCATGTTGGGGTAGTACATACATTACTCACATTAAATCTGTGATTAATCTACAAAAATCTTTTCTATACACTATTAATGGTTACAAAAAGTGCGATCGTATGAGCCTGTTCCAGGAATTTGGAGTTCTAAACAATAAAACAGAAACACTAATTACATTAACATTAGTTTTTAATGAATTAATTTAATTTGAATGAATTTAATTAATTTTTCATTAGTTTTTTGTTTTTATTATTAATTGGAACATTTGTTGGTTGGTGGGAATTATAATGCTTCCTTTAAGGCATTTATTTGTTTTCAAGGTTCTGATACAATTCTTTTGAGCTTGTGGTAACCGTGAAGTAATAATTGATCCCAATAAAACCAATTATTGTACTAGGAACGCTGGAAAAATTAAGACTAGAAAACCAAATAGTACATTTTTTCAGAAGTCATTTCTCTATCTTGAGAGGCGATTCGTTAACGTACTTCCACCCCATATACACAGTATTATGTCACCACATCTATTAAAACATTAACTAAAATATCATATAATATCGATCTGTGAGCAAGAACTTGAGAAACTTTTCCAGGTCTTAAAATAACTGTTTTATTAGTTTTTAATTTTCTCTTTGCGACAGCTTAACTGTCTCTTTATGCTCATTTATTGAATTAATTTCGTATAAAGTTAAAATATTTAAGTTGTGTTAGTTAAAATATATTATTGTAAAGTAGTTATAGTTATAAAATAAAAATTATAATATCGCTATTATAATATAGCTACCAGTAGTAATTTAACTTAGTAATTTTATAGTAGTTATAAGTATTTAAGTGAATTAATGTTTTTGTTCTGTATACTCCTATGCGCGGACAGAACTCTTTGTGAAGAAGAGTTTTTGCGTATAAGTATATTTAGTTTAAAATATTGTACATAGCTTAGTATAGTCATGAATTGTAATTTTAATGTAGCTATATTTTACTAAATAAAATAAATAAATAAATAAAATAAAATAGTCAGAGTTATATCCTCTGAGAGAAATGAATTTCATTATACAGCCAGACCCTGTGGTGAATGAAGTGAAGGTGACATTTGCAGGGTGGAAAGTAGATGCTTTTCGAAAGGCCTGACATGCTGATAAGCATACTTCTTCACTCAGGGAGGAGAGCAAAGCCTTTTTCGTTCTTTAGAGGACTATAAAAAAACCCCATCGGGATGGTCTGGTGGTAAAGTCGTCGCCGTAAGTCAGAACAGTTAATTTTTTGAGACGAAGGTTCCGTAGTTCCAATCCTAGTAAATTTAGTTACTTTTACACGGATTTGAATACTATACCGTGGTTACTGTTGTACTTTGATGGTTGTGTTTCAATTAAGTATACTCTCTCAGGAATGGTTGGCCTGAGTCCGTACAAGACTACACCTCATTTATACGCCTATCATATATTTCTGTTTATTGTTTAGAATTGAACATGTTGCAACGTGCACAAACTAGATTTTTTTATTGTACGTATTAATTATCATTTTTCAATGTACTACTTAAATCTTTAATTACATTTGATTTTTTTTTTTTTTTTTTTTCAAACACTGCTTAATCTACTAACTGTTCGCAAGGAACAATGAATAGATGAGTGGTAGAGTCTATTAACTGGCTTGTTGAAGAAGAACTCATTAGTTCTTCTCCATTTTACAAAATAAAATATATAATCACTTTAAAAAAAAAAAAAAGTTTTTTTTTTTTTTTTTTTTTTTTTTTTTCTCTTTACAATGAATATAGTTACGTTGGTTGTGTTTTAAAACAAGTCTGTCGTGTGAAGTCTTTGTAAACGTCGAATTTCTTCACTGTTGTCGAGGAGGTTCACCGCTAAATAATTTGTGTGGCTATTAAGTCTTGTATGATACCTCGAAGAGAATCTTGAGATTTCATCCGTGATGGTTGGTATGTTCAAGTCTCGTTGAATGATCCTGTTGGTGACATACCACGGAGAGTCTGTGATAGTCCGGAGAAATTTCGTTTGAAAACGTTGAATTATGGCAACGCTTGACTTTGTCGCCGTTCCCCAAAGTTGTATCCCGTAAGTCCAAATTGGTTTCAGAATAGTCTTGTAAATTGTTAGTTTGTTCGTTAACGATAATTTAGAATTTTTGTGTAACATCCAATAAAGTTTATAAAATTTGTAATTTAGTTGTTTCCTCTTATTCCAGATGTGTGTTTTCCAAGTTAGTCGACGATCTAGATGCATTCCAAGGTATCTTGCTGTATCTGATTGTGGTAGTGTTTTATTGTTTAGTTTAACAGGTGGACACGTGTCTTTTTTTAGTGTGAATGTCACTTGAACACTTTTCTCTTCGTTAGACTTTATCCGCCACTTTTTTTGCCAGCTCTCTATGTTGTGTAGATGTTCTTGCAGATATTTTGAAGTAGTATGTGGTTTGCTATGTACAGCTTGGATTGCAACATCGTCAGCAAAAGCTGCTAATGTGGTGTTTTCCGAAACAGGCATGTCAGAAGTATATATACAATACAGGAAAGGTGACAACACACTACCTTGAGGAACTCCCGCATGGATAGGAAATAATTGTGATGAGTCTGCTTGTAATTTAACCTTGAAATACCTGTCTTCTAAAAAGGATTTAAATAAATTGAAAATTTGATGAGGTAGGTGCTTTTTGAGCTTGAAAAGCAGACCAAGGTGCCAAACCTTGTCATAAGCTTGACAGACATCAATAAAGACTACTGAGCAAAATTCTTTTTCTTCGAAAGCCTTTTGAATTTTAGCAGCTACTCTGTGGATTTGCTCGATCGTACTATGCCCCGCTCTAAAACCGAACTGGTAATCTGGTATTACAACACTTTGTTCGAGTACAGGTATCAATCTTTTTAAAATAAGTTTTTCAAACACTTTAGACAACACTGGCAACAAACTTATTGGCCTGTATGACTTTATTTCGTTAGGTGGTTTACCTGGTTTAGGGATGAGCACAATTTCTGCTATTTTCCACTGTTTAGGATAGTATTCAATACGAAGCATAGCATTAAAAATGATTGTTATTAGTCTGAGTTTTTTGTGGCAATTCTTTTAGAATTTGTCCTGTGATTGAGTCGTGCCCCGGCGACTTTCTTGAACAAATATTTTTTTGTATAATTTCCTTGACTTCATTTATGGAGAATAATTTAAGAGGCATTGCCATTTGAAATGGAGATTCTAAAAATTCGTTAATTTCCTCCTCATCAATTGAATCTGAGGGAAAAGGAGTGAAAACACTTTCAAGATGACTAGCAAAAGCTTCTGCTTTTTCTTTGTTGCTCTTTACCCAGTTGCCGTTCGGTAGTCGAAACGGTGGAATGGTGTGATTGGGTCTTTTAATCCGTCGCAAAGGTTTCCAAAGGGAAAAATTTGTATTATAATTAGGACCTAATTGCTTTAAATAATCTTGTAATGATTCATTACTATATTCCTGCAACAAACGCTTCAGATTCCTGGCTGCATTATTGTAATTCCTTTTATCTACTGGGTTCCTTGTAGTTTGCCATACTCGCCTTAGTCTCCTTTTTTCGTTAATAGAAATTTTAATGTTCAAAGGTTGATAGACGTCCGTATTGTCGTAATTAGTTGTCTTGTCCGGAGTTGACAATTTGGCTGCTTCCTGGATTGTTTCGGTTAGGTAATGAACAGCCTTGTCTATATCATTTTCATTTTTTAAAGGAATATCACAGGTAATTTTGTAGTCTAATCTTTGCCTAAAATAGTCCCAGTTTGTAATGAATGAATTTGTCAAATGTTTAGGCAACTGCGATTTATTAAAAATGGATGCAATTGATAATATTACAGGTGAGTGGTCTGACGACAAGTCAAAGCAAGACTCTATTTTTACGTGTGCGTCAGGAACTCCCTTTTTAATAAAGAAATCTATGACGTCTGGAAGTCGTCTAGTATCAGTAGGCCAATATGTAGGTTCATTTGAAGAAATATAAGATAATTGTGTTTGATCGATGACTTGCATTAACAGACGGCCTCTTGGGGAAGTTATTCGAGACCCCCAACGCTGATGTTTTGCGTTAAAATCGGCACCTATTATAAAACGCCTTCCCAGTGATTTGAAAAATTGTGTGAAGTCCTCTTTCCTTAGCGTGTACCTTGGAGGAAAGTATGCTGCTGATACGTTTAATGGTCCAAAATTATCTGTTATTGACACACTTGTGGCTTGAATGCGTTCAGTTTGGTACGCTGGTAATTGATAATGGGCGATGGTATTTTTTATTATTAATCCGGAGCCCCCATGAGCTCTACCATCAGGGCTGTTTGTTTGGTATGTCGTGTATCCTGTCATTCTGAACGTATTTGTATCTTTGAAGTGAGTTTCTGATATAAGTATAATGTCCAGTTTCTGAAAAATGATAAAAGACTTGATTTCTTGGCTATGTTGGGCCAAGCCGTTAGCATTCCATAGAGCTATTCTAAGAAGTCTTACCATTATGACAATTTTGCTATAAGGGTAGACATCATATTTAGTATGATCTTAATGTCGTCATATAATTTAGCCTGACATTCTAGCTGCCTCGAGATCAGCTGTTCCAATCTGCTGAGGGTTTGACTGCCTACGCTTGTTTCATTTCCAGGAATTGTATGCATTAGTACTGGAGGTGACTGTGTTGAATATGTTATACGATTTCCTTCTGAGTACGGGTGAGGATTCAGTACACGATTATTAGTGACGCTATTATCTACATAGTGCTGAGTTGTATGCACTTTAGAAGCCACCTGTGCGTACGTTTGTAGTGAGCCGTTTATAATGCGCGGATCACGCGGTGAAGCAGTCGGTATTGCCGTAGGAGTTTTAAGATGAGGTTGATTAATTTGCTGTTGAGAAGGATTTATTTTTGGCCGAACCTGAGGATATTTTCTTTTCTGCATATCCTTATATACAGAGCACCCTTTATAGTTTGCTGGATGGGATCCTCCGCACAAAACACATTTTGCTGGTGTTTTGCGATCTGTTTTTTTACATTCAATCGTTGGATGTTCTTCAGTACACTTAACACAACGGAAGGGGTGTCTGCAATACGCCTGAGAGTGACCATACCGCTGGCATCTTAGGCATTGTACCACATCTTTCTTAGTGTGGGGGACTTCAAAAGAAATTTTGGCATTTAGCAAATATTGAATCTGATATATATCTTTGTTATTATCTTTTCGTTGTATATCAACAAAAAACATATTTAGTGGCTCTTTTGAGATCCTGTGTTTTGTGTTATGAATTCGTAAAACTACATGTTCCTTTTCCTCTAATTCGGTTTTCACGTCATCAAGACATGCTGTGTGGTGCATACCTTTGAGTACAACTCGGAAACACCTGTTTTGTGTCAATTGGTACGTGTGAAAGCTTATATTACGGGATTCCAATAGTTTAGCTATAACTGAATATAATTTAGTAGTTTTAGGAGTTAATTTAATTTGATTTGTATTTTCTAATTTGTAATAATATTGTCCTTTAGCAACCTTGTCTACAATTCCTAAAATATCATTTATGTTCACAAAATTTATAAAAAGAGGTTTCGGTTTTTCTAAAACGTTTTCAATTTGGGTTTCTTCGGTATCTTCTATATCTTTATCTTCCATGACTTCTTCGTCACTAGAAGATAAGCAGTCAAACATATTTGTAATCGTTACAAATTGTTTAGAGTTTATCTTAGTCTGGTTTTTATTGAAGTTAGGTTTTAAAGTTCTTTTAAATTTTTTTGAATTATCAGGAAGAACATTTTTATCCACATCGTTGGTATCGACATGATTATAAGCACGTTTAGATTCTTTGATACGTTTCTTCTTCGTCAAAGAAGAGAAAATAATTCCATTAGTTGACTGTCTATGCTCCAAGTCGTCTAATACCTTTAAATATTCTAAAACAGCTGTTGTTCCGACATCTGTACTGCCAGAGCCTGCTAGATCGCTAGAACGAGGCGTAGTTGCGTTACCGTTTCCATTACACTGACAACTGAAATTGGTAGCCATGGCAACTAAACACCAAACCTCGTATAGGTTACGTAAACCATACAGACAAACAAAATTGTTAATTAATTAAGAATAAGTAAATGTTACCTTGTAATTACACGTGCAGATGAACCATATCACTGTACAGATAAAATAAAAATAAAGTGTAGTAAAATTCTGTTGTAATTTAACAGCGCACTGAATACTGTTATGAAAACAACGAAACAGCTGTGAATTACATTTGATTTAAGGTAAAAATTCAATCCATTTTTTACAACTATTCCATTGCACCACCAGCAAAGAATAAAAAGGAGATGTCCGTTATATTTTTAAAGAGTAGAAGAACTTTGTGTTTCTTCCAAAAACTACGTTTGTTTTTTTTTTGTTTTTTTGGTTTAACGTCCGACCGTTCTGCAATTACTGCTAATGCAGACGGTGAAGGATGAAATAATTTTTGTAACGTATGAAAATATGCCGTGCCTGAATGGTATTCGAACCCAAGACCGCATGATGAGAGGCGAGCACGTTACCAACTACGTTTGTGGCTTTATAAAATGTGAAGATCAGTGAAAACCTGGAAAATCTTGAAAAGTTTACAAAATCACGAAATAGATAGGGGCTATAAATATAAAATATGGATGCAGAAAAAGATAGCAAATTAAAAAATGTACCCTACACAGAATAAACGATTTAGATTCACAATTGAAACGTTAAAATAAAATACATTTTTTATAAATGCCTTCAAGCCAATCCCGGCCAGCCAGTCAGTTAAATTACATCTGTTAGGCAAGCGACTTGGTAAGGCGATCAACTGACAGCTCGACATGAAAATCAACATTATCTGTTTCAATTTTAGCCAAAAAATATTTAAAATAAGCAGCGATAAAATTGTGTGGTTATTCAAAAATGAAATCGTTTTAATTAATACTCGACATTTATAAAAATTTGTAACATTTCATATTCCTAAGTGCTTAAAAAACTAATCTTATTGAATTTATAAATTAATATATTTTTTAAATTGCAACGTTGTCTATTTTAGCCAATCATATAAAATGTTTAATTAACCTGAATAACACTACAAAATTATTTTATGAACATTTATGTAGGTCTAAATAAACTATATCATAAAGTTTGACAGACCATAAATGTCTTTCTCGTGTCTGGTTGTTCAGTGTTGCACAATTATAAACCAATTTACTTTTGTGGTCGAGTACGAATCGATATCATTATTTTTCAAAAATAAATGTTCATACCAACTTTTCAGAAGTAATATACGCTCCGCCGCCTCCGTGGCGTAGTGGTTAGCACGCTAGCCTACCAAGCGGAAGATCCCGGGTTCGATCCTCGGCTAGAGTGTGGAAATTATTACTTGTAGAAACCCATTGTTTCATACCCCAAAGTAGTTTGCTAATAATCAAGTTGTTGATGCGACTTAAAATAAAACTTAAAAAATTATACGTTCTTAAATGTAAATTTAATTTTAAGTGATAACTTTGTAAATTAATCTACTTGAATTTTAGTCGCTTGTCCTTAAGGGTAGAGGAGGTGCAAAGTAAATACCCTTGTTGTTTAGTTCGTCAGCCGAAAAGGTGGTTTGAACCTCTAGAGGCTTTACTAAGTAAAACGAGGAGTGAGGTAGTTTTCAATTGCCTTCCTCACTAAGTGGAAAAGTACGGTTATCAGCGTGCCCGGCCCTCTGAAATGTATCTACTATCCACCCTGGAAATGACACCTTCACTTCATTGACCACAGAGTTTCTTCCACTACACCATGAAGTGAACTCGCCGGAGGAATATTTAGGCAGCCGTACTGAACCGCGACGAGCACTCGCCATTCATAACGGAGAAGAA
Organism: Catonia carolina; assembly: GCA_035578175.1. Classification (NCBI taxonomy): domain Eukaryota; kingdom Metazoa; phylum Arthropoda; class Insecta; order Hemiptera; family Achilidae; genus Catonia; species Catonia carolina. The sequence goes on from JAQMRL010000004.1 coordinate 74,410,969, forward strand.
CGAGAAAGAAGAAGAAGAGCGCAGCCGAGACCGGACGCACCATCCCTGGTCAGCCTTCACCTACCCGGCCGCCGAAGGAAGCCCGTGCATGCCTGATAGCACCACAGTGAAGAGTGAGTCCAGCGCGGACCGAAGAGAACCGCCTCAATTGACGGCCTACGCGTACCCGATACTGCGGGGCTCTGGGGGCCACCACTGTCACGCTGTAATGGGGATCCAAATGCCGCTGAGGGAAGGCTAGGCCTGAACCCGGTAGCTGAACCGTCACTCTTCGGGCTCCGCTTCCGACCACCAACTACGGCCCTTCTCAGGGCTACCACCAACACAATCCAAACGGCCCTTTTCAGGGCCACCAAACCGCTAATTAAAGCGGTCCTTTTCAGAACCCCCAACCAATTAAACGGCCCTTTTCGGGCCATCAAACTCACAAGCAAGATTTCACCACGTGTCGTCGGCCCCTTCGACGACAATACATACTTAGGAAAAGTAAACTATAGCAAACCAGATAAATCAATAAACCACTAATTTATTTAATGCACTCCTCTGAGGCTAGACAAAATTAAACGCAAAGTGCAGGTGCAATTGCTGTTGGCATTGTACTATTGTATCTATGTTCAACATCTTATCATTTGAGAAATAAAAAATATTATTAGCAATACGATGTACTTAAGAATAATATAACTGTTATTATGCACAAGTTTTGTTAGCAGAACGACGTTTTGCATGACATTTGATTGCCGCTTTCCTCTATTGTCCAACAGTTCTATTGACCTTTATAAATACTTTTCTTATAAAAAGAAAACCGTTTCTTTTTCATTTTTACTCAATTATGTCTATGTATTAAAGTAAATTATGTCGAACCAAGATGAAACTTAAGATAAGGAACACGCTTTTCTCAAATCTATTCAACTTATGTGATCAACTAAATCTGTTTATAACGGGTGATACAAAAAGAGCGCCGGTTTTTAAACGGCTGGTAAATTTTTGTTTATCGGTTGGCAACATTGTTAGACCTCATTTCTATTTTGGAGAACATTCCGATTGACGATTCAGTTGTAGTTTCTCTTGTTCGCAGTGTAGTATTCTCGCAGTATGTGTCTAACCATGGAGAAGTTTACTATTGCACAACGAGTGGTTAATCGTCAAAACATTTTACCAGAGTGGAGAGAGTTATGCGGCTACTGTCAGGCGACTTCGCGGTACTCTAGGACGTAATGAAGCACCGAATGAATCAACAGTTCGCAGGCTCATGAAAAAGTTTTTTGAGACGGGTTCAACAGTCGACCTTAAAAGTTCTGGACGTCGTCGTTCTGACCGAACTGAGCAGAACGTTGCGTTGGTTCGTGACAGTGTGGCTGTTAGCCCAGCAAAATCAATACGTCGCCGTTCTCAACAATTGGGTTTACGATGTTCTTTTGTACGGAGAATTCTTCGTTACGATCTCCAATATCACCCGTATAAAATTAAGTTGCTGCACGAGAAACAATGTTGTTGCTCCGTGAACGGTTCCAGGATCGCATCATTTCTCGTAATTCCGACCATCCATGGCCACCAAGGTCGTGTGACTTGACGCCTTGTGACTTTCATCTTTGGGGTCATCTGAAGTCATTTGTGTATGCCAATAAACCCCGAAACATCAATGACTTGAAGGAGGAAATTCGACGGGTTATCGGGCAAATGGAAGTCGAAACTTGTCGTGCAGTAATATCCAATTTCATGGACAGAGTTGATGCGTGCCAGCGCAGTAGAGGAGGACACATGCATGACATCATTTTTCATACATGAAATCGGAAGGTAAGATGAACTTGTTGATGTATTTATTTTCAGTTTTTCAATAAAATAAATCTCTTAATTTGATATATCAAAACCGGCGCTCTTTTTGAATCACCCTATACTTATAAGAAAACCTTCATGGTTCAGCCAACTTACGAATATCTCATTCTATAATTTCTCGATCATCTATATAACTAATATTTACCAAATTTGTTCCTTTGAATTTGAACAGAAAAACTTACACTATGTTTTTTTTAATCTTTGCATACTTAGGGGAGATGGCACGTTGGTTTTTACTCAAAATTTCGTTTGTGTACATTTTGTTTTATGAAGCTCTGAGATGCACCAATGTAAGTTAATTTTTTCAGTTTTTTGTAATTTTCGGAAAATTAAGTTTTTGGCACAAAAGAAACATTTTCTCAGCAACCACTCAATCAATTTTTATGAAATTTTCAAAGTAGTAAACCTTCATAAGGATGCATAGTTTCTACGAATATTAAGTACCTTTAAAAATGTTTTTTCTAAATTATTTTACCGCAATAAATATTTCAAAATTTTATAGGTCTGAAAAGTGAGCCGAATTTAATTTTTTATCTTTGTTAAAAATCAAAATATTACAAAACTTTATAATCAACTTCTTTTTGTTTTTTTTTCATATAACTTTTTTAAATGCATAATCTGTTGTATAACAATAAATGCAACTTATCAATTAGTTAAAACACATGAACAAATTACTACCCACTGGTGTAATTAACAAATTATAACATTAAAACATATTATACTGCTCTTAATTATTATTTACAATCAAAATTATATAGTTAAAAAACAAATAAAAATACAATAAAATAACCAAAACCCTCTTTTAAAACGAAAAAAACAGAATGAGAAGTAATAAATAATAAGCACATGATTCCAAAATATATGTAAACTGAACTTTACTGAAGATAATTAAAAATTTTCATTCAGTTATTTACACATTCACACTCAAACACCCCAGTCATCTACAGAATATTAACATTATATTATTTACAATGTAAAATCACACTATTAGAATTGCCGTAAGAGATCCAGTACTGTAGCATGTTTTATTCAAAATGTATATAAAAGCATAATAATGTTGTAAGAAGAAATGCACAATGTTCTAAGCAGTACAACCTGAGAAAACGTTCCTAAACCCTTACAGTGTATTACATTCAACTTGGAACACATTTCTCACAATTTAAAAATAAAGTGATACATAGTAATTTTTTTTGGTGGAAATTCCCTTTTTAATTTAAAAAAAATCACCCTAAAAATTATGTTACTCGATTTCACTAGTATCACTTTAAAGACAATTTAATTATGCAAATCACAAAAAATGATTTATGTATTGTAAAAAATAAAAAAATACTGCGATAAAAGTTTTAAAAATCCAATTTTTAGTTTTTTTCAATCAATATTTATCAATTAGATTCATAACAAAACTCTTAATGTATTTTTTCAATCTACATTTCTTACTGATTATTTTCATACGTTGTTTGTAAAAATTGAGTAAAAAATAAAAATTTTATTAATTTTTTAGTCGACGTACTAATAAAAGGATGACGTCGACATTTTTTGGTTGAACTGCTGGCGTTCTAATATTAGGACGCTGTAAGGGTTAAGTAAGAATGGTGAAATATAGGACTCCCGTGTCCCCTTAAATAAAACATTAAATGAGATGAAAAAATATTATAGTCAAATATTATGTTAATTGTGGATTATGATCTCAAAAAATCAGTTCAGTTACCAAAACATCAAATAAAATACCTCACAGAATTTTATGACATATATACTTTTCAATAGGTTAGGTAAAAATATTGAAAATAAATGCGAATTATAAAAAGACGGACGAATCGTTGTCGCGGTTAGATCTTCACTTATCCTATAATATTGGCCGATGAAAAATCGAAGATTGAAAAATTTATTCCGAGTTATTCAAGAGGACTCTTTTACTGCACCCTGAAAATCCTTTTTACCCTGAAATAAACTAAACCGTTTCAGCCCTTCACCTTTATTCCGATGGTTTTTCCTCAAACCTTCCTTATTCTTCTTCTTCTTCTTGTCGACCCCAACCAAAACCGTACTTCCTTCCCTTTATCCCTTTTATATAGGCTTAGGTATTTCCATGGAAGTTGTACATATCTGTTCACAGGGCCCCTTGTTATATTTACCACAAACCTCTTAAGTGGTACTGTAAACCCTCTTATATTAGAACTTGAATCACTCTTGGCAGTTTCCTCTTCTATACAAACTACTGTTGTATACGTATTGATCAACTTATAACGCACATCTTTCTCCTCTTTCTCCTCAAATATACATCATCTTCTCCTGTCTTCTATTCTCTTTCACGCACTCTAATACACATTCATCTTGACTCACACAACCAATACCTTTTTATAATGATTTCATCGTTTTTTACTTTCTCTTGCCTATATGAATAAATAGGAAGGAAAGTATTGTTTTCATGTCGATTTTAAGAAATCGAGTTTTCACCGGATATACACGTTTTCAGACCCCCTGAACCAAAAAACATGTTTTTAGCGATTGGTTTGTGCGTGTGTGTGTGTGTGTGTGTGTGTATAAAATATCTCAAGAATGGAACATCGTACGAACTTGAAACTTGAAACTTAAGTTACATACCACTACCGGACCCGACACAAACATTTTCATTAAAATCGGTCATCCGGAAGTAGTAGTTTATTCGTGTCATTTTTCACTTTTTTGCGATTTTTTTAAAAATCGCTTGAATTTTTTATGCTCTACAAGATAGGGTAGGCGCCATGTTTGCTGAAATTCTTGGTCAGGCTGTTTTCACGTAAAAAATTTGTTTTTTTAAGATTGCGGCTTTAATATGCATTTAAGCGAAAAAATGTATAGTATGTAATAAAAGTTGTAGAGAATTTAAAATCCTACAACTTTTATTTCAAACAATTGTTTGTATAACGCTTAGTTTAGCGGATTTTTCCTTAAAATGCATATTAAAGCCGCTGTCTTAAAAAAAAAACATTTTTTCTAAAAAAGCACAGCCTACCCAAGAATTTCAGCAGTCATGACGCTTACCCTATATTTTAGACCATAAAAAATTTAGTGAATGAGGCGATTTAAAAAAAAATCGTAGGAGCCGTTTTTGAGAAAATTACAAAAGAGTGAAAAATTGTACGAATAATCTATTTCCGGTTGACCGATTTTAATGAAAATTTTTGTGTCCTCTCGTGGTACTTAAGTTTCAAGTTTCAACTTCGTACGATATTCCATTCTTGAGATATTTTGTTCACACACACGCGCGCACAGACCAATCGCTAAAAAACTTGTTTTGGGTTCAGGGGGCTGAAACGTGTACATCCAGGCACTAACTTTTTATGTCCTAGATTACTGATCCGAAAACCGTTTGTTGCCATTTCTTGTAGTTTCTGACATTGTGGTGTGAAGGACGGACAGACAAAGGAAAATGAAGATGAAAATTTTAAGAAGTGTCTCCAATGAACTGATTATTATGAATTCGACGTTGTTGAGTGTTTCTTGATATTTTTGCTAGCACAAATATTTTCTTTATAAATTTCTTTTCACTTTCTTTATAAATTTTAAAACGAAAGTGTTGTGCCGCACTAAGAGTGGTTTAGAAGAGTTGGGAAATTTAAAAGTAGGCAACGAAAATATACAGGAAGTTGGGGAACTCTGCTATCTAAGGAGTAAAATAACAAAGGATGGTAGAAGCACAAATGATACCAAAAGTAGAATTACTCAAGCTAGAAAAGTCTTTGAAATGAAACACAGCTTACTGAGTACAAACACTGACTTGTAAGTCAGTGTTTGTACTCAGTAAGCTGTGTTTTCCTAATTTAAATTAAATTTAAATTAAAATTTAAATTTTAAATTTAAATTTAAATTTAAATTTTTTAATTTAAATTTTTCCTAATTTGTAAATTAGGAAAAATTTCTTAAAACACTATGTTTGGACTGTAGCATTTATACGGGAGTGAAACGTAGCTAGGTGATAAGGGCTGTAGAAAGGAAAAGGATAGAAGCTTTTGATATGTGATGTTATAGGAAAATGTTAAAGATTAGGTGGGTGGACAAAATAAGTAATTTAAAGGTTCTTAGGCGAGTGGATAAAAAAAGAATTATATGGAAGCATCTTACCAGAAGAAGGAATAAGGCTAGTGGGACATATCTTAAGACATCTGGGTATTGGTCTATCAATAATGGAGAGTAATATTGAGGGAAAAAATTGTAGGGGAAGCCAAAGGTTAGAATAATAATATAAAGCAAATTACAGAAGATGTAGGGTGTTACAGGTAGGCCTATGTAAATATTGTGAAAATATCGAAGACGAATATGGTTCAAGAAATTTCTAGTACTTAATTCATAAAATGTTAAAAGAGTAGATAATAGAGTAAAAAAGTAACAATAGGGTCAGTTGTAAAAGGATACCTATTTATAAAGGGATTTTAAAAGGGTCTTTCTTGTACAACTATAGGGTGATTCAAAAAGAGCGCCGGTTTTGATATATCAAATTAAGAGATTTATTTTATTGAAAAACTGAAAATAAATACATCAACAAGTTCATCTTACCTTCCGATTTCATGTATGAAAAATGATGTCATGCATGTGTCCTCCTCTACTGCGCTGGCACGCATCAACTCTGTCCATGAAATTGGATATTACTGCACGACAAGTTTCGACTTCCATTTGCCCGATAACCCGTCGAATTTCCTTCTTCAAGTCATTGATGTTTCGGGGTTTATTGGCATACACCAATGACTTCAGATGACCCCAAAGATGAAAGTCACAAGGCGTCAAGTCACACGACCTTGGTGGCCATTGATGGTCGGAATTACGAGAAATGATGCGATCCTGGAACCGTTCACGGAGCAACAACATTGTTTCTCGTGCAGCAACTGAATTTTATACGGGTGATATTGGAGATCGTACCGAAGAATTCTCCGTACAGAAGAACATCGTAAACCCAATTGTTGAGAACGGCGACGTATTGATTTTCCTGGGCTAACAGCCACACTGTCTCGAACCAACGCGACGTTCTGCTCAGTTCGGCCAGAACGACGACGTCCAGAAATTATAAGGTCGACTGTTGAACCCGTCTCAAAAAACTTTTTCATGAGCCTGCGAACTGTTGATTCATTCGGTGCTTCATTACGTCCTAGAGTACCGGGAAGTCGCCTGACAGTAGCCGCATAACTCTCTCCACTCTGGTAAAATGTTTTGTCGATTAACACTCGTTGTGCAATAGTAAACTTCTCCATGGTTAGACACAGACTGCGAGAGTACTACACTGCGAACAAGAGAAACTACAACTGAATCGTCAATCGGAATGTTCTCCGAAATAGAAATGAGGTCAAACAATGTTGCCAACCGATAAACAAAAATTTACCAGCCGTTTAAAAACCGGCGCTCATTTTGAATCACCCTTTATTTGTGAAAGAGTCGGTTGATTACTTGTGACACCTTTCATTCTATTATTACTTGTTTACACTTCTTAGTTATGATTTTTCGAGAACAAATAAAAAAGATTATTGATCGAATCTCGGCGTCTTTCGAGAAGGCTCTTTGAACCGCCTGTATTAATAGAACCCCGAGCGCGGTCAGTGAGTTAGTATTCGTTTGATCTTTGCCGACTGTTTACTACGTGTGCTATCGGTACGTTAGAAGGTAAATCCGTTAGAACAGGTCAACGAGGGGGTTTCCGAGGCATTGTTATTCAATCTTATTGTATTTGTGCATTGTGTATTCAGTTTTATTGCAAATGTGCATTCTATATAATTATTTGTAAGTAGTATTAAGTAAATTATTTTGTTATTTATGGTATTACTTCATTTGTTGTTGTTTAGGTCATCAGCCAAAAGGCTGGTTTGAACCTCTAGAGGTTTTACTAAGTAAAACGAGGAGTGAGGTGGTTTACCATTGCCTTCCTCACTGAGTGGAAAAGTACGCTTATCAGCATGCCGAGCCCTCTGAAAAGCACATATTTTCCACTCTGCAAATGACACCTTCACTTCATTCACCACAGGGTCTGGCTGTATAATGAAATTCATTACTTTCAGATAAGATAACTCTGATTAGTGTCTTATACACCTCTACCTCTTCTGTTCTTAAATGATTCAGTCATTTAATTGGCTGACCATGTGATAAGAAACAGAACTATTTATTTTAGCCCTGCAACTAACAGATCGAGTGTAAATAATTTGACACTCCACCTGTCTGTTATGGGCAGTTAATTACTTCATTATAATTAGTTTATTATTTATTCTGTAAATCTTCAGCGTAATAAATACTTGTAATTATAAACTTTAGTGTATTAATTATTTTATTACCTAGATCCCGAAACGGACCTTAGCGATAAGTGTCACAATATGAAACGACTTGAGCAAGATAAAACAGCTTGGACAATTGCATCAAACCAGTCGAGATGCGGTTGGCAAAAAAAGTTTAGCTCAAAAATATTTAACCCACCGGGTTGGTCTAGAGGTAATGTCGTCGCCAAAATCAGCTGTTTAACAGCTGATTTTCGGAGACGAAGGTTCCTGGTTCAAATCCTAGTAAAGGTAGTTACTTTTATACCGATTTGAATACTAGACAGTGGTTGCCGGTGTACTTTGATGGTTGGGGTTCAATTAACCATACTCTCTCAGGAGTGGTCAACCTGGGTCTGTACAAGACTACCCCTCATTTACACGTCATACACATCATCCTCATCTCATTGGGTCATGGGGTTGCATATTGTTCTGAATTGAACAGATTGCAACGTACACATATTAGGAATTTAAAAAAATAAAATATTTCATGATTTTATGGTTTTGATTTTGAAATTATATTGAAAGCTAAAATGAACTAAAAAAAACACCATGTAACGGATAGTGTATCGTATAAAATATTTCTGGGTTTATTTTAAACGATGTTTCGAACGGTGTTGTGTTTTAGACAATGGATTAATTCGAAATAAATCAACACAAAAATAAATAGTATTATTTTTAGAAGAAGAATAAGAAGAAAAAGAAAAAGGAAAAGGAGTTGAAGAGAAATGATCACGGTTCAGTTGATGGTGTAAAAAAAAGAAAAAACGAAATATATAGGTATCAGGATAGAAATGAAACGAGAATGTTTCAAAAACAACGCTCGGGTAAATTCGCTGCAGTTTATCAAGTCAGCGGTGGAGTACATACAACCCGGTTGATCGAACTTGGCCGTTTTCTGGCTCCGTATACTGAATAATTGATCAGCTCGTTTATTCATCGCATATCTGCTTGTAGTACAGCTATCTGCAGCACTGACTGCTGCTGACTAAAATTCGACCTTGGGTGTCGTAAAATATTAACACGAGCCAGGTTTTAATGTTATATTATAGGCTCGGCCACAACCTAACATCATTGCTTTAAAAACAGAAAAGTTGGATAGGAAACGGCCATATTTTTAACGTTACGCACGAACGTTAACCGCCCGTTTTTTTTCTGACTCTTTTTTTTAATTCTTCCCTTAACCTCGCTACCTCTATTACAACTTTTTTAACAATAGGGCATATAATACCGTACTAACAACCTCGCGTAATTAGTAAACTTCATAATTTTATTACCTTACTATTTTTTCCACCCCACTCTTTTTTTTATCATCCACATTCGAAAACATTTTTATTAACTCTTGTTTAAAAATCTGGTGTGAAACACTCACACAACTTTCTCTTGCCAGTGCAAATAATTTAAACAATATAACCTAACATTAGTAATAAAACACTAGAAATAAACAAAAAACTAACCTCAAAAACATAAGTTTATTTTAATCATGAGTGAAAGACGCAAAATGAAAATCTACCTCAGTTTGGCTTAAAAACATGGAAAATCACTCTTTCACGCTAAACTACGCTCTGTAGAGAAAAATGCTTTAAATAAAAGTTGTAGATCTTTTAATTTCCTATAAATTTGATTATATACACTTTTGTCGTAAATTGCGTACTAAAGCCGAAATCTTAAAAAAATCGATTTTTCACACGTTTTCGTGAGAAAAAATCAGAAAATTGCTAATTACTGCTAAACTAAGCGTTATACAAAAAAATATTTGAAATAAAAGTTGTAGAATTTTAAATTCTCTACAACTTTTGTTATATACATTTTTGCGCTATAATGCATATTAAAGCCGTAATCTTTAAAAAAAACAACGTTTTTACGTAAAAACAGCCTCACCAAGAATTTCAGCACACATGACGCCTACCCTATCATGTAGAGAATAAAAAATTAAGTAAAACAGGTGATTTTTAAAAAAAATCGTAGGATCAGTTTTTGAGAAACTCACAAAAAAGTGAAAAATTACACGAATAAACTACTACTTCCGGTTGACCGATTTTGATGAAAATGTTCGTGTCGGGTCCGGTAGTGGTATGCAACTTAAGTTTTAAGTTTCAAGTTCGTACGATGTTCCGTTCTTGAGATATTTTGTATACACACACACACAGACCAATCGCTAAAAACATGTTTTTTGGGTTCAGGGGGTCTGAAAACGTATAGATCCGGTGAAAACTCGATTTCGAAAAATCGACATGAAAACAATACTTTCTTTCCTATATATTCATATAGGCAAGAGAAAGTAAAAATGTGTTCTTTAACTTTTTTATATATACGTTTTTATTCATTTCTAAAGTTTCATCTTTTATTGTCCATTATATCTCAAGGATTCTACTCTTTATAACTTATTAACTACCGCGCATGCGCTCCATCCGGATTTATTGCAAAATTCAGAAGAATGTTTCAAATAAAATTGTTCATGACTTTTTCTATTATTCTGCAATATTATTTAGTAGATAAGCTAACACTTTAAAAACATACAAACCTATTTTCAAAATTAAATCTCTTTGGAAAGGTACAAGAATATAGTAGTATTTATTTTTATAATTTCTTTATTCTGATTAATAAAAATCTGGTGTGAAACACTCACATAACTTTCTTTTGCCAATGCAAACAATGACCAATATAACCTAACATTAGTAATAAAACATTAGAAATAAACAAAAAACTAATCTCAATAAACATAACCTAATTTTAATCATTAGTGAAAGACGCAAAATGAAAATCAACCTCAGTTTGACTTTGAAATACGGAAAAATCACTCTTTCACGCTAAACTAGGCTCTGTAGAGAAAAATGTTCTAAATAAAAGTTGTAGATCTTTTAATTTCCTATAAATTTCATTATATAATATATATAATCAAATTACAATTAGTTAAAATTAGTTCCATAGGTATGGAAGATTTGATTTTTAATTTTTGTCGTAAAATGCGTATACTAAGGCCGAAATCTTAAAAAAATTAATTTTTCTCACGTTTTCGTGAGAAAAACCAGAAAATCGCTAATTACCGCTAAACTAAGCGTTATACAAAAAATGTTTGAAATAAAAGTTGTAGGATTTTAAATTCTCTATATTTTTTATTATATAAATTTTTGCGCTAAATAGCATATTACAGCCGTAATCTTTTAAAAAACAATTTTTTAATGAGAATTTGTGAATATTTGTACTACGTTTTTTACGCTGAATAAAACGACAGTTTGCCCGTGCCGAACGATCGAGCGGTTACCGTGATAGCAAGGGTTCAGAATATTGTTAATAATTCAAAATTTAAGTAACGTACGAATTTTTAATTTCGTACACGCTGTAAGAATATAATTGTCTATGTTGTGTTAAAATTTCAAACTTTTCGGTCAAATAATCATCGAGTTACACGCCTCTAAACGCATGAAATTTGTTGCGGTAGCAAAAAATCGGGTTTTTTGTCTTCGAACCTCGATACGACAATTTTTAAACAACATTAAAAATATAGGACTATTATGGGTTGTACCATTATAAAATCTGTATGGTAACATACAATTAAAAACAAATTAAAACTTAAAAAAAAACAATACTGTTCCAAAGACGTGACTTCGGTCGAATAATTGGAAGGAATGGAAAATTCATGCAATGTAGAATAAAATCAAAAATAACATATTCATTTTACAATACATAAATATTTTAATTACTTAAAACAATTGATGAGCACAAGATATAAAAATATTAACGATTAAAACTTTATATTATTTTTTTTTATAAAAACCTGATATTTAACATTGATGTTCCCGCAGCTCACAATATAAATTATTAACATACCGTTTTTTTATTAACTTTAAAAAATAAATAACAAAACAATAATTATGACTGTTACACTACACGCCAAACTATCTGTTGAGACGAACTCTGATCTATTCCAATTAAATTAACGAACTCCTAGAAAAATTACAATTGCCCTCTATAAATAAACTCGGTACAACCCCCTCTAAGTATGACGTCGGACCAATGAGAACGCTTCTTTTAAGTTTCGAAGGTCTCATTTTCCGTTAAAAAATTATAAGACACGTGTAAGCAATTACTACACACAATACAAATTAATATTATGGTGTAGTGATTGCTTACTTAAACATCGACACATTAATTCTACTTTTAATGGGTTATTGAGACAAGTAACGAACTTCTCCCCACACAAACATTTACCAAATTTTTGCCGACACAAACATACATAAAAATGTATCACTATTATGTCGGGAATATTAATATATATTTATGAGCTAGCGGTTACATTTAATTGATTTTTCTCTTTATTTTTATAACGATTACTTTTAACGGATGTTTAAATAAACTATTTCCTTTGCTAATATAAAATACATTTATTTATCAGCAACATAATTAATTAATGACTAATTATGTGCGATACAAATACCCCCTATAAAATTTCGAAACAAAAGAGAAACGCAAAATATCCCCAAACATATATAAAATTAACAGAATCCCGAAATTTAAATAATTTTACGCGTTTTGAATTTTTTACAGAAATTTTATAAATCTGAAACAAACGAGAAAATAGTTTATTTTTAGTAATTGACGAGAAAGCTGTACAATGCAATGATTTGTTACTATACTAAATATCTAACTACGAAAATTTTTATATTAGTAATTTACTTTACATTTTATTTTTACTATATCTACGATGGTTCACCCTATAAAATTTAAAATTTAAAATTATTTAATACAATTTCCTAGTAAATAAAAAAAATTAAAAAAAACTTTTGGAACACCCAGTAACATAACATTTTTAATAATATAGCACACATTGAAAATTACCTATACAAAACCATGAAACAACTCCGCTGAAACTTTAAAATCAAATAACATAGACTATACCATTAATTTTCACAAAAAAAAAATAATTAAAAAACATAATAGGCTATTATTTTCTAAAAACAAAAGTTTATTTTTTATTGTTTTGCAACTTATATCACAAATTTTTAGTTGGTTATTAAATTAAATTTTATATAGTAGCACTGCTAAACACATCACAAAAACGAGATGTCGATCGTAGACTTCGTTCAGTTTCCACAGAAATACCCACTCAAATTTTCAGTGTGAAATTTTACAACATTTGTATAAAGTTGTCATATACATTTAATATTTATTCAATTATTTATTTACTCGTCGATTTAAGTTTTTTCGCATTTTATTTATTATTTTCCATAACATTTTCTTCTTCTTCGTTTTCTTCGTTTTTTTTTATATTTATATATTTTATAAATTATTAATTTAATTGGTTTTTTATACAACCCTTTTTTTTTAAAACATATTTTGTCACAAATTATGAGCTTTTTCGCTAATACATAACTTTGCTTTATTTTCAATTAATAATTGTTTAATATTTGTATTTTATATTCTTATGTTGTTGTTGTTGTTGTTGTATAAGCTAATAATTCAACACTGATTCTAAGTGGAGTATTGTAGATAACTAAATTTTTTATAACACTTCGACATATAGTAACTGTAAAATATTATTTTTCCATATTTTTTATCACATACGGTTGTTTTATAATACACTGCACACAAAACAAAATCTAATATTTATTCGAATGTTTAAGTTGCAAAACGAATATCAAGAGTATTTAAAAAATATATACGTAACCTATTTCAAAACAAATTTTTTAAAAGAATAATTATTACAATTACTGCAAATATAACAGTTAGATGTTTTGTGTTCTCTAATATTGATAAATAAATGGTTTTTTATAAGTCTATATTTTGAAAAATTTTAATATGTTTATAATTATTATTATAAGGAAACCATTTTACATGTAGTTAATTATATTACAATAACAATTTTTTTTTTCTTTAATGTTTACTAACTACAAGATGTTATTTCGTTTTAAAATTAGTAAATTTACCAAGATTTATGTTAAGAAATGGGTGAACCATTTTTTCATAACGTGGACACCGTTTTTCTAACGTTACAAAAGAATATATTTTAAAAATTGTTTACTTTTCTCCCCTAATTTATTACAATGATAATATTTTTAACCTTGACCTAAAATACTCACTATTTTAAAAATAAATGGAACAACTAACATGTGTTTAAAGTCAGGTATAAAACCTTTTACACAAAGACTTGTTTATAGTAGAAACCCTCCCCGTTTTACAACACTCGATTCTCATATAATTCCGGTCATTGACTTCTTTAACCACATACGGACCTTTATATTTACAAGCAAATTTTTTACAAAATTTTTTAGATTTCACAGATAATATATAATTTCGTATTACGACTAAATCTCCTATTTTGATTTTATCAGGAACACCCCGTCTTTTACTAATTCTTAATTGTTTCTCAGCATTTTTCTGTAGTCTTTTGAATACGATTTCATTTATTTTATTTTCGTCCATAATATCCACTTCTTCTTCCGGAAACTTGATTTTATTTTTAATTTTGTTTTTCGATCTTTTGTTAAACATGACTTCAACTGGTCGATGGTGTGTGATCATGTGAACATTATAATTTAAAATGTTTTCTGCCTTCGCTATATGTTTATACCATTCTTTGTGTGGTTTGTTTCGTAAGAAAATACGCAAAAGTATCCCCAGTTCCTTAAGGTAGCGTTCCGCCATGTTGCTTTTTGGGTGGAAAATGGTCACCATTCCAGGGCGTATATTTAGTTTTCTTAAACCCTCCTGCCAAACAGAACTATTGAACTGTGATCCGTGATCGGATATAATACTCTCGGGAACACCAACTTCTGTGGTATATTGTCTCACCTTATTTAGTACTGCTTTAGACGTCGCCTTTTTTATTGGATACAACTTAACATATTTAGTAAATGAATCCAATATTATAAGCACGTATTGTAGTCCTTGAAACGTTTTTGGTAACGGACCAAATAAATCAGTGAAACATTTTTGTAGCTTATATTTTGGTACAAGACTAATACATTCTCCAGACATATTTATATTGGATGATTTTACTAATTGACATGTCTTACATACTCTCACCACAGCTTTTACTTTATTTCTCAATTTTTTAGAATAACACGCTTCAGATACATTAAGAAATGTTTTGTACACCCCCACATGACCGTATTCTATATGAAAAATTTCAATTATTTGTTTTATAATACTTTCGGGCACAACTACTTTCCAAACTGTTTCATTATTTTTTCTGTAGAATAAATGATCGTTAAAAAGTGTATAATTATTATTAAATTTTTTCTTATTATTTTTCAAGCTATTTATGATTCTACAATAGAATTTATCATTTATTTGTTCCGTTTTTATTATTTTTATTAATTGGTTTAATTGAGTATCATTTATTTTAACACAAGTGATTTTAAATTCATTACCTTGTTCTTCAATTAATTTATCTTCATTTATACGCGATAAAACATCTGGTACTATGTTTTGTTTTCCAGGAATAAACTCCCATTCCAGATTATATTCCTGGAGAAATAAGATCCACCTAAGAATTCTTCCATTACTAATTTTACATGATTTCATGAATGTTAAAGCCTTATGATCTGTACGTACTATAGTTTTATTTCCTATCAGATACGTTCGCAACTTTTTGCACGCATTCACGACTGATAAAAGTTCTTTTTCAACCGTTGAATAATTAATTTCTTGTTTGCATAAACTACGACTTATGAAACAAATTACTTGATGGTCACCTGTTTCACTTAACTGATACAATTCACAACCTATGCTAAATTTACTTGCGTCGCATCCCAAATAAAATGGTTTATTAAAATCCGGGTGATTTAACATTACACACTCAAGAAATTTTTCTTTAATCTTTTTAAAAATTATCTCCTGATCTGGAGTCCAATGAAATTTGTTTTTCTTACTTAAATTTTCTCTGAATTTACAAGTTAACTCTGCATAATTTTTCTGAAACCGTCGATAGAAATTTAAACAACCGAGAAAACTTTGCAACTGTTTTAAATTCTGTGGAGCGGGAAATTTTTGTATTGCCTGAATTTTTTCATTGTCGGCCGAGATTCCCTTAGTACTTATAACATAACCAAGATATTTTATTTCTTGTGCTAAAAATTTACACTTCTTAAGTTTTAACGTAACATTATATTCTCGGAACCGCTGAAATAATTTATTTAGTCGGTATACATGCGTTTCTAAATTTTCGGAACATAAAATTAAGTCGTCTACGTATATCGTCACAAAACTCAACACTTCTGCTCCCAACACAATATTTAAGGCTTTTATAAACTCTCCGACAGAATTTAGGAGTCCGAACGGCAAACGTTTGTAGTGATAATTTCTCCCATTGAACAGAAACGACACATATTTTCGACTATCAGGGTGTAGCTCTACTTGGGGAAATCCATTTGTAAGGTCAAAACAGCTGATGTATTTTACACCATGAAATCGCATTAATAATTGGTCTATGCTTTCCGGTTCTGTCACATCTTTTACAATTATTTTATTTAGTTTCCTGGCGTCTAAACAAACCCGTACTTGTCCGTTAGCCTTTTTTACGGCTACAAGCGGATTAGTGTACATTGAATCGCTGGGCTCAATAATATCCTGCTCTAACATTCTATCCAACTCGTCCTGTACGGCTGTTCTCTGAGAAAACGGTACTGGATACGTCTTCCGACTAAAATCTCCCTCCGGTTTTATAACTAGTCTACACTGATATCCACGTATTTTTCCTGGCACGTCCGAAAATACGTCTCTATATCTCTCAAAAGTATTAAATAATGAATTTACAATTTCGATGTCCTCCAAACCCTTAGCTAAATTTTCTATTTCGCATAAACGTTGTAACCAAATTTCCTCACTGTTTTCCGCATCGTCTATCATTTTTAAACTACTAACATTTTCGTATTTGTTGAAATTCGAATAGAATTTGACGGTAGCATTTTTTATTATTGCAATATTTGTTTTAAAATCTAGAATTATACCATGCTGGCACAAGAAATCACACCCTGCTATTAGATTAACGTTTAAATTTTTTACCACTAAAAATGTATACAATAAAATATTTTCACCAATCTGAACCGGTAATATCACTTGTTTTCTAATGGCAGAATTTTTTATTCCAGTTGCTGAAATTATAGTTATGTTGTTTGCAGGTAACCTGTCAAATTTCACATTATTTTCGTGCTCTATTTTCTCTAAAAATTCCAAACTTACGCAACTAACTTGAGCTCCAGAATCTAACAGCATCTCGAAATTACTTTCTTGTATTTTAACATTTATTTCAGCTAATTGTGGTTTTTCCTGTACATCCTCCCAGCTTTCCTCTAACAAATCCATTCTTATGTCATTTACTTTTACTAATTCTGTTAAATTTAAAGTATTATTTTTATTAGTTTTGTAGAAACCCTTTTTACTTCTCGGTATCGGGGAATTAATATTAATTTGTTTTTGGACACCGATATTTAATTTTCCGGCGCGGAATGTATTTCTGCCTCCGTTTTTACTAAATTTACACGTTGTGGATTATTTTCTCGGGTGTATGGTCGATTTCTTGACTGAGTGTCAGAATTGGTTTGCCCATCTGTTCGACGGCCTTCCCAGTTTCTATTTTCGTATCTACTATACGTGCGATTTTCTTCTTGCTTCCCCCTCCAATCACGTTCATTATTTCGGTCATTTTGCCGTACGAATTGATTTTTGTTTCGATTTACATCATTTTCACGCGGCTTTTGAGAGTGATTATTTGTTCCGAAATGCCTTGTATTATGTTGGTTATAATTTTTGTTATGATCAGTTGTGTATCTATTATTGTTACTATTATTATTATTATTATTATTATTATAGCTATTAGGCCTATTTGTTCGATTTGTAATAATATCTAATTCGTCCTGCAGGTTATCAAGTAATTGTATAAATTCATTGGCAGTAGTTACATTTCCAACTATTTTAGCTCTCCCTACTGTTTCATCGAAATGTCTACTTAACATTTTTACTAACTCTTCCTCCCCTATTTTTGGTTCTAAGTATTTCATTTTGTTGTAATTTGAAATGAAATATTCCGACATTTTTGTCGATGATTTTTGATAATATTTACCGAATTGTAAATAAGTCCTCACACTGCTCTGTAGTGCTTCAGACCAGAATTTGTTTTTAAAAATTTTTATAAATTGCTCGAAACTATTAACTTCATCTCGGACAAACAACCACCATTGTTGCATCGTCCCGTCTTCCCCAAAACTATTATTTAAAATTGCAGCTATAATATTCCACGATTTAATGTTGTATATTTTTATTTCGTGCTGTAGGTTATCTAGAAACTCGACTGGATTTTTAATATTTATATTTATTTTTATATTACCGTGGTTAATATTTTGGTTACTTTGAAACGTGACATTTGTTTCGTTTTCGTTGTTATTACGTTCCCGGATGTTTTTTATTTCTAGTTCAGTTTGTTGAACGAATCCCCTTAGAACATCATGTTGTGATCGTAAATCATCCATTTCTTTATCATTATTTTCAATTTTTTCTTTAAATTTTTTGTTTATGACAGAGATTTTATTTTCAATGCGGTTGTTGAAACTACGTTCTAACTTTTCCTGACCCCCTTCAACCTTCTTTATTTGCTCACCTAATTTTTCTATTTCAGACCCAAAATCATTACCTAAACTATTCACGTCTTCTTGGATTTTTGTTATATCCTCCCCTTGTTTTTTAGTTATTTTATTTATCTCGACCTTGTATGCTTTAAATTTATCCTGACTTATTTTACCCTCATTTTCTAATACATTTATTCTATTACCTAAAACACTGTTTTTCTGTTCACATTTCTTACTTACGCAATCTATTTTATTGTCTAAATTTTCAATAAGTTTTTTATTTTCTAATTTATATGTTTCAATATCTTGGGCTAATTTATTTTCTAACTGTTTAAAATTTTTATTATTTTGTTCGAGTTTATTCTCAAGATTTTTAGTATTTTGTTCGAGTTTATTTTCTATATGTTTAAAATTTTCGTTCAACATTTTAAATAATTCGCCCATCCTATCATTATTGTCATTACTGTTTGTATACATATTATTTACATTTTCACTACTTAAATTTGTTTGAACATTATTATCAACACAATTATTTACATTTATGTTATCAGAAATTTGGTCAGAAATTACATTACTATCTGGCTCACTGTGTATATCATAACCCCCTTCTAGCTCAAATGTAATATCTCCCACTACATCTTCTGTACTAATATTATCAGAATCCCCTTCAAATAAACTCGACTGTTCAGAACTACCATTTTCTACAATTAAGTTGGACATGTTACTATTTTTAATAATATTTTTTGTAGCACTTCTCGTCATTACTTTATTTATTACTTCTACATTACTTGAACCCTCCATTTTCTCAATTATTCGCCACTACTGGGATGCCATTTGTACCATTATAAAATCTGTATGGTAACATACAATTAAAAACAAATTAAAACTTAAAAAAAAACAATACTGTTCCAAAGACGTGACTTCGGTCGAATAATTGGAAGGAATGGAAAATTCATGCAATGTAGAATAAAATCAAAAATAACATATTCATTTTACAATACATAAATATTTTAATTACTTAAAACAATTGATGAGCACAAGATATAAAAATATTAACGATTAAAACTTTATATTATTTTTTTTTATAAAAACCTGATATTTAACATTGATGTTCCCGCAGCTCACAATATAAATTATTAACATACCGTTTTTTTTATTAACTTTAAAAAATAAATAACAAAACAATAATTATGACTGTTACACTACACGCCAAACTATCTGTTGAGACGAACTCTGATCTATTCCAATTAAATTAACGAACTCCTAGAAAAATTACAATTGCCCTCTATAAATAAACTCGGTACAACCCCCTCTAAGTATGACGTCGGACCAATGAGAACGCTTCTTTTAAGTTTCGAAGGTCTCATTTTCCGTTAAAAAATTATAAGACACGTGTAAGCAATTACTACACACAATACAAATTAATATTATGGTGTAGTGATTGCTTACTTAAACATCGACACATTAATTCTACTTTTAATGGGTTATTGAGACAAGTAACGAACTTCTCCCCACACAAACATTTACCAAATTTTTGCCGACACAAACATACATAAAAATGTATCACTATTATGTCGGGAATATTAATATATATTTATGAGCTAGCGGTTACATTTAATTGATTTTTCTCTTTATTTTTATAACGATTACTTTTAACGGATGTTTAAATAAACTATTTCCTTTGCTAATATAAAATACATTTATTTATCAGCAACATAATTAATTAATGACTAATTATGTGCGATACAGGGTCAACAATTTTTTGCTGGGCAAGACAGAATCGAACAAGTGGAAGCCTATAATTATCTGGGAACCCGAGTCAACTGCAGTGCAAGCCACCTGCCAGAAATAAATATCAGAATTGAAAAAGCCAGGGCAGCATTTTTAAAAATGAGACCTCTTCTATCGGCCCGCGACCTGAGCCTCGAAACCAGGACCCGCCTCTTGCAGTGCTACGTCTTTACCATCCTCTTGTATGGGGTAGAGGCGTGAACACTCAGCAAAGAATGTGAAACCCGACTACAAGCGTTTGAAATATGGACCTACCGGAGAATACTTCGAATACCGTGGACGGACAGGGTCACAAATATAGAAGTCCTCAGAAGAATGGGGAAAGAGCTGGAAATCCTGCAAAGCATAAAGATAAGGAAACTTACATACCTTGAACACATCATGAGGGGACCTAAATACGAGATTCTGCATCTCATAATCCTAGGAAAAATCGTTGGTAAACGCTCGGTGGGACGCAGAAGAATATCCTAGTTAAGAAACCTGAGAGAAGCGTTTAACTGCTCGTCGCATGACCTTTTCAGAGCAGCAGTAGACAAAGTACGACTAACCATGATGATAGCCAACCTCCGTAATGGAGAAGGGACCTGAAGAAGAAGATGGGTCAACGCAGAATAAAATGAGCTAAATTTTGATGTTAAATATGTTGTAATCCGACTCATAGTTTTGGAGATGCAAGGGTTCAAATTCGGGTTCTATGATTGTGTGTTGTTGTTTAGGTCATCAGCCTGTAGGCTGGTTTGAACCTGTATAGGTTTTACTAAGTAAAACGAGGAGTGAGATGGTTTACCATTGCCTTCATCACTGAGTGAAAAAGTATGCTTATCAGCATGCCAGGCCCTCTGAAAAGCACATATTTTACACTCTGTAAATGACACCTTCACTTCATTCACCACAGGGTCTGGCTGTATAATGAAATTCATTACTTTTAGAGGAGATAACTCTGATTAGTGTCTTTTACACCTCTACCTCTTCTGTTCTTAAATGGTTCAGTCATTTAATTGGCTGACCATGTGATAAGAAACAGAACTATTTATTTTACCCCTGCAACGAACAGATTGAGTGTAAATAATTTAACCTCCACCTGTCTGTTATGGGCAGTGTCTATGATTATGAAACCGATAGTAAATGTTCATACCACGCTAGTTTACTAGCGCTAGTCAATCCTTGACCGTTTCTATCCTGCTAGCGCTAGTAAAAGGAAACATGTTCAAAGTCACTAGCGCTTTAACTAAACTGGTTGCTAGTTGTTCGTTCCCATTACGCTATTTTACTAGCTGCTAGTAATAGCGTCATGGGAATCAGCCTCTAGGGACTGTACGTCCCAATCACATCAAATTAGCGTGGGTTAATAATTACAACATAATTTTGTAGTAATTTGACAAAGGAAAATTTGCGTGGTCGTTTAACATAAACAATTTAAATGTCAAACGATTTAACATATTTTATAAAAATGTAAAATTCAATGTAAAATTTGTCTAAGGAAGATTTGACAAATATCAAATATACACAAATTATACGGAGGAAAATGATAAAAGAGGAAAGGAAAATATATTCCGGTTAAATCGTGTGAGAACTAATTAGCTGGAAAACCACTGAATCTGTTTTGTGTTTTTGCGGCTCTTATACTGGTAGGCGTTGGGTTTCTGGTGTAGGTAGATTGAGAGAAGGCAAAGGATGGGGGAGAGAGAGGTTGGCTGCTTTGTCAAAATGTGCATAGGAGTATTCATTCATTCATCTCTACGCATGCTCCGACATGTGGTTTGGCTTAAGCTTAAGGGTAGTTTAGATAACTATATATATATAACTTATATAATTGGCAAGGCATTCTATGTATCATTTGTTTAAATTAAACCTCTCAATGATGATGACGTTTTTTGGATATTCATTGTTAAATTATCTTATCTAAATTGTTAAATGTTTTATATTGCCATGTGATACTAATAGATTCTTTATTTTATTTTCAGGTAAGTGCCATTTCTATTTTATCTACTTAGATTCAGTAAGTAAATTATTATATCTATTTTATATTACATTTATTACAATTAACTTTTTTCATTTACAGTAGAATCTCAGTAGTCCGGCCTGTTCGGGACCGAGAGGGTGCCGGATTACTGAAAATACCGGATTACTGGATGTGTTGAAATTTTGAAACTATAAACTATAAATTTAAACAAAAAATGAATATGCATTGATTTCTATGTGATTTTAAATTAACTAATTAAAAAAGGTTTGCTGAGTACTTCTGTAGTCATTGTACTAAACATAATTATCGGCTATTGCCATCGCCTAGTGCGGTGTGGGAGTGCTCGTGTTCTGAGAATTACGTTTCGTTGTCAACTCAGCATGAAGTATAGAGTATGACCCAGTTCTAGGTTTTGGATAAAAGGCCAAAAATTATTCAATTTAACAATAATTAAGGTCTGCTTATTCATTTCTTTAATCAAATCCTAAATATACATGTTTTATTAAATCCGCCGTAATTAGGTCGAGTTGATTTCCCTAATTCAATTTAAATCTTTTACGAAAATCTGTCCTGGGTGAGGTTTCATACGTTTAGGCCTAATATTTTAAGGGCCGGATTACTGGAGGGGCCGGACTACTGCACGGCCGGTCTACCGAGATTCTACTGTATTCGACATTGTATTTTTTACTTTCTCTTGCTTATAAGAACTATATGCAGACTATATATAGGGCGTTTCATAATGTACTACGGGGTTACGAAAATTCCGTACAAAAAAGTAATTCACTTATAAGAATTTTTTTTCTGATTTTCGGAGACGAAGGTTCCTGGTTCAAATCCTAGTAATGATAGTTACTTTTATACGGAATCGAATGCTAGACGGTGGTTACCGGTGTACTTTGATGGTTGGGGTTCAATTAACCATACTATCTCAGGAATGGTCGACCTGAGTCTATACAAGACTACACCTCATTTACACGTCATATATATCATCCTCATTTCATTGGGTCATGCATTTTAGCGCAAAAATGTATATAATAGAAGTTGTAGACAATTTAAAGATCTACAACTTTACGTTCAATCAATTGTTTGTATTAAAACGCTTAGTTTAGTGGTAATTTGTGCTTTTCTGTATTTTTTTCATTAAAATTTATAAAAATGAATTTTTTATGATATCGGTCTTAGTATGAATTTCACGACAAAAGTTTATACAATCAAATTTATCTCTTATTTAAGCATTTTTCTCTACAGAGCCTAGTATAGCGTGAAAGAGTGATTTTCCGTATTATTAAGCCAAAGTGAGATTGGTTTTCATTTTGCAGCATTCACTCATGATTAAAATAAGGTTATGTTTTTTGAGGTTAATTTTGTGTTTTTTTCTAATGTTTTATTACTTATTGTGAAGAGAAAGTCGTGTAAGTGTTTCAAACCAGATATTTAATAATTTATATATTTTTAGTAGAATTTAACTTTGTAAAATAAACAAATAAAAAGGTTTAAATTTGTAGAGAAAAATACAATATATACTTATTTAAAACAATTATTACGTATTTTTAACCCGTAATAAGAAACATAATTTAATACAGTAGGTCTACCTATTGCGCTAAATCTTTAGGAATATAATTAAAACATAAATTTTTCTACCACTTTTTTAATTTTCACAGAATATTTTTCTCTTTAATTAAATTAATTACAAGAAGCATCAACAACTGAATTCCTAAAAATAACAGTCATTAATATTACTGTTTAGTATAAAATTATTCAAATTATGTTATTTTCGAACAAGTTTTGCGTGGGAGTTTTTTATAATTTTACAATAATATCTTGTAAAATATAAACGGAATAATTTTAAATGTAATGAAACCAAGTAAAAACATCAAAATTAAAAATAATTGTTTTAAAACTCAAATTATTTTTTAACCTGGTTACAATTTTTTCCTCGAATTTGGCCAATTTTAGACCACGTGTGATGACTTTACACGTTTCTGGAAGCTCTTTTCACAGCCCACATTCTCAGCATTCTCTCGCTGTAGGCCTTTCTCCTTTCTTCTTATTACCCGGTGTTTTGTTTTTGCTCTTCATTGAAGTTATTAAAGTCCGTAATTAGTTGTCTTCTAAATTTGGTTCGGTTCATAAATTTTTCTCGGGTTTCTCAATACCCCTTCTGACTTCTTTATACCATTTATCCAACACCTTAGGTCTATTGTTTAGTGTATTAAAAATGTATTTTGTCAACTGGTTTTAATCCATTGTATACAGGTGTCCGTAAAATTTTAGTCTTCTTTTTATAATAGTTTTCATAAATCGTTCATTTTCCTTGTACAGTTCTTCTGGACTTCTTAACCTACGTAGCTCGACTACTATCTTCGGACCCATTTCATTGTGGAAAATCATTCTCTCAAATTTCTCTGCTTTTCTTTTCTGCTTCTCGCGCACTGAAACAGGTTTTACCACAGAATTATAATGTCTAATATTGACTTGTCTTGAAAGTTCTTTCTTCTGATACAAATTAATGGTGAGTTCCTCGGAGAGCAACGGCCATCTTTTCTCTTCTGTTGTTGTTCCCTTCATTTTTGCTGGTCTTTGGTTGTATTATTTCCCCGAGGTACTTGAAGATATCAACTTTCCCAATTTTTTCGTATTGTGTCTTTAGGTGAAGCGGGGCTGTTATGAAGCCCCGGTGTATTGTACGTTTTCAGTATTGTTATTACTGTATATTTCAATTTATAGTTATGCATTAATAACAACACTGATGAAAATCCTTGTGAGATTCGCTGTGATCATTTTTGCTGGTAGTTGCAAAATTAAATTAAATTAGCTACAACTTTTTTCTCCTAATGTGTGTACGTTGCAATCTGTTCACTTCAGAACAATAAGCAACCCAATGACCCAATGAGATGACGATGATGTATATGACGTGTAAATGAGGTGTAGTCTTGTACAGATCCAGGTGATCGTTCCTACGAGTGTATGGTTAATTGAACCCCAACCATCAAAGTACACCGGTAACCACCGTCTAATATTTAAATCCGTATGACAGTAACTACCTTTACTAGGATTTGAACCAGGAACCTTCGTCTCTAAAATCAGTTGTTAAACAACTGACTCACGGCGATGATTTTACCTCTAGACACACCCGGTGGGTAATTATTATTAATTTTAATTCCTAATAAGTGTACGTTGCATTGTTCAATTCAGAACAATAAGCAACCTCATGACCCAATGAGATGAGGATGATGTGTAGGACTTGTAAATGAGGTGTAGTCTTGTACAGATCCAGGTCGACCATTCCTGAGAGAGTATGGTTGATTGAACCCCAACCATCAAAGTACACCGGCAACCACTGTCTAGTATTCAAATCCGTATAAAAATATACTGTGGACAATTGTAACTGGCACAACTCTTGCTCTACGTGTACACACGGTTCCGCATAAAGTATATTCATAACCTATTCTTTCAACAAGGTCTACAAATTTTAATGTACGCAAAAGCCTACAATCTTATTTCAATGTACAAACACAAATAATCTTTTCGTTTTAAAATATGGAGTTAATTTGTCCCAGTAAAAATTTAAATTATAAATTACGAGAACTAAACTGCAAAAACTCACTAAACAATACTCTTCAGACGCACGCAACTAATTAAACAAATTGATCTGAATATATTATAATGAACAGAAAATCATATACGAAAACAAAATATTATTAACATCATTATGTCGGACAGATTATTATTAAGAACAACAGTGAAAACAAAGCGTAGTGATCGTGCGTAAGTCGCACATTACAGCAGCGATTGTATACTTTTGTGACTGTACCGTCGTTGCATAGCGAGGGGCGAAGAGTGAAGTAGATAAACACCGAAGCTGCTTGTGCCAATTCGAATTGTCCAAGGTTTAACTACCTTTACTAGGATTTGAACCAGGAACCTTCATCTCCAAAATCAGTTGTTAAACAGCTGACTCGCGGCGACGACTTTACTTCTAGGCCAATCCGGTGGGACAAATTGTTCTAATGATAAAAACACCGGGTTGGTCTAGAGGTAAAGTCGTCGCCAAAATCAGCTGTTTAACAGCTGATTTTCAAAGACGGAGGTTCCTGGTTCATATCCTAGTAAAGGTAGTTACTTTTATACGGATTTGAATGCTAGACAGTGGTTACCGGTGTACTTTAATGGTTGGGGTTCAATTAACCATACTCTCTCAGGAATGGTCGGCCTGAGTCTGTACAAGACTACACCTCATTTACACGTCATACATATCATCCTCATCTCATTGGGTCATGGGGTTGCTTATTGTTCTCAATTGAACAGATTGCAACGTACACATATTAGAAATTTAAAAAAAACTACCTTTACTAGGATTTGAACCAGGAACCTTCGTCTCCAAAATCAGCTGTTAAACAGCTGACTCGCGGCGACGACTTTACCTCTAGGCCAACCCGGTGGGTCAAATTTGTTCTAATGATAAAAAACCACAGAAGCTACTAAGGTCAAGTACGATCAATAACCTAGAGTGAATTGTCACTGAACTTTTTCATTGTAAAATAAAGTTATTACAATATTATATTAGGTAAACATATTTATTATTTTATCACATTATTAAAAATAAATAAAATTCATAACGGTATGATTAAAAAACTTTATTTAACACGAATTTAAGTAAAAATAAAAACAAATACAAAAACACTCTAGATGATGAAGTAGTTTTAACAGTTGTACAATAATCATAGAAGAACTTGTTATTTGTCTTTTATTCGATGCATTTTATTTCATAACTACATAAAATGAAAATGAAAAAATGAAATAAAAAATCCATTTTTATGTACTTCATCATAGGAAAGTAAACATCGAAGAAAGGTTTACATAGTAATAAAACTAAACTAAAAATATATGTATAAAAAGATCTTAAATCGCGTGACTTTAACTTTAAAAAACAGAAGAGTTGATACATCGTGACTTATTGTGGATTAATTTATTTTAAGTTCAGAAATAATTTCGTGCAATTGCAAATTCATTTAAAAACTCATTGTTTTCCGCGTGTTCATTACTTGGATAGGTAATTTAATGAATTAAATTTGAATTTGGAATGACAATATTTTTTCTAGTTTTTTTTGTAGTAAAACGTATAATTATAACACATTATATTTAAAAGTATTATAAAAAAAAATTATATTTAAAAGTATTATCGAAGAAATCTGGTGTGAAACACACAACTTTCTCTTGCCAATGTAAATAATTAACGATATAACCTAACACTAATAATGAATCATTATAAATAAACAAAAACCTGACTAAACAAACATAACCTAATTTTAATCATGAGTGAATAATCCAAAATTAAAACCAACCTTAGTTTGGCTTAATAATACTGAGAATCACTCTTCAACGCTGAACTAGGGTCTGTTAAAAAAAATGTTTAAAACAAAAGTTAAATCTTTTAATTTACCATAATTAAAATTAATTCCGAACCAAATTCAGAAGACAACTAATTACGGACTTTAATAACTTCCATGAAGATCAAAAACAGAACACCGGGTGAAAAGAAGAAAGGAGAGAAACCTACAGTGAGCGAATGCTGAGAATGTGGACTGTGAAAAAAGCTTCCAGAACTGTGGAACGTCGTCTCACGTAGTCTAAAATTGGCCAAATACGAGGAAACATTTATAACCAGAGTAAAAATATAATTTGGGAATTTCAGGGGAAAATAATACAACCAAATACCAGCGACAAGGAAGCGAACAACAAAAGACGTGGAAAGATGGTCGTTGCTCTCCGAAAAACTCACCATTAATTTGTATCAGAAGAAACCACTCTCAAGACAAGTCAAGATTAGACGTTATAATTCTGTAATAAAACCTGTGTCAGTACTCGAGAACCAGAGAAGAAAAGCAGAGAAATTTGAGAGAAAGTTTTCCGCAATGTAATGGGTCCGAAGATAGTAGTTGGGCCATGTAGGTTACAAAGTCCAGAAGAACTGTAGTCTACAAGGAAAATGAACGATTAATGAAAACTATTATAAAAAGAATACTAAAATTTTACGGACACCTCTGTACAATGGATACAACCAGTTGTCAAAATATATTTTTAATACACTAAACAATAAACTTAAGGTGTTGGATAAATGGTATAAAGAAGTCAGAAGGGACATTGAGAAAACCGAGAAAATTTTATGAACCGAATCAAATTCAGAAGACAACTAATTCCGGACTTTAATAACTTCCATGAAGAGCAAATACAGAACACCGGGTGAAAAGAAGAAAGGAGAGAAACCTACAGTGAGCGAATTCTGAGAATGTGGGCTGTGAAAAGAGCTTCCAGAAACGTGTAGTCATCTCACTTGGTCTAAAATTAGCCAAATTCGAGGAAAAAATTATAACCAGGGTAAAAAATAATTTTGGAATTCAGGGGAAAATAATACAACCAAATACCAGCGACAAGGAAGAGGACCTGCCCATAACAGACAGGTGGAGTGTCAAATTATTTACACTCAATCTGTTCATTGCAGGGCTAAAATAAATAGTTCTGTTTCTTATTACATGGTCACCCAATTAAATGACTGAATCATTTAAGAACAGAAGAGGTAGAGGTGTAAAAGACACTAATCAGAGTTATCTCCTCTGAAAGTAATGAATTTCATTATACAGCCAGACTCTGTGGTGAATGAAGTGAAGGTGTCATTTGCAGAGTGGAAAATATGTGCTTTTCAGAGGGCCCGGCATGCTGATAAGCTTACTTTTCCATTCAGTGTGGAAGGCAATGGTAAACCATCTGACTCTTCATTTTACTTAGTAAAACCTCTACAGGTTCAAACCAGCCTTTCGGCTGATGACCTAAACAACAACAAGGAAGCGGACAAGAAAAGACGTGGAAAGATGGCCGTTGCTCTCCGAGGAACTCACCATATAAGAAGAAAAAGAACACTCTCACAAGTCAAGATTAAACATTATAATACTGTGATAAAAGTTGTGTGTCTACGCGAGTGAGTACCTTAGTAGGATATCGAAACCGGGACTTTCAGAGTCGAGTAGACTACTGTAAATGTTTTACACAAGACATCTAACCTAAATCCAAAAACAAATTCAATATCAGACAAATCAAGTTAAATTCAGATATTTCTATAATATAGATTTTATCTTATTTTTCTGATTTTTTACCTTCTGTACTTGACATGATATGTTGAGACATTCTTTTCACGTGATAAGTTAGAGAAATTCCTTTCTCTTACTCGTTTTAACCATCAGAATTTTCTCGGTCAGTTCAGTAAATAATCTTTAAGTTCTTTTGTCACTTGTTCAAATGTCAGTTTGTTTTTTTCTTATATTTTTTCTTTAATTTTTACTTTCTCTTGCCTATATGAATATATAGAAAGAAAAGTATGGTTTTCATGTCGATTTATCGATATCGAGTTTTCACCGGATCTACGCGTTTTCAGACCCCCTGAACCCAAAAAACATGTTTTTAGCGATTGGTCTGTGTGTTTGTGTGTGAACAGAATATCTCAAGAACGGAACATCGTACGAACTTGAAACTTGAAACTTGAAACTTAAGTTAGACACCACTGCCGGACCCGACACAAACATTTTCATCAAAATCGGTCAACCGGAAGTAGTAGTTTATTCGTGTAATTATTTACTTTTTTCTGATTTTCTCAAAAACGGGTCCTACGACTGTTTTTAAAATCGTTTGGTTTACTAAATTTTTTATCCTCTACGAGATAGGGTAGGCGCCATGTTTGCTGAAATTCTTGGTGAGGCTGTTTTCACGTAAGAAATTGTTTTTTTTTTTAAGATTGCGCCTTTAATTATGCATTTCAGCACAAAAATGTATAGAACAAAAGTTGTAGAAAATTGAAAATCCTACAATTTTTATTACAAACATTTTTTTGTATAACGCTTAGTTTAGCGGTAATTAGCGATTTTCTGTTTTCTTTCTCACGAAAACGTGTGAAATATCGGTTTTTTTAAGATTTCGGCATTAGTATGCATTTTACGACAAAAGTGTATATAATTAAATTTATAGGAAATTAAATTATCTACAACTTTTGTTTGGAGCATTTTTCTCCACAGAGCCTAGTTTAGCGTGAAAGAGTGATTTCCCGTATTTCAATTTCAAACTGAGGTTGATTTTCATTTTGCGTCTTTCACTCATGATTAAAATTAGTTTAAGTTTTTTGAGGTGAGTTTTTTGTTTATTTCTAATGTTTTATTACTAATGTTTGGTTATACTGGTCATTATTTGCATTGGCAAGAGAAAGTTGTGTGAGTGTTTCACACCAGATTTTTTTCTTTTCCTTTACTTGCGAGTACTTTCGCGGTGTACACCGTTTCATCAGGTAATATCACAAAAGCTTCCAAATTATTATGTAGAATGGATCTTCGCTTGTTATAGTCTGAATTCAAACTTTGGATGGGGGTGTTTTGATTTAGTTTTTTTGGGGTGTATTTAGTTTTCTCGAAGCATGTAACCAGGTTAAGAAAATTATTTATCTAGATTTTTAAAATAAAACATATTTTCTCCAAAAATTCACATTTCCCTGTTTTTTTGAGGTTCAATATTAAACTACCTTTGTACTTATGCCTAATTTCTTATAAGATCTGAACTATTAAAATATTTCAAAGTATTTTCAACACATTTGTTGAATTACGTAATAATGAGCAGTTAAGTTTAGCCATTTAATTCAGGGTTCAATGGCACTCGTGTCAATAGATCGAAATTCAATTCCTGACCATCCCTAGTGTACTCATATTAACCGAGTGGACAGTTCACATCCCACGGGTGTCGGCTTCCAGTATCAACTCAACTCTGTATTACTGAAAATGTAAGTGTGATATCTGGACAAAATTTAAGCAAAGTTTTCATAAACAGTAAAACCTACTGTCTTTTCTTGTATCTATAAAAAAATTTCATTTTAATTCTAAACAAAGTAATTTATGAATGTTATATACAACTTTACTTTAAAATGAGTTAACAAGTTTTAATGCGGATTTATCTGTACGTATTAAAATACCATATTTTTTTTTGAATTTCGTCGTAAAATATCTAACGGATAAAACTTCACATGTTTTTATGTACTGATTTTTACTTTCTCTTGCCTATATGAATATATAGGAAGGAAAGTATTGTTTTCATGTCGATTTTTCGAAATCGAGTTTTCACCGGATCTATACTTTTTCAGATCCCCTGAACCCAAAAAACATGTTTTTAGCGATTGGTCTGTGTGTGTGTGTGTGTGTGTGTGTGTGTGTGTGTGTGTGTGTGTGTGTGTGTGTGTGTGTGTGTGTGTGTGTGTGTGTGTGCGTGTGTGTGTGTGTGTGTGTGTACAAAATATCTCAAGAACGGAACATAGTACGAACTTGAAACTTGAAACTTAAGTTACATACCACTACCGGACCCGACACAAACATTTTCATCAAAATTGGTCAACCGAAAGTAGTAGTTTATTCGAATAATTTTTCACTTTTTTGCAATTTTCTCAAAAACTGGTCCTACGATTTTTTTAAAAATCGCCTGGTTTACTCATTTTTTTATGCTCTACAAGATAGGGTAGGTGCCATGTTTTCTGAAATTCTCGGTGAAGCTGTTTTCACGTAAAGAAATAGTTTTTTTAAGATTACGGCTTTAATATAAATTTTAGCGCAAAACTTTATATAATCGATTGTCTATGGCTCTGCAAAAAGCGGTATAAACGGAAATGAAACAGCGGACACGGTCGCCAAAGAGGCGTTAAAGACGCCACTGAGAGATAACCATCTCTCATCTCATACAGATTTCAGGAGACATTTGCACAACCAAATCAAACAACACTGGAACCAAATCTGGTCTCGACATCCTCCAACGAAACTTCACCACATCAGGAAAAACATTTTTGAAAACCCTCAGCCTCACTTGGAGCTTCGAAGGCATCAAGTTCTACTTACGCGGCTACGTATTGGACACTCTACGCTTACGCACAAACACTTACTGAAGAAAGAAGAACCACAAATTTGTACACATTGCAACACGCCACTTACAATCAAACACATCATCACAGACTGCCAAACCACACAATTCACACGAACAGTATTCAAAATTAACAACATTTTAGCACTTAATTTAGTAGACAAAGTAGCGATTCAGAACACAATAAACTTTTTAAAATTTAACAAAATTTCAGATTTAGTATAGTTGTAAAATCACATTCGTTTTTTTTTCATTGTATCATTCTATTTTTTAGTTATTATTTCTCTGTTTTAATTGAACTTAACTAATTTTTCATTACGTATTTATATAATGTATCATGTGAATAATATAATGTTATTATAATGTAACGTGGTCGCTAATGACGTCGTAGTCGATGCGACCTTAAATAAATATATATAAAAAAAAAAGTTATAGAGAATTTAAAAACCTACAACTCTTAATTCAAACATTTTTTTATAACGCTTAGTTTAGCAGTAATTAGTGATTTTCTGTTTTTTACTCACGAAAACGTGTGAAAAATCTATTTTTTTAAGATTTCGGCCTTAGTATGCATTTTACGACAAAAGTGTATATAATTAATTTTATAGGAAATAAAAAGATCTACAACTTTTATAAAAAGCATTTTTCTCTACAGAGCCTAGTTTAGTGTGAACGAGTGATTCCGTATTTTTAAGCCGAACTGAGTTCGATTTTCATTTTGCGTCTTTCAGTCGTGATTAAAATAAGGTTATATTTTTAGAGGTTAGTTTTTTGTTTATTTCTAATGTTTTATTACTAATGTTAGGTTATATTGTTAATTATTTTTGCATTGGCAAGAGAAAGTTATGTGAGTGTTTCACACCAGATTTTTTTTTATGTAATGACGAGATGAACCCGGGACTCAGTGTGGGTAATGCGCTGCTGCCAGCGTAGTACGTACATTTCTAAAAACATGCAACTTTGTATTATAAATAGTTTATTTTTTGCTTCTTCTTACAACACTTAATAACATTTAAAATAACATTCCGTTCCGCACTTCGAACTGTTTTACTCTGCTTTCGAACGGTCGACATGATAAACTTACAATACACGGATAGATAAAACTAATTTATAACAACACTACAGAATAATGAATAAAATGTGAAAAATTAAAATGAAAAGAAACGGAATGAGTTTTTACAAATTAAAATACTTTTATTTATAAATTTTGCCTAAAACGTAAAAACAGAATAGCCAAATCAAAATAATATTTCCTGTACCACTCGTCGCGTAATAAAACAAGGACTGTGTATTCCAATGAACTACCAGTGTCAGTATGTTTTTAGGATTGTAATAGAGAAACTGGGCATGAGCAGTAGATTGTTCCCCTCTTACACTTCGTCTGAAACAAAGTTCATTTTGTGACTAACCATCAGTAATTACATTGTACAGATTTTTGTCTTTATGATAAAAGACTACCTACCTTAAAAACAATTTTTCTGTATGGCAAATTAGTTGAAAATCTTTTTGTGCTTGAATAGCAGGTATCCTTTTCATTAAATCCAGAACAAAATTTACTTTAAAATTGTACGTTTATACTCTATAGATATTTTTAGGTTGAAAAGCAGCCACCAGAAATCATAACGTGGATTTACTTTGGACAATTTACATAAGATTGGCGTCAAATCGCAGAAAATATACGAATTTAAAACTCCATTCATTTTTATCGTATTTACATTAAATTCAAACTTAAAAGACATTTTCTCTAACAATAGAAAATATCAAAAAAGAAATAAAATACTTTTTCAATGTTTATCTTTAATATGGATCCACCGGGTTGGTCAAGAGGTAAAGCCGTCGCCACAAATCAGATGTTTAACAGCTTATTTTCGGAGACGAAGGTTCCTGATTCAAATCCTCGTAAATGTAATTACTTATATACGGATTTGAATACTAATATGATTTTCACGGTTGATGAGCTCTGCTGTTCCACACGTTTAGACCAATCAGAACGTTTGCCAGCGTTGTCAGATTGTACCTGACAAACATTACGCGCGCATGCGTATAAGAACCGCAATAGTTCACTCTCGTCTTGCATTTCGTACTGAACACATCAATTATAGAGCGCGTTAAAATGCAATACTTTACAATATAATCAGCTGAATATATGTTTATAGGTTATTATTGTTATTGAAAGACCATAAAAATGACTGATGAAATATTTAACAGAGCTACAAGAGCAAGTATTGGCAACATTTCTGGCAAGTTATTGGCTAGCTGTAAAGTGGGTAGGGGGCAATGCAAACGTTCAGAGCTAATCAGCCTTGAAAAATAGTATAGACAGTGGTTACCGGTGTATTTTAATGGTTACGGTTCAATTAACCATACCTCTCAGGAATGGTCGGCCTGAATCTGTACATGACTACACCTCATTTATATTTCATACACATCATCCTCATCTAATTGGGTCGTGGGGTTGCTTAGTGTTCTTAAATTGAACAAATTGAAACGTATATACACACATTAACTAATAGTATTTTAACCAAAAATGACGTTTAGATTGTAAAAATAAATATTCATTTTTGTTGATTCAGCTTGCGGTCGTATTTCTAACACTCTACTCCGCCTCATCACTTTTTTCAAAAGTTGTCCTGCTTTAGGGCGAAAAATAATTGGTCACAATGTTGACACAAAACAATGTAAAATTTTTAAAAAAATATTTTATATCCAGAGGTTACATAACACCGTAAAGATTTATCGTAAATTTTTATTTTTACTTTCTCTTCCCTGTATGAATATATATAGGGTGATTCAAAAAGAGCGCCGGTTTTGATATATCAAATTAAGAGATTTATTTTATTGAAAAACTGAAAATAAATACATCAACAAGTTCATCTTACCTTCCGATTTCATGTACGAAAAATGATGTCATGCATGTGTCCTCCTCTACTGCGCTGGCACGCATCAACTCTGTCCATGAAATTGGATATTACTGCACGACAAGTTTCGACTTCCATTTGCCCGATAACCCGTCGAATTTCCTCCTTCAAGTCATTGATGTTTCGGGGTTTATTGGCATACAACAATGACTTCAGATGACCCAAAAGATGAAAGTCACAAGGCGTCAAGTCACACGACCTTGGTGGCCATTGACGGTCGGAATTACGAGAAATGATGCGATCCTGGAACCGTTCACGGAGCAACAACATTGTTTCTCGTGCAGCGTGACAGGTGGCACCATCCTGCTGAAACCACAACTCGTCAATGTCCATTCCATCCAAATGACGCCACAAAAACTCCCTAATCATCGTACGGTATCGGTCTCCATTTACTGTCACGGCTTGTACTTCTTGATTTTCAAAAAAGTAAGGGCCGATGACACCGCCCGACCAAAAGCCGCACCAAACTGTCACTCGCTGTGCATACATTTCCCTTTCATTAACCATGCGAGGGTTTTCTAAACCCCACATACGGCAGTTCTGTTAATTAACAAAACCGTTTAAGTTGAAGTGCGCCTCATCACTGAAAATGATTTTGTTTGCGAAGGTGTCATCATCCTGCCGTATTCTCAATACCCAGTCAAAAAACTGTCGTCTCTTCTGGTGGTCTGCCACTTTCAAATGTTGCGTCAACTGAATTTTATACGGGTGATATTGGAGATCGTACCGAAGAATTCTCCGTACAGAAGAACATCGTAAACCCAATTGTTGAGAACGGCGACGTATTGATTTTGCTGGGCTAACAGCCACACTGTCACGAACCAACGCAACGTTCTGCTCAGTTCGGCCAGAACGACGACGACCAGAACTTTTAAGGTCGACTGTTGAACCCGTCTCAAAAAACTTTTTCATGAGCCTGCGAACTGTTGATTCATTCGGTGCTTCATTACGTCCTAGAGTACCGGGAAGTCGCCTGACAGTAGCCGCATAACTCTCTCCACTCTGGTAAAATGTTTTGACGATTAACACTCGTTGTGCAATAGTAAACTTCTCCATGGTTAGACACAGACTGCGAGAGTACTACACTGCGAACAAGAGAAACTACAACTGAATCGTCAATCGGAATGTTCTCCGAAATAGAAATGAGGTCTAACAATGTTGCCAACCGATAAACAAAAATTTACCAGCCGTTTAAAAACCGGCGCTCTTTTTGAATCACCCGTTAGCTAGGAAGGAAAGTATTGTTTCCATGTCGATTTTTTGAAATTGAGTTTTTACCGGTTATACACGTTTTCAGACTCCCCGAACCCAAAGAAAAACATATTTTTAACGATTGGTTGTGTGCGTGTGCGTGTGTGCGTGTGTGAACAAAATATCTCAAGAACGGTTATTGTACGAAGTTGAAAGTTGAATTTTAAGTTAGGTATTACTCGAGGACCGAACACGAACATTTTATCAGAATCGGCCAACCCGGAAGTAGTAGTTTATTCCTGTTATTTTTCATTTTTTTGCGATTTACTCAAAAATGGTTTCTACGATACTTTTTTAAAAATCGCCTCATTTTCTACATTTTTAATACTTTACATGATAGGGTAGGCGCCATGTATGCTGAAATTCTTGGAAAGGCTGTATTCTCTTAGAAAACTGAAATAAAACCTTTTAAGATTTTAGGTTTTGTTTATTTTACCTGGAGGTCCATTTACAGTGAAATGGTCTTTAAAGAACACCCTAGGAAAAATTAGGAGAGGTGGAATAGTGTTTCCAACAGCATTCCCTGCGAAAACTACTGTAACGGTTTCTCCCCTTTCTGCAGATGTTACTCTGCCAACTTGTTTTTTTCCTCTTAAAGCAACCACTTTATTTGGTCGATGTACTGTGGTTATGCCTGTTTCGTCGACGTTCCAAATATTGTGACACTTTATTTCAAAACGACTTACCACGGATTTCAAATTAGTGAAAAATATTCCTACACTATGTTTATTGAAACTTGATGTTCGCGCTAAACTAGTTGCTTCAGCTTCTCTCAGTGACAAAGTGGGATGACGGTGCATGAAACCGGTGAACCAATCTTTAGAAGCCATACTGCTGACATTCCAGTTTTCAGGAAAAGTTACATTATTTGCAACTGCATATTCGTAAGCCAAGACACGAATATTTTTAGGCGATAAACCATAATAAATATCGGAACAATGTAAAATATAAGAAGTTAACTTTTCTTCTTGCTCTAATGTAAAAACGAGCCTCGGCTTAACATATCCTACTGTCCGGGAATCAGAGGGCTTCTTTATGTATCTTCTCAGTGTGTTAAAATCTACTTTAAACATTTTAGCAGCATTTCTGAGTGACACGCCTTTCGCAACCTCTGTAGCAGCATTTTCGAATGCTTCCTGTGGTGCATTTCCCCTGTTTGTTTTTCTTGTGTATGTACGGACCATGACGAGCCTAAAATGAAATAAAACGTAATGTTTTACAAACATGGGGTAAGTTGATACACTGTATCAACATGCCCCTTTTGTTCTGTATCAACTTGCCCCTCGTGTCGCCATAGCGATTAGATCGACAATTTACATTAATAAAACTTCCAATAGTTTAAATGAATAGATAATCTTAAAGACGAAAGTTTATAAATACTATAAGCAAATGAACTTACTGTGAATCCAAGTATAGCTGTTATTAGAGACAGTCAAACGGCGATGAAAAATATTACTTTCCACATTCATAAACACAAAAGTAAAGAATGTGACCTTCCTGCATACAGCACAGCACTCAAAATACATGAACACATGGTATAGAACCTAGGGAGAGGTGTGTATAGATTCAGAGGTGCTGCGGCCAGCAGACACGTGAAAAATTACATTGTATCAACATGCCCCCGTATCAACTTGCCCCGCTCTCCCTATTCGTTTTTTTTTATTAGGTTATCTTCCCAGAGCAGACAGGTGGAGTGTCAAATTATTTACACCCAATCTGTTCATTGCAGGGCTAAAATAAATAGTTCTGTTTCTTATTACATGGTCAGCCAATTAAATTACTGAATCATTTAAGTACAGAAGAGGTAGAGGTGTAAAAGACACTAATCAGAGTTATCTCTTCTGAAAATAATGAATTTCATTATACAGCCAGATCCTGTGGTGAATGAAGTGAAGGTGTCATTTGCAGAGTGGAAAATATGTGCTTTTTAGAGGGCCCGGCATGCTGATAAGCATACTTTTCCACTCAGTGAGGAAGGCATTGGTAAACCACCTCACTCCTTGTTTTACTTAGTAAAACCTCTGCAGGTTCAAACCAGCCTTTCGGCTGATGACCTAAACAACAACAACAACATTAGGTTATATTGTTAATTATTTGCATTGGCAAGAGAAAGTCGTGTGAGTGTTTCGCACCAGATTTTTTAATATTTTTGTATGATTGTAGTAGTTATATTATCAGTTACATTGGTAAATCGAAGTATTATGTTGATAGCCGAATCAAATGTAAGTCTTTTAAAAAGTGTGGAAGGTGCAACCGCATCTACTCACTCACTCACTTCATTCTAAATTCAACTCTCTCTCTAAAATAACGCACCGTAGGCCAAAGTGAATAAATTGTTACAATTCGTCGGTATCAAAAATACACCCACCTTCATTCGAACGAATGCCTCTTCTCTTTATGCGTTACCTACATTTAAGTGAATAGAGCTTTCAAAGAGGTTCTACGATTGATTTCTGTAAAAGAAATGAACCGCTTTCCTCCTTCCATTTCTGTGAAAATATCTTGCACAAAAAATATATAGGACTTCATGTACATCTACATAGACACTCAGTTTACACTATAGTCGAATATAACCTACATAAAATTCACAATTTAAATTTATATCACAATTTAATTAATTTATTTAAATTTATAGAAATACTGCAGCGCTTTCAATCAAAATGCCTGACACTGATCACTGCAGCCCCATGGTACGTAACAAATGATATACTACACAATGACCTAAACCTGCCCTTCATAAAAGAAGAAATTAAACAACATAGCGAAAAACATTTACAAAAACTGGAAGACCATCAGAATCCATTAGCGATTAGGCTCCTTGACAACAGCGAAGATACTCACAGACTGAAACGCTTTAAACCATTGGACTTACCTCTACGATTTTGTTAGTCATTTAACTTTAATTTTTTTATTTTATTTTTTATCTTTTCTACTTCAACTCCTAATCATCAGCATCTCATAATTGGCGACGTTTTCATCTCTACCATCGTCATTGTCATCTCCAACTTCAACTCTTTGTGTTTCGGGATGTTGATTCACGGTTTATCAAGTTTGATTTTGTATAGATATAAATAGGCTATATATTTTTTTTTGTTTCTTCACCGTTTGGTCTTTTTCAAACACACTACTGAGTGTCGTTTGTGTTTTAATTCTAAGGACATTACTCAGATTTTCTCATATTTGCTTAAAGTTATTGTATTTATTAACTGATTGCAAAAGAAAACTATACTGTTACAACAAAAAAAAATTAAAAAAAATGTATATCCTCATTACTTGCCCGTAACAGACAAGTGGTGTGTCAAATTATTTGCACTCAATCTGTTAGTTGCAGGGCTAAAATAAATAGTTCTGTTTCTTATCACATAGTCAGCCAACTAAATGACTGAATAATTTAAGAACAGAAGAGGTAGAGGTGTTAAAGACACTAATCAGAGTTATCTCCTCTGGAAGTAATGAATTTCATTATACAGCCAGACCCTGTGGTGAATGAAGTGAAGGTTTCATTTACAGAGTGGAAAATATGTGCTTTTCAGAAGGCCCGGCATGCTGATAAGCATACTTATTCAATCAGTGAGGAAGGCAATTGTAAACCACCTCACTCCTCGATTTATTTAGTAAAACCTATACAGGTTCAAACCAGCCTTTCGGCTGATGACCTAAACAATCCTCATTATATAAGGTAAGACTTTAAAATGGTTTTAACTGAAAAAATTCGATTTTCGGTTTTTTACGATTTTCAATTGTTTAGACCTAGTTCAACCACAAACATTTAAATTACGTGAAAAAATAGTATTTTAATTAAAAAATTAAGTTTTTAGGATATTAACCCAGAAAAATTATCGTGTCACCAAGAACAAATATTTTTCATAATTTTATACGGATCGTGTTAGAGCAAAGGGAATTTTAGTACTTTAAAAATCTGGTGTGAAACACTCACACAACTTTCTCTTGCCAATGCAAATAATTAACAATAAACCTAACATTAGTATTAAAACATTAGAAATGAACAAAAACTAACCTCAAAAACATAACCTTATTTTAATCATGAGTGAATGACGCAAAATGACAATCGAACTCAGTTTGGCTTAAAAATACGGAAAATCACGCTTTCACGCTAAACTAGGCTCTGTAGAGAAAAATGCTCTAAACAAAAGTTGTAGATCTTTTAATTTTCTATAAATTAATTTATATACACTTTTGTCGTAAAATGCATACTAAGACCGAAATGTTAAAAAAATCGATTTTTCTCACGTTTTCGTGAGAAAAAAACAGAAAATCGCAAATTACCGCTAAACTAAGCGTTATACAAAAAAATGTTTGAAACAGAAGTTGTAGGGTTTTAAATTCTCTACAACTTTTATTATATAAGATTTTGCGCTAAAATTTATATTAAAGCCGTAATCTTAAAAAAAACAACGTTTTTACGTGAAAACAGCCTCACCGAGAATTTCAGCAAACATGGCGCCTACCCTATCTTGTAGAGAATAAAAAATTGAGTAAAATAGGCGATTTTAAAAAAAATCGTAGGACCAGTTTTTGAGAAAATCGCAAAAAACTGAAAAATTATACGAATAAACTACTACTTCCGGTTGACCGATTTTGATGAAAATGTTCGTGTCGCGTCCGGTAGTGGTATGTAACTTAAGTTTCAAGTTCGTACGATGTTCCGTTCTTGAGATATTCTGTTCACACACAGACACACACACACACACACGCACACACACACACACACACACACACACACACACACACGCGCGCGCGCGCGCGCGCACACACACACACACACACACACACACACACACACACAGACCAATCGCTAAAAACATGTTTTTTGGGTTCAGGGGGTCTGAAAACGTATAGATCCGGTGAAAACTCGATTTCGAAAAATCGACATGAAAACAATACTTTCCTTCCTATATATTCATATAGGCAAGAGAAAGTAAAAATATCTGCATTACAGTTTTTAATATTCTCAGCCATTGGTTCATCTTTCTAACCAACTGTTAATAAGAAATTCACTTGTGTTGTACATTTTGTTTTTGATTTGTGCCTTTTGTTTTCTCGTCTGTTCCCGCAAATTAAAATTTTTAACATTTACGTACATTTTTCTCGGAAACCATTATACCTACCAGTCTGAAATTTTTACCAGTTATTTATCTTGCAAATGCACATATTCTGGCATTTTTATGACTTCCTCAAATTCTGCAAAAGTTATTAATAGGTATGTGAAATACCGTAGAAAAAATTTGTAAAAATTTTACATTATTCGTTATTCGGTTTTTAACTTTATGGTTTAACAGATTAAATTGAAAAAATTTCAATAGCTAGAGAAACCCGAAATCTATAGGTAAGTAAAGTTTAATTTCCCTATTGTTTATGAATCCTGTGAAAATTGTACCTAAAAATAGAAAATTTAACATTGGCAGGGTACAAAGTAGTCTTCCCTTAATAGAATTTAAATTTTTCAAGTTAAAGCTTATTTTTATTGATGTAATCATGATTTTTTTGTTATTGACGTAATGATCCTCCCTCTTTCGTTGTGTTGTTGTCATCAGCCGAAAGGCTGGTTTGAACCTCTAAAGGTTTTACTAAGTAGAACGAGGAGTGAGGAAAAGTGGAAAAGTATGTTTATCAGTATGTTAGGCTCACTGAAAAGCACCTACGTTCCACCCTGCAAATAACACCTTCACATCATCCACCACAAGGTCTGACTGTATAATGATGAAATTCATTACTCTCAGAGGAGATAACTCTTGACTAGTGTCTTTTACACCTATACTTCTTCTGTTCTTAAATAAAGGGTGATTCAAAAAGAGCGCCGGTTTTTAAACGGCTGGTAAATTTTTGTTTATCGGTTGGCAACATTGTTAGACCTCATTTCTATTTCGGAGAAAATTCCGATTGACGATTCAGTTGTAGTTTCTCTTGTTCCCAGTGTAGTACTCTCGCAGTCTGTGTCTAACCATGGAGAAGTTTACTATTGCACAACGAGTGTTAACCGTCAAAACATTTTACCAGAGTGGAGAGAGTTATGCGGCTACTGTCAGGCGACTTTGCGGTACTCTAGGACGTAATGAAGCACCGAATGAATCAACAGTTCGCAGGCTCATGAAAAAGTTTTTTGAGACGGGTTCAACAGTCGACCTTAAAAGTTCTGGACGTCGTCGTTCTGGCCGAACTGAGCAGAACGTTGCGTTGGTTCGTGACAGTGTGGCTGTTAGCCCAGCAAAATCAATACGTCGCCGTTCTCAACAATTGGGTTTACGATGTTCTTCTGTACGGAGAATTCTTCGGTACGATCTCCAATATCACCCGTATAAAATTCAGTTGACGCTACATTTGAAAGTGGCAGACCACCAGAAGAGACGACAGTTTGTTGACTGGGTATTGAGAAAACGGCAGGATGATGACACCTTCGCAAACAAAATTGACGCCTTGTGACTTTCATCTTTGGGGTCATCTGAAGTCATTGGTGTATGCCAATAAACCCCGAAACATCAATGACTTGAAGGAGGAAATTCGACGGGTTATCGGGTAAATGGAAGTCGAAACTTGTCGTGGAGTAATATCCAATTTCGTGGACAGAGTTGATGCGTGCCAGCGCAGTAGAGGAGGACACATGCATGACATCATTTTTCATACATGAAATCGGAAGGTAAGATGAACTTGTTGATGTATTTATTTTCAGTTTTTCAATAAAATAAATCTCTTAATTTGATATATCAAAACCGGCGCTCTTTTTGAATCACCCTATACTTCAGTCATATAATTTACTGACCATGTGATAAGAAACATAAATTTCTTTTGTTACCCTCAATAATGCATATAACCTGTTTACATAAGAAGCTTTTCAACATTGAAATATTTTTACTTTCTCTTGCCTATATGAATATATAGCAAGGAAAGTATTGTTTTCATGTCGATTTTTCGAAATCGAGTTTTCACTCGACTTAAGTTAGACACCACTACCGAACCCGTCACGAACATTTTTATCAAAATTGGTACACCGGAGGTAGTAGTTTATTCGTGTCATTTTTCACTTTTTTGCGATTTTCTCAGAAATGTGTCTTCTTACGATTTTTTTAAAAATCGCCTGGTATCCTAAATCTTTTATGCTCTACAAGATAGGGTAGGCGCCATGTTTGCTGAAATTCTTGGTGAGGCTGTTTTCACGTAAAAATCTTGTTTTTTTAAGATTGCGGCTTTAATATGCATTTTAGCGCAAAAATTTATCTAGTAAACGTTGTAGAGAATTTAAAACCTACAACTTTTATTTCAAACATTTTCTTGTATAACGTTTAGTTTAGCGGTAATTAGCGATTTTCTGTTTTTTCTCACGAAAACATGTAAAAAATTGATTTTTTTAAGATTTCGGCATTTTACGACAAAAAAATGTAGTCAACTTTATAGGAAATTAAAAGACCTACAACTTTTATTCATAGCATTTTTCTCTACAGAGCCTAGTTTATCGTGAAAGAGTGATTTTCCGTATTTTAAAAGCCAAACTGAGGTCGATTTTCATTTTGCGTCTTTCAATCATGATAAAAATTAGGTTATGTTTTTTGAAATTAGTTTTTTGTTTATTTCTAATATTTTATTACTAATATTAGGTTATATTCTTCATTATTTACATTGGCAAGAGAAAGTCGTGTGTGTTTCACACAAGATTTTTTTTTTTTTAAACTGGTTGGGTAATTTTTGAGAACACCTCATACAAATAAGTAAACTACTTTTTTATAAGATTAGTACTGATAAATATATTTTAAAGTTGCAATCTGTG
Source organism: Catonia carolina (assembly GCA_035578175.1). Lineage (NCBI taxonomy): Eukaryota > Metazoa > Arthropoda > Insecta > Hemiptera > Achilidae > Catonia > Catonia carolina. Next base: position 74,455,275 of record JAQMRL010000004.1, read on the forward strand.
TAAATAAAACTAACAATAATACTAACAGTTTCATAAAACTTTTATGAAAGCATATTTTGGAAAGAAATTTTTAAGAGTATTTTTAGTAGGCTATAGCACAAAGTATAAATGAAGTTAATTTAATAATATTTAAATCTGAAGGAATACAGAGAAAGCTGTTCTCATTTCTGTTTTAATTAGTCGGTAAATAAGATATTCTTGCTTCACTTTCCCCAAGGTAATATTAATTCTCCAAAAATAGTAGTGCACTTAACATTTCTCAAATAAGATTAAACTCACTCTCCCACTCTCACTCTTTACACATTAACTTACTACGTACGCAATGTAAAAATAGAATTTAACTTTTACTAAGAAATTCATGAAATGGAGTTTATGTTTATTTTCTACACAGCGTTTTCCCTAAATTTATTACTTTCTTAACTCCATAACGTACAATTGTAATGTTTAAATTTTCCCGCGTTAAATTGTTGAAAATTTTAATTATTGTTAAATGTTAGTCGTAACTGTAATATTTTACGTTTACTTGTGTTTTTAATTGGATATATGTATAAGGAACTCGCCTATTGGTCAACCACGCGTAAATATAGGGCGTGGTGAACAAACAAATCCACGCCTTCCTCTTCATCTAACTATTTTTAATGAAATTAACGTTGTTCAATGTCATAATGTGGAGGTTTGTGGAGGTTTTGAGGAGAATGAACAAAGGTTTAGAGGTTCTACGTGAGGTGAAGAGCAGGAAACTGCAATATCTCGGCCACATCATGAGAGGTCCAAGATACAGGATTCTGCAGCTCATAATCCAGGGAAAAGTTGTAGGGAGAAGATCTATTGGAAGGAGGAGAATATCTTGGCTTAGGAACTTGAGAGAATGGTTTAATGTCGGGTCGTCTGATCTCTTCAGGGCTGTGGCTTCCAAAGTTAAAGTAGCAATGATGATAGCCAACCTCCGAAATGGAGATGGTACATGAAGAAGAAGAATGTCATAAGTTCACAATTATTTAAGTATTATAATGTAAATACTTTTAATACTAGACAGTGGTTACTGGTGTACGTTGAAGGTTGGGTTTGAATTAAAACTAATTGATTGAATTTTGATTGAAACTAATTGTTTGAATTTGAAATAAAATATCATATAATATCGATCTGTGAGCAAGAACTTGAGAAACTTTTCCAGGTCTTAAAATAACTGATTTTTTAGTTTTTAATTTTCGCTTTGCAACAGTTTAACTGTCTCTTTATGCTCATTTATTGAATTAATCGTATAAAGTTCAAATATTTACATTGTGTTAGTTAAAATATATAATTATAAAGTAGTTAGTTATAAAATAAAAAATATAATATCGCTATTATAATATAGCTACCAGTAGTAATTTAACTTAGTAATTGTATAGTAGTTATAAGTATTTAAGTGAATTAATGTTTTTGTTCTGTATACTCCTATGCGCGGACAGAACTCTTTGTAAGAAGAGTTTTTGCGTATAAGTATATTTAGTTTAAAATATTGTACATAGCTTAGTATAGTCATGAATTGTAATTTTAATGTAGCTATATTTTACTAAATAAAATAAATAAATAAAAAAAATTAATTAATTAACCATACTCTTTCAGGAATGGTCGGCCTGGATGTGTACAAGACTATACCCCATTTACACGTCATACACATCATTCTCATCTCACTGGGTTATAGGGTTGCTTATTGTTCTTAATTGAACAGATTGCAACGTACATATTATACATAAAAAAATAATAATATAATAAAAATCTTGGGAACAAATTATAAGGTTAAAAAACTTAGTTTACATTTCAGTAAGACAACCATAATAAAGGAAAGCTTTACGTACGCCTAATGGACAGAAAAAATTTAACTAAACAATAGTTATAGATACTGAAGTCATGAGATTGCCTTTTGCGTATGTATGGGCTGTTAAGAGGGGAAGTTCAATATTTGCAGTGCTGCCAACCTCAACAGTGAGACTTTACTCGTACATTTATCTACCGTACAGTTTCTACATACATTTTGTAAGTTGTGGTTTATTCCGAAAAAATATTTTCTTCATAAACCTAATAAGAAATAAGTAACGGGTGATTCAAAAAGAGCGCCGGTTTTTAAACGGCTGGTAAATTTTTGTTTATCGGTTGGCAACATTGTTAGACCTCATTTCTATTTCGGAGAACATTCCGATTGACGATTCAGTTGTAGTTTCTCTTGTTCACAGTGTAGTACTCTCGCAGTCTGTGTCTAACCATGGAGAAGTTTACTATTGCACAACGAGTGTTAATCGTCGAAACATTTTACCAGAGTGGAGAGAGTTATGCGGCTACTGCCAGGCGACTTCGCGGTACTCTAGGACGTAATGAAGCACCGAATGAATCAACAGTTCGCAGGCTCATGAAAAAGTTTTTTGAGACGGGTTCAACAGTCGACCTTAAAATTTCTGGACGTCGTCGTTCTGGCCGAACTGAGCAGAACGTTGCGTTGGTTCGTGACAGAGTGGCTGTTAGCCCAGCAAAATCAATACGTCGCCGTTCTCAACAATTGGGTTTACGATGTTCTTCTGTACGGAAAATTCTTCGGTACGATCTCCAATATCACCCGTATAAAATTCAGTTGCTGCACGAGAAACAATGTTGTTGCTCCGTGAACGGCTCCAGGATCGCATCATTTCTCGTAATTCCGACCATCAATGGCCACCAAGGTCGTGTGACTTGACGCCTTGTGACTTTCATCTTTGGGGTCATCTGAAGTCATTGGTGTATGCCAATAAACCCCGAAACATCAATGACTTGAAGGAGGAAATTCGACGGGTTATCGGGCAAATGGAAGTCGAAACTTGTCGTGCAGTAATATCCAATTTCATGGACAGAGTTGATGCGTGCCAGCGCAGTAGAGGAGGACACATGCATGACATCATTTTTCATACATAAAATCGGAAAGTAAGATGAACTTGTTGATGTATTTATTTTCAGTTTTTCAATAAAATAAATCTCTTAATTTGATATATCAAAACCGGCGCTCTTTTTGAATCACCCTATATTACCTGTAATATTGCCTGCAGCTTTATTACATGACTAGAAATGTTAGATTTACTGTAATTACGAATGAATCGCCTTCTTTACTATTGCTGTTACCGGAGTTTTCATAATCAGTCTCTCTAGTATCTACCTAACCGTTTTCTTTTTTTTACTAGGTGTCAACAAAACTCTTAAAGAATAGCTTCTTCACGTCCTTAATTTCCTTCTTTATTTGCCGAATTGTGGAAAGAGAAAAATCACAGTAGTTAGCCGCTCGCTCACGGTTTTTTTTTAAGAGGCACGGATAGGCATTTTTTTTTTAGCTTCAACTTCATAACATTTTATTACATTGCATATTAGATTTCGTTCAACACTGAACTACTAGATTAGATGGTTTATGCCGCGAAGAGAAGAAGTACGTCTGTAAATTATTGTAATAAACTTTTTGGTGAACAACTTCTGTTCTAGGTACAGAGATTTAATAAATGAAAAAGTATCGTAACAGACGGGTGGTGTTACATTATTTGCCCTAAATCTGTTAGTACTAGGGCTACAAAAAGCAGTTTTGTTTTTTATTACGTGGTCAGCCAATTATATGACTGAAGGATTAAAGAACAAAGAGGTAGAGGTAAGAGGTGTAAAAGACACTAATCAGAGTTTAATCTTTTGTGGTGAGACCCTGTGATGAATGAAGTGAAGGACTCAAGTGAAGTGCAAGGTGGAGAGTAGATACTTTTCAAAGGCCCTGGCATGTTGATAAGCATACTTTTCAACTCGGTGAGGAAGGCTATTGTAAACCACCTTATTCCTCGTATTACTTAGTAAAACCTCTAGAGGTCAAACCAGTCTTTCGTCTGATGATATAAACAACGACAAAGTATTTAAAAGAATAAAGGGACATTAACTAATTATGTTTCGGACAGTAGTACATACATTTATCAAGAATTTACTTCGGAATAGAACTTGGATCATTCTCCTTACTGGTCAAAACGGTATACACTGATAAATTCTTTTTTAAATTGACGACCAAGCTTTCTCGAATCAAAGTTAAGTAACCAGGACGGACACAATCTTTTAGAAAATGTAAAGAAAATGGAATCCAGAAATATAAAACTACAACGTTCATCCAAAGACAAGAAAAATTTCCCAAGAATGAAACTTGATACAGGAAACGTAAAAAGAAAAACAAAGAAAGAGAGAAAATCGAGAGAGAGAGAACGAAAGTGGAAAGTAAGATGAAACGTATAGAAGATATTAGGTCTTCCTTTGTGTTTTCCCAGAGGATTTTCCACTCTCTTATTTTGGTAGTATTTTAAAGGACATTCAATTCCCAGTTTAGTTCATAAACACTGCTACAATATGAGCAAATAATTCACACACACTCACACACAAATACTCACAATTACGTTCTAACACTACCGCCAATATATATTTAACACCTACCGGAAAAATATTTTCCTTTTCATTTTTCCTTCCGTAATTGGAAAACACAAATTTATGGCTTTTCCACAGTTTTCTATTTATAATCGGTCTTTCCTTTATCTATTTTTATTTACCTATAAATATTACTTCCTTTAAAAAATTAGGACAGTTTAAAATTAGTTGTTGTTAAGGTCAACAGCCGAAAGGCTGGTTTCAACCTCTAGAGGTTTTACTAAGTAAAAACGAGGAGTAAGGTGGTTTACCATTGCCTTCCTCACTGAGTTGAAATAGTATGCTTATCAGCATGCCAGTCCCTCCAAAAAGCACTTACTTTCCACCCTGCAAATGACAACTTCACTTCATTCACCACAGGGTCTGGCTGCATAGTGAAATTCATTACTCTCAGAGGAGATAACTCTGACTAGTGTCTTTTACACCTCTACCTCTTCTGTTCTTAAATAGTTCAGTCATAAAAGTGGCTGACTATGTGATAAGAAACAGAACTATTTATTTTAGCCCTGGACCAAACAGATAGAGTGCAATTAAAATAACACTCCACCTGCCCGTTTTGGGCAATTTAAAATTAGGAAATATATAAAATAAAAATATTTAATTGTATCATTATTTATTTTAAACTCAGTTAAATTCATCTGTAATGTAATGAACAAGTGTATGGGAAAGAAATAACAGACGGAAAACGAAGGATCCAGGAAATAAGTAAAGGTACTTGACTGGTTATTTTTACTTTCTCTTCCCTTGTACAATCTTTTTCCCTCGTATAGATCCAAAATTTTAGACCATGTGAGGTGATATTAGACGTTTATGGAAGCCCTTTTTGCTACCCATGTTCTCAGCATTCGCTTAGTGTAAGCTTTTCTTCTGTTCACCCGGTGTTCTGATTTTGTTCTTAATAGAACTCCTTAAAGTCCGTAATTAATTGTCATAATTATATGTCACGTGTCCAAATTAGACCTATATGTTGCCCTGTACGAAATGTAAGTAAGGAAAGTTATCTTTTCATGTCAATTTTTCTAAATGGAAATTTTACCGATTAATCTGTGTGTGTATGTAGTAAAAAAAATTTAAAAACGGAAAAACATACGCCTACACACCTGAAACTTAAAATATAAGTTAGGTACTACAATAGGATCTGATACAAACATTTTCATCAAAATCGGTTAACCGAAGTAGTAGTTTATTCGTCCAATTTTCTCAATAACCGCTTCTACGATTTTATTTTAAAATTGCCTCATTTACTACATTTTTTTATGCTCTTCAAGGAGCAATAAGAGGCTTGACTGTTAAAGTCGTGGGGTACTGGCTGTTCTCTCCTAGTAAAGTGAATTGTTTTTATAAATCGGCCTTAATATGCTTCTGAAGGCCAAAACATACATACTAGGTAATTAAAGGTATAGAAAATAAAAAATCTGGTGTGAAACACTCACCCAACTTTCTCTTCCCAATGCAAATAATTAACAATAAACATAACATTAGTAATAAAACATAAGAAATAAACAAAAAAAGTAACCTCAATAAACATAACCTAATTTTAATCATGAGTGAAAGACACAAAATGAAAAACAACCTCAGTTTGGCTTAAAAATACGGAAAATCACTTTTTCACGTTAAACTAGGCTCTGTAGAGAAAAATGCTCAAAATAAAAGTTGTAGATCTTCAAAGAAATCGATTTTTTACACGTTTTTGTGAGAAAAATACAGAAAATCGCTAATTACCGCTAAAGTTAGCGTTATACAAAAATAATTTTGAAGTAAAAGTTGTAGAATTTAAAATTCTCTACAACTTTTATCATATAAATGTTTGTGCTAAAATGCATAATAAAACCGTAATGTTAAAAAACAATGTTTACGTGAAAACAGCCTCACCAAGAATGGCGCCTACTTTATCTTATAGAGCATAAAAATTTAGTAAACCAGGCGATTTTTAAAAAAATCGTAGGACCAGTTTTTGAGATAATCGCAAAAACGTGAAAAATTACACGAATAAACTACTACTTCCGGTTGACCGATTTTAATGAAAATGTTCGTGTCGGGTCCAGTAGTGGTATGTAACTTATTTTTCAGGTTTCAAGTTCGTAAGATGTTCCGTTCTTGAGATATTTTGTATACACATACACACACAGACAAACACACAGGCCAATAGCTAAAAACATGTTTTCTGGGTTCAGGGGGGGTCTGAAAACGTGTAGATTCAGTGAAAACTAGATTTCGAAAAATCGACATGATAACAATACTTTCCTTCCTATATATTCATATAGGCAAAAGAAAGTAAAAAGAACCATTTTTATTTTATTTGGTTTATTTATTTACAATCTGTTATCAGAACAAAATTATCAAATTGTTAGTTAAATTTGTAGAATTAATCACTTGTACAGACTTGGTGCTCCTAGGTAGTGAGTTTTTTAGTTTAAAATTTAAATAAAAGATTTACAAAATGTAAGACCGAACTTTCAAATTGGCGCCAACTTAATTTTATTTATAAATAATTTGATTAAGTACTTCCATTGTATAAAATGACAAATAATGTTTAAGTGGATGACTTAAAAATCCACAGTAACATGTGTTAATGGGTTTAAACATTAAAGGAGAAAGAAGAAGCGTAGCTTTTAAAAGAGGGAGTTAAAAGGTTTCCTTGCTATAGTCTATTTAACAATATTTACTATACACAGCAATAACATAACGTTTCTCTGAAAATTACTTTTCCTTTTTCATAACAGAATTCATATAAAAAGTACTTGGTTTTCATTAAGTTTTATAATTTCCATTAAAAATCTATTTGTCAATTTGCAAATTTTAATTAATGGACGGTAAGTTGCAGCGAATTTCTTCCAATCCTCAACCATTTGGACGAAAAATCCTTAAGTAAAACAGTCACGAAATGCCTCATTTTATTCACCTTGTATATTTATTTTGATAGTGTATTCATAAGAGTTCTAAGTTCACTTTTAAGTTTTAATTCTGTCATCAGCTGGAAGGTTGTTTGAACCTCTAGATTCTTTTACTAAGTAAAACGAACAATCACAGGTTCGCCTGGGTACATAACGAATAACATACTACACAGAGATTTCCACATTCCCACAGTTCAAGAAGAGATCACAGCATACAGTGCAAAATATCAAAGAAAACTCGAAGTACACACGAATCACCTTGCCATCATCTCGCTGTTAGACAATTCAAACATCATTCGCCGACTAAAACGTAGACATCCTACGGACTTATTCTGAAACGTTAAGACACCACGTAAAGTAAATCCACGAAGTTCCTCCGTTGGGGGGTTTTCTTCGGCCATGACATAACAATGATAACTTGTCTACTCATTATTCTGCTTAAGAATAGATTGTAGATTTAGCTGCAATAAATAAAAAAAACAAAAGTAAAATGAGGAGTGAGGTGGTTTACCATTACCTTTCTCACTGAGTAAGAAAGTATTATTTTCAGCAACCCAGGAAAGCACCTACTTGCTAACCCTGCAAATGACACCTTCATTTCATTCACCAGGGTCTGGCTGTATGATGAAATTCATTACTCTGATTGATTTCTCTAATTGAGCTCTGTTAACCGGCGTATTTACTTCGGGGTATTTAGTTTTAAAAAAATTAGAGATTATATTATTCGGTTTGATTTTGACAGAGTAAGGAAAATGATTAATTCTACACTTACTGAGAAAAAAGCTGTTTGTAAGTATCAACGTTTATAATTTAGTAGGCTGTCAATGTTGAAATCCATGAATTCGAGTTGTTTTACATTTAAAATATAATGTACTGGTAACGCGCTATAAGTTAACGATTGCGCTTATCATGCGGGGGACAGTATACTATCTATCCTACTTACATCGGCCAACCCGAAAGTATAAGACATGTATCAACCACCACAAACACTTAAGTAATAAAATTCAGTTCATGACCCGTCACACTAAATAAGTAAGGAGTAATGTAATTATTTAAGGAAAGTTAATTGTTTAAAATTCAATTGCAATTTAACATAACTTTACTGAAAATAATGAAATATGAAAACCCTAAAAAGACAATAACATTTTAAAATTACCGTAAAACTAGTATTACTCACGATAAGCTCGCCACGACGGAACTCACGGACTAACTAGTCTACCACTAAAAATGTCAGAGTGCAGTAATTCAGTTTACTGCTGATGACCAAAAAGAATACTAAATATAGCTTAGGCCTAGTATTATGGCTTATTTACGAGGGTAGGCTGATAAGTAATGCACACATGCTTGTAGAAGACAACTAAATAAACTTCAGTAGCGCGCCTGGTGGCATGTGGAAGTACTATTTCTCCTCTACAAGCCTGCGCAGTTTGAAGGCGTTGCTTTCATTCAGTTTGTTTTGAGTAGTGGAAGTATGGCGTCGTGTTCTGGTGCTATGTCAACGAGAATTAAACAACGCGCCGTTATCGAATTTTTAACTGCTGAGAAAGTGAATCCTAGTGAGATTTATCGTCGTTTAAAGGCTGTTTATTGTGACGATACTGTTGATAGGTCTACTGTGAATCGTTGGGTAATAAAATTTCGTGATTGCCAACCTGGAAAAGCCTTAATTGTTGACAAAACACGCAGTGGACGACCAATCACTGCCTCAGACGATAATCGTCGCAAACTCATCGATGATTTGATTCAAAATGACCGGCGAATCACTCAACAGCGTATCGCAAACCAAATTGGAATATCTAAGGAACGTGTTGGCTTCATTATTGAACAATTGGGATACCGTAAAATCTGTGCACGATGGGTACCACGCCGTCTGACAGACGAGAATAAACAGCGTCGATTGGAATGCTGTGAACAACTTTTGAAGCGCTACCGTGACGAAGGAGACGACTTTCTTTTGAATATTGTGACGGGGGACGAGTCATGGGTTCATCATTACGATCCCGAAGAAAAAAGGCAGAGCGCTGAATATCGTCATCCACATTCTCCTGTTGTGAAAAAGTTCAAAACACAACCGTCCGCAAAAAAAATTCTTTTGACTGTGTTTTGGGATGCTCGCCGAGTTTATGTGACTGATTATCTGGAACGAGGGGCAACGGTAAATTCTGCTCAGTATATACAGACTCTGAAACACCTCCGACGTCGAGTTTGTCGTGTTAGAGGCAACCTGGCGCCAATAATTTTGCAACACGACAATGCTCGTCCACACACTTCGCGTGCAACTGGAGAGGCTCTGAGAAACCTGAAGTTTCAACCAATTTTACACCCTCCGTATTCTCCCGACCTTGCGCCTTGCGATTTTTATTTTTTTCCTCTACTGAAGAGAGACCTTAAGGGTAATCATTACAGCTCGGACAATGAGGTGAAGGCAGCTATTGCGTCCTGGGTTCGAGGAAAGTCGGAAGAATTTTTCAGTGACGGAATGAAAAAACTTGTTAAACGTTGGGAGAAATGTGTAATGCTTAACGGTGACTATATTGAAAAATAAATAGATAATTTGGTAGGTTAAGATTTGTACTTTAATTTGTTATTTACCCCATCTTGCTATTTCTTTTTGTTCGTCTTCTACAAGCATGTGTGCATTACTTATCAGCCTACCCTCGTAGAATGAATGTTTATTATTTAGGATAACTATTAGGAATCAATAAATAATACAATGGGATGTTTATAAAACGACATGGTTGTAAACATAATAAATCGATGTAAGAGTAAAACTACAACATGATGTCATGGTTAGAGCTGTCGCTATGATGTATTTAGATAAGCACATATATAGTAGCACTTCCACTCCCCGCATAGTCCAGTCTTACTCTCTCTGACGCTCGTCAACTTATATTACGTTACCAGAACATGGAACTTTAAATTTTAAGTCCGAAAAACTTTTTTGTATTTTCTCACATATTACAGTTTGTTGATTAAGTGTACCTATCTGGCTTAACTTTTTTCCTAGTTTTACTTGTCTGTATTTTAGGTCATGACTCGAAAGGCTCGTTTGAACCTGTAGAGGCTTTACTAAGTAAAACGAGTAGTGAGGTGGTTTACCATTCCCTTCCTCAATGAGTGGAAAAGTTTGCTTATCAGCATTCCAGGCCCTCTGTAAAGCATCTACTTCCATCCTGCAAATGACACCTTCACTTCATTCACCACAGGATCTGACAGTATAATGAAATTCATTACTCTTAGAGGAGATAACACTGAGTAATGTTATTTCCATCTCCACCTCTTCTGTTATTAAATGCTTCTTCAATCATACGAGGGTTATCCAGAAAATAACCTCCGTTTTAAAATAAAAAGTAAACGAGTGAAGCTACAAAAACTTTATTATATACATATTAAAACTACAGTTTTTCTCTATTTTTCGACATAGTCGCCAAAAAGATTTAAGCACTTGTCGTACCTTGGAACAGTCTTTGAAATACCCTCTGCATAAAAATCTGCTGCCTGTGAATGTAGCCAACCATTCACGGCGTTTTGAAGCTCTTCGTCATTGGCGAACCGCTGAGATGCAAGCCACCGCTTCATGTTCAGGAACAGGTGAAAGTCACCAGGAGCCAAGTCCAAAACAAGCGTCGTGGCCTTCTGACACGTGGTGTTGTGTTTATGCATGACAACGCTCGCCCTCATACAGCTCGAAGAACAAATGAACTTTTGGCCAAGTTTAAATGGGACGTTTTCGATCATCCCCCATATAGCCCGGACTTGGCTCCTAGTAACTTTCACCTGTTCCCGAACATGAAGCAGTGGCTTGCATCTCAGCGGTTCGCCAATGACGAAGAGCTTCAAAACGCCGTGAATGGTTGGCTACATTCACAGGCGGCAGATTTTTATGCAGAGGGTATTTCAGAGACTGTTCCAAGGTACGATAAGTGCTTGAATCTGTTTGGCGACTAAGTCGAAAAGTAGAGAAAAACTGTAGTTTTAATATGTATATAATAAAGTTTTTGTATCTTAAATTTTCTTCACTCGTTTACTTTTTATTTCAAAACGGAGGTTATTTTCTGGATAACCCTCGCATAATTGGCTGATCAAGTGATAACAAACAGAACTATTTTTTGTAGCCTTGGAACTAGCAGATTGAGTGCAAATAATTTAACATTCTATCTGTCTCTAATGGGCAAACCAATAAATATACCAAATATATTTTTTTATAAAGAGATATTCGTCTTAACGGGCAACATATTTGAAAATATTGCTATAAATTTTCATTGGAAACATGTCAGAAAATCAAATTTTCTTATAAAAGAGAAAAAACCAATAAATTTTGACTTCAGGTCGGAGTAAATAAGAAAACTGACTAAAATTTAATATAGTGAAAATAAAATAGATAAAACAAAATATGGAAATTGTGTTTCGTATAAAAACCACAGGCTTATAAATTCACAGTTCCAATATTTCCTCATACTTTTATGAAATTTGCTAACGGAAAATATTGTTAACAAAATATTTTTTCTCTTTCTTTTATAAAAAAAAATGAAAAATACTTTTCATGCGAATAAATATTTCAACAAATTTTTAAATAATTATTGTTTATTCATTTTCTTATTTTATTTTGTACTCATTTAATTTTGTCTTAAGTAATTCTGTTCTCAAGAAAACTAATAATTGAAAATTAAAGTAGATTATTTATACAAATGATGAATGTGTCGTACCAAATGAAAAATCTGGTGTTAAACACTTACACAACGTTCTCTTGCCAATGCAAATAATTAACAATAAACCTAACATTAGTAATAAAACATTAAAAGTAAACAAAAAACTAACCTCAATAAACATAACCTCATTTTAATCATGACTGAAAGACGCAAAATGAAATCAACTTCAGTTTGGCTTAAAAATACGGAAAATCACTCTTTCACGCTAAACTACACTCTGTAGAGAAAAATGCTCTAAGTAAAAGTTGTAGATCTTTAATTTCCTATAAATTTGGATTTTATAGTACAAATTTTCTATAACTTTTATTACATAAACTTTTGAGCTAAAATGCATATTAAAGCTGCAATCTTAAAAAGACAATTTTTTTACGTGAAAACAGCCTCACCAAGAATTTCAGCAAACATAGCACCTACCCTATCTTGTAGAGCATAAAAAATTTAGTAAACTATGCGATTTTAAAAAAATTACGAATAACATAAAAATTTTACAAATTGGTTTCTTCGTATTTTGCGTATTACTAATTTTTGGAGCACCTGAGGAAGTAATAAAAATGTTGGTATATGCTATACAAGATAATTAACTGGTAAAAATTTCAGCCTGTTAGGTTTATTGGTTTCTGAGAAAAATGTACCTTAGTGTTAAAAATCTAAATTTACGGGAAAGGTAAGAAACAAGAAGGCACAAATCAAAAACAATATGTACACAAACAAGTAAATTTCCCATCAACAGTTGTTTAGAAAGCTGAACCAACAGCTGAGAATTTTAAAAACCGTGATGCAGATATTTTAAAAACTAAAATTCTCTTTGCACTAAAACGAGCAGTATAAAATTATGAAAAATATTCGTTCGTCATAACATGATAATTTTTTGTGTAAACCTGATAAAAACTTATTTTTTCATATTTTTTTTGACGTAATTTAATATTTTTCTGGTAGATCTAGGCCTGAACTATTGAAAAACATAAAAAACCAAAAATCGAAATTTTGAGTTAAAACCATCGTGCAATCTCCCCTTATTATAGGCAAGAGAAAGTAAAAATGGTAATATTGTGTGCAAATTTAACAGTTTTAAGTGAAAACCGTACTCTCAGAACATAGAATCTCATGTCTAATAACCGTAATTACTTATTAACGGAAAATTTATTTGAAATAACAAAAGCATTAAAGTAAGATTTTCTTAAGAGAAACACGGAAGAGAATGAGTACGGGGGGAGAGAGTGGAGTGGGAGAGTAGCATGTGTAAGGTGAGAACCTATACAGCTATACCAACCTACAATTTACAGCCACTTACGAAGCCGTCGTAACGCATTTCTACACCCCCATTTTACTACTAATTACAACCCTTCACTTAACGCGTGTATGGTTCTACATTTACCTTAACTAAAATTTATATGTATACTTTTGTGTTATTCTCTAAAATAATTATTATCTATTTTAATTATTCAACTTTCTTTACTTTCTTTCCATTCTATCTTATAATGGAAAATTTTCTTTACCTTGTTAACAACTGATCTTCACAGGTTTTTTATGGGTTTCCATCTGTAGGCCTATCATTTTGTTTTTCGTTCTGCAGTTACCAATTTGGTTGAAACTTGAAAATCAAAATTTATCAACCAATATCCAAACATTTTTTTACTTTCTCTTGCCTGTATGAATATATAGCAAGGAAAGTATTTTTTTCATGTCGATGTTTCGAAATCGAGTTTTCACCGGATCTACTCGTTTTCAGACCCCCTGAACCCAAAAAACATGTTTTAAGCGACCGGTGTGTGTGTGTGTGTGTGTGTGCGTGTGTGTGTGTGTGTGTGAACAAAATATCCTTAGAACGGAACATCGTATGAAGATGAAACTTGAAACTTAAGTTAGGTACTACTAGAGGAACCGACTCGAATATCTTCATCAAAATCGGTCAACCGGAAGTAGTAGTTTATTTGTGTAGTTGTTTCACTTTTTTGCGATTTTCTCAAAACCGACTCCTACATTTTTTTTTAAATCGCCTCATTTATAATTTTTTATGCTCTACAAGGTAGAGTAGGTACCATGCCTGCTGAAATCTTGGAGAGGCTGTGCTTCCGTAGAAAAAATGGTTTTTTGAAGATTGCGGCCTTAATATGTACTTTACGGCAAAAGTGTATATACTATAATCAAAGTTGTAAAAAATTTACAACCTATGTCACCGCCACCCCTTCTAATTAATCATTTACTGTGTTGCCGGCTTCAATAGTTCTCCCGGCCTTTGACGGCATAGCGACAAAGCTTTTGGCTGCGCACCGCAAAGGCCTTTGTCATCAAGGCCAAGTCAGTCGCTGCTCTCTACAACAGCGCTCTCGGCAGCTATATAAAGAGCGCTGCACTGAGCCGAGTCGATTCAATACCAATCAAGACACCGAGAGCTTCACTTCGAACCAGACAGCAGACAAGACGTCCACCACGGCACACGGCTGCCGGACTCCAGCGAGAACTAACCGACGACCCCGCAAGAGAGAAGATGATACTTCCACTCGCTGACCCGTCACCTTAAGCCGTCGACCGGACCGTCATCGCCCGCTGACGCGAGCGATGCCCACAGCGGTCCCTCGACCGAGCCTTACGCACATCGGACCCGACGAAGCAGCCATCGACGCACTACTGCGAGGGAAGAAGATGACGTCTCCGCTGGACGATGACACGCCGTGTCGCCCAGCTCCTCGACCGCCACGACGACTACGACCGACTCCTCTCCAAGACGACCACCGCTTAAACGGCCCTTTTCAGGGTCACCAAAATTATAAGGTTAGCCACATAATGTCGCCATCCGGTGACACCTACAACTTTTATTTCAAGCATTTTTCTCTACTGAGCCTCGTTTAGCGTCAAAGTGTAAGAGTGATTTTCCATATTATTAAGCCTAACTAACGTTGGTTTTCATTTTGCATCATTCATTCATGACTAAAATTAGGTTTTGTTTTTTTGAGGTTAGTTTTTTTTTGTTTATTTCTAATGTTTTATTACTAATGGTTAGGTTATAATGAAAATTATTTTCATTGGCAAGATAACGCTGTGTAAGTGTTTCACACCAGATTTTTTCTTAAAAATACCACCAAAGGAGATAAAAAATAACCATAAATTCATCTAACTGTCTATATTATGATTTAAGTTTTATTTTAAGTCATAATGAAGTACATGTACGAATGCACAAATTCCTCCACCCCTTTTTTGAAGGTTCGCATTTAATATCGCTTCGATTTAAGGTCGGTGTCTGACCAGACTTTTTAGCTCGGTAAATCGAGGTCTTACTGTATGTATCTATGAGTTTTTTTAGGTTATGTCCCCCGACTGATACTAGCAATAACTTCGCGCACAGTGTAAGCACAATACTAACTATAAAACTTATTATTATTCATTTTTCTACAAAAGAAACCTTTGATATAAAAAAACAAGTTTTCCTATTTTTATAATAATACTTCCTGTTGTATTTTTAACTGGAATGATAACCAATTAATGTGATTTAATAAGAGAGATTTCAGAAAATGGATATCCTTTTTCTGCGTTAGAGGTTCTTTAGAATCTATGAACTTCATTATTGAACTTACAAGAACTTAACAAAAGTTGCTATTATAAGAGAAATAATGATTATCCTTTTAATATTTTATAGAAATAATTAAATGAACATAATTCAGAAGGTTGTGAATCTAAAATTATCTAACCGTACATAGAGATAATTTTATTGTATTCTAAATAAAAAAAAAAAATGAAACTTTAGATCAAAGACGATTTATTAGAAGTTTTTGCTGGAAATTTCTCGTAGGCGAAAAGTTGTAAAATTTACATACAATGAAGTAATTTTTTAACAGATCGCTGTTTTTAAAGTTACAAAATTCTATTTCGTCTCTCAGTGGTCTTGTTAAATCAAACGAGGATTGAGGTGGTTTGCTATTGCTTTCTTTACTGTGTTTTGAATAATCTGTTGTGAAACACTCACACAACTTTCTTTTGCCAATGCAAATAATTAACAATATAAACTAACATTAGTAATAAAACATTAGAAATAAACAAAAAACTAACCTCAAAAACATAACCTTATTTTAATCATGAGTGAAAGACGCAAAATGAAAATCAAACTCAGTTTGGCTTAAAAATACGGAAAATCACTCTTTCACGCTAAACTAAGCTCTGTAAAGAAAAATGCTCTAAATAAAAGTCGTAGATCTTTTAATTTACTATCAATTTTATTATGTTCATTTTTGTTGTAAAATGTAAAGTTAAGGCCGAAATCTTTTAAAAAAAATCGATTTTTCACACGTTTTCGTGAGAAAAAAAACAGAAAATCGCTAATTACCGCTAAACTAAGCTTTATACAAAAGAACCTTTGAACTAAAAGTTGTAGGATTTTATTTTCTTTACATTTTTTATTATATAAATTTTTGCGCTAAAATGCATATTTAAGCCGTAATCTTAAAAAAGCAATTTTTTTACGTGAAAACAGCCTCACCAAGAATTTCAGCAATATGGCGCCTACCCTATCATGTAGAACATAAAAAATTTAGTAAACCAGGCGACTTTTTAAAAAATCTTAAGACCAGTTTTTGAGAAAATCGCAAAAAAGTGAAAAATTACACGAATAAACTACTTTTTCCGGTTGACCGATTTTAAGGAAAATGTTTGTGTAGGGTGCGGTAGTGGTATGTAACTTAAGTTTAAAGTTTCAAGTTGGTACGATATTCCGTTCTTAAGATATTTTGATCACACACACAACCAATCGCTAAAAACAAGTTTTTGGGTTCAGGGGGTCTGAAAAGTGTAGATTCGGTGAAAACTTGATCTCGAAAAATTGAATTTAAAACAATACTTTCCTTCCTGTTTATTCATATAGGCAAGAAAAAATGAAAGAGGCCGCTTATCAGTTTGTCAATATTTTTGAAAAGACATTACTTTTATCCTGCAAAAATGTCATCTTCACTTCATTTACCACAGGATGTATGATTTTGTAACACAAAATGTCCACATTTTTAGAAATGTTAAATTTCGTATAAACTTGTTTTGTTCAGATAATATATTGTATTATAAAATAATCGGTTAATGTACAAATGTCAAAACCAATTTTATTGTAATGATACAAACATGAATAAGCTTTTATTTACACAATTTACATTAAATAATGTTATAATACCTTTACATCAAAATAATTCATAATTTAAATCATTAAATTTATAATTTATATCTTAATCATTTAAACATTAAAAATACATACCAATTAATTAATTAATTATTTTCTTCTATAATGCGAACGGCAACGTTTTCAGATGACAGTGATTTTAGCGGTGAAAGCTTCTCCGATATGTGCCTCTGAGAAGTTACAGACCCATCTTGAAAACATTCGAACACGATGGCGTAATGAAATGGAGAGTAAAAATTAATAAGAATTAGTACTGTACAAAAAAAAACTTTAAATAAAAGTTGTAGATCTTTTAATTTTCTACAAATTTTATTATACACACTTTTTTCGTAAAATGCATTCTAAGGCCGAAATCTTAAAAAAATCGATTTTTCACACGTTTTCGTGAGAAAAAAACAGAAAATTGCTAATTACCGCTAAACTAAGCATTATACAAAAAAATGTTAGAAATAAAAGTTGTAGAATTTGACATTTTCTACAACTTTTATTATATAACGTTTTGCGCTAAAATGCATATTAAAGCCGCAAACTTAAAAAGAAAATGTTTTTACGTGAAAACAGCCTCACCAAGAATTTCAGCAAACATGGCGCCTACCCTATCTTGTAGAGAATAAAAAATTGAGTAAACCAGGCGATTTTAAAAAAAATCGTAGGACCAGTTTTTGAGAAAATCGCAAAAAATTGAAAAATTATATGAATAAACTACTACTTCCGGTTGACCGATTTTGATGAAAAAGTTCGTATCGGAACCGGTAGTGGTATGTAACTTAAGTTTTAAGTTTCAAGTTCGTACGATGTTCCGTTCTTGAGATATTCTGTTCACACACAGACACACACACACACACACACACACAGACACACACACACAGACCAATCGCTAAAAACATGTTTTTTGGGTTCAGGGGGTCTGAAGACGTATAGATCCGGTGAAAACTCGATTTCGAAAAATCGACATGAAAACAATACTTTCCTTCCTATATATTCATATAGGCAAGAGAAAGTAAAAAAAATCTGGTGTGAAACACTCCCACAACTTTCTCTTGCCAATATAAATAATTAATAATAAACCTAATATTAGTAATAAAACATTAGAAATAAACAAAACACTAACCTCAATAAACATAACCTAATTTTAATCATGAGTGAAAGACGCAAAATGAAAATCAAACAGTTTGGCTTAAAAATACAGAAAATCACGCTTTCACGCTAAACTAGGCTCTGTAGAGAAAAATGCTCTAAACAAAAGTTGTAGATCTTTTAATTTTCTATAAATTTAATTATATACACTTTTGTCGTAAAATGCATACTAAGACCGAAATGTTAAAAAAATCGATTTTTCTCACGTTTTCGTGAGAAAAAAACAGAAAATCGCAAATTACCGCTAAACTAAGCGTTATACAAAAAACTGTTTGAAATAAAAGTTGTAGAATTTTACATTCTCTACAACTTTTATTATATAACATTTTGCGCTAAAATGCATATTAAAGCCGCAATCTTAAAAAGAAAATGTTTTTACGTAAAAACAGCCTCAAGCAGAATTTCAGCAAACATGGCGCCTACCCTATATTGTAGAGCATAAAAAATGTAGTAAACCAATTGATTTTTAAAAAAATCGTAGGACTAGTTTTTGAGAAAATCGCAAAAAAGTGAAAAATTATACGAATAAACTACTACTTCCGGTTGACCGATTTTGATGAAAATGTTCGTGTCGGGTCCGGTAGTGATATGTAACTTAAGTTTCAAGTTCGTACGATGTTCCGTTCTTGAGATATTCTGTTCACACACACACACACACACACACACACACAGACCAATCGCTAAAAACATGTTTTTTGGGTTCAGGGGGTCTGAAAACGTATAGATCCGGTGAAAACTCGATTTCGAAAAATCGACATGAAAACAATACTTTCCTTCCTATATATTCATATAGGCAAGAGAAAGTAATAAATATTTGGGTTTACAGTTAAATAGAGACTCACTTGGAGAAGTTATATATGGACAAAACAAAAAAACTTGGGGTAAAATTATGCCAATTTTGTTATGTTTTTGAAGCAGCGAGTCTCAACTTTCACTTAAATTTTAGTTCTTTTAGTTCTCAAACCAGATTGGACACACCGGTTAGAGCTTTATTGAGGTGGTTTGCTATTGCTTTCTTTACTATATTTTGAATAATTTGTTGTGAAACACTCACACAACTTTCTTTTGCCAATGCAAATAATTAACAATATAAACTAACATTAGTAGACTAATAAAACATTAGAAATAAACATAAAACTAACCTCAAAAACATAACCTTATTTTAATCATGAGTGAAGGACGCAAAATGAAAATCAACCTCAGTTTGGCTTAAAAATACGGAAAATCACTCTTTCACGCTAAACTAGGCTCTGTAAAGAAAAATGCTCTGAATAAACGTTAATTAAAAAAAATTTCACTTTTTTACGATTTTTTCAAAAATGGCTTGTACGATTTTTTTAAAAATCACCTCTGTTAAAAGGTTTTTATGCCCACGAGACAGGGTAGCCGCCATGCTTGCTGAAATTCTCGGGGAGGCTGTTTTCTCATTAAAAATTGTTTTTTATAATTGTTTTAATATACATTTAAGCGCAAAATGTATAAAATATAAATTTAAAGAATTTAAAATCCTACAACTTTTATTTAAAATTCTTTTGTAATTAGCGATTTTCTGTTCTTTAACGAAAATGTGTTAAAAAATGATTTTTTTAAGATTTCAGCCTTAGTATTCATTTTACGACAAAAGCCTATATAATAACATTTATAGTGAATTAAAGGATCTACAACTTTTATTTTGAACATTTTGTTTGTACAGAGCTTAGTTTAGCGTGAAAGAGTGATTTTCCGTATTTTTAAGCCAAACTACGTTTCATTTTCATTTTCATTTTGCATCATCCACTCATGATTAAAATAAGGTCATGTTTTCTGAGGTAATTGCTGATAGAAAATATGAGTGATTTGAAAATAAATCGGATTTTTATAAATAGATTGATAAATCGTGAAATCTAAAAGACATTTGAAGTAATATTTTTTTTATTCGGTGAATCAAGAAATGAAAATTTCTGCTTTCTAAATCAAGTTCTAAGCCCCTCACTATATTGTAGTATAACTACATTGAACTTATTTCAACTGTAGACTTTGTTTCTGGACTAGCGAACATTTCCTTTTTTTATGAATAACTTTGATGTTACCTCCATCCCGTATTCAGTGCCAGCAAATTTGAATAAAAATGCAGATTAACTTGACGTCCTCATAAAGGGTCATGGGCTTTTTAAATTGAATGATGTTCTATTCTAGAGCATATGTCTTTGTGTGTGTGTGTGTGTGAGTGTATACAACCTACATTTTAAGTGTGTATAGTGTTTCAGTACAGTCACTTTTTATACTATATGCATTTTTTCGCCCCTTCGTTAGACTATCACGTACTTTACACATTAAATAAAACAATTTTTCCCCTTGTTCCATAACAAAACATTTTCCCATCTTAAAAGTTAACTTAACTTTTAGTCATTTCTCACAAGAATTTCTTGGTTATTGAATTTATTCGCTGTTCAAAAAAAATGTATCTTTCTTTATGATTTATTTTAAATTTGTTATTCTCAGGTGGTTTTTTAAGTAAGATATAAAAAATTCTTTTGAGTTAAGGTTGACAATTTTTCATTACAACTTGATTTGTATACGATATAAAATCTAAATTTTCTTTTGTATCGTCAATTTTAAAAATATAAAACCCGAAAATGAATTCATTTTGTAACTTCTTGGTTAATGATTTGATTATTTTGGTTCGTGTGGTTTTTTTGTTATGTTTTAGATATATACGAAAACTGTGCTAATTCGAAGTAACTGAGACTAGAAAATTTTCAGATTTTGCTTGTGTTTGCGCGCGCTTGTGCAAGTGGACAAAATATCTCAAGAACGGAAAATTGTACGACGTTGAAAAATCGTATTTAAGCTAGGTACCGCAAAGGGCCCGACACAAAAGATTCTACGATTCACGAGCAATTAACTGTTCACGAACAATTTTATCTAAATCGATCAACCGGAAGTAGTACATCATTGATGCGGTTATTCAGTTTTTTCTATTTTCTTAAAAACTTACGATTTTTTAAAAATCACTTTATTTAATAGCTACATTTTTATGCTGTGCAAGATAGGGTCTGCTGAAATTGTTAGGGGGGAGGGTTGTCCTCTCCTGGTAAAAACTATGTTTTTAATTGCAGCATTAATATGGATTTTAAGCCAAAATCTTATGCGAGGGGGAACCCAAAAGAACCCGGAATTATTTTTCAAAAGCGGTTTATTTTCAATTTTTTTACAAAACAACCTTATTCCCTTCAAAATACTCTCCATTACAACTAATACATTTATCCCGCCGGTGCTTCCACTGTTCGAAATATTTTTTGTAGTCATCTTTAAAAATGGCTGACAGCTCCTCCCTCATTTTTTCTTGACTGCTTCAATGTTGTCAAAACGGTGTCATTTAATGTCCCTTTTCATGCGTGGAAATAAGAAAACGTCGCACAGAGCCAGGCCAGGCGTGTAAGGTGCATAAGGCAGCGGAACCATGCCATTTTTAGTCAAGAAATCTTTCACCGAGAGGTGCATTGTTGTGGTGGAAGTACCAGTCTCCTGTCTGCCACAAATCGGATCGTTTTTGACGAACACTGTTGAGCAATCTTCTTTAAACTTCCACATTGTTAGTCGACGGTCTGAGAGCACACGCATTCAAATTTTTTAAACGTTTTCGTCGATTCTGGCAGTTTATGGACAACCAGAACGAGGTTTGTCGCCAATCGACATGTCGCCATTTTTAAACCGAGAAAACCACTCGTATATTTGAGATTTTCACGTAGCGTCACTTTGTAAGCTGTTTTCAACATTAAAACAGTTTCAGCTGCACTTTTACTGAGTAGAAAACAAAATTTCACAGCTACACTTAAAACTTTCCATCATAAAAAACTAAACAAGAACAAAATAGCGCTAGCAAAAACAATCACTGCAGATAAATATATTGAACTCGCAATGAGTTGCAGTCTCGCAATAAGTTGCACTGAACTCGCAATGGTTTGCGCTATACACGTCTGTGCGTCAGAAATGGGTACTACACTAGCACTGCCCACGGCAATGCTATTCCGGTTACTTTTGGGTACCCCTTCGTATTATAACCAAAGTTATAAAAAATCTGGTGTGAAACACTCACACAACTTTCTCTTGCCAATGCAAATAATTTACAATATAATTTAACATTAGTAATAAAATATTAGAAATAAACAAAAAACTAACCTCAATAAACATAACCTTATTTTAATCATGAGTGAAACACTCAAAATGAAAATCAACCTCAGTCTGGCTTAAAAATACGGAAAATCACTATTTCACGCTAAACTAGGCTCTGTAGAGAAAAATACGTTAAATAAAAGTTGTAGATCTTTAAATTTCCTATAAATTTGGTTATATACACTTTTGTCGTAAAATGCATACTAAGGCCAAAATCTTTAAAAAATCGATTTTTCACACGTTTTCGTGAGAAAAAAATCAGAAAATCGCTAATTACTGCTAAACTAAGCGTCATACAAAACAATTTTTGAAACAGAAGTTGTAGGTTTTTAAATTCTCTACAACTTTTATTATATAAGTTTTTGCGCTAAAATTTATATTAAAGCCGTAATCTTAAAAAAAACAACGTTTTTACGTAAAAACAGCCTCACCGAGAATTTCAGCAAACATGGCGCCTACCCTATCTTGTAGAGAATAAAACATTGAGTAAAATAGGCGATTTTTAAAAAAATCGTAGGACCAGTTTTTGAGAAAATCGCAAAAAACTGAAAAATTATACGAATAAACTACTACTTCCGGTTGACCGATTTTGATGAAAATGTTCGTGTCGCGTCCGGTAGTGGTATGTAACTTAAGTTTCAAGTTTCAAGTTCGTACGATGTTCCGTTCTCGAGATATTCTGTTCACACACACACACACACACACACACACACACACACACACACACACACACACACACACACACACACACACACACACACACACACACACACACACACACACACACACACACACACGCACACACACACACACACACACACACAGACACACAGACACACACACAGACCAATCGCTAAAAACATGTTTTTTGGGTTCAGGGGTCTGAAAACGTATAGATCCGGTGAAAACTCGATTTCGAAAAATCGACATGAAAACAATACTTTCCTTCCTATATATTCATATAGGCAAGAGAAAGTAAAAATTAAAAACCTACAACTCTTATTTCAAGCATTTTTTTACAATACCTATATCAGCGTTAATTCCCTAGATAGTTTTCCAAAATTTTACTTCATGTGGGTTTCGGCCCTACAATGAAGGTATCGATGGGTACCTCCAAATAACCCCCTTGACCTAGATTAAGTAAATTTGAGGTCTTCTATTTTCTTTTACAACCCTATCGTATTTGCTTCTACTCCTGAAACGTTCAAGGCAGTGTAGAATCACCTTGAACTTATTATGCGTTGAAGAAAAAACTTTCCCCGCGTAAAATACTGGTGCAATTTTAAAAATATAAAACCTGTAAATTTAAAATTTAAGTAATTTTTTTTTAATTTAAAAGATAATTATTAAATTTTCAATACTCCCATTATTATGTGAGTTCTTAGTAATAACAAGTTTACCACAACAATGACAAGTGTGTTAATTACCTATCCTCATATTTTGAAAATGTTTATTTTTTATCAGGTTTTTTGTTATTGTTATATTACCTGACACATCGATTCTAATTAACTGGTAAATTAATTACCGTGTGAAAACCAATTTGGCTAATTAAACTGTCATATAATCTCATTTTCAAAATGAAAATTGACAAAATGGTTTTAATAAAATTCATACAATATTTCTGTTTGTATTCGTTTGGTGATTAATCGAGTTAAAATATTCTCCGTTCAGTGCCACTCTTGCTTATTGTTGATTATTTTTGAACTTATCAATGTTTTATGAAATTACTAAGCAGTACATATATGTAATTAATTTATTAATTAAATTCCTACGCGAGTCCTTTTTACTTTCTCTTGCCTATATGAATATATAGGAAGGAAAGTATTGTTTTCATGTCGATTTTTCGAAATCGAGTTTTCACCGGATCTATACATTTTCGGACCCCCTGAACCCAAAAAACATGTTTTTAGCGATTGGTCTGTGTGTGTGTGTGTGTGTCTGTGTGTGTGTGTGTGTGTGTCTGTGTGAACAGAATATCTCATGAACAGAACATTGTACGAACTTGAAACTTGAAACTTAAGTTACATACCACTACCGGACCCGACACGAACATTTTCATCAAAATCGGTCAACCGGAAGTAGTAGTTTATTCGTGTAATTTTTCACTTTTTTGCAATTTTCTCAAAAACTGGTCCTACCATTTTTTTAAATCGCCTGGTTTACTCATTTTTTTATGCTCTACAAGATAAGGTAGGCGTCATGTGTGCTGAAATTCTCGGTAAGGCTGTTTTCATGTAAAAAAATTGTTTTTTTAAGATTGCGGCTTTGATATAAATTTTAGCGCAAAAATGTATATAATAAAAGTTGTAGATGATTTTAAATCCTACAACATTTATTTCAAACATTTTTTTTGTATAACGCTTAGTTTAGCGGTAATTTGAAATGTTCTGTTTTTTCTCACGAAAACGTGTGAAAAATTTATTTTTCAAGATTTCAGCCTTAGAATGCATTTTACGACAAAAATGTATATAATTAAATTCATAGAAAATTAAAAGATCTACAACTTTTGTTTAAAGCATTTTTCTCTACAGTCTAGTTTTAGCGTAGTATGCATTTTACGACAAAAGTGTATATAATTAAATTCATAGAAAATTAAAAGATCTACACCTTTTGTTAAAAGCATTTTTCTCTACAGAGCCTAATTTTAGCGTGAAAGAGAGGTTTTCCGTATTTTCAAACTAAACTGAGGTTGATTTTCAATTGCGTCTTTCACTCATGATTAAAATTAGGTTATGTTATTAATGTTAGTTTTTTTATTTCTAATGTTTTATTACTAATATTAGATTATATTGTTAATTATTTGCATTGGCAAGAGAAAGTCGTGTGAGTGTTTCATTCCAGATATTTTTTTTTATCCGAGGCGGCGAGAAAAACTTATGTTCACTCCCTCACGATGGGGGAAGTATTGTTGGACTCAATTGAGGCGTCTTCGTCCAGCCCCAAGGAGGCCGCAACCGCCTTACCAACCAAAAACCCGCCGCCTGGCTACTTGATCCGACATCAGCAAATCACCCTCCACCTCCCTCAGAACTGTTTATATAATATTACAAGGGAAATGTCGGATTAAAAAAATTTAAATACTGTCAGCGGAGAGGTAAAGTCGTCGCCAAAATCAGCTATTTAACAGCTGATTTTCGGAGACGAAGGTTCCTAGTTCAAATCCTAGTAAAGGTAGTTACTTTTATACGGATGTGAATACTAGACAGTGGTTACCGTTGTACTTTGATGGTTGGGGTTTAATTAACGATACTCTCTCAGGAATGGTCGGCCTGGGTCTGTACAAGACTACATCTCATTTACACGTCATACACATCATCCTCATCTCATTGGGTTATGGGGTTGCTTATTGTTCTAAATTGAACAGATTGCAACGTACACAAATTAGGAATAAAAAAAAACTGTCAGCGGGGCGTGGAAGGGAACCGTAGCCTAATTTCCCTCTCACTGTCACCGACCAACACTCATTATCTCACTTTTATTCATCTCTTCCATCACCAGCTCAGGAAATTGTACCTACCTTACCTACTGAGATCGGGACAGGATTGATTCACTGTGGGAGAGGGCGATCCCGCTGATCTCCATATGTCTCCTCCCTCCGCAGTCTCTCGACCACCCTCTACGCAAACTGAGCAATCAGCTTCTAGCTCTCCTCATCCCGCAGCATCGCTGCCCCTACTCTCCCTGGAATCCACTGTGCAACGCCTATGTTCTCAGATGTCTCCATTCTGTCGACATCTGAGACAACCATCTGTGTTGTAGTCTAGCAGCTTACCACTGCACTATGGAGGTGAGCATAAGTTTTTTTTAATAACTGATTGGTTATTAGTAGACGGTTATGTCTTTTAAATAAATGTGTGTATGTAGCCTATAGGGTTGCATTATATCTCCAATTATTTTCAATCTATACTCAGAACACATCTTTAGGGAGGCGCTTGGAGACATGGATGTTGGTATCTCAATAAATGGAGTCAAGCTCAACAATTTACGTTATGCCGATGATACCATAGTGTTTTCTGATTCAATAGAGGGCCTGCAGGGTTTGATGGATAGGATCACAGAAACAAGTAAAGTATATGGACTTGATATAAATATTAACAAAACAAAGCTTATGGTCATTAGCAAAGAAAACATTGGAGGGGCAGAACTGTACATCAATCAGACAAGAATTGAAAGAGTCCCACAATACACCTACTTGGGAACGGTGATCAATGAGTCATGGGACAATTCCCAGGAGATCCGATGCCGTATTGGAAAAGCCAAAAGTGCTTTCTTAACAATGGGTTCAGTGTTTAAGGGCCGTGACCTCACCCTACATACAAAGCTAAGACTCCTCAAATGTTATGTATATTCAGTGCTTCTGTATGGTGTAGAATCATGGACCCTAAAGGAGGACACAATATCGAGGCTCCATGCATTTGAGTTACGGCTGTACAGAAGGATCCTGAGGATACCATGGACCGATAGGGTTACCAACCAAGAGGTACTAAGGAGGATGAATACAGCCCCAGAACTGGTCAACCTCATCAAATGACGAAAGCTGGAATATTTAGGTCACATAATGCGCAATCAAGGCAGGTATGAGCTATTGCGGAGCATATTACAAGGGAAAATAGAAGGCAGGAGAGCCCCAGGACGAAGAAGAATTTCCTGGTTGGCTAACCTTAGAGCGTGGTTCGGAAAGACCACCACCCAATTGTTCAGGAGCGCAACCAACAAAGTAATAATAGCCAGAATGATCGCCAACGTTCGGAACGGACAGGCACCCTAAGAAGAAGAAGCCTATAGGCCCTACATAATTTTTTGTTCCCTTCTGTAGCCTGAACAATTTGATTGATATTGATATATAGTAATAATAATAATAATAATAATAACAATCCCTTTCATGAGAAGACGCGTCTCATGAAAGCAATTTTTAAAAAGGCTTACCTTTGACTTAAAGCAAAAAACATTAGTTGATTTCTGTATTTACTCTTTAAGAGGAATCGAATGACACTATTTTGTTTCCAAATTCCAACTTTGATTTTTTGACTTCCGGTTTTGGGCCACTTCTGTCGATACCGGAACTTCAAACCCAATGATTTGTGTATCTACTCTTTTAAAGGAATCGAATGACACTATTTTGTTTCCAAATTCCAACTTTGATTTCTTGACTTCCGGTTTTGGGCCCCTTCAGATCAAAACCGAAACTTCAAACCCAATGATTTGTGTATCTACTCTTCAAAAGGAATCGAATGACACTATTTTGTTTTCAAATTCCAGCTTTGATTTCATGACTTCCGGTTTTGGGCCACTTCTGTCGATACCGGAACTTCAAACCCAATCAATGCTTACTAACTTATTGTGTAGATTACGAATCCGAAAACCGTTTACTGCTACCTCTTGTAGTTTCAGCAACCTCTCCAAGAATTTCAGCAGACATGGCACCTACTTATCTTGTAGAGTATAAAAATGTAGTAAATGAGACGATTTTTAAAAAAATCGTAAAAGTCGTTTTTAAGAAAATTGCAAAAAAGTGAAAAATGACACGAATTAACTACTACTTCCGGTTGACCGAGTTTGATGAAAATGTTCATGTCGGGCCCTCAAGTAGTATCTAACTTAAGTTTTAAGTTTCAAGTTCGTACGATGTTCCTTTCTTGAGATTTTTGTTCACACACACGCGCGCGCGCAGACTAATCACTAAAAACATGTTTTTTTGGGTTCAGGGGGTCTGAAAACGTGTAGATTTGATGAACTCTCGATTTTGGAAAACCGACATGAACACAATACTATCCTTCCAATTATATTCACTTAGGCAAGTGAAAGAAAATAAAATACTGTAGGAAAGCGTAAGATATCACTGGATTCTTCTAAATGTAACAAAAGCTACCGGACTTTCCTACGGTGTTATTCTTAATTAAATTTCCATATTTTGCTCATAAAATTTGGTAAAATCGGATTTTTTAAGATTGCGGTCTTAGTATACATTTTACGACAATTGTGTACATAAAAATTATAAAAAATAAAAAATTAAAACACTACAACTTTAATTCAAGAATATTTTTCTACAGAGCCTAGTTTAGTGTCAGTTAGTGATTTTCCGTATTTTTAAGTCCTATAAAAGAATGATTTTCATTTACTGATGATTAAAATTAGATTGTTTTTCATTTTATATTTTTTACTAATGATAAAACATAGGTTATATTGGACATTAATTACTATGGCAAGAGAAAGACGTGTGAGTGTTTCACACCAGATTTTTTTTTTAACCCTTTCAATCCCAAATTTTTTAACTTTACACAAACAAATATGTGTACATTGTTTCATACACTTTACTGACATTTAAATGAAATAAAATCGCTTTTAGACCTCCAGCCTTTTTTTGTTGGCGTGACAAAAAAGTGTGACTTATATGTCACATTGGGCTTGATGGTATCAAAGTTCCTAACAATATGAATAAGTAAAATTCATGTGCAGGCTTCCTAAACAAAATTCTCTTGCTTAGATTTGTAGCAAAGCATTATTTAAGACTTAAAAAAGGTTACAATTCAAAAATATTGGTAAAATGGACAAAATCAGTATTTACAGCCTAAAAAATATACTTGAATGTACATTCAACATACTCGAAGAAATGCTACTTTATTTTAGTAAATAAACACGAATATTTAAGACTAAAACTAACTTTAAAAAGAAACTAATGGTCGCGTCCGTGGCGTAGTGGTTAGCATCTTACACCGCAAAGCGGAGGTCTCAGGTTCGATTCCTGGCTAGGGTACAGAAAATTATTACACTTCACATTCAGCGCTCTTTAATCAAAAGTAGTCGCTAACAATTAAAGTTTTTATGTCTGTTATTTCACTCCAATGGCCTCACTGGGTAAGAAAGGGTTAATAGAAAATAATAAAATTTAACAGTTAAAAATATTTAAATAAATTATTATACAGTCAGACCCTGTGGTAAATGCAGTGAAGGAGTCATTGCAGTGTGGAAAGTAGATGCTCTTCAGATGGCCTGGAATGTTGATAAGCTTACTTTTCCACTCAGTGAGGAAGGCAATATGGTTAACCACCGTACTCCTTATTACTTTCTCTTGCCTGTATGAGTATATAGGAAGGAAAGTATTGTTTTCATGTCGATTTTTCTAAATCGAGTTTTCACCGGATCTATACGTTTTCAGACCCCCTGAACCCAAAAAACATGTTTTTAGCGATTGGTCTGTGTGTGTGTGTGTGTGTGTGTGTGTGTGTGTGTGTGTGTGTGTGTGTGTGTGTGTGTGTGTGTGTGTGTGTGTGTGTGTGTGCGTGCGTGTGTGTGTATGTGTGTGTGTGCGTGCGTGTGTGTGTATGTGTGTGCGTGTGAGTGCGTGTGAGTGTGTGTGTGTGTGTGTGTGTGTCTGTGTGTGTCTGTGTATACAAAATATCTCAAGAACGGAACATCGTACGAACTTGAAAC
Organism: Catonia carolina; assembly: GCA_035578175.1. Classification (NCBI taxonomy): domain Eukaryota; kingdom Metazoa; phylum Arthropoda; class Insecta; order Hemiptera; family Achilidae; genus Catonia; species Catonia carolina. The sequence continues at coordinate 74,485,202 of JAQMRL010000004.1, forward strand.
TTGAAACTTAAGTTACATACCACTACCGTACCCGACACGAACATTTTCATCAAAATCGGTCAACAGGAAGGAGTAGTTTATTCGTAAAATTTTTTACTTTTTTGCGATTTTCTCAAAAACTGGTCCTACGTTTTTTTTAAAATCGCCTGGTTTACTCAATTTTTTATGCTCTACAAGATAGGGTAGGCACCATCTTGGCTTAAATTCTCGGTAAGGGCGTTTTCACGTTAAAACTTTGTTTTTTTAAGATTACGGCTTTAATATGCATTTCAGCGCAAAAATGTATATAATAAAAGTTGTAGACAATTTTAAATCCTACAACTTTTAATTAAAATATTTTTTTGCATAACGCTTAGTTTAGCGGTAATTAGCGATTTTTTGTTTTTTTTTCTCACGAAAACGTGTGAAAAATTGATTTTTTTAAGATTTCGGGCTTAGTATGCATTTTATCACAAAAGTGTATTTAATCAAATTTATAGAAAATTAAAAGACCTGCAACTTTTATTTTGAGTATTTTTCTCTACAGAGCCTAGTTTAGCATGAAAGAGTGATTTTCCGTATTTTTAAGGCAAACATCGATTTTCATTTTGCGTCTTTCATATATGATTAAAATTAGGTTATGTTTATTGAGGTTAGTTTTTTGTTTATTTGTAATGTTTTATTACTAATGCTAGGTTTATTGCTAGTTATTTACATTGGCAAGAGAAAGTTATGTGAGTGTTTCACACCAGATTTTTTTTACTTAGTAAAGCTTCTAGAGGTTCAAACCAGTTGATGACCTAAACAACAAATAAATTTTAATATTGCAAAAATATTTCCATGAGTAAATCTTTAGAACTAAGAGATTTGTTAGTTAGAAAATGATGTAAGGCAAAAGTAGTATATCTATGTTTGCGTGTTCAATACAAAAGGATATCAAAGGCTTTTTAACAAACTCGTAAAATAAGCATATAGGCCTCCAGGATTTATTCGCACACATGTATAAATACTTACTCACACACACATACATTTAAAGAGCATCAAGATCGTTGTGAAGTAAGTAAAACGAATGAAAGGGTTAGATAAAAAAGAAAGTAAATGAAAGAGAAAAAGAAATGCAAAGAAAAGTAGGAAAAATGAGATGGTTAGGCTTAGAGGAAAAGCTCCCTCTTGTGTTCTGAATAGACGAAGAAGTAAAATAAGAAAATTCGACTAAGTAAAGGTGTGCTAAGGATGGATCTTGTTCAAGGTTAGAAAATTTTACCGGTGCTCTCCTTGTAGACATGGAAAAAGAAATCGTACCGTGGATCTCTCTCTCTCTCTCTCTCTCTCTCTCTCTCTCTCTCTCTCTCTCTCTCTCTCTCTGATCATCTTCAGGATAAAATGTACCTATGTACGTATGTGCATGGTCGAAAGGGTCGTCGATCGCTCTTGTTATGTTAAACAGCTTACGGATGAGAGTGGATTTAAAAAAAAAAATAGGGACACGTTTTCATTGGTTACTTGGTTTGCATCTCCTCCCATTTACCCCCTACCAACGTAAGAATGTTTCAAAAAAATTATTTAAAATTTTTTAAAAATTCCTTTCTTTCAAACCACTTTCATTAGCTTCGTTTTGCATTCGACACCATTTAAGAATAAATCACTTTTTTGCATTTGTCCTTACGTTTTGTCCTAAAAGCCATGACGTTATATGCGGGCACTAATGAGATATTCTGGTGACAGAAGTAAACAATCTGAAAAATATGTTGTGAAAAACTCCCGCGACTTTCTCTAGCCAATGAAAATAATTAACAATAAACCTAACATTAGTAATAAAACATTCAAAATAAACAAAAAACTAAACTCAATAAACATAATCTAATTTTAATCATGAGTGAAAGACGCAAGATGAAAATCAACTCAGTTTGGCTTAAAAATACGGATAATCACTCTCTCACGCTAAACTAGGCCCTGTAGAGAAAAATGCTATGAAAAAACGCTTTGTCCTCAAATATTAAAATATTAAGGCCGCAATCTTTATAACTCCCATTTCTTACCGATTTCAATGAGAAAATATTTACCTAATATCTCTTAACTGACGCCCTGTAGAAAAATATGCTTGAAATATAAGTATTGGTTTTATAAATTTTTTAAAACTTCGATTTTAACTTGCGTCGTAAAATGCATATTAAGGTCGCAATCTTAAAAAACAATTTTTTACTAAGAGACCACAGCCTCCTTCATCACAAATTTCAGTAGAAATATCGCTAACTCTATCTTTTAGAGCGTTAAAGAATGTAGTAAAAACGCTATTTTAAAAAATATTGTTTTAGCCGTTTTTTGAGAGAATAGCAAAAAAATTGCACGAATAAATTTTAAGCAGTTGAAAATTACGAATGGATGACAGTAGGTGGGCTATTGCAGGCGTACCAGAGCGTTTACAATTTCCCGAAGTATCTCATTTCGGATTTAAATTAGTTTTTTGCATAGTCGTACATCTGCAAACAATATGTCTGTTTCAGTATTTATTGCAGAGAAGTAATTTATTTAAGAACGACGAAGGGAGTAATAAAACAATTTTTTTACTTTCTCTTGCCTATATGAATATATAGGAAGGAAAGTATTGTTTTCATGTCGATTTTTCGAAATCGAGTTTTCACCGGATCTATACGTTTTCAGACCCCTGAACCCAAAAAAACATGTTTTTAGCGATTGGTCTCTGTGTGTGTGTGTGTGTGTGTGTGTGTGTGTGTGTGTGTGTGTGTGTGTGTGTGTGTGTGTGTGTGTGTGTGTGTGTGTGTGTGTGTGTGTGTGTGTGTGTGTGTGTGTGTGTGTGTGTGTGTGTGTGTGTGTGTGTGTGTGTGTGTGTGTGTGTGTGTGTGTGTGTGTGTGTGTGTGTGTGTGTGTGTGTGTGTGTGTGTGTGTGTGTGTGTGTGTGTGTGTGTGTGTGTGTGTGTGTGTGTGTGTGTGTGTGTGTGTGTGTGTGTGTGTGTGTGTGTGTGTGTGTGTGTGTGTGTGTGTGTGTGTGTGTGTGTGTGTGTGTGTGTGTGAACAGAATATCTCAAGAACGGAACATCGTACGAACTTGAAACTTGAAACTTAAGCTACATACCACTACCCGGACCCGACACGAACATTTTCATCAAAATCAGTCAACCGGAAGTGGTAGTTTATTCGTGTAATTTTTCACTTTTTTGAGATTTTCTCAAAAACTGGTCCTACGATTTTTTTAAAAATCGCCTGGTTTACTCAATTTTTTATTCTCTACAAGATAGGATAGGCGTCATGTTTGCTGAAATTCTTGGTGACGCTGTTTTCACGTAAAAACATTGTTTTTTCAAGGTCGCGGCTTTAATATGCATTTTAGCGCAAAAATGTATATAATAAAAGTTGTAGAGAATTTAAAATTCTACAACTTTTAGTTCAAACATTTTTTTAGTAGAACGCTTAGTTTAGCGGTAATTAGCGATTTTCTGTTTTTTTCTCACGAAAACGTGTGAAAAGTCGATTTTTTTACGATTTTGGTCTTAGTATGCCATTGTATGACAAAAGTGTATATAATCGAATTTATAGAAAATTAAAAGATGTACAATATTTATTAATAGCATTTTTCTCTACAGTGCTTAATTTAGTGTGAAAGAGTAATTTTCCGTATTTTTAAGGCAAACTGAGATCGATTTTCATTTTTCGTCTTTCATATATGATTAAAATTAGGTTATGTTTTTTGAGGCTAGTTTTTTGTTTATTTCTAATGTTTTATTAATAATGTTAGGTTTATTGTTAATTATTTGCACTGGCAAGAGAAAGTTGTGTGAGTGTTTTACACTAGATTTTTTTTTTATTTCTTTAACGTTGCATCAACTGCAAGGTCATTAGCGACGACGTTGGGTTGGAACTGTGCATAATGAGGATGAAATGACTTTTTTTTGTAACGTATGAAAATATGCCGTGCCTGAGTGGGATTCGAACCCAGGACCGCATGATGAGAGGCGAGCACGTTACCAACTACGCCAATGCGGCCGGCAAAACAATTTTTATACCCTTAAATACAGGTTAAGAGTTGAACATTCTACCAAAGTGTAATGGACAAAATAATGTAATTAATTGCGTTTTTTTTATAATTCTGTTTAAAATATACATTTAACGAAAGCGTGAAAAACTTTATATTACCTGCTAACAAAACTGCCTGTACATCAAAAACAAGATGAAATTAATGATCAATTTAATTTTTCCCTGCCTTCAAATATTTAAAACAAATTATTCCTAAATACTTCAGTTTTTTAAATTTGTTTGGTGGATTGATGTGTTGTTACTTTATGAATGAATTTTACAAAACGTTTAAAGCAAAGAGAGGATTTCATTAAAAAAAAAACTTATACGTTGTCATTCAGCGGGGCCATTAACTAAGCCGACAACTACAGTTTGCCACTTCCTGTTTTTAATATTCATAAAAATATAAATAACTAAACGCATTTTACAATGCTGAATTCTCACAACTATACGTGTTCGTGAGGAAAAATTCATAGACAGAGGAAGTACAGTTGTAGTGAAAAATTTCAATACTCGGGCTTAATGGAACTTCGCAGTTCATGACCCCTAAAGCCAAAAAGTATTTAATTTGTCAATGTAAATAAAAACCATATTTATGACCTATGGTTTATCATTAATAAACAATGTAAAATGAACAACATAACCTAATTTTAATCATGAGTGAATAACGCAAAATGAAAAATCAACGTCTTTAGAACTTAAAAATAAGGAGAATCAGTAATTCCGCTAAACTAAACATTGAACAAAAAATGTTTGAATGAAAAGTTGTAGGTTTTTAAATGTTCTACAACTTTAATTCCACGACAGAACAGCCTCTCCGAGAATTTCAGCAGACATGGCGACTACCCTATCTTGTAGAGCAAAAAAAAGCCTTAGTAAATGAGGCGATTTTATAAAAAAATCGTAGGAGCCGTTTTAGAAAAAATCTGGTGTGAAACACTCACACAACTTTCTCTTGCCAATGCAAATAATTAACAATAAACCTAACATTAGTATTAAAACATTAGAAATGAACAAAAACTAACCTCAAAAACATAACCTTATTTTAATCATGAGTGAATGACGCAAAATGACAATCGAACTCAGTTTGGCTTAAAAATACGGAAAATCACGCTTTCACGCTAAACTAGGCTCTTTTAATAAATCTTTTAATTTTCTATAAATTTAATTATATACACTTTTGTCGTAAAATGCATACTAAGACCGAAATGTTAAAAAAATCGATTTTTCTCACGTTTTCGTGAGAAAAAAAACAGAAAATCGCAAATTACCGCTAAACTAAGCGTTATACAAAAAAATGTTTGAAACAGAAGTTGTAGGTTTTTAAATTCTCTACAACTTTTATTATATAAGTTTTTGCGCTGAAATTTATATTAAAGCCGTAATCTTAAAAAAACAACGTTTTTACGTGAAAACAGCCTCACCGAGAATTTCAGCAAACATGGCGCCTACCCTATCTTGTAGAGAATAAAAAATTGAGTAAATGAGGCGATTTTTAAAAAAATCGTAGGACCAGTTTTTGAGAAAATCGCAAAAAACTGAAAAATTATACGAATAAACTACTACTTCAGGTTGACCGATTTTGATGAAAATGTTCGTGTCGCGTCCGGTAGTGGTATGTAACTTAAGTTTCAAGTTTCAAGTTCGTACGATGTTCCGTTCTTGACATATTCTGTTCACACACAGACACACACACACACAGACACACACACACACACACACACACACAGACACACACACACACACACACACAGACACACACACAGACCAATCGCTAAAAACATGTTTTTTGGGTTCAGGGGGTCTGAAAACGTATAGATCCGGTGAAAACTCGATTTCGAAAAATCGACATGAAAACAATACTTTCCTTCCTATATATTCATATAGGCAAGAGAAAGTAAAAATTGTAAAATGTAGAAAATGACACGAATAAACTACTACTTCCGGTTGACCGATTTCGATGAAAATTTTTGTTTTGGGTTCTCTAGTAGGCCTACTACGTAACTTAAGTCTATAGTTTCAATTTCTTACGATGTTCCTTTCTTGAGGTATTTTGTTCACACACACACACACACACACGCATGCACGCACACACACACACACCCACACACACATACCAATGGCTAAAAACATGTTTTTTAGGTGCAAGGGGACTGAAAATGTGTATATCCGATGTAAACTCAATTTCGAAAAATCGACATGAAAACAATACTTTCCTTCCCTATATATTCATATAGGGCAAAAGAAAATAATAGATTATTATAATATAAAACTGTTATAATCTGGATCAGGGAAATTAAGGAGGACATGAACGGACTCCAAATCTTACTTGAGGACCTCAAGACAAAATCCGGAAATTACCACAGGCTGAAGACCACAAGACGTGAACAGCAGAAACCGACGAAACGACAGAAGGTTGCGTATTCTGACAAGGAACGGCAGAGAAGATTGGATGGATTGAAGGAATACTGGAGAAAGTTCAAGGAGAGAAACATCAGGAAAGGACTCCAAAAACTGAAAAATTGAACCGCAAAAATTGAAATGAGTTTTTTTTTTAGGTTGACGAACTTATGTAGTCCTATGTGGCTTAAACAAAAAAAAACTGGTGTGAAACACTCATACAACTTTCTCTTGCCAATGCAAATAATTTACAATATAATTTAACATTAGTAATAAAATATTAGAAATGAACAAAAACTAACCTCAAAAACATAACCTTATTTTAATCATGAGTGAATGACGTAAAATGACAATCGAACTCAGTTTGGCTTAACAATACGGAAAATCACTATTTCACGCTAAACTAGGCTCTGTAGAGAAAAATGCTTTAAACAAAAGTTGTAGATCTTTTAATTTTCTATAAATTCGATTATATACACTTTTGTCATACAATGCATACTAAGACCGAAATCGTAAAAAAATCGACTTTTCACACGTTTTCGTGAGAAAAAAACAGAAAATCGCTAATTACCGCTAAACTAAGCGTTCTACTAAAAAAATGTTTGAACTAAAAGTTGTAGAATTTTAAATTCTCTACAACTTTTATTATATACATTTTTGCGCTAAAATGCATATTAAAGCCGCGACCTTGAAAAAACAATGTTTTTACGTGAAAACAGCATCACCAAGAATTTCAGCAAACATGACGCCTGTCCTATCTTGTAGAGAATAAAAAATTGAGTAAACCAGGCGATTTTAAAAAAAATCGTAGGACCAGTTTATGAGAAAATCGCAAAAAACTGAAAAATTATACGAATAAACTACTACTTCCGGTTGACCGATTTTGATGAAAATGTTCGTGTCGCGTCCGGTAGTGGTATGTAACTTAAGTTTCAAGTTTCAAGTTCGTACGATGTTCCGTTCTTGAGATATTCTGTTCACACACAGACACACAGACACACACACAGACCAATCGCTAAAAACATGTTTTTTGGGTTCAGGGGGTCTGAAAACGTATGGATCCGGTGAAAACTCGATTTCGAAAAATCGACATGAAAACAATACTTTCCTTCCTATATATTCATATAGGCAAGAGAAAGTAAAAAACTGTTATAATGAAGTAAATAAAAAGGGTTGTCAAATTTATTCAGTAATTTTAATTAGACTTTACTCAGCTATCGTTTTCACGGTTTTCTGTTTCTCTAAGAACATTATTAATCAGTAAACAAGCAAACATGTATTTAAAGTACAGTGTGCTTTACTATAAAGTGCCCTTTTGGTAACAACGCATAAAAATTGTAGTGCATTTGTGTTATAAAAACATTAAATTTTATATCTCGTTTTCATAAAATTCTTGTAGATCTCCATACTAATGGATGGTCTTGCGTTTTAAAATTTATAACTTTTCCATTACCTAGTGTGAATTTTGAATATAAGTAACTCTCTATTTAAAATATTATATATTTGAATTTTAAATTAGAAATTAATGTTACATCGTTGTTTTTCTTCTCATACTATAAAATTAGAAATTTTTTTGTAACGTATTACATTAATATTTTGGTAACTTTTTTGACGGTATCACAATCGTCTTGTTTTGTAACGTAATCAAAATAATAAATTCAATTTTTTCTTTCTCTTGCCTATATGAATATATAGGAAGGAAAGTATTGTTTTCATATCGATTTTTCGAAATCGAGTTTTCACCGGATCAGCAAGTTTTCAGACCCCCTGAACCCAAAAAACATGTTTTTAGCGATTGGTCTGTGTGTGTGCGTGTGTGTACGTACGTACGTACGTGCGTACGTACGTGTGTGTGTGTGTGTGTGTGTGTGTGTGTGTGTGTGTGTATGTGTGTGTGTGTGTGTGTGAACAGTTATTTCAAGAAGGGAACATCATATGAACTTAAAACTTGAAACTTAAGTAACATACCACTACCGGACCCGACGCGAACATTTTCATCAAAATCGGTCAACTGAAAGTAGTAGTTTTCTCGTGTAATTTTTCACTTTTTTCGATTTTCTCAAAAACTGGTCCTACGATTTTTTTTTAAATTGCCTGGTTTACTAATTTTTTTTAAGCTCTACAAGATAGTGTTGGCGCCATGTCTGCTGAAATTCTTTGTGAGACTGTTTCACGTAAAAAAATTGTTTTTTAAGATTGTGGCTTTAATATGCATTTTAACGCAAAAAGTTATAGTAAAAGTTGTAGATAATTTGAAATTTTACAACTTTTATTTCAATTATTTTTTTGTATAACGCTAAGTTTAGCGGTAATTAGCAATTTTCTGTTTTTTTTTCTCACGAAAACTTGTGAAAATCGATTTTTTTTTAAGATTTCGGCCTTGGTTTTACGACAAAAAAAGTATATAATCAAATTTATAGGCAATTAAAAGATCTACAATATTTATTCACAACATTTTTCTCTACAGATATGCAAGAGAAAGTAAAAAAAACAGAAAATTCCATTTTTACCTAATTTCAGTTTTTCTGCCTTCCTGAAAATTTTGTTTAGTAAAGATAAGTTCAGTTTTCCTATGAACGGCCACATTTGGTTATGTATCATTTACGCGTGTGCGTATTAGAAATAATCGTCAATTAATAAATAGTTTTAGAGGGATTGCACCCTCGTGTTGTTGAAGTATTCATAATTCATTAAGTAGTTAAGATGAAGGGGTTGTTGTAAGATGTATGGGATGATAGCCAACAACTCAACAAAATTAGTAGTTAAATGTAAAGCCTAACTTAGCTATTTCACCTTTATTAATTATGTAGTTAGGTCGTGTAAGTAGTTTGTTAATATGGTGCACTTATTATTACTATACAGGCTGAATCAAAACTATACGCCAATATCTTGGGATCTCATTCTATAGCTAAAAAATCTGGTGTGAAACACTCACACAACTTTCTCTTGCCTATGCAAATAATTAATAATAAACCTAACATTATTAATAAAATATTAGAAATAAACAAAAACTAACCTCAAAAACATAACCTTATTTTAATCATGAGTGAATGACGCAAAATGACAATCGAACTCAGTTTGGCTTAAAAATACGGAAAATCACGCTTTCACGCTAAACTAAGCTCTGTAGAGAAAAATGCTCTAAACAAAAGTTGTAGATCTTTTAATTTTTTATAAATTTAATTATATACACTTTTGTCGTAAAATGCATACTAAGACCGAAATGTTAAAAAAATCGATTTTTCTCACGTTTTCGTGAGAAAAAAAAAACAGAAAATCGCAAATTACCGCTAAACTAAGCATTATACAAGAAAATGTTTGAAATAAAAGTTGTAGAATTTTACATTTTCTACAACTTTTATTATATAACGTTTTGCGCTAAAATGCATATTAAAGCCGCAATCTTAAAAAGAAAATGTTTTTACGTAAAAACAGCCTCACGCAGAATTTCAGCAAACATGGCGCCTACCCTATATTGTAGAGCATAAAAAATGTAGTAAACCAGGCGATTTTAAAAAAAATCGTAGGACTAGTTTTTGAGAAAATCGCAAAAAAGTGAAAAATTATACGAATAAACTACTACTTCCGGTTGACCGATTTTGATGAAAATGTTCGTGTCGGGTCCGGTAGTGATATGTAACTTAAGTTTCAAGTTTCAAGTTCGTACGATGTTCCGTTCTTGAGATATTCTGTTCACACACACACACACACACACACACACACACACACACACACAGACCAATCGCTAAAAACATGTTTTTTGGGTTCAGGGGGTCTGAAAACGTATAGATCCGGTGAAAACTCGATTTCAAAAAATCGACATGAAAACAATACTTTCCTTCCTATATATTCATATAGGCAAGAGCAAGTAATAAGAGAAAAAGTTCATGTAAACATATGCCTGAAAACGCTTAGTTAGCGAGTTACGGCTAGCGAAAAATTTCACCTAGAACTCTGTACCCTCGGTGAAATAAGGCCGTATAAAAATGTTAAACGTACTTACAAAGATAGAAATACGATTGTTTCTTATGTTTTTTAATCAGAGAAATTGAATGAAATTGGTTTCAGAGCTGTAAATGCAATATTTTCAGAGATATCTTACATAAAACACAAAAATTGGTGCAAAGAAATAACACATTTTTGTGTTCAACGTAAGATTACTTCCATAACTGGTAAAAAGATTAATGTGAATTACTCAGGGAAAAAATGAATAATAGATATTAAAAGTTTGCTTTATTTAAAATCAAAACAGACGCACATAAAACGCACATTCTTAACTGCATAAAACCTATATTAGTTAATACGAGTATTTTATCCAGTTAAGAATGTGCGTTTTATGTGCGTCTGTTTTGATTTTAAATAAAGCAAAATTTTAATATCTATTATTCATTTTTGTCCTGAGTAATTCACATGAATCTTTTCAGAATTAAATTTTCTACAAATTTATTTAAGAAAAAATACACCTTTTTTACCAGTTATGGAAGTAATCTTACGTTAAACACAAAAATGTGTCATTTCTTTGCACCAATTTTTGTGTTTTATGTAAGATATCTCTGAAAATATTGCATTTACAGCTCTGAAACCAATTTCATTCAATTTCTCTGATTAAGAAACATAAGAAACAATCGTATTTCTATCTTTGTAACTGCCTTTAACATTTTTACACGGCCTTACTTCACCGAGGGTACAGAGTTCTAGGTGAAATTTTTCGCTAGCCGTAACTCGCTAACTAAGCGTTTTCAGGCATATGTTTATATGAGATTTTTCTCTTATTTTTAGCTATAGAATGAGATCCCAAGAGATTGCCGTATAGTTTTGAATCACCCGGTATATAGTAATATAGTACATTACTAATATATCCCTACACTTATTATTACTATTATTAATGTTAATATTATTATTAATAGTGGTTCTAAGATTATTACTTTTAAGCTTTACTTTACTTTACAGAGATAAGATGGCATCCTTGTAATATTAATTTTCAAGTAACCTGTACGGAAAATTAAACCGAGATTAATTTAATCTCCGTTTAATTTTAGTTTTATTTTAAACTCAATTTATTTTAATTTAATTTTAATTTTATTATACTGATTACTCTAATTAAATATTACGGTGTTTCTATAATGTGACACTTATCGCTGAGGTCCGTTTCGGGATCTAGGTAATTAAATAATTAATACACTAAAGTTTAAAATTACAAATATTTATTACAACAAAAAGATTTAAAAAATAAATAATAAACTGATTAGAATGAAATCATACAATAAAAATAACTTAAAGAATTTATTTAGTACTACTTACAAACAATTATACAAAATGCACATACACAAAAAATTATACACAATGCGCATACAATAAAACTGAATAATAATCGTTGACCTACACAATGCCGGGAACGTTGACCTTCTCTAACGCCTGATAGCACTCGCAATAAACACTTGTCAAAGATCAAACGAGTACTAACTCACTGACCGCGCTCGGGGGTCTCTTTATATAGGTAAATCAAAGAGTTTGCACGGAAGACACAGAGATTCGATGCCAATAAATTTTTATAAGTACTGAAAAAATCTTAACTATTGTAAACAAGTCACAATAGGATAAAAGCTGTTACACAAATAGTTGTACAACAAAGACCCTTCCTTACTATAAACGGCCCTTTTTACTTTCTCTTGCCTATATGAATTTTTTAGAAAAGGAAGTATTGTTTTCATGTCAATTTTTCGAAATCGAGTTTTCACCGGATCTACACGTTTTCAGACCCCCTGAATCCAAAAAACATGTTTTTAGCGATTGGTCTGTGTGTGTGTGTGTGTGTGTGTGTGTGTGTGAGTGTGTGTGCGTGCGCGCGCGTGTGTTTGTATGTGTATGTGTGCGTGCGCGCGCGCGTTTGTGTGTGCGCGTGCGTGCGTGCGTGTGTGTGTGTGTGTGTCAACAGTTTATCTCAAGAACGGAACGTCGTATGAACTTAAAACTTGAAACTTAACTTACATACCACTACCGGACCCGACACGAACATTTTCATTAAAATCGGTCAACCGAAAGTAGTAGTTTATTCGTGTAATTTTTAATTTTTTCGATTTTTTGAAAAACTTTATTTACAATACCTCGAAACGGCTACACGACGCTGGGAAAACTGACGGACCCCAGATCATTCAGGACTTGTACCGACGCCCACACCCACCTGAAGTCTCTATCCCATTACCATTCCACGACTTTATCTAAATTTTAGTATGACCCACTTAACAAAATTTAGAGTTGCCACATTTTTATTCTGCCCTGTATTCCTCTTATTTGCCCATGCCCCTCCTACTTGTATGACTCACTCCCCCAGTTGGTAGTTGTCCCCATGTTCCTATGCATAATCACTCCACTACGGTGAAAAGAGCCGCCATTTTAAATTAATAAACACTCAGAAGATAAAAAGGCCGGTGATTATGCCAAACTCTACCCTTTCCGTCTCCCCTGAAATCATAAACTAACCCCTACCTTAAATTATACCTTTAGTCCACGTTCAGTAAAATGCATGCCTTCCCCTCACCAAGATAATAGGCCTCCCACAAAACTGAAAAAAGGCCACTGAAAAATAAAATAAAACTGGTCCTACGATTTTGTTTAAAATCACCTGGTTTACTAAATTTTTTATGCTCTACAAGATAAGCGCCATGTTTGCTGAAATTCTTGGTAAGGCTGTTTTCACATAAAACAATTGTTTTTTTAAGATTGCAGATTTAATATGCATTTTAGCGCAAAAATGTATAATAAAAGTTGTAGAGAATTTAAAATCCTACAACTTTTATTTCAAACATTTCTTTGTATAACGCTTAGTTTAGCGGTAATTAGAAATTTTCAGTTTTTTTCTCACGAAAACGTGTAAAAAATCTATTTTTTTAAGATTTCGGCCTTAGTATGCATTTTACGTCAAAAGTCTTATACTCAAATTTATAGGAAATTAAAAGATCTACAACTTTTATATTAATCATTTTTCTCTATAGAGCCTAGTTTAGCGTGAACGATTGATTTTCCGTATTTTTAAGCCAAACAAATTGATTTTCATTTTGCGTCTTTCACTCATGATTAAAATTAGGTTATGTTTATTGAGGTTAGTTTTTTGTTTATTTTTAATGTTTTATTACTAATGTTAGGTTTATTATTAATTATTTGCATTGGCAAGAGAAAGTTGTGTGAGTGTTTTACACCAGAATTTTTAATAATTTGAAGTGCAAGATAACTTTGTCGAATCGGATTTGTTTGAGGTTTGATATTTATAATTTTGTAATAATTTTTCAAATGACTATTTTTATTGGGTATTTTTGAAAACTACACATTACATTAGAACGCCGTTAATTCGTCACCCGTTAATTCGTCACATCCGATAATTCGTCACCCCTCCGGAAAATTTATGTTTTTGTTTTTAGAAAACAACTTGGGTACTTAATATATTTCTACGTGATAAATTTTAAGTAAATTTTTAGAATTTCGTATTTGGGAATAGTTAGTGAAAAAAAATTTTGTTTGCTAAGCTGGCACCGCCCCTTCGGTATACTCGAGTATCGTTGGAGCATGACAACAAGATGGGCTCCCGGTCACCAAATAACTCCCGTTGGTTGTTTAATCTTAAAAAACATACATGTCTATAAACAGTGATATTTATGTTTCTAGATGATAAATTTTTATGAAATTTTTAAAATTTCGTATTTGGGAACAGTTAGTAAGTAATACAACGGCTATTCGATAATTGGTCTTTTTCGTTAATTCGTCACCCCCTCGGTCCCGAAGGTGACGAATTATCGGGGTTCTACTGTATTAGGAAGTTTCTTTCCCTTTCTTATACATCAAACGTTTATGTAGCCATGACAACTACATTATAAATTTTCTTCCACATAAATAAAGAGTCGGCGAAGCGAAGTACACTAGTCTCTTATAAATATTTGTTGTGAGGCACATTAAATAAGTTATCCAATATTGAAGATAAAAGGTACATTAAATATTAACATATCATTTTAAGTGGTCATCCTTCATTCCTAACTTACACACCAACTTGTCAAACAACTTTTCCTTTATAATATAAAGGAAAAGTTGTTTGAAATACTGAAAACATCAAAGGATAATTTCATTACCTACCGTGGTACTTTTCTTCCAACAAGAATAAGTTAAGGTAAGGTTTTTATGCAGTACCCTAAGTAGGTAAAGAACTTTTAACTAGTTCAATATATTTCTTCTTTAATTTTCTTTCATTCTTGTACTTCTTCCAACTTATTTCACTTTAATTTTCTTTTCCATAACTTCTTATTAATAAATTGTTTAATTACTTTTAATTTTTGTTTTGCTTTTTTTTGTTATAACGCCTTCAAAATATCTTAAGGGGTTTTGTATTGTATTTCTTTAGTTATATTTTTTTAGAAAGAATTTTTGTATTTGTTATTTTTTAAAGTGAAAGTTCTCAAGGTAACTGTAATTTTATTTCATGGTTTTAAATCATGGTTTTGGGTTCAGGGGGTCCATAAACGTGTAGATCCGGTGAAAACTTGATTTCGAAAATTGACATGAAAACAATACTTTTCTTCCTTCATTTTCATATAGGCAAGAGAAAATAAAAATAGCAGTACAGAAGAGCGCAGTAAAACGAAGAACATTCTGGGGAAAACCACCAACGAGATTGGTACAATTTGCTTCCTTGTGGAAATATCCAGGGCAGCAGTATCAGAAATAATAATTTTTGTTACGAGCCCAAAGTTCCAGAAGGAGAAGACACCTAAATGTTTAAATCGATGACATTTTAATATTGGCTTTTTTGGTTAGTATTCCGTTTGTGGTTATGTGGGTGTGGTTTTGTGTGGGTGGTTTGTGGTTGGCTGTGATAAGGTGTTCTATTACTCAGGAAGCAGAATCTAACAGAGGAAACTGTCATTGTGTATATATCCCCAATCTGTTTATATTTGCATCAAAGACAAACAGTTATGTGTTTGTCTATATGTTATAATGTCCCCTGAAGATGATCGCCTAGAGGAAAATCAGAAGGCCAACTCTACCAAATTATATACATATCAAATAATACCTTTGTTTAATAATTGACATATCGAACATTAAAGCTTTTTTTTTATTTAACTTTTAAATACAATCCGTACGCTATTATTGTTAAAATTTTCTTTCATTACTGAAAGTGACATTGAAGGAGAATTTTCTGTGATTTTTGAAACTTGAGAACTCAAACATTGTAGTATTTTTTTTAGGTTTCCATTATACTTAAAATGAGGAAGGCAATTATAAACCACCTCACTCCTTGTTTTGCTTAGTAAAGCCTCTGTAGGTTCAAACCAGCCTTTCGGCTGATGACCTAAACAACAACACAATACTTAAAAGAGTTTGATTTTTGACCGCATAAAAACTCTACAACTATATTTACGGATTTTTCAGAACAGCATGTTGTTCTATTGGTCTGTTGTTCTATTGGTCTATTGGTTGTTCTATTGGTCTGTTGTTCTATTGGTCTATTGGTTGTTCTATTGGTCTATTGTGTGTATGTGTGTGCGCGTGAACAAAATGGCTCAAGAACGAATTAACACTTTTTACTTTCTCTTGCCTTTATAAATGCACAGGAAGGAAAGTACTGTTTGCATGTCGATTTTTTGAAATCGAGTTTTTACCGGATCTACACGTTTTCAGACGCCCTGAACCCAAAAAACATGTTTTTAGCGATTGGTTTGCGCGCGCGCGCTTGTTTGTGTGTGTGTGTGAACAGAATATCTCAAAAACGGAACATCGTACGAACTTGAAACTTGAAACTTGAAACTAGATAGTCCTACTACTACCGGACCCGACACGAACATTTTCATCAAAATCGGTCAACCAGAAGTAGTAGTTTATTCGTGTCAATTTTCACTTTTTTGAAATTTTCTTAAAAACCGCTCCTAAGACTTTTTTTTTTAATCGCCTCATTTACTACGTTTTTTATGCTCTACAAGATAGGGTAGGGGCCATGTCTGCTAAAATTCTTGGAAAGGTTTTATCGTAAAGAAATTGTTTTTTTTAAGATAGCTGCTTTAAGACCCTGAACCTCAACAGGAAAGCCGATTTAGAAAATTTGAAAAAGGAGGAAAGGAAAATAATAAGGAAAATTATCGGTCCAAGATTAAATGAAAACGGTTATAGATTACAAAAAACACAGTTAACACAGTTAACACAGTTGAGCAACATTCAAATATTGTAACAGACATGAGGAAAAGACGTCTTAAATTTTTTGGTCATATCATGAGGCTTCCTGATCATAGAGTTACAAAAAAGATGGTAAAATATGTAGCTTCGCTTGTCAATGGAGGGGAATGGATTCGACACATTAAGAAAGATCTAGTTCTGGCAAACATTACTGATAATGAAGTTACCAATCGAAATAGTTTTAGAACAAAAATTAATGAATGGGAGATTATTCCAGAGGTTAAAATTCCAAGAGTTGGAACAAGGTGGAGTGAGGAAAGAAAAGCTGATTTTTCTCAGATAATGAAAGGCTGGTGGGCAAACAAGAAAAACACCAAGTCCAATAATCAATGATCGTGAATAATGCTCAGCGTCTTCCACTTCGGGAGCTGTACGGCTAATAATAATAATAATAAAAAGTTGCAGAGAATTTAAAATCCTACAACTTTTATTTTTAAAAAATTTATAACGCTTATTTTAGCGGTAATTAGCGATTTTCTGTTTTTTTCTGTTTAGCGTGAACGAGTGATTTTCCGTATTTTTAAGCCAAACTGAGGTTAATTTTGATTTTGCGTCTTTCACTCATGATTAAAATTAGGTTATGTTTTTAAATTTACATTGTTTACTAATTAGTATGTTTCATTATTTAAATTTGTAAAAAAATTTTAAAATTCTTATTATTCATTAATACCAAGCTGCTAGTACAACTATCAACAAAAAATGTTACATATACTACAGCAGAATTTTTTGATGTAGTAATTATTTTAGTCCAAGCAAAAACCTTTGAGGAATTAACGTTCATAAAAATTTTATAGTTTAAGGTTGATTAACTATATTTTCTGTTATTTTTTCAACAGCAATCCACTTTGCTGAATATATCTTTATGGTTTTTGAAGTTCAGTGGCTTATTTTTTAACAGGATAACACTGTCGAGTGGTTTCAAGGAGATCAAACAAAGGAATACATTTTTTTACTAAAATAGTAGAGTTGTTATTTGTAACAAACAAAGAAGGTGTGCAAAATAAGCTTAAATTGTCAGAATGTTTTAAAAATCAGACAAATCTAAAAAGCGAAATGTATACTGTATTAAAAATCGCGCCCGCGCTGCGTGTTACTATTTTCCTCAAATGGGTTTAATGGATAATAATAATCAAGTTGTTACCACTACTTATTTACCTACTTTAATAAGTGTGTCATCCAATCATTTGAATCAAATAATAGACAATTTTCCTCAACGTTTAATTATAAGTTTATAATATATTTTTCAACCAAAAACTATTCAGAAAGGAATTCTTGTAGCTTATAATGTAAATGTTTCATCAATCAAGTAGTATTTTTTCAGCTTTTTGTAAACAAATTAAAATTACCACATGCCCATAACAGACAGGTGAAGTGTCAAATTATTTACACTCAATCTGTCCATTGCAGGGCTAAAATAAATAGATCTGTTTCTTATCACGTGGTCAGCCAATTAAATTACTGAATCATTTAAGTACAGAAGCGGTAGAGGTGTAAAAGACACTAATCAGAGTTATCTCCTCTGAAAGTAATGAATTTCATTATACAGCCAGACCATGTGGTAAATGAAGTGAAGGTGTCATTTGCAGAGTGGAATATATGTGCTTTTCAGAGGGACCGGCATGCTGATAAGCGTACTTTTCCTTTCAGTGAGGAAGGCCATTGCGTTCCTCACATATTTGATATTTGATATAGTGGAAAGCACATATTTGATATTTTGTTTTTGTTCAGCCCTGGTAAGTAAACCACCTCGTTTTACTAAGTAAAACCTCTAGGCTACAGGTTCAAACCAGCCTTTCGGCTGATAACCTAAACAACACAATAAGTGTGTTATCCAATCATTTGAATCAAATAATACACAATTTGCCTCAACGTTTAATTATAAGTAAATAATATATTTTTCTACCAAAAAATATTCAGAAAGGAATTCTTGTAGTTTACCCTGTAAATGTTTCATCAATCAAGTATATTTTTAGCTTTTTTTTGAACAAACTAAAATTACCACAAATTTTTAAAGCTTGTGGGAATTTATTGATTTATTTTCTACCTGTATAAGTAGGTTCTTGTTCAAAAAAATTTAGTGTTGTAATTAGCAAAATGTGAGTACGTATTGCTGTTAAAATAGATGAAGGGGTTCGATTCGATGATGGTGAGAGACGTACGCGGCAAATTTTCGTTTTGTGTGAGTGTGTTTTGTTGAAGTATACACAATTTCTGTTACATTTTTTTTTTAAGCTTTTATTTGTTATCGGGAACTGTACATTGTTGACAACTACCTAATTTGATCGCCGCTTTTGCTGTATTTTTTGACGTGGATTAGACATGAGTTTGAACAGGGACCCCCAGTAGAGTTTGTTCATGGATGGCTGTCACTGGTCACCATACAAAGTCGCTTGCCCAACCGGTGTTACTTAACAAATAATAGCGACTTTCTACCTGCTGACTGACTGGGCTGGCCCGAAGGCCGAGTTTTTTTTTAGTTCCTAATATGTGTACGTTGCAATCTGTTCAATTTAGAACAATAAGCAACCCCATGACCCAATGAGACGAGGATGATATGTATGACGTTTAAATGAGGTGTAGTCTTGTACAGACTCAGGCCGACCATTCCTGAGAGAGTATGGTTAATTGAACCCCAACCATCAAAGTACACCGGTAACCACTGTCTAGCATTCAAATCCGTATAAAAGTAACTACTTTTACTAGGATTTGAACCAGGAACCTTCGTCTCCGAAAATCAGCTGTTAAACAGCTGATTTTGGTGACGACTTTACCTCTAGACCAACCCGGTGGGTACATATTTATTTTAAAAAAATTTATTACACATGTTTCTCGTGCGAAGCCGTGCTAGTATTGTATAATCTTGTATATATGTTTTTGTATTCTTCGTGTTCTGTGTGTTATGTGTTGAGTTTGGCAGCTGACTGTTTCTGGTGGAAGAAAACCAAAGAAAAGAATTTAATAGTGTAATATACCAAGGCAATTCTATTGCTGTTCTACTGCACCACCTTGGATATTTGCAATAAGCCAATGTACTGGGTGGAGTCGGTGGAGTGTAGGAGAATTTGGGAGCCCCCAAAAAAATTATCGGTTTAAAATGAAAATCCGGGGTGAAGGGCATTTTACCGTGTTTAACTTTTGGTATCTTGTGACACCCACCGTTTGTAACTTTTTGAGAGTTAATAATCAAGGGTAAAATAAAATTTCAGTGCATTAGTTGTAGTGTTGTTTAAAGTTATCGTTTAACCATGACAATAAAATCTCTTTTCTGGTTGGTTCTTTTATTTTCAGCGAATATTGCAAAGCACCAGCGAAAATTACTGTAACAAGAGAAGTGGAGTGAAGAGTTAGCGGTTATGACCAATCGATAGTGATGCTATACTCATTCCCACCGGTTTAATCTTCTAACACAAATGTTCACCTTACGTTGGCGTGGCAATTTCTTAGTTAACTTATATGAGTTCCCGCAATATCCATACAGTTAAAAGTATCTTTAAATTTTATTGATATTACTTACAATATAATTTACTCTATCATATTCTCTTTGTTTAATCATATAATAAAATAATATCATAAATGTTACAATTAACCACGTTATTTCTGAATCCTTAACCTAAATTACATTTTGTTCTCTATGTGTAATCGATTTTTTTTTCAAATAAATTAGCCTATAACATACTACAAGTGGAATGTCTAGATATTTTGCACTCAATATGTTAGTTGCAAGGCTAAAAAAATAGTTCTGTTTCTTATCACATGGTCAGCCAACTAAATTACTTTATCATTAATTAAGAACAGAAGAGGTAGAGGTGTAAAATACACTAATCGGAGTTATCTCCTCTGAAAGTAATGAATTTCATTATATGAGCCAGACCCTATGGTGAATGAAATGAAGGTGTCATTTTCAGAGTAGAAAATAAGTGCTTTTCAGAGGGCTTGGTATGCTAATAAGCAAACTTTTCAACTCAGAAAGGAAGGCGATTGTTAACCACCTCACTCCTCGCTTTACTTAATTAAACCTCTAGAGGTTCAAACTAACCTTTCGGCTGATGACCTAAACAGAAAAATAAATCATCAATGTATCACCATCGCCCCCTTTGATTAAGTACTGTGCTGCCGGCTATCAAAGCTTCCGACGTAGCGACAGTGGGAGCCGCCAATAGTTCCGAGAGGGGCGGTAGGCTTGTGTGCGTACCGACAGAGGTCTTTGTCATCAAGGCCGAGTCAATAACCACCCTCTATCACAGCGCTCTCAGCAACTATATAAAGAGCGCTACACTCAACAGGGAAATTGAATTTCGATCCAGACAGCAGTCAAGACGTCCACCACGGCACACGGCTACAGGACTCCAGAGAAGACTAATCGACGATTTCGCAAGAGAGAAGGTCATGCTTCCGCTCACCGACCCGTCACCGTAAGCCGTCGACCGGACGGTCATCGCCCGCTGACGCGAGCGATGCCCACAGCGGTCCCTCGACCGAGCCTTACGCCCACCGGATCCGACGAAGCAGCCATCGACCTACTACCGCGAGGGAAGAAGATGATGTCTTCGCTGGACGACGACACACCGTGTCGCCCAGCCTTCGACCGCCACGACGACTACGACCGACGCTTCCCATCAAGACGACCACCGCTTAAACGGCCCTTTTCAGGGCCACCAAACAAATAAGGTTCCAACTCGCCACTTAATGTCGCCATCCGGTGACAAATGAAATTATGTTTATGTTTTTTTTTAAATATTTTTATCGTTTTGCCACAGAAACGACCTATTCGTCTAGAAACGACCTCTTCTCCAATATGATCACATCAGGGATCAACTGGTATTTTTGAAAAACTGAGAATATTTGTATTTTCTACTTCTTTATACCAGTAAACTAACTATTTATCAATCTGAAAGGAAATTAAGAATGGTCAAAAAGCCTATCTTAATAGTGGAACATTTGACCAGTTTTTTTTCAGCAGCCAATAAAAATATTCGCTCTATAATATTATTAGTAGCGATTCGTGATTAGTCTTGAAATTTTTGATGAAATAGTTTGTTTGTTATAAATAATTGTGTATTGAATGGGCTGGAGTGTTTTGAACAAGGATACTGAGTTGCGATGAATGAGATGTTTTCAATAGGAATTCTAAGAAATTGAAGGTAGTAGAAATGTTCATTTTTATTTTTCTGCTCTGTTCGAGAATAACGGAGATTTTATTGAAGGTAATTGTTAGAAGGGTCTAGATTAACTACCAGACAACAGGTATAAAAACAGTTAGCACCTTTGTATAGGGTGATTCAAAAAGAGCGCCGGTTTTGATATATCAAATTAAGAGATTTATTTTATTGAAAAACTGAAAATAAATACATCAACAAGTTCATCTTACCTTCCGATTTCATGTATGAAAAATGATGTCATGCATGTGTCCTCTTCTACTGCGCTGGCACGCATCAACTCTGTCCATGAAATTGGATATTACTGCACGACAAGTTTCGACTTCCATTTGCCCGATAACCCGTCGAATTTCCTCCTTCAAGTCATTGATGTTTCGGGGTTTATTGGCATACACCAATGACTTCAGATGACCCCAAAGAGGAAAGTCACAAGGCGTCAAGTCACACGACCTTGGTAGCCATTGATGGTCGGAATTACGAGAAATGATGCGATCCTGGAACCGTCCACGGAGCAACAACATTGTTTCTCGTGCAGCAACTGAATTTTATACGGATGATATTGGAGATCGTACCGAAGAATTCTCCGTACAGAAGAACATCGTAAACCCAATTGTTGAGAACGGCGACGTATTGATTTTGCTGGGCTAACAGCCACACTGTCACGAACCAACGCAACGTTCTGCTCAGTTCGGCCAGAACGACGACGTCCAGAACTTTTAAGGTCGACTGTTGAACCCGTCTCAAAAAACTTTTTTATGAGCCTGCGAACTGTTGATTCATTCGGTGCTTCATTACGTCCTAGAGTACCGAAGTCGCCTGACAGTAGCCGCATAACTCTCTCCACTCTGGTAAAATGTTTTGACGATTAACACTCGTCGTGCAATAGTAAACTTCTCCATGGTTAGACACAGACTGCGAGAGTACTACACTGCGAACAAGAGAAACTACAACTGAATCGTCAATCGGAATGTTCTCCGAAATAGAAATGAGGTCTAACAATGTTGCCAACCGATAAACAAAAATTTACCAGCCGTTTAAAAACCGGCGCTCTTTTTGAATCACCCGTTAGTTAGTCAGTCAATAGTTGAATTATGAATGAAAAATGTTAACGGGCCATTTCAGAATAGGGTCGTTACGGGATCGGTTCTGAACTTCGGTAATAGCGGTTGTTCGTATGGGTTGTAGCAAATGGTTGTGAACAGATAAATCTATTGTTTATTGTTACTGTGTTTTAATTAGAGTCAAGTTTAGTTTAAGCTTAAGTTATTTAGTTCGCCGGCCTATGGCGTAGTGGTTAGCGCAAATGGTTTCTACGCCAGAGTCCCTGGTTCGATTCCCGGTCAGGTCTGGCATTTTTCCATCACTCATCTTCCCCTATTATCCTTCTCATCGTATGCATTAGCAGTCATTGTAAAACACTCGAACAGAAAACCAAAAAAAAAATAAATAGTTCTTAAATTGATTTAACCCTTTCAGTACCAACGTCCGGAAAACAGGACGTCGATATATTTAACGTAGTGACAGAAACCGCCTCAGTGGTGTAGCAACTAGCGCGCTAGCCCGCAAAGCGAAAGGTACCGGGTTCGATTCCTGGCTAGAGTCTGGAAATTTTAACACGTTAAAATCACCGTTATGGTACCAAAATCCACAGTAGTTGCTAATGGCCAAGCTGTCGATGCGACTTTTAATGAACTAAAATAAAATTATTTTGAATATTTTTAGTGTTAGAACGATTTCTTTTTTTTATGAACATAATAAAAATTAATTTTTACATAAAATTTTATTTTTCTGTGACGTTGAAATTTTGGTTGGCAATAGAAGGCTTACGCCTGCAAGTTTTTGAAATAAGGGCTGGCATTTTTTATACACCCTTAATCAAATTAAATGACTTTACATCAAATTTTAAAATATTGTTTCGGCAATGAATGGGTTAATTTAACGGTTTAAATTTAAAGATTAATCATTAAAATTTTTATTATTAATTTTATAAATTAATAATTAATTGTTACAAATGTAGCCTAAAGTAAGTCTGTTTATTATTTATCATGCCCAGATCTCAAACGAACCTATATTTTACGTGTTAAAGTATTTTTCCGCCCATAACAGACAGATGGAGAGTCAAATTAATTACTCTCAATCTGTTCGTTGCAGGGCTAAAATAAATAGTTCTGTTTCTTATCACATGGTCAGCCAATGAAATGACTGAATCATTTAGGAACAGAAGAGGTAGAGGTGTAAAAGACACTAATCAGAGTTATCTCCTCTGAAAGAAATGAATTTCATTATACAGCCAGACCCTGTGGTGAATGAAGTGAAGGTGTCATTTGCAGAGTGGAAAGTATGTGCTTTTCAGAGGGCCCGGCATGCTGATAAGCATACTTTTCCATTCAGTGAGGAAGGCTAGTGTAAACCACTTCACTCCTCATTTTACTTAGTAAAACAGGTTCAAACCAGCTTTTTGGCTGATGACCTAAACAACAAAGTATTTTATAAAAATCTCTCCAAATAAAATTTAACTTTTAAAATACACTTGCCGTATTTTATTTTAATTTAAACAAAAATAAAATCTTCAGTTAATTACAGTTTAGGCCCTACTACGTTTATTTTCAGTCCAATGTTACATCCAAAGATACCGTGTAACTTACCTTTAAAAAGAATAAATGCGATAGAATTCTTTATTTTATAGAAGCGTGTCCTGAGACCATATTTTTTTCCTAGACCGTTATCTGTCACCATTAACCATCTCAACACGTTATTACAAACGTCTCAAATGCAAAGAAAAAGTATGTATATTATGATAATTGTATTTTGTACAAAAGAATCATTGCTACTTATCACGTAAAAAAATGAAAATAACAAAATATCTAATTAGATTGTTTTAGTACAGTATAAACTGGTATATATCCATGTGTGTGGGTTCATTTTTACTCAAAGAAGTTAGAAATCACTAAAATTGACGCTAAACTAAAACTCTATAAAAGGATGCTCGAAATAAAAGTTGTAGGTTTTTTACTTTCTATATTTTTTCCTTTGTTTATTTAACGTCGCATCAACTACAGTGGTCATTAGCGACGACGTTGGGTTGTAACTGAGAAGAATGAAATGATTTTTTGTAACGTATAAAAATATGCCGTGCCCGAGTGGGATTCGAACCCAAGACCGTATGATGAGAGGCGAGCACGTTACCAACTACCCCAATACGCCCGGCTCTTATAAATTTGATTTTGCTGTATCAGGCAGGTGGAGTTTTAAATTATTCGTACTCGATCTGCTAGTTCCAGGGCTACAAAAAATAGTTCTGTTTCTTATTACATGGTTAGCCAATGAAGTAACTGAAGACTTTAAGAAAAGAAGAGATATAAGACACTAGTCAGAGTTATCTCCTTTGAGAATAATGAATTTCATTATACAGCCAGACCCTGTGTTGAATGAAGTAAAGGGAAATTAAATGCTTCAGAGGGTCTGGCATACTCATAAGCATACTTTTCTATTCAGTGAGGAAGGCAATTGTAAATCACCCCACTCCTCGTTTTACTTAGTAAAGCCTCTAGAGGTTCAAACAATCCATTCGGCTGATGATGACCTAAACAACCATAATTTTGATTGTTATTGTTGTTTAGGTCATCAGCTGAAAGGCTGGTTTGAACCTATAGAGGTTTTACTAACTAAAACGAAAAGTGAGGTGGTTTACAATGGGCTTCCTCACTGAAAGGGAAAGTACGCTTATCAGCATGCCGCGCCCTCTGAAAAGCACATATTTTCCACTCTACAAATAATACCTTCACTTCATTCACCTCAGGGTCTGGCTGTATAATGAAATTCATTACTTTCATTTCAGAGGAGATAACTCTGATTAGTGTCTTTTACACCTCTACCTCTTCTGTTCTTAAATGATTCAGTCATTTAATTGGCTAACCATGTGATAAGAAACAGAACTATTTATTTTAGCCCTGCAACGAACAGATTCAGTGTAGATAACTTGAAACTCCACCTGTCTGTTATGGGCAGAAATTTTGATTATGTACACATTTGTCGTAAAATGTGTAGTACTTAAACCGTAATCTTAAAAAATCATATTTTTATCGATTTTGATGAATATGATACAAAACAAATCACCAATTGATGTTAAACTAAACATTGTAGAATAAAATATTCGGCATAAAAGTTGTAGGTTTTTTAATTTCCTACAATTGTAATTACGTACACTTCTGCTTGAGAATGCATATTAAGACCGCAATCTTAAAAAAAGATTTTTGATGAGAACCCAGCCCCCGGAGTTTCAACGGACGCACTTACCCTAATTTAAGCGCATAAAAAATGTATTGAATCAGGCGATTTTTAAAAAAATTGTGGAAGTAAATCGTAAAAAAGTGAAAATCGCAAGAATAAACTACTACTGCCGGTTGACCGATTTTGATGAAAATGTTCGTATCGGTGCTGGAAGTCATCGTCTGTAAGCTCCTTCAGAACACGTGCCGCTTTCTCTTTCACAGCTTCCACAGACTCAAATCTTGTCCCTTTTAATGCAGATTTCACCTTAGGGAACAGGCAGAAGATAATAACATGTGATGAAACGTGGGTTTTTACTTATGATCCGGAAACGAAGCGCCAATCCATGCACTGGAAGAAGCCGAACTTCACCGAGAGCCAGAAAAGCTCGAATGACCAAGTCAAATTTTAAAGCAATGATGATTGGTTTTTTGATATCCATGGGATTGTGTACCTTCACTGGGTTCCTGAAGGTCAAACAATTAATCGATATTACTTCCTTGAGGAACTTTCTAAACTACGTCAAGGAGTAAGGAAAAACGCCCCGAAATGCGGAAGAAAAATATCATGGGTTCTCCACCAAGACGATGCGCTAGCTCATTCCGCGTTATCTTTCAAGAGATTCCTAGCCAAATACAGCATCTTAGTGTTAGAACATTCATCTTATTCACCAGAACTTGCACCATGCGACTTCTACCTGTTCTCTAAGGTAAAATCTACATTAAAAGGGACAAGATTTGAGTCTGTGGAAGCTGTAAAGGCGAAAACGGCACGTGATCTGAAGGGGCTGACAGAAGATGACTTCCAGCACTGTTTCAACAATAAAAAATTCGCATGGACCGTTGTAGGGATAGAAAAGGAGTGTATATTGAAGGAGACAATAAGTGATTATGTATAAAATTAAAATTAATTTTTTTACGACGTCAGTCTTGTTATTTAATAGCCTTACCTCGTATTCTGTTCTTGATTTTGTACGCGCGCGCGCACACATACTCACAGATTAATCGCTAAAATCATGTTTTTTTAGCGATACCTTAAATCTTTCAGCCGCCGCAATGTTTAATGAGTCAAAGAAATTACCAGAATATTAATATTACCTATAGTTGTTGTTGTTTAGGTCATCAGCCAAAAGGCTGGTTTGAACCCGTAGAGGTTTTACTAAGTAAAACGAGGAGTGAGGTGGTTTACGCTTGCCTTCCTCACTGGGTGTAAAAGTACGCTTATCAGCATGCCGGGCCCTCTGAAAAGCACATATTTTCCACTCTGCAAATGACACCTTTACTTCATTCACCACAGGGTCTGGCTGTATAATGAAATTCATTACTTTTAGAGGAGATAACTCTGATTAGTGTCTTTTCTGATTAGTCTCTTCTGTTCTTAAATGATTCAGCCATTTAATTGGCTGACCATGTGATAAGAAACAGTCTATTTATTTTAGCCCTGCAACGAACAGATTGAGTGTACATATAATTTGACACTCTACCTGTCTGTTATGGGCAGTACCGATAGTTATAAAAGTATAATGTATTTTAGTTACATAAATTTTTAAATAATTTTGTTTATTGTTTGTTTCAGAGAGTGTAATGCTTGGAGGAGCTGAAGGGTTACGGCCTCGACTGGCCGCCCTATTAGTCTCCGCAGCGTTGATTACGCTATTTTTGGGTCTTCATCTGACACTATACGATGCAGCCCTCTATGAGCTTCAACAAAACTCCTCTCCACCACCTCTCAATGCCGTCCTTAGCGTTCCCGCTCACGTACACTTTCCACGTACCAGCAGAAGACTTCCTCAGGTAGACATTTTTTTATTATTAACTTGGTTATAAATCTTTTTGAAAACTATAAAAGAAACGTGTGAAATTATATTGTCTTACCTCTGTGTATTTTATAGTCTCTTTCTTAATTTTGTAGTTGGTAACGTGCTCGCCTCTCATCATACTGTCTTGGGTTCAAATCCCATTCAGGTGCGGCATATTTTCATACGTTACAATAATCATTTTATCCTTCACCGTCTGTATTAGCAGTAATTGCAGAACAGTCGGACGTTAAACCAAAAGAAAAAATATCTTTCTTAATTTATGTTTCTCGTTATTTCCAATTTGCATTTTTGAAATGAAAATTTCGTTAGGCGCACCTTGCACTCTTTCTGGACAGTAAACAAACTGAACTGTCAGGCATCACACAGGAATGAAAGATTATTTTTATTCAATTCCTTAATGAAACACTGAACGTAACTGAACTGTTACGCGTCACTTACATATTTATTATTGAAATGAAAACTCCTTTAGGCACACCTTGCACTTTCTGAACAGTAAACGAAATTGAACTGTTAAGTGTCCCACAGGAATGAAAGGTTTTTTTTATTTAACTCCTTAATGGAACACTGAACGATACTGAACTGTCACGCGTCATTTACAGGAATAAAAGGTTATTGAAATGAAAACTCCTTTAGGCGCACCTTGCACAATTTCTGAACAGTGATCGAAACTGATATGTCACGCGTGATCCGTCTACAGTTAAGTTACTGTATTTTTATAAGTTACTGTATTCTATTAGCAGTGTAATAGTTTTAGATATTTAAATAAACTTGAATCTAAAGTATTTATAATTAATATATTTCAGTTTTCATAAACCTATTATTTCATTCTTATAATATAACAGCAATGAGAAAGTCCGATAAGAACAAATTTCCACTAAATGATTAATTCACAAACATAATTATGATTTTGTAACTAATATTACTTTATAGAAATAAAAATTAATAATTATATTTCATACAGGCTAAGTTTTCACTTTTATCGTGTAGCCGTATGCATACACACAATGCTCTTTTATTAACTTTATTATTTTCAACTACTGAAGTAAGAAAAATAGGCAAATGAAACTCATTTTTTGAACCAATAAAAAATAAATAATTTCGCATAATCTTGAGTAAACAGGACAAAAAAACTTTATTATTTTCAACTATTGAAGTAAGAAAAATAGGCAAATGAAACTCATTTTTTGAACCAATAAAAAATAAATAATTTTGCATAATCTTGAGTAAACAGGACAATAAAACTTTATTATTTTCAACTATTGAAGTAAGAAAAATAGGCAAATGAAACTCATTTTTTGAACCAATAAAAAATAAATAATTTTGCATAATCTTGAGTAAAGAGGACAATAAAACTGTAGATCAGTGCTGTATTTAAGACACAAAAAGAAAGGATAGGCCGATAGGAATCAAACTTCCAACGCGAACTTCGGTAAATGCATATTGAGTCTAACGCCATTAGGAAAAAACACGTTAAAACTAGATAAAACCATGAGTAGCACGCTGTATCATACTGTTGACAGATAACCGTAATAGTTGAAAATTCATACAGTTATCACTGAAACTGATATGTGATTTTAAACATGTCACTGTAAACGATATATTTTATTTTGTCATACACTCCGTCATACGTGTATTTTCGTCATACACTCCGTTATTTTGGGCGTAATAGCGGACCAACCTTTCTATCGAATAATGGTTAAACTAATCGATAGGTCATTGTATGCTGTGTGGTTGTATGCATTGTAATTAGAGAAATGTATAAGGTAACATCATACCAAAAGAAGGGATAGACTAGCGGGGCAAATTTTAAGATATCCAGGTATTGGTCTATCAATAATGGAGTGTAATATTCTTCTTCTGCCTTTCAAGGATTAGGCATCACTACCTGTTCCGAACCGCTCAAATCTGCCCTTCTCTTTCTCGGGCGTCCTCGTTCTCTCCTGCCCTCCGGCTTATAGCCCAGTGTCTGCTTAGGTATCCTATCCTCCCGCATTCTGTTTACATCCTCTAACCACTGCATTGTGTTCTGATATACCTTGTTGTTAATAGAGAAGATGTTGAGTTCTTTCCTTACCTCGGTATTCCTGTAACGATCTTCTCTACTACACCCATAAGTACGTCGAAGAAATTTCATTTCAGATGCTTGTAATCTACTCTCCTCTCGCTTTGATAGCACACAAGTTTCACTGCCATAGAGTAGAATCGGCACTGCTAATGTTTTATAAAATCTCACCCTCGTATTTTTGCTGGTGCTATTTTTTAAAGTGCTGTGGATAGTTCCGCATATTTGTTGAAATCGGTGCATCTTATTGTAAGCATCATTATCCTGTTGGTATGTTATGCTGCAACCTAGATACTGAAAGTGGGAGATCTATTCCAAAATATTATTATCTATAACAGTTTTACTTCTGGCTGGCTCCTTCCCTCTTAATGCCATTAACTTTGTCTTCTTCGTTGAAACTGTCAACTTATATTCTTTGCAGAGTTTATTCAGCATGAAAAGTGCCCTCTGCAGTCATCCTCATTTAGAAGGATAATATTGAGAGAGAAAATTGTAGGGGGAGGCAAAGGTTAGAATATTTAAAGCAAATTAGAAAAGATGTTGGGTGTTGCAGGTACGTAGATATGAAACGACTTGCGAAAGATAAAACAACTTGGAGAACTGCATCAAACCAGTCGAGAGACTGATGACAAAAAAATAATAATTTAGTAGTTAAATCAAGAAAACTGTTTACAGTGTTACAATATTTTCACAATACAATCAGCAATACTTTCCTTCCCTATAAGTATATTCATAGGGCAATAGAAAGTAATATGAAAATCTAAACCAGGAATCAAATCTGCGGTTTATTGCTGTACAAAATTTTACTTACATGAAATTTTGATTTAAAAATCTTTCGTACCTTAATTCCGATTATGAAAACAGTAGAGGAAAATCTTTTTTCAAGGAAAAGTGTGATTACATGGTAGGCTATTGTAAGAAAGTACTATCATTCCCCTTATACGGAGACTTGACGATCGAAGACATGTTCTCACGTTTTATGATCTCAGAATTACGACCTGAATCTAAGCTGTTCGGACTGCCGTATTCTGTAGTTTTATTTCTTAGTTTTACGGGTTTTTTCTTTAGTTTATGTCATTTTGTTTCTCTCTTATTGTTACGTAATCTTCCGATATAACAGAATAACTTTATCAAATTTCTTTTATCTATTTTATTGGAAAATATTAACTTTTTCATCAAAATATAATACGAAGTTCAATTATAGATCTTTAAGATTTTTTGAATATAAAATATAAATTTTTAAATTATTATTGTAGCTTTTATTACTTTCTCTTGCTCTATGTGAATTGCCTACATAGGGAAGGAAAGTGTTGTTTCCATGTCGATTTTTTTGAAATTGAGTTATCACCGGATATACACGTTTTCAGGCCCCCTGAACCCAAAAACCATGGTTTTTTTAGCAATTAGTCTCTGTGAACAAAGTATCTCAAAAATGGGAATAGCTTATAAATATGAAACTTTGAATTTAAATTAGGTACCTTAAGAAGATCCGATACGAACATTTACTTTAAAATCGGTCGAACGGAAGTAACAGTTTATTCGTACAATTTTTCACTTTTTTGTTATTTTCTTAAGCTTGTACGATATTTTTTTAAAGACTTTACTACATTTTTTTGTACTCTATAAGTCAAAGTAAGTGCTACATTAGCTGAAATTCTTGGAGGGCTTGTACTGTCGTGGTAAAAGATTGTTTTTTTTTTTTAATATTGCGGTCTTATATTCATTCTAGAGCAAAAGTGTATAATTTAAGTTGTAGATTATTTAGAAATTTATTAGTTTTATTTCAAACATTTTTTTCTATAATGCTTAGTTTAACATCAAAATTAGTAATTTTCTGTATTTTTCTCTTCATTTGATCTCAGTCTGTAACCCTCCTGTGTTCTTTTCGGACCATAAATCCTTAAAATTATTCTCTTTATCTTCTTCATTAATTGTAAAACAAAAATTAATAAAAACGGAAATTATACTTATTTTGTAAGAGAAATAGTACTCGTACTATCCAGAAAATTGGTGAGAGGCTCTTCTCCTACTTCACCTGAATAGGCCCCCTTAAAGGGTTCCACTTAAGGGAAATAAATAAACCCCTTAAGGGGTCGAACCCCCTTATAGTTCTTAACTTTAGTCCCAAATTTCAACTACGTATGACATTCCGTTCTTATGTAATTTTGTTCACACACTAACAAAACAACAGACCATTCAGTATAACATTTATTTTTGGGTTAACCCTTTATAGGGCAGTACTACGGGGAAAATATAGGGCATGTTGTGAAATGTTAAATTTTGTTTTATAGGGACTTGAATAATGTATTTCTAGTGCCAGAACAGTAAAATATTTTTTTCTGTTAAGCCCTGGTAAGTATACTTACCAAGGAACGTTGATTGAAATGGGAATCATATAATGTTTAGTGGCAAGAATGCTTATTAAAACAACTTGTAGTCCTATATAACAGAAAAATGTGTAGAATAACTTATCTCAACTTTATATTTGCATGAATGCTTGCTTTCACGTAAAAAATTCTAATTTTCTAAGCACTGTACAAAAGTAACAACAAAACAACACGGTTGCGTACGCTGGTATGAATCCTTCCACATTCGTGCAACTCACAAAGCAAATTATCACTGCGCGCTAATTTCAAAATGTGGATAGCCTACTTTTCAGAAAACACCTATAAAACCATAAAATAGTAATAGGGTTCAACTGCATAGCTTGTTCTTGAAAAAAAATCGACCTTATTTCCAGTGGTAAGTATACTTACCAAAGACCTGTAAAGGGTTAAGGGCATCTGAAAATATGTATTGTGACACTTATCGCTAAGGTCCGTTTCGGGATCTAGGTAATTAAATAATTAATACACTAAAGTTTACGATTACAAATATTTATTACATATAAAAGATTTACAAAATAAATAGTAACCTAATTATAATGGAGTAATACAGTTGTTGTTTAGGTCATCAGTCGAAAGGCTGGTTTGAACCTGTAGAGGTTTTACTAAGTAAAACGAAGAGTTTGGTGGTTTACAATTGCCTTCCTCACTGAGTGGAAAAGTACGCTTACCAGCATGCCAGGCCCTCTGAAAAGCATATATTTTCCACTCTGTAAATGACACCTTCACTTCATTCACCACAGGGTCTGGCTGTATAATGAAATTCATTACTTTCAGAAGAGACATCTCTGATTAGTATCTTTTACACCTCTATCTCTTCTGTTCTTAAATGATTCAGTCATTTAATTGGCTGTCCATGTGATAAGAAACAGAACTATTTATTTTAGCCCTGCAACGAACAGATTGAATGTTAATAATTTGACACTCCACCTGTCTGGAGTAATACAAAAGGTAACTTAAATAATTTACTTAGCACTACTTACAAATAATTATACCAAAGCACATACACAAAAACTGAATATAATGCACATACACAAGATAATATAACAAAAGTTAACCACTACAATACTCGGATACGTAACTATACTACACACCGTTAGCCACTCAATAAAAACTCGTCAAAGATCAAACGGATATTAACTCTCGACCGCACCCGGGGCTCCCTTTATATAGGTTAGATGACAGAGGTTTCTCGAAAGACACAGAAATTCGATCAATAATCTTTTTTATTTGTTCTCGAAAAATCATAACTAAGAAGTGTAAACAAATAAAAATAGAATGAGAAGTGTTACAGGTAATCAACCCACCCTTTCATAAATAGTTGTACAACAATAACCCTACCTTATCATACACAATAGCGTGGTCCTTTTAAATAACCTTTATGAATAGGTATACGAGGGTTATCCAGAAAATAACCTCCGTTTTGAAATAAAAAGTAAACGAGTGAAGATCCAAAAACTTTATTATACACATATTAAAACTACAGTTTTTCTCTATTTTTCGACATAGTCGCCAAAAAGATTCAAGCACTTGTCGTACCTTGGAACAGTCTTTGAAATACCCTCTGCATAAAAATCTGCCGCCTGTGAATGTAGCCAACCATTTACGGCGTTTTGAACCTCTTCGTCATTGGCGAACCGCTGAGATGCAAGCCACTGCTTCATGTTCAGGAACAGGTGAAAGTCACTAGGAGCCAAGTCCGGGCTTTATGGAGGATGATCGAAAACGTCCCATTTAAACTTGGCCAAAAGTACATTTGTTCTTCGAGCTGTATGAGGGCGAGAAAACAAATAAACTTTTGGCCAAGTTTAAATGGTACGTTTGCGATGATCCCCCAAACAGCCCGGACTTGGCTCCTAGTGACTTTTACCTGTTCCCGAACATGAAACGGTGGCTTGCATCTCAGCGGTTCGCCAATGACGAAGAGCTTCAAAACGCTGTGAATGGTTAGCTACATTCACAGGCGGCAAATTTTTATGCAGAGGGTATTTCAAAGACTGTTCCAGGGTACGACAAGTGCTTGAATCTGTTTGGCGACTATGTCGAAAAATAGAGAAAAACTGTAGTTTTAATATGTATATAATAAAATTTTCGTATCATCACTCGTTTACATTTTATTTCAAAACGGAGGTTATTTTCTGGATAACCCTCGTACTTTTATAGCTACTCCTATTGTTACTTTTTCATTCTATTATCTACGCTTTAACATTTTATGAATGAAGTACTAGAAATTTCGGGAACCATATTCGTCTTCGATATTGTCACAGTATTTTCGATGAAAATTCGATTTCTATTAATCGACCAAAAAACAATACTTTCCTTCCTTATTTATTCATATAGGTCAAGTAAAAAGTATACGTATAATAGAGAAAATCCAATTTTTGTTTGTTGACGTAACAATTGAAATCAGAACAATAGTGTATCGTTCAATATACAGACGGATGATGTCAGAACGAAATGTACCTTTAATTCAGATCAGCTAGCTAGCAGGTTTTAATTGGCCAACGAGACAATCAGGTTAACGCTAGTAAAGCTTCAATCGATATAGCATTACTGACTACGCTGTGAACAAGAACGAATGGGACGAGAGGATGCTGCTTCAATGGAAAGCTGAATTAAGTCGAATCAAGTTTAACCTCAGGCCTGTCAATTAGCTAATTAAATTTCAACATGACTGCCATCTATCGCTTACTGCAGATCTATGCAACCGATAGACGTTTTACGCTTTTGTGTAATATTATTGATTATAAAATGGATTAGATTTGTCATTATTTAATTAAATTAATTAACGTACTATTATTTCAAGCGATAAATTTTTCATCTACATTAAAATACTAATTACCAATCATCGATCTAGTCTATTAATTATTTTTAAATCTGCCACTAAAACCTTTGATGGTTTTAACAGAAAATACAGCTATAGACAATAAATTTGAATTGTAGAGCTTTCAATCGCGTACAAGCCGTCTATATGAAGAATTACACTTTCTGTCAATAATACGAGGTGTGGCTATTAAATAACGAGACTAACGTTGTAAAAAAATTTATTTTTATTTTATACATAATCACTTATTGTCACCTGCAATATACACTCCTCTATCCCTACAACGCTCCATGCGAATTTCCCATTGTTGAAAACAGTGCTGGAAGTCATCTACTGTCAGTTCCTTCAGGACACGTGCCGGTTTTTTTAACGGGTTCCACGGACTCAAATCTTGTCCCTTTTAATGTAGATTTCACCTTAGGGAACAGGTAGAAGTCACATGGTGCAAGATCTGGCGAATAAGGTGGATGTTCTAACACTGAGATGCTGTACTTGGCTAGGAACCTCTTAACAGATAACGCGGAATAAGTTGACGCATTGTCTTGGTGGAGAACCCATGATTTGTCCTTCCACATTTCGGGGCGTTCTTTCCTTACTCTTTAACGTAGTTTAGAAAGTACCTCAATGTAGTAATAATGATTAATTGTTTGACCTTCAGGAACCCAGTGAAGGTACACAATCCCATAGATATAAAAAAAAAACAATCATCGTTGCTTTAAATTTTGACTTGCTCATTCGAGCTTTTTTGGCTCGGTTAAGTTCGGCTTTTCCAGTGCATGGATTTCCGCTTCGTTTTCGGATCATAAGTAAAAAACTACGTTTCATCACATGTTATTATCTTCTACCTGTTCCCTAAGGTGAAATCTGCATTAAAAGGGACAAGATTTGAGTCTGTGGAAGCTGTAAAAGAGAAAGCGGCACGTGTCCTGAAGGAGCTGACAGAAGATGACTTCCAGCATTGTTTCCAACAATGTAAAATTCGCTTGGAGCGTTGTAGGGATAGAGAAGGGTGTATATTGAAGATGACAATAAATTATTATGTATAAAATTAAAATTAAATTTTTTACAATGTCAGTCTCGTTATTTAATAGCCATACATCGTATTCTGCTACTGATATTTTCCAATTTTTAATAAGAATGATTAAACTTTTTGATACTCCAGTTCCTGCATGAATGCGCTCAATAAATTTGTCGAGTTAATAAATTCACTGCTAATTCCAAGGCTACAAAAATAGTTCTGTTTCTTATCCCATGGTCAGCCGATTATAGGCTATGAATGAAGCATTTAAGAACTGAAGAGATAGAGCTGTAAAAGACTTTAACCAGAGTTATTTCCTCTGGAAGTATTGCGTATCCAATTAACCGCCTGCGTAAAAGGGGTGTAAAAGGAAAACAAGAGTGGACTGTATGGTTATAGTAAAAAATAGGATATAGAAACAAATTAAAATCGAATTGACAATACTTTGGTCTTCGGTGAACTGATTCATCCGGTGTCTGTGGGTGACGGCCGTCATGGAGAATGGTTGACACAAGGTAGAACAGCTAGCAGTCCGTAACGATGTCCCTTCGATAATTGTCATAAGTCAACTGTACTGATTAGGTGGTAGGAAGCACCGAAGGTTGGGAAAGGCTAAATAGATAAGATAATTATAATGGAAATAAAATTATATTGCAATACCAAACAGGGAGTAATGAATTTCATTAAACAACCAGATCTTGTGGTAAATGAACTGAGGGTGTCATTTGCAGGGTGGAAAGTAGATGCTTTTTAGAGAGCCTGGCATGCTGATAAGCATACTTTTCCAGTCAGTGAGGAAGGCAATAGTGAACCACCACACTCCTCGTTTTACTTAGTTAAACCTCGCGAAATATTTATTTTATTTTTTTTTACTATTTGGGGGTCGCGGAACAAAAAAGGTTGAGAATCACTGGTCTAGAGGTAAAGTCGTCGCCGCGAGTCAGCTGATTTTCACTCAAAAGAGTGAATATAAACAGTTGAATATTAAAACAACTGAGTGAATATAAAACAGCTGTGAGTGGGAAAAACAGCTGTTTTTCGGAGAGTATTCAATTACGTACTTTTATACTATTTATTTATTTGTTTTATTTAGTTAAACATAATACAATTATTGTTATACTAACCTATTTACAATATTTTTAACTAAATATACTTATACGCAAAAACTCTTCTTCACGAAGAGTTCTGTCCGCGCATAGGAGTAAACAAAAAAATTATTTAGACAAATTTATATATACTAATAACTACTACAAAAAATACTATTATAAAATCTAAAAAAAGTTACAAGAAATACATTAAACATTGTTTGTTAAAATCATTAAAAGAAATGATAAATACCATTAAATTTATATTAAAAAATTAATAATAATTTTAATAATAAAATTTTTAAACATTTCCTTAGATTATGTACAATTGTATTAATAGAGAAAAAACTTCTTTTTTCAATAACTAAAACTACTTTACAATAATTTTAGGGAATACATATGGATATTTTTACTTGCGTTGTTGTTTAGGTCAACAGCCGAAAGGCTGGTTTGAACCTGTAGAGGTTTTACTAAGTAAAACGAGGAGTGAGGTGGTTTACCATTGCCTTCCTCACTGAGTGGAAAAGTATGCTTATCAGCATGCCGGGCCCTCTGAAAAGCACATATTTTCCACTCTGTAAATAACACCTTCACTTCATTCACCACAGGGTCTGGCTGTACAATGAAATTCATTACTTTCAGAGAAGATAACTCTGATTAGTGTCTTTTACACCTCTACCTCTTCTGTTCTTAAATGATTCAGTCATTTAATTGACTGACCATGTGATAAGAAACAGAACTATTTATTTTAGCCCTGCAATGGACAGATTGAGTGTAAATAAATTGACACTACACCTGTCTGTTAAGGGCACATTTTTACTTATGAGAATTAATTCAATTAATGAGCACAGAAACAAACAAAAAAACTACTGCAATGAGGAAAGCAAAAAATAATCAGAGAACAGTTATTTTAAAACTAGGAAAAGTTTCTCAAGTTCTTGCTCGTATATACGTATATATACGTAATTGAATACTACACAGTAGTTACCGGTACTTTGATGTACCGGTGTACTTTGATGGTTGGGGTTCAATTAACCACACTCTCTCAGGAATGCTCTATCTGGGTCTGTATACGACTACACCTCATTTACACGTCATACAGATCATCCTCATCTCATTGAGTCATGAGGTTGCTTATTGTTCTGAATTGAACAGATTGCAAAGTACACACATTAGGGATAAAAAAAATATATACATAGTGGCGACTATTTACAACACTATGGGTCGTTTGTCGCAGTCAAAACGCCATTTTTGCCTGTCTTACCATGACTCCTCCTCCATGTTTCTTCTCCCCATGGCTCTGTCAATACCTTCCATCCATCTCCCTCTCGGTCTTCCTCTTTTTCTATTTCGCTGCGGTCTCCAGTTCCACGCCTTCAGTGGGATTCGTAGGTTGCTCATTCTTCGCATGTGACCATACCAGTGCAGTTGTTTTCTCTCAATACGGTCTATTATTGAGTCTTCAATGCCCATTATCTCTCTTACTCTTATATTCGTTACCCTATCTCGTAACGTCAATCTGCAACATCTTCTCCAATATCTGTTCTCCACTGTACTGATTCTATTTTTCATGTTTTGTGTAATAGTCCACACTTCTGCCCCATATGTCACCGTACCTTCCACAATTGCTGAAAATATTCGTTTCTTTATGTCTTTTCTTATGTTGAGACTCCACAGAATTGAGTTCAGTTGACCAGTTAATGCCTTTCCTTTCACAATTTTATTAGCTATGTCTTTTTCGTCCCTTCCATTTTTTGTAAACGTCACTCCTAAATATTTATACTCTTCAACATTCTTAATGATGCTTCCGTTTACATTAAGGTCTCTTCCATCTCTTCCAATAACCAAGTACTGCGTCTTTTCCGTGTTCACCTCTAGCCCCCATTTATCATACTCCTCCATTAATTTTCGCAACATGTATTCCAAATCTTCTTCATCCTCAGCTAGAACAACCTGGTCGTCAAAATAAAAATAAAAAAATAATGATCAAAAATAAAATTACAGTAGCCTACCATCTGAAGTTACTGTTTATGACGGACTGTCGAGGGGGGAACTGAACCGATGCATCTGTTTCTGCCAACAGCCTCAATTCAAGTAACCTTTACCACATTTCGCTTTAAATTCTCTCAGTATTGTAAAATAAATTTCCTTTGTAATCTCAAAAGAGTTGTTTTTAATTTTAATTTTTTGCGGTTTAAATTCTGAGAATAATAAATCGTTGATAAATATTTCTGTCAATGATTTAATTATTCTCAGAATTTAAAACTTTCTAAACAGTTACTCTTTGATAAAATCAATCCTGTAAAATCTAATCACGTTACCTTCACCTAACGGTCCCTAATATGTTCTCTAATTCACATAAAAAATACACTCATCCCACATACTGATACAGTTAAATATTTACAAATTTATTCTTGACAAAAAACTCACATGGAAATCTCACGTTTCGTTAAAAAAAAAACGACAAACATTTACACACAGAACAAAATGTTGATTGGTAGACATTTTTCTCTCCGTTATCAAAGAAATTAAAGCTATATCATTGATTACTTTCTGAAACCGATCTGGACAAAATGGATCCCACATATGTGGATTCACTAAACTCAGTAATATATCTCGATTGCAGTCGTTCCAGTCCACAGTACTTCGAATTACAAAGGATTTCCCTTGGTAGAGCGGACACCAAATAAGCTTGCCGGTTTTCTGAAGTGCGTAGAAGATTTATTTTGGTAATGGCGCGCTCGGTTGCCTCAGCGAGTGGTGGGGATCAGTGTTATACCAGCTGTGATCATTACTTTCACAGGAGATAACTCTGATTAGTATCTTTTACACCTCTACCTCTTCTATTCTTAAATGATTCAGTCATTTAATTGGCTGACCATGTGGTAAGAAACAGAACTATTTATTTTAGCCCTGCAACAAACAGATTCACTGTACATAATTTGACACTCCACCTGTCTGTTTTGGCCAGAATTTAACACCATACAAAAACTTAAATTGGAATTAAATCAGGGATTGTAGTGGACAGGAAATTGTTTCGCGATATCAGTTCCAATTCGGATCCTTTTCATTGATCATCATCATCATGCGTCAAGGATAAGGCTCAATGGCCTATTCCGGTATCCATCTCTTTTTAGGTCTTACCAAGCCTCGCTTTCCTCTCGGTATTTTTCATTTATATACACGACAATTTCACAATGATAATTGGGGAAATTAGGAGGGCAAAAAAAATTGTTGATCGTTATTTTGTTCTTTCCGTATTTTTGTTTATACTGCGTAGATAATGATGTCACACGAAAATTAACAAACTAAAATTACCAGAATAATATAAAGCTAAATGCGGTAGTTGCCCGTAACAGACAGGAGGAGTTTCAAATTATTTACATTTAATCTGTTCGTTGCAGGGCTAAAATAAATAGTTCTGTTTCTTATCACATGGTCAGCCAATTAAATGACTGAATCATTTAAGAACAGAAGAGGTAGAGGTGTAAAAGTCACTAATCAGAGTTATTTCGTCTGAAAGTAATGGATTTCATTATACAGCCAGACCCTGTGGTGAATGAAGTGAAAGTGTCATTTGCAGAGTGGAAAATATAATATGCTTTTCAGAGAGCCTGGCATGCTAATAAGCAAACTTTTCAACTCAGTGAGGAAGGCAATTGTAAACCACCTCACTCCTCGTTTTTACTTAGTAAAACCTCTACAGGTTCAAACCGGCCTTTTGGCTGATGACCTAAACAACAACAACAAAATACGGTAGCTATTTGACACTAATATTTTGTAATCTAACGTGTGAGAAAATACAAGCTACATTTTAACGCCATTTGTTATCCATTATAAACTTATGTACGAGTTAATCCATTTAATTAAAGGTTTTAATTAATTAACACTGTAATAATATTGAAACAAATAAATTAGATAAATTATACTTATGAATATGTTATATAATACATAATAAGTTAAGTAACATTTTATGAAGTATATTATATGAATTGATTATCTAATATAGATTAAATAATATTACCGCCGTTATCGTGTGTACGTCAAACCCTCTGAGAATTCTTTTTCTACCCGATTACATTTCATTAAGTAACATTATTTTAGGTTATGTTACTCAAGAGACAGACTGTACCCCCTACCATATTATTAATTGTAATAATATTGTTTGCAAGATCAGTAAGCTATTCCATCTCTTTTAAGTACCTCCCCCCCCCCCCACGTAATTTTCATTGCTGTACTGCAGTAGATATGTATTAATATGTTATTTAGTTTTCAAGGTTGATTACCTTTTTTATTTTATTTGATACCGGTCACTGTAGGACCACGATAAATAGTTTTACCTTTGGGAATTTCTTTTCTTTATCTCCTAGTACTCCTCTTCCCAAGTGAGTGTTCTTCTCGCTTTTCCTGGACCCATTCCGCCCGCGTTTTCTTCTTCTGGAATTCTTCGAATACACCTTACCCTTACTTATTATACTTGAACTTACTAAAACTTACGTATAGCCTACACTTTTGCACTAGAATGCATATTAAGGCCACAATTTTAAAAAAAACCATTTTTCCTACCAGAGCGCAGCCGTTCCAACAATTTCAGCG
The DNA here is from genome assembly GCA_035578175.1 of Catonia carolina. Lineage (NCBI taxonomy): Eukaryota > Metazoa > Arthropoda > Insecta > Hemiptera > Achilidae > Catonia > Catonia carolina. The sequence goes on from JAQMRL010000004.1 coordinate 74,527,038, forward strand.
TACAAGGTGCTTAACCTATCTTGTAGAGCATAAAAAATGTAGTTAATGAGGTGATTTTTAAAAAAAATATCGTAGGAGCCAATTTTCAAAAAAATCACAAAAAAATGAAAAATTTCATAAATAAACTACTACTTTCGGTTGACCGATTTTGATGAAAATGTTCGTATCGATTTCGGTTGTGATACCTATAATGCTTTTCACCGTGGATAAACTCTGCTGTTCCACGCGTTTAGATCAATCAAAACGTTTGCCTGCGTTGTCAGATTGGACGAATATATCAGCCTGACAAATATTACTTGCGCATGAGAATAAGAGCCGAAGTAGTTCACTTGTGTCAGTATCAACTTCGTACGATGTTCCATTCTTGAGATATTTTGATCACAAATACACACACACACACCAATCGCAAAAAAAACATGTTTTTGGGTTCAGGGGGTCTGAAAACGTGTATATCCGGTGAAAACTCGATTTCGAAAAACCGATATGAAAACAATACTTTCCTTCTTATAATTCGTATAGGCAAGAAAAAGTAATACTGGGGGAAAACTTCAAAAGAGTTCCAGGAAGTAATTGACTGAAGGGATCCAATGCGGTCAAACAAGAAAAATTAATAAATAAATAATAAATAAGTGTGATTAACACGGAATATATACAATAAAAAATCACCATCAGTAAACACAAAAATTAAACATTATAAAACGACTTTAAGAACCAAAATCTTATACGGCAGCAAAACCCTAGCGTGGATATGCGGGGGAGGAATTAAGGAAACCTGCAGAAAAGTAAAACGCAGGATACTCAGAACTTGTATAAACAAAAAGCACAAGGTAGAAAACCACTACAGACTTTTTTGCGTAACGATCAAGTCTACAGAGACATAGAACCAATAACAGTGGCCATGCGCAAGAAACGGTTGTCATACTTTGGACGTATACTAAGAACATCAAACACTATACTTTTACGCAGAATAATTGACCATGCAATGAGATGAAAAACGGACGCTGGTAACGCATACATGTGGGACAAAGAAATCAAAAGGAATTTACAAGAACTTGGACTAACTCACGAAGGTCTAACGGAAAAGTCACCCAAATACAAACAGGTCATCAAGGACCACAACCATCGGCTTACGACACAGAAAAGAGAATATAAGAAGAGGGAATTTTCAGAAGCAGCCAAACAGAAGCGTGCTCAGAACATGAGAGAATATTACCCCAAAAAATGACTGAAAGCTTCCAAATTGACTTAAATGGTTCATTGTGGTTAAACAAGCACTAAAAAAAAAAAGTGTGAAGAATTTTGTTATTATACCGTGTGCGGCATAAGTCGCTACCCGTCGCTAGAAAATTACATGTTCACTCACTGAAGTGGTGGGGGTAACCTTGAACGCCAGTACGCTTACACATCTGCCTTTTCAGTTCTACTCGTGTATTCGTGTTAGTTGCTACCCCCACGTATTCATTTGTTACGGTTAGAGACGTCTTTCATTGTTGTTGTTTAGGTCATCAGCCGAAAAGCTGGTTTGAACCTCTAGAGGTTTTACTAAGTAAAACGAGGAGTGAGGTGGTTGACCATTGCCTTTCTCACTGATTGGAAAAGTACACTTATCAGCATGCCAGGCCCTCTGAAAAGCGCATATTTTCCACTCTGCAAATGACACATTCACTTCATTCACCACAGAGTCTGGCTGTATAATGAAATTCATTACTTTCAGAGGAGATAACTCTGATTAGTGTCTTTTACACCTCTACCTCTTCTGTTCTTAAATGATTCAGTCATTTAATTGGCTGATCATGTGATAAGAAACAGAACTATTTATTTTAGCCCTGCAACTAACAGATGGGGTGTAAATAATTTGACACTCCACCTGTCTGTTATGGGTAGTCTTTCATTATGAATAGAAAATGTCACTTCAACAGAAAGTATTTATTATACAGCAGTGGAGCTAATTTAATTGTAATTACGATAAAGTACGTGATCAGGTCTGCATAAAATTTTTTAATGTTTTGCCGCCGTGTACGAAAAGTATGTATAATTTAAATAAACGATTTGAAAGCACAGGTTCAGTCAATGATTTAGTCGGATCTGGTCGCCCTGTATATCGGTTACTACTGAAGAAAATTTACACCACGTTGCACAATTCTCCATTTCTCAATTCTCCAAATAAATCAGCAAGACGTGCTTCCACAGAGTTAGGCATTTCGGATAGAAGTGTTAGAAGAATATCATCAACGTTAAAAATGAAACCACACAGGCCGGCCTTACTGCAAGCTCTACATGTACACAATATATAAAATCTACAATGCATCTATGAATGTTCGGGGTAGCGACTTATGCCGCATCCTATATTATACCCAGATCCCGAACGAACCTTGGATTAGGCCGTTACATTATTTTTAATGATACAAATTTTCTCCCGCTTTGAAACAAACAATTTTTGAGTCTGAAACGATTAAATTAAAACAATGGTAAAGGAATTCCGAATTTCCTTTGACACAAAAACAAATTATGGTAATGATTTTCAGGTTATTTTATAATGACGTCATACCGATGTAACGGGTGATTCAAAAAGAGCGCCGGTTTTTAAACGGCTGGTAAATTTTTGTTTATCGGTTGGCAACATTGTTAGACCTCATTTCTATTTCGGAGAACATTCCGATTGACGATTCAGTTGTAGTTTCTCTTGTTTGCCGTGTAGTACTCTCGCAGTCTGTGTCTAACCATGGAGAAGTTTACTATTGCACAACGAGTGTTAATCGTCAAAACATTTTACCAGAGTGGAGAGAGTTATGCGGCTACTTTCAGGCGACTTCGCGGTACTCTAGGACGTAATGAAGCACCGAATGAATCAACAGTTCGCAGGCTCATGAAAAAGTTTTTTGAGACGGGTTCAACAGTCGACCTTAAAAGTTCTGGACGTCGTCGTTGTGGCCGAACTGAGCAGAACGTTGCGTTGGTTCGTGACAGTGTGGCTGTTAGCCCAGCAAAATCAATACGTCGCCGTTCTCAACAATTGGGTTTACGATGTTCGTCTGTACGCAGAATTTTTCGGTACGATCTCCAATATCACCCGTATAAAATTCAGTTGCTGCACGAGAAACAATGTTGTTGCTCCGTGAACGGTTCCAGGATCGCATCATTTCTCGTAATTCCGACCATCAATGGCCACCAAGGTCGTGTGACTTGACGCCTTGTGACTTTCATCTTTGGGGTCATCTGAAGTCATTGGTGTATGCCAATAAACCCCGAAACATCAATGACTTGAAGGAGGAAATTCGACGGGTTATCGGGCAAATGGAAGTCGAAACTTGTCGTGCAGTAATATCCAATTTCATGGACAGAGTTGATGCGTGCCAGCGCAGTAGAGGAGGACACATGCATGACATCATTTTTCATACATGAAATCGGAAGGTAAGATGAACTTGTTGATGTATTTTTTTTTCAGTTTTTCAATAAAATAAATCTCTTAATTTGATATATCAAAACCGGCGCTCTTTTTGAATCACCCTATACTAACAGTGAAACAGGGAGTTAAATGTGAAGTTCAATTAACAAAACAAAGTGAATTAAATTAAACGGTAGAAGATGAAACGGGCCGTCCACTTGTTCACCTTACTTCAGTTACTTTTCAACAAATTGTTTAACATTGTTTTGGTTACCGGAAACTACGAGAAAATATTATTATAACGTTTAATTAATGTAAACTCTCTGGTCTTTGGTTCAGACTAAATAATTTCAAAAGAAGGTTATTTATTTAATTAATTAATTAACTCTAATATTTACGGAATTGAAATGTGTGAAACTTTGTCTAAAATTAACTTGACCTGTAAATTTTAATTCAAAAAATATTATTTTAAGTTTTACTTAAATTACATTTTACAGTTTTACATTTTCGGAGACAAAGGTTCCTGGTTCAAATCCTAGTAAAGGTAGTTACTTTTATACAGATATGAATGCTAGACAGTGGTTACCGGTGTACTTTGATGGTTGGGGTTCAATTAACCATACTCTCTCAGGAATGGTCGGCCTGAGTTTGGACAAGACTACACCTCTTTACATGTCATACATATCATCCTCATCTCATTGAGTCATGGGGTTGCTTATTGTTCTGAATTGAACAGATTGCAACGTACACATATTAGGAATTAAAAAAAAAGAAAAAAAGTTTTAGTTAATTTATGTTTTTACACTTTGGGTTACCTTCCCTGATAGCTTTACGAACGATCCCTTACCTCAATCATCTTCTTTTACTTCTTTTTTATCATTTCTGCTTGCTAAGGACCACGTTAAATTATTTTTCTCATGCTGATGTTTTCTCTTTTCCATTGTCGTTTCCGAGCTTTTTTACTTTCTCTTGCCTATATGAATATATAGGAAGCAAAGTATTTTTTTTCATGCCGATTTTTTGAAATCGAGTTTTCACCGGATCAACACGTTTTCAGACCTCCTGAACCCAAAAAGCATGTTTTTAACAATTGGCCTGTGTGTGTGTGTGTGTGTGTGTGTGTGTGTGTGTGCGTGTGTGTGTGTGTTTGTGTGTGTGTGTGTGTGTGTGCGTGTGTGTGTGTATATATGTGTGTGTGTGTGTGTGTGTGTGTGTGTGTGTGTGTGTGTGTGTGTGTGTGTGTGTGTGTGTGTGTGTGTGTGTGTGTGTGTGTGTGTGTGTGTGTGTGTGTGTGTGTGTGTGTGTGTGTGTGTGTGTGTGTGTGTGTGTGTGTGTGTGTGTGTGTGTGTGTGTGTGTGTGTGTGTGTGTGTGTGTGTGTGTGTGTATGAGAAAGTCGTGTGAATATTTTACACCAGATTTTTAATACTAGTAATTGATCTTTTTATGTCCATAACAGATAGGTGGGTGTCAAATTATTTACCCTCAATCTGTTTGTTGCAAAGCTAAAATAGATAGCTCTGTTTCTTATCACATGGTCAGCCAATTAAATGACTGAATCATTTAAGATTAGAGGAGGTAGAGGTGTAAAAGAAACCAATCAGAGTTTTATCCTCTGAAATTAATGAATTTCATTATACAGCCAGACCCTGTGGTGAATGAAGTGAAGGTGTCATTTGCAGAGTTGAAAATATGTTTTTCAGAGTGCCCGGCATGCTGATAAGTGTACTTTTCCACTCAGTGAAGAAGGCACTTGTAAACCACCTCACTCCTCGTTTTTTCTTAGTAAAACCTCTACAGGTTCAAACCAGCCTTTCGGCTGATGACCTAAACAACACAATTGATTTTTATTTATTATATTGCATGAAAATGAAAAACAACCATCGTAGTAGTGTTTTTGGTAAGATTCATCATTCAAATATCAATTATTGTTAAACACAAATATTTTTATTATTTACATAAGCAAGAAGTAGATGTGTGAGTGCTTCACCCCAATTTTTTTTACTTTCTCTTGCCTATATAAATATTTATAGAAAGTATTGTTTTCATGTCGATTTTTCAAAATCGAGTTAACACTGGATCTACACGTTTTCAGACTCCTTGAATCCAAAAAACATGTTTTTAGCGATTGGTCTGTGTCCGTGTGTCTGTGTGTGTTTGCGTGTATGTGTGTGTGTGTGTGTTTATACAGAATATCTCAAGAACGGAACATCGTACGAACTTGAAACTTGAAACTTAAGTTGCATACCACTACTGGATCCGACACAAACATTTTCATCAAAATCGGTCAACCAGAAGTAGTAGTTTATTCGTGTAATTTTTCACTTTGTTGCAATTTTCTCAAAAACTGGTCCAATGATTTTTTTAAAAATCGCATGGTTTACTAAATTTTTATGCTCTACAAGATAGGGTAGGCGCCATGTTTGCTGAAATTTTTGGAGAGGCTGTTTTCACGTAAAATAATTGTTTTTTTTAAGATTACGACTTAAATATGCATTTAAACGCAAAAATGTATATAATAAAAGTTGTAGAGAATTAAAAATCCCACAACTTTTATATTAAACATTTTTTTGTATAATTCTTAGTTTAGCGGTAATTAGAAATTTTCTTTTTTTCTCACGAAAACGTGTGAAAAATCGATTTTTGGAAGATTTCGGCCTTAGTATGGATTTTACGGCAAAATTGTAGCTATATGATAAAATTTATAGGAAATTAAAAGACCTACTACTTTTATTAAAAACATTTTTCTCTACAGAGTCTAGTTTAACGTGAAAGAGTGATTTTTCGTAATTTTAAGCCAAACTGAGGTCGATTTTCTTTTTGCGTCTTTCACCCATAATTAAAATTAGGTTATGTTTATTAAGGTTAGTTTTTTGTTTATTTCTAATGCTTTTTTACTAATTTTAGGTTATATTGCTAATTATTTGCATTGGCAAGAGAAAGTTGTGTAAGTCTTTCACACCAGATTTTTTTAGAATTATAATGGTAATGCAGACGGGGATGAGTAAGTAGTAGATGAAAATGAGCGTTGAAAAAATTTTTACAGCTGACCGGGAATCGTAACCGGGTTTTTACTTTCTCTTGCCTATATGAATATATAGGAAGGAAAGTATTGTTTTCATGTCGATTTTTCGAAATCGAGTTTTCACCGGATCTATACGTTTTCAGACCCCCTGAACCCAAAAAACATGTTTTTAGCGATTGGTCTGTGTGTGTGTGTGTGTGTGTGTGTGTGTGTGTGCCTGTGTGTGTGCGCGTGCGTGTGCGTGTGTGCGTGCGTGTGTGTGTGCGTGTGTGTGTGTGTGTGCGTGCGTGCGTGTGTGTGTGTGTGTGTGTGTGTGTGTGTGTGTGTGTGTGTGAACAGAATATCTCAAGAACGGAACATCGTAAAACTTGAAACTTAAAATTTAAGTTACATACCACTACCCGAACCCGACACGAACATTTTCATCAAAATCGGTCAACCGGAAGTAGTAGTTTATTCGTATAATTTTTCACTTTTTTGCGATTTTCTCAAAAACTTGTCCTACGATTTTTTTTAAAATCGTCTCATTTACAAAATTTCTTATTCTCTACAAGATAGGGTAGGCGCCATGCTTGCTGAAATTCTGCGTGAGGCTGTTTTTACGTAAAAACATTTTCTTTTTAAGATTGCGGCTTTAATATGCATTTTAGAGCAAAACGTTATATAATAAAAGTTGTAGAGAATTTATAAACCTACATTTTTTATTTCAAACTTTTTTTTGGATAACGCTTAGTTTAGCGGTAATTTGCGATTTTCTGTTTTTTTTTCTCACGAAAACGTGAGAAAAATCGATTTTTTTAACACTTCGGCCTTAGTATGCATTTTACGACAAAAGTGTATATAATTAAATTTATATAAAATTAAAAGATCTACAAATTTTATTTAAATCATTTTTCTCTGCAGAGCCTAGTTTAGAGAGAAAGAGTGATTTTCCGTATTTCTAAGCCAAACTGAGGTTAATTTTCATTTTGCGTCTTTCACTCATGATTAAAATTAGGTTATGTTTGTTGAGGTTAGTTTTTTGTTTATTTCTAATGTTTTATTACTAATGTTTGGTTTATTGTTAATTATTTGCACTGGCAAGAGATAGTTGTGTGAGTTTTTCACACCAGATATTTTAACTTAGGATTCAATTGGCTAATATCCGCACCTACGTAAGAGTTAATGGCCGGTCACGTGATCGAGTGATAATAATTAGTACATATAATTAGCCGACTCAAATAACACACACTGCCTTAGGTAATTGTAATTATAGCCCATGTGTTATGTTTCACGTTGCAAAAAACATTATACATTATTAATAGAATAACACGATATTTTAATAATATGAAAATTAATATATTATATTAGCTTTGTCTTTAGATATTAATTTAATTAATATTTAATGTTAATTAATTTAAATATAAATTGATAACTATGAAGAAGTCGAAGTCCGGCATAAAAAACTTTGTTTCTAATTTCCATCATAACTCAATTTGATATCAGATTTAAAAAATTAATACATCCTAGTGTTTACAATAATATGTAATAAATGTAATAATATGTAAGAGAATGTAATTTGTAAAATTAACATTTAGGCTACTATTTAAACTATTAGCAATTTTTAAAAGTTTACATCATTATCAATAGCAATTAAATTAGTTTTTAGCAATTTTTTAAAGTTTACATCATTAGCAATAGCAAATAAATTAGTTTTTAGCAATTTTTGAAAGTTTACATCATTAGCAATAGCAATTAAATTAGTTTTTAGCAATTTTTTTAAGTTTACATCATTAGCAATAGCAAATAAATTAGCTTTTAGCAATTTTTTAAAGTTTACATCATTAGCAATAGCAAATAAATTAGCTTTTAGCAATTTTTGAAAGTTTACATCATTAGAAATAGCAAATAAATTAGCTTTTGGAAATTTTTAAAAGTTTACATTATTAGCAATAGCAATTAAATTAGCTATTTGCAATTTTTGAAAGTTTTACATCATGAAATGACCTCTTGCTCATTTTACACTTCCTTTGCCATCTATGAAATATAAAAACCCTGGCCTGAAATAATCACACGATTTCTCTTGCCAATTTAGATAATGAACCGTACAACCTATGTTTAATCAAGAGTAAACAAAGTAAAATGAAAAACGTAGCCTAATTTTAATCATGAGTGAATGACGCAACCTCTGTTGAACTTAAAAATACGGGAAATCATTGCCTCTAAACTAGGCTCTGTAAGAAAAAAACTTACAATAAGGTTTGTAGGTTTTTTAATTTCCTATAACTTTGATTATACAGTAGGCCTATACACTTTGTCCCAAAATGCTGCTAAGGCCGCAATATTAAAAAATTCCATGTTTTACAGATTTTGATGAAAAAACAAAATCACTAATTTCCGCTAAACTAAGTGTAGTACAAAAAATGTTTGAAATAAAGTTGTAGGTTTTTAAATGTTCTACGATTTTGATTATGTACACGTTTGCTCTAAATTGCATATTAAGGCCGCAAATGTTTTAAAAAAATAGATTTTTTTCTTCGAGAGCACAGCTTTCCCAAGAATTTCAGCAGATATGACGCTTACACTATCTTGTAGAGAATTAAAAAGTAGCAAATGAGGCGACTTTTAAAAAAAAATCGTAGTAGCCGTTTATGAGAAAATCGCAAAAAGTTAATAAGCACATAAATAAACTATATTACTTCCGGTTGACCAATTTGATTAAAATGTTCGTGTCGGGTCCTCTTATGGTATCTAACTTAAGTTTCAAGATTTAACCTTGTACTATTTTCAGTTTTTGAGTTATTTGCTCGCTTAATACATACATAAACACGCACACCAATCTGTAAAAACGTTTGTTGAGCTCAGGGGACTCGTATTACCGGTGTATTCCCGGTAAAAATTTGACATGAAACATAACTTTCCTTACATTTCATTTCATACAGGGCAAGAGAAAGAAGAAAGTAACGAATTTCCGCTATCTAGGTACTAATTGGTTTTTAAGAAATCAATCATGAGTGTATCAGTCACTCAATCAGTTAAATCTTTCGCATTTGTGTAAGCAGATACAGTAAATAGAAAGTTGTATAAGAAATCGTACGAACAAAAATTAATACGCCGTTTGACCAACATCTTGTAACCTACATTTTTAATAAATATTTACCTATATACACATTAAATAAATCTTACTCTAACAAATTTATTACCGTCATCTCATAAATAATAAAAAATATTTGATCAGGTTTTCTTTCGTTCCGAAATTTTTGATTTCCATAAGAATATCATAAACATTTTCGTTTCTACAACATTCCTGATAACGTTTATAATAAACGATCACTTACTCATGCGTTTTATGAATTATGTTTTATCTTATGTATTTAAAATAAATAAATATCTATGTACATTTTCGATATTACTTGGCACACAACCAGATTTTTCTAAACTGTTAGGTCTATGTTCAATATTTAAATTTATAGATTTAATGTCTTATTTTATAAAATAATACATGAATCTTTATTCCATACTTAGAATATTAATCGTGACCTACATAAATGTGTTATCTGATTTATAAAAAAAAAAAAACATCTGGTGTGAAACATCACACGAATATGTCTTGCCAATGTAAATTATGAGTGTACGACGCTAAAAGAAAATCAACCTCAGTTAAACTTAGATTTCGATGATTAAAGTATGGAAATCAATAAATTGACGCTAACTAAGCTCTGTAGAAAAATAAACATTTGAAATAAAATTTGTAGGGTTTTTAAAAAAAAATCTGGTGTGAAACACTCACACAACTTTCTCTTGCCAATGCAAATAAACCAATATAACCTAACATTAGTAATGGTAAAGCATTATAAATAAACAAAAAACTAACCTCAAAAAACATAACCTTATTTTAATTATGAGTGAAAGACGCAAAATGAAAATCGACCTGTTTGGCTTAAAAATACGAAAAATCACTCTTTCACGTTAAACTAGGCTCTGTAGAAATAATATAGTAATATATAAAATAGTAGAAAAATTCTTACATTAAAAGTTGTAGATCTTTTAATTTCCTCTAAATTTAGTTATATACACTTTTGTCGTAAAATGCATACTAAGGCCGAAATCTTTTCATTTGAATTCTTGAATTCATTTGAATTCTTTAAAAAATCGATTTTTCACACGTTTTCGTAATAAAGAAACAAAAAGTCGCTAATTACCGCTAAACTAAGCGTTATACAAAAAATGTTTGAAATAAAAGTTGTTGGATTTTAAATTTTCTACAACTTTTATTATATACATTTTTGCGCTAAAATGCATATTAAAGCCGCAATCTTAAAAAACCAAATTTTTTGCGTGAAAACAGCCTCACCAAGAATTTTAGCAAACATGGTGCCTACCCTATCTTCTAGAGCATAAACAATTTAGTAAACTAGGAGATTTAAATAAAAACGTAGGACCAGTTTTTGAGAAAATCGCAAAAAAATGAAAAATTACACGAATAAACTACTACTTCCGGGTAACCGATTTTGATAAAAATGTTCGTGTCGGGTCCGGTAGTAGTATGTAATTTAAATTTTGAACTTTGAAGTTCGTACGATGTTCCGTTCTTAAAATATTCTGTTCACACACACAAACACACAGACCAATCGCTGAAAACATGTTTTTTGGGTTCTGGGGGTCTGAAAACGTGTAAATCCGGTGAAAACTCGATTTCGAAAAATCGACATGAAAACAATACTTTCGTTTCTATATATTCATATAGGCAAGAGAAAGTAAAAATGAAACAATATTTTTACCGATTTCAATGAACAAAATATGGAAAAACTCTAGCGCTAATCTAAATAACTTACAAAAAAGTTAAAAATTACACTAATAAATTGCTACTTCCAGTGGTAATATATATGTGTGTGAATAATAAAAAAATTTATGCACAACAAAATTATGTGCTTGAGAATTCTTTGAAATATCGTTTAGAAAAAAACCGGGCCTTTTAAAAAACGATTTGATTAAATTAAGCATGAACGTTTGATTACACCTACTCAATAAATTTTAAAAACCATAATATTGTGGAAATATCTAAAATGAAAAATCTGGTGTGAAACACTCACACAACTTTCTCTTGCCAATGCAAATGATTAATAATATACCTAACATTATTAATAAAATATTAGAAATAAACAAAAACTAACCTCAAAAACATAACCTTATTTTAATCACGAGTGAATGACGCAAAATGACAATCGAACTCAGTTTGGCTTAAAAATACGGAAAATCGCGCTTTCACGCTAAACTAGGCTCTGTAGAGAAAAATGCTCTAAACAAAAGTTGTAGATCTTTTAATTTTCTATAACTTTTATTATATATACTTTTGTCGTAAAATGCATACTAAGACCGAAATGTTAAAAAAATCGATTTTTCTCACGTTTTCGTGAGAAAAAAACAGAAAATCGCAAATTACCGCTAAACTAAGCGTTATACAAAAAAATGTTTGAAACAGAAGTTGTAGGTTTTTAAATTCTCTACAACTTTTATTATATAAGTTTTTGCGCTGAAATTTATATTAAAGCCGTAATCTTAAAAAAACAACGTTTTTACGTGAAAACAGCCTCACCGAGAATTTCAGCAAACATGGCGCCTACCCTATCTTGTAGAGAATAAAAAATTGAGTAAAATAGGCGATTTTAAAAAAAATCGTAGGACCAGTTTTTGAGAAAATCGCAAAAAACTGAAAAATTATACGAATAAACTACTACTTCCGGTTGACCGATTTTGATGAAAATGTTCGTGTCGCGTCCGGTAGTGGTATGTAACTTAAGTTTCAAGTTTCAAGTTCGTACGATGTTCCGTTCTTGAGATATTCTGTTCACACACACACACACACAGACCCACACACACACACAGTCACACACACAGACACACACACAGACCAATCGCTAAAAACATGTTTTTTGGGTTCAGGGGGTCTGAAAACGTATAGATCCGGTGAAAACTCGATTTCGAAAAATCGACATGAAAACAATACTTTCCTTCCTATATATTCATATAGGCAAGAGAAAGTAAAAAGGGCAACGCGGTCGGCGCCATAATCAAAGCATGTCCCCGATACTTCTCCGATTGATTGCTTCGATTTCGGCAACTCTTTACCCTCTTGGTAACCATTCCAGCCTTAACTAAATAGAAGTGGTGTTGTTTACATCGAATTCTTTATCATATATGATTTTAATTATGATGTACGAGGTGTGGCTATTAAATAACGAGACTGACGTTGCAAACAATTTTATTTTTATTTTATACATAATCACTTATTGCCACCTTTAATATACATTCCTTCTCTATCCTTACAACAACGCTCCATGCGAATTTTCCATTGTTGGAAACAATGCTGGAAGTCATCTTCTGTCAGCTCCTTCAGGACACGTGCCGCTTTCTCTTTTACAGCTTCCACAGACTCAAATCTTGTCCCTTTTAATGCAGATTTCACCTTAGGGAACAGGTAGAAGTCACATGGTGCAAGATCTGGTGAAAAGAGTGGATGTTCTAACACTGAGATGCTGAACTATAGCTATAATAACATGTGATAAAACTAGGTTTTTTAGTTATGATCCGGAAACGAAGCGCCAATCCGTGCACTGGAAGAGCTGAACTTCATTGAGAGCCAAAAAAGCTTGAATGATAAAGTCAAAATTTAAAGCAATGATGATTGTTTTTTTATATTCATGGAATTGTGTACCTTCACTGGGTTCCTGAAGGTCAAACAATTAATCAATATTACTACCTTCAGGTACTTTCTAAACTACGTCAAACAGTAAGGAAAACACGCCTCGAAATGTGGAAGGACAAATCACGGGTTCTCCGCCAAGACGATGCGCCAGCTCATTCCGCGTTATCTGTCAAGAGGTTCCTAGCCAAGTACAGCAACTCAGTGTTAGAACATCCACCTTATTCACCAGATCTTGCACTGTGTGACTTCTACCTATTCCCTTAGATGAAATCTACATTAAAAGGGACAAGATTTGAGTCTGTAGAAGCTGTAAAAGAGAAAGCGGCACGTGTCCTGAAGGAGCTAACAGAAGATGACTTCCAGCACTGTTTCCAACAATGGAAAATTCGCATGGATCGTTGTAGGGATAGAGAATGAGTGTGTATTGAAAGTGACAATAAGTGATTATGTATAAAATAAAAATATTGTTTTACAACGTTAGTCTTGTTATTTAATAACCACACCTTGTATAACGGATAAAAATAAGTCATAAACGAAAAATATTTTAATGCTTGAAAATAACGGGAAAGTCATAGTGGTTTGCCGCTACTTATGGTAATAGATTTTTTTTTCAAAATTAATTTCTCAATTCATGTTGCAGTGTATCACTGTTAAAATACTTAATTATACGCTTTAATAATTCAATTGATAAATTGAATTTATATTAAATTAGTCTACAACTACTTAATACTTTAGATTGCTTCGAATCTTTGTCTTGTAAGAACAACTACTTTCTCCGTTCTCATAATCCGTAAATAGAATTATTCCGCACCACATTATTTAATATTATATTACCAAAGAGATTAAATGTTACTTCTCGTTCACAACTATAAGGAATCTTATCTCTTTGTTTAGATTCATATCAACAGGGTGTTTCGAAACTTATTGGCAATCTTTTGGAGGCTAAAACGAGAAAATAAATTTATACAAACACTAGTGGACCTGACAGACGTTGTTCTGTGGAAACGTAACTCCAAAAATCATAATTTTTTTTAATCGATCATAAATGTATTGGGATATTTTTATGAATCTATTTCTATGATACGTGACGCCCGTACGCGTACAGTTAATACAACTGACTTAAAAATTGTGTGGTGTGTGAGAGGAATATACTATAAACTAACGTGTGTTGGATGAAAACTTAAAACTAACTCAAATAGTACCAAGAAAAAACTTTTAATTATTTTTTGGCCTTCGGGCCAGCCCAGTCAGTCAGCTGGTAGAAAGTCGCTATTATATGTTAAGTAACACCGGTTGGGCAAGCGACTTTGTATGGTGACCAGTTGACAGCCATCCATGAACAAACTCTACTGGGGGTCCCATGTTCAAACTTATGTCTAATCTACGTCAAAAAATACACCAAAAAGCAGCGATCGAATTGGGTAGTTGTCAACAATGTACAGTTCCCGATAACAAATAAAGCTAAAAAAAAAATATATTTTTTTTAACCGGAATATTTTTTCAATCTATAAAAAATAAATTATAGTTAAATCAACTCACGTACAGCGAATTTATCTTCTTAGATTTATAGGTTAAGTTCATTTTTAGTGCACGTGTATACGTCATTAAAATTGTTAAAAAATCATGTAAAATACTTACATCAATACTGCACGTTATGGCTGGCGTATGAGTAATTTTGAGTAATGAGTAATTTTAATGACACTATAAAAAGTTATTTTATATAAAATAATATAATATTATTTAATACTACTGGTGGGTCTCACTAATATGCTAGAAATTGTCAAAAAGTTTCGTAAACACGATCGGAGCGCCACCTACCGGATACAATTGTGAACTTTAAGCTAACCTAAAATCAGCTAAAATTTATAAATTAGTTAATTAATTTAAAAAATCTGGTGTGAAACACTCACACAACTTTCTCTTGCCAATATAAATAATTAACAATAAACCTAACATTATTAATAAAATATTAGAAATAAACAAAAACTAACCTCAAAAACATAACCTTATTTTAATCATGAGTGAATGACGCAAAATGACAATCGAACTCAGTTTGGCTTAAAAATACGGAAAATCACGCTTTCACGCTAAACTAGGCTCTGTAGAGAAAAATTCTCTAAACAAAAGTTGTAGATCTTTTAACTTTCTATAACTTTTATTATATACACTTTTGTCGTAAAATGCATACTAAGACCGAAATGTTAAAAAAATCGATTTTTCTCACGTTTTCGTGAGAAAAAAACAGAAAATTGCAAATTACCGCTAAACTAAGCGTTATACAAAAAAATGTTTGAAATAAAAGTTGTAGGTTTTTAAATTCTCTACAACTTTTAATATATATGTTTTTGCGCTAAAATTTATATTAAAGCCGTAATCTTAAAAAAACAACGTTTTTACGTGAAAACAGCCTCACCGAGAATTTCAGCAAACATGGCGCCTACCCTATCTTGTAGAGAATAAAAAATTGAGTAAAATAGGCGATTTTAAAAAAAATCGTAGGACCAGTTTTTGAGAAAATCGCAAAAAACTGAAAAATTATACGAATAAACTACTACTTCCGGTTGACCGATTTTTATAAAAATGTTCGTGTTGCGTCCGGTAGTGGTATGTAACTTAAGTTTCAAGTTTCAAGTTCGTACGATGTTCCGTTCTTGAGATATTCTGTTCACACACAGACACACAGACACACACACACACACAGACACACACACAGACCAATCGCTAAAAACATGTTTTTTGGGTTCAGGGGGTCTGAAAACGTATAGATCCGGTGAAAACTCGATTTCGAAAAATCGACATGAAAACAATAGGCCTACTTTCCTTCCTATATATTCATATAGGCAAGAGAAAGTAAAAACTTATTCTATCGGGTCAAATTGTAAATCTATAGCATTCTCGAATCAACTTAATCTCACACAAAAAAATTCATAAGAATCGGTCCAGGCGTTTAGGAGGAGTTCAATGACTAACACACGGACAGAAGAAATATATATGATAGATTAGCAAACTCCCGAACGCTACGCGTCACGGCAAACTAAAATTAAAACATTTAACTTCTCACACAACCTTACACGTATAAATTCAATTACTACTGTACAAATAAAATCTTAAAGTACTAACTAGTAATAAAAAAAAAATGATTTCATTGAAATCAGTATAAATCACCTGTAGAAGGGGAAAAATAAGGTCTTTAAATAAGATAATATTTTGTATATTGTATCTTGTAAATTATCTCCTCTGAGAGTAATGAATTTTTTATACAGCCAGACCCTGCGGTGAATTAAGTGAATGTGTCATTTGTAGGGTGGAAAGTAGATGCTTTTCAGAGGGTCAGGCATGTTAATAAGCATACTTTTACACTTAGTGAGAAAGTCCATAATAAACCAAATTACTCCTCGTTTTACTTAGTAAATAAAGTTTCTAGAGGTTCAAACCAGCTTTTCGGGTGATAACCTAAAAAACATGTTGTAATAAAAAGTAGGTAAAATATATCTCTTAAAAGAATTGTATAATCTCTTCGATTTTTGGAAAGTTTACATAAATTTACCCAGAATTATGTAGAAATCAAATGCAATATTTTTACTTTCTCTTGCCTATATGAATATATAGGAAGAAAAGTATTGTTTTCATGTAGATTTTTCGAAATCGAATTTTCACCTGATCTACACGTTTTCAGACCCCCTGAACCCAAAAAACATGTTTTTAGCGATTGGTTTGTGTGTGTGTGTGCGCGCGTGCGTGTGTGTGAGTGCGTGCGTGTGTGTGTGTGTGTGTGTGTGTGTGTGTGTGTGTGTGTGTGTGAACAGAATATCTCAAAACGGAACCTCGTACAAACTTGAAACTTGAAACTTAAGTTAGACACCACTACCGGACCTGACACGAACATTTTCATCATAATCGGTCAACCGGAAGTAGTAGTTTATTCGTGTCATTTTTCACTTTGTTGCGATTTTCTCAAAAACTGGTCCTAGGATTTTTTTAAAATCGCCTGGTTTACTCAAATTTTTGTGCTCTACAAGATAGAGTAGGCGCCTTTACTGCTAAAATTCTTGGAGAGGCTCTTTTTACGTAAAAAAAATTGTTTTTTTTAAGATTGAGTATTATAAAATCATAAAACGTATACAAAAAATTTTATAGAAAACAAAGTAGAGAATTTAAAATTCTACAACATTTATTTCAAATATTTTTTTGTAAAAAGCTTAGTTTGGCGGTAATTAGCGATTTTCTGTTTTTTTCTCACGAAAACGTGTTAAACGATTTTTTTTAAGATTTCGGCCTTAGTATGCATTTTACGACAAAAGTGTATATAATAAAATTTATAGGAAATTAAAAGATCTACAATTTTTATTTACAACATTTTTCTCTACAAGCCTAGTTTAGCGTGAAAGAGTGATTTTCGTTATGTTTAAGCCTAACTGAGATTGATTTTCATTTTGCGTCTTTCACTCACGATTAAAATTAGGTTATGTTTATTGAGGTTAGTTTATTGTTTATTTCTAATGATTTATTACTAATGTTAGATTATTACCCTATTGTTAATTATTTTCATTGGCAAGAGAAAGTTGTGTGAGTGTTTCACACCAGGTGTTTTTTAAATAGGCCTATCTGTTCCGTAAATAATTTTGAGAAAGAGAAACAGGAAAGGATGTTTAATTTTTTTAACGTTATAATTCAGATGGGGTCGGTAAAATACTTAACCTAAAAAGGGGGTTGTAGTGTAAAAATTGAGAACCTCTGGCTTACAGATTTTATATGAATTTTCTTTCATATAATGTTATGTTATAGAAGTGGGGTTATTAAACCTCTTTGGGAAGGGTTTATATAGGCTACAGACAATACGTGTGAACAGATGATTAAATTTATTTAATAGAAATGCAATAAATGTAATAAAATTTTAAATTAAGTATGCCTTTATGTTACACAGATCTATATAATATTTCGTTTTTTTTTTTTTACCGTGTCAGACGCTAAATCGATTGTTGTGTGTGGATATATTTTGTTAGCGTGCCCAGATCGACCTGTTCACTTTCGTATTTTAGTTTTGCTGTTGTTGTAGGTGTTCTTCTTCTTCTTCTTCTTTTCCACCTTCCTCTACAACTGTCTAACAGATTGTTATTCCAGTAATAGTCGGGGGTTTTCTGGGGTGAAAGCAACAACGATAGTCGATATTGGACAGGCCTCCATAAAATTTAGTAGAACTTTGTTATCAAAATACGTGCCAGATAAATAAAACTTTTTTATTTGTTACTAGTAGATTTCATTTTTATAAAAAGTAAATTCGATTAGTTTCGTGTTTCTTCGAGTAGTATATCATTTCCACAATTATTTCGACAGTTATAATAAATTCACTTATTTTCTTATTTTACCAATGACACAAAAATTACGCATATATTGTTCTCTTTTGAAACTTATGTGGACCTATGGGTCCCAAATTTACGGTTCAACCAAACCCTCGAACTTGCAACGAATTCAAGCATTCCAGTCAAAAATATTACAGCAAATGCACCTCTTTACGTTAGCAACAAAACCTTACATACAAATTTGAAAACACCACTTGTACAAAATTCCATTGAATACCCATACAATCGCTTTCACGACAAGTCACACGAACACGAGAACCCCCTGGTGCGTTCACTTTCCACCGTCCATTTACCTGATAATCCCCCTAGATGGCTTAAAAGACGCTGGAGTAGAGACCTGCTAATTTGATATACAAATTTCATTCTTGGGGAGGCACCAATGGGAGCCTTACCCCTCTCATGCCTATCATGTCATTTACATTATTATCATAATCATCACATTTGCTTGTTGTAAAATTTTACAGTTGTAAATAAAAAATTAAAGAGGAAAAAAAAGTTCTTATTAATAATAATTGGTACATATATATTCTTATAATTAAAATACAGTTTTTTGTCTCGAGGATCTCTGGGTAAAGTAGATGCCATCTCAGGATGCAGGAATGGGCTGTTAGGGCTAGTTTAGGAATAAAAGATGTAGTTCTTGTAAACCCTAATTTACTTTCTCTTACCCTGTTTAGGTCATCAGCCAAAAAGCTGGTTTGAACCTGCAGAGGTTTTACTAAGTAAAAACGAGGAGTGAGGTGGTTTACCATTGCCTTCTTTACTGAGTGGAAAAGTACGCTTATCAGCATGCCGGGCCCTCTGAAAAGCACATATCTTCTACTCTGCGAATGACACCTTCACTTCATTCACCACAGGGTCTGGCTGTATAATGAAATTCATTACTTTCAGAAGAGATAACTCTGATTAATGTATTTTACACCTCTACCTCTTCTGTTCTTAAATGATTCAGTAATTTAATTAGCTGATAAGAAACAGAACTATTTATTTTAGCCCTGCAACGAACAGATTAAGTGTAAATAATTTGACACTCCACCTGTCTGTAATGGGCAGTTTTGTTTCTTTATCAGTGCTATTATTGTTGTATTGTAGTTTTATTATGTGCAATGTATTTTTTGTAATTAGAGTAATCCTCTTCCAAGCACGGGCTTTGCTCTTTTAGAGGAGTTATAAAGGAAATAAATAAATTTTCCACTTCTAATATACCTTATGCAAATTCCGAAGCATGTATATAGTACATCATACTCATTCACAATAAAACCTATCATCATAAAAATTAAGTGAAAACAGCGTCATACTTCTGTTCTAAATACAGTATAATCTCAATAATCCGGCCTGTTCAGAACCGAAAGGGTGCCGGATTACTGAAAATTCCGGATTACTGGATGTGTTGGAATTTTTGAACTAAAAATTATAGATTTAAACATAAAATGGATATGCATTGATTTCTATGTGATTTTAAATTAAATTACCTAATTAAAAAAGGTTTGCTGAGTACTTCTGTAGTCATTGTGCTAAACATAATTATCGGCTATTGACATCGCCTAGTACGGTGTGGGGGTGCTCGTGTTCTGAGAATTACATTTCTTTGTCAATTCAGCATGAAGTATAGAGTATGACCCTGTTCAGGGTTTTTGATGAAAGGCCAAAAATTATTCCATTTAACAATAATTTAGGTCGGCTTATTGATTTCTTTAATCAAATTCTAAACATAAGTTACATGTTATAGTAAATCCGACGTAATTAGGTCGAGTTGATTTCCCTAATTCAATTTAAATATTTTACCAAAATCTGTCCTGGGTGAGGTTTCATACTTTTAGGCCTAATATTTTAAGGTCCGGATAACTGGAGGTGCCGGACTACTGCACGGCCGGACTACCGAGATTCTACTGTACTCATACTCTACCATATTTCCTCCTCCAATTCCTAATTGTCTCTTTAGGATAAATTTTGAAAAGAGTAGAAGCAATTCAGCAACCCTGGCGAAGAACTTTGGACACACCAACCTTAGACGACAAAAATTTGTCAATCCTAATTACATTTGCATTATCGTTGTTATCAAAACCGCTTTATACCTTTCAATGCTATTTAAATATAAGAACGTACTTTCTTGGCTTCAGGGTGTCATAAAATGTAAAGTTTTGCTTTGCAAAGAGTAAAATTGCAAAACTTTAATAAGTTAGTAATTTTAATATTACTTTCTCTTGCCTATATGAATATATAGGAAGGAAAGTATTGTTTTCATGTCGATTTTTCGAAATCGAGTTTTCACCGGATCTATACGTTTTCAGACCCCCTGAATCCAAAAAACATGTTTTTAGCGATTGGTCTGTGTGTGTGTCTGTGTGTCTGTGTGTCTGTGTGTCTGTGTGTCTGTGTGTCTGTGTGTCTGTGTGTGTGTGTGTGAACAGAATATCTCCAGAACGGAACATCGTACGAACTTGAAACTTGAAACTTAAGTTACATACCACTACCGGACGCGACACGAACATTTTCATCAAAATCGGTCAACCGGAAGTAGTAGTTTATTCGTATAATTTTTCAGTTTTTTGCGATTTTCTCAAAAACTGGTCCTACGATTTTTTTTAAAATCGCCTATTTTACTCAATTTTTTATTCTCTACAAGATAGGGTAGGCGCCATGTCTGCTGAAATTCTCGGTGAGGCTGTTTTCACGTAAAAACGTTGTTTTTTTAAGATTACGGCTTTAATATAAATTTTAGCGCAAAAACTTATATAATAAAAGTTGTAGAGAATTTAAAAACCTACAACTTCTGTTTCAAACATTTTTTTGTATAACGCTTAGTTTAGCGGTAATTTGCGATTTTCTGTTTTTTTTTCTCACGAAAACGTGAGAAAAATCGATTTTTTTAACATTTCGGTCTAAGTATGCATTTTACGACAAAAGTGTATATAATAAAAGTTATAGAAAATTAAAAGATCTACAACTTTTGTTTAGAGCATTTTTCTCTACAGAGCCTAGTTTAGCGTGAAAGTGTGATTTTCCGTTTTTTTTAAGCCAAATTGAGTTCGATTGTCATTTTGCGTCTTCCACTCATGATTAAAATAAGGTTATGTTTTTGAGGTTAGTTGTTGTTTATTTTTAATATTTTATTAATAATGTTAGGTTTATTATTAATTATTTGCATTGGCAAGAGAAAGTGTGTGAGTGTTTCACACCAGATTTTTTTTTGTAGTTTTTACTTTCTCTTGCCTATATGAATACATAGGAAGGAAAGTATTGTTTTCATGTCGATTTTTCGAAATCGAGTTTTCACCGGATCTACACGTTTTCAGACCCCCTGAACCCAAAAACATGTTTTTAGCGATTGGTCTGTGTGTGTGTGTGTGTGTGTGTGTGTGTGTGTGTACAGAATATCTCAAGAACGAAACATCGTACGTACTTATAACTTGAAACTTAAGTTACGTAGGCTACCACTACCGGACTCGACATGAACATTTTCATCAAAATCGGTCAACCGGAAGTAGTAGTTTATTCGTGTAATTTTTCACTTTTGCGATTTTCTCAAAAACTGGTCCCACGATTTTTTTAAAAATCGCTTGGTTTACTAAATTTCTTATGCTCTACAAAATAGGGTAGGCGCCATGTTTGCTGAAATTCTTGGTGAGACTGTTTTCACGTAAAAACATTGTTTTCTTAAGATTACGGCTTTAATATAAATTTTAGCGCAAAAATGTATATTATTAAAGTAGTAGATAATTTAAAATCCTACAACTTTTATTTCAAACATTTTTTTGTATAACGCTTAGATTAACGGTAATTAGCGATTTTCTTTTTTTTCTCACGAAAACGTGTGAAAAATTTTTTTTTTAAGATTTCGGCCTTAGTAGGCCTATGTATTTTACGACAAAAGTGTATTATAATAATCAAATTTATAGGAAATTAAAAGATGTACAACTTTTATTTTGGGCATTTTTCTTTACAGAGCCTAGTTTAGTGTGAAAAAGTGATTTTCCGTATTTTTAGACCAAACAGGTAGATTTTCATTTTGCGTCTTACACTCATGATTAAAATAAGATTATGTTTTTTTTGAGGTTAGTTTTTTGTTTATTTCTAATGTTTTGTTACTAGTTTTAGGTTATATTATTAATTATTTGCTTTGGCAAGAGAAAGTTGTGTGAGTGTTTCACACCAGTTTTTTTATTCTAATAATTATAAAACGTATTATTTTCATTATTAAAAGTTTTATTGCAATATAATATTAGAATATCCTGAAAGGCTAATTTGTCCTAAATCCCTAGAATCCTACGGGATTATATATTCACGACTCAAGGGGATTAACATAAATAGAAATCCTGTTAGTACTACTGCCCTCCTCCGCTGTTCCGCTGTTCCGTTCCCTATGTTGGAGGGAACTGGAAACGGAACGCTATCTCAAATCGATATCCCATTAATTGGTAGCTACCAATACTAACCTATTTCTTCTTCTATCCCATTCCGGTTTCCTTACTTGCATTTACCAGTGCTCAGTTGCATGCCCTATTTAAGATAGAGGAAATTTCGCCTCATCACTCTTCTACTGTGGAATCTCAGACGAATTGAAGATATATTCATCCGATGGTACATTTTGCAAATCAAATGAAGATGGCGAGAATACTTTTTCTTTGTTTCATTTAATCTAATCTCGTTCATTTCCCTAACAAATATTTGTTTTGTTTCTTTACTCTCTCTCTCTCATACTTATTAACCATTCTTCTATCTCTTTCTTTTCGTTTCTTTTAGGATTAATTTCTTTTGACAGTTTATTTATTACTGTCGGTTCAGATTCCACAATACGTTTACTAATTTTGAAAGTTTTTGATTGGGTTCAATATTATTTATATTCAGACTACATACAGGTTTTGATTTATACGTAGATTATAACTTTATTTTATGTGTTCCTTACTTATTTTCTTTTGACCTACGAAGTGTGGCTATTAAATAACGAGACTAACGTTGTAAAACGTTTATTTTTATTTTATACATAATCACTTATTGACACCTTCAATATACACTCCTTCTCTATCCCTACAACGTTCCACAAGAATTTCCCATTGTTGAAAACAGTGCTGGAAGTCATCTACTGTCAGCTCCTTCAGGACACGTTCCGGTTTCTTTTTAACAGCTTCCATGGACTCAAATCTTGTCCCTTTTAATGTAGATTTCACCTTAGGGAACAGGTAGAAGTCACGTGGTGCAAGATCTGCTGAATAAGGTGGATGTTCTAACACTGAGATGCTGTACTTGGCTAGGAACCTCTTGACAGATAACGCGGAATAATCTGGCGTATTGTCTTGGTGGAGAACCCATGATTTGTACTTCCACATTTCAAGGCGTTTTCTCCTTACTCTTTGACGTAGTTCAGAAAGTACCTCAAGGTAGTAATATTGATTAATTGTGTGACCTTCAGGAACCCAGTAAAGGTACACAATTCCATGAATATAAAAAAAACAATCATCATTTCTTTAAATTTTGACTTGCTCATTCAAGCTTTTTTGGCTCTCGGTGAAGATCGGCTCTTCCAGTGCATGGATTGGCGCTTCGTTTCCGGATCATAAGTAAAAAACTACGTTTCATCACGTTATTATAGCTGTTCCCTAAGGTTAAATCTGCATTAAAAGAGACAAGATTTGAGTCTGTGGAAGCTGTAAAAGAGAAAGCAACACGTGTCCTGAAGGAGCTGACAGAAGATAACTTCCAGCACAGTTTCCAACAATGTAAAATTCGCATGAAGCATTGTAGGGATAGAGAAGGAGTGTATATTGAAGGTGACAATAAGTCATTATGTATAAAATTTAAATTAAATTTTTTACGTCAGTCTCGTTATTTAATAGCCACACCTCGTATATGAATATAGTAAAAGGGAAGGAAAGTATTGTGAAAATGTAACGATACAAAGAGAAGTAAAAAAACAAAATCTGGTGTGAAACAATCACACAACTTTCTCTTGCCAATGCAAATAATGACTAATATAACCTAACATTAGTAATAAAACATTAGAAATAAACAAAAAAATAACCTTATTTTAATCAGGAGTGAAAGACACAAAAGGAAAATCAACCTCAGTTTGGCTTAAAAATACGGAAAATCACTCTTTCACGCTAAACTAGCCTCTGTAGAGAAAAATGCTCAATATAAAATTTGTAATCTTTTAATTTCCTATTATTTGATTATATACGCTTTTGTCGTAAAATGCATACTAAGGCTGAAATCTTTAAAAAATCAATTTTTCACACGTTTTCGTGAGTAAAAAACAGAAAATCTGTAATTACCGCTAAACTAGGCGTTATGCAAAAAAATGTTTGAAATAAAAGTTGTAGGATTTTAAGTAGGATTTTAAGGATTATAAGTGTTAATGTAATGGTGAAATTTATTGTTAAGAATATATTAATTGTATATCAGTCAAAATTTATTGTGCTAATTAATTTGCATGGGTGAGCTAGTCATCATTTAGTTTCCATATTTCTACTGTTATAATTTACAGGTCAATGCATAGTGTAGGGTATTATAAAATTCACATTTTTACAAAGTTCTAATACAAAGTCACTAATACAAACACACGCGCGCACACACACACATATATATATAGACCAATCGCTAAAAACATGTGTTTTGGGTTCAGGAGGTCTGAAAACGTGTAGATCCGGTGAAAACTCGATTTCGAAAAATCGAAATGAAAACAATACTTTCCTTCCTATATATTCCATATGGGTCACCTAGTCTTCTTTTAGTTTCCATATTTCTACTGTTATAGTTTACAGGTCAATGCATAGTGTAGGGTATTATAAAATTCACATTTTTACGAAGTTCTAATACAAAGTAACTAATACAAACACACACACACACACACACACCAGGGCGTGTGATAGTACAAGAATAAATTTAAATTTTTTGCCCGTCCTGGCTGGCTCATCACCCAATGATGATGAAGGGAAAAAAAGGTCAAAAATTCAACAACTGAACTACTTTTCGATGGCGTTGATTGCGAGGGAAGCGGTTGAGGCGCTTTTTATAAAAAAATTCTACAATTAAATGTGCAAAAAAATTCTTGTGTGAAACACTCGCACAACTTTGTCTTACTAATGAAAATAATGAGCGATATAACGTAATATTAGTAATAAACAAAAATCATAACCTAATTTTTATCATGAGTGAATGACGCAAAATGAAAATCGATCTTAGTTTGACCTAATAATACGGAAAATCACTCTTTCACGCTTAACTAGGCTCTGTACAGAAAAATTCTTTAAAAATGTTGTAGTAGCCTACATCTTTTAATTTTCTATAAATTTTATTACATACACTTTTATCGTAAAATGCTATACTAAGGCTGATATCTTAAAAAATCTGGTGTGAAACACTCACACAACTTTCTCTTGCCAATGAAAATAATTAATAATAAACCTAACATTAGTATTAAAACATTAGAAATGAACAAAAACTAACCTCAAAAACATAACCTTATTTTAATCATGAGTGAATGACGCAAAATGACAATCGAACTCAGTTTGGCTTAAAAATACGGAAAATCACGCTTTCACGCTAAACTAGGCTCTGTAGAGAAAAATGCTCTAAACAAAAGTTGTAGATCTCTTAATTTTCTATAAATTTAATTATATACACTTTTGTCGTAAAATGCATACTAAGACCGAAATGTTAAAAAAATCGATTTTTCTCACGTTTTCGTGAGAAAAAAAACAGAAAATCGCAAATTACCGCTAAACTAAGCGTTATACAAAAAAATGTTTGAAACAGAAGTTGTAGGTTTTTAAATTCTCTACAACTTTTATTATATAAGTTTTTGCGCTAAAATTTATATTAAAGCCGTAATCTTAAAAAAAACAACGTTTTTACGTGAAAACAGCCTCACCGAGAATTTCAGCAAACATGGCGCCTACCCTATCTTGTAGAGAATAAGAAATTGAGTAAAATAGGCGATTTTAAAAAAAATCGTAGGACCAGTTTTTGAGAAAATCGCAAAAAACTGAAAAATTATACGAATAAACTACTACTTCCGGTTGACCGATTTTGATGAAAATGTTCGTGTCGCGTCCGGTAGTGGTATGTAACTTAAGTTTCAAGTTTCAAGTTCGTAAGATGTTCCGTTCTTGAGATATTCTGTTCACACACAGACACACACACACACACACACACACACACACACACACACACACACACACACACACAGACCAATCGCTAAAAACATGTTTTTTGGGTTCAGGGGGTCTGAAAACGTATAGATCCGGTGAAAACTCGATTTCGAAAAATCGACATGAAAACAATACTTTCCTTCCTATATATTCATATAGGCAAGAGAAAGTAAAAATCCATTATTTGCAGTTTTTTATGAGAAAAAAAACCAGAAAATCACTTATTACTGCTAAACTAAGCGTTATACAAAGAAATTTTTGAAACAAAATTGTAGGATTTACATTTTCTATAAATTTTTAATATTATTAATAGTGTTACAACTCGTTATAGTAAAGTAAAATTGTAAACTTTAATTTAACTAATTCACATATGTTTATTTAACAAAATTATTTTACAAGAAAAAACTAACCTTTACCAACGACAACAATGAATATAATGAGTTTATGAAAATAAGTTCTTAAACAATTAAAACAATGAAATTCACGCAATTTATTAACAATAAAACAAAATAAAATAATATCCCTTACCAAATTAAACATAAAATACAATGTCTCATGACAAAATAACAAACTTCACCGTAACGAAGAATCCCGTACAATTTAGACCACTAACACGTCAGCCATTCAAACCGCGGCCGCGTCCCAACAATGGAAACCTTCGTTTTTATATTTAACCAGTCAGCTGTTTATGAGAAGCTGATTTTATTTGACCAGCTGATTTTATTTTCGCCACTTCATTATAACAATAGTTTAACACTATGAATATTAGTGTTAAAATAGTTAAGAGTTAATATTTTTAAGTTGAACTTCATCAGAATTCTGGCCTCCGCTTAGAGGGACTTCATCAAATACAAACAAAAAAAATCATATATCATCAATACACGTGACGTATATAAATACCCCCTGTACATGTTGCAACCCGCAATACTGATTTGTACTGCATATTGCATTTGCAGTGTTTGAAGGCGCGCTACCAGAGTGCGAGGCGTCTAACATATAAAACCCCAATGCCATATCAATCTATAATTAAACCTATTGTAGTGACCAGCGGAAATTATTTTAATTGAACTTTTTTATTTAATTAGATTGAAATAATAAACTATAGTCTACTATTGTGTATTAATCATATAAACACTGTATCAATATTTTATTTTCGTTCAATCGTTGAAAGATTGTCTCATGGGATTTAATTCCAAACAAAAAGAAAGACAATGACTGTTGCATAAAATAAAAAAGAATATAATTAATATTTATAGAAATTAACAAAAGCATTTTATGCACATTTACGAACAGTATTTATAAAGTAAATTCATTATAATATATTAATTTATTAATTTCTCTTAAAATTAAAACTATTTCTTTGTAATAATGTAACAACTTCCAGATAAAATTATTTATTTATTTAAATATAAAAGATTTCTTCTTCATTTTATCATAAGTAAATCTAAATAAACTATAGCGGAATAAAAATATTTTAACACTTAAGCTAAGATTCGTTCGGGATCTGGGTATAATCTATACTACTTTTCTTTTTACTTTCTTTTCCCTATATGAATATACAGGGTGTATCTAAACTGCACGAAATCTCTCGGAAACTGATTCTATAGTTAAAAATAAGGAAAAAGTTTTCAATAAACATTGGGTCCGAAAAGCGAGTTATGGCTAGGTTAAGATTTCGTTCGCATTTCGGTTCCTCCCGGTTAACAACACGTCACTGAAACTCTGGAAACCCAAATTTAACGGTAATGTTATGGTTTCTTATGTTTTTAGCCTGAAAAATTCAATAAAACTAGTCCCAAAACTGTAACCTTTGCGGTTTTTGAGAAAAATGGTAAAAACCGCAAAAAAATCGAAAATGAAAATGACACTGTTCTAGGTTAAACAGCAAATAACTTAAGAAAATTGGTGATAAACCTATAAATTTTTTTATCAAAATTCGTAGAGAATTTAATTTTGAGAAAAGTAATACATTATGTATATGTATGATAAAAGTAATACTACATTATATGTATGCAGTACAATAAAAAAACTGATCCGGTTAAACGAGGTCCGATTAACCGGGGTTTGACGATAATCTTGAAAACGATGAAACCTGTTTTCCTACATTAAAAAGTAAATAAAATTTGGAATTACCTGGAAATTTCATTCTTGGACATCATGTTGTTATCTAAGAAAAAATTTGTCGCAGGCCGAAAATTTTATTACTCACAAATTAGTGAAAAAATTATGATATGATGTGGATCGTGTGTCCCCCACCGCTCCCCATGTCCACCCCTCCCCCGCGTTTACGCCATAATCTATAACACTCCTGAGATTATCACAAAGACATATGTGAAATTTTCAACAAAATTGGTTGAATATATTTTTTTTTAAGTACAGTATTTGCAATCAGTTTTTTTAAAAAATAAACTATAAACAAATCTTTTGAATTTACAAATCACACGTTGAGGCCTCATTACCCTGAGTACCTCTCATTATATCAATTATTCATATGTTAAAAGAGAAAATAACTATGTACAAAGATATGTACATTTTATAATATTGTGACAATATCGAAGAATAGGATGTTTCGCGAAGGTTCTAGTATTTTATTCATGAAATAGTAAAGAGAGGATAATAGAATGAAAAATCTGGTGTGAAACACTCACACAACTTTCTCTTGCCAATGCAAATAATTAATAATAAACCTAACATTATTAATAAAATATTAGAAATAAACAAAAACTAATCTCAAAAACATAACCTTATTTTAATCATGAGTGAATGACGCAAAATGACAATCGAACTCAGTTTGGCTTAAAAATACGGAAAATCACGCTTTCATGCTAAACTAGGCTCTGTAGAGAAAAATGCTCTAAACAAAAGTTGTAGATCTTTTAATTTTCTATAAATTTAATTATATACACTTTTGTCATAAAATGCATGCTAAGACCGAAATGTTAAAAAAATCGATTTTTCTCACGTTTTCGTGAGAAAAAAAACAGAAAATCGCAAATTACCGCTAAACTAAGCGTTATACAAAAAAATGTTTGAAATAAAAGTTGTAGAATTTTACATTCTCTACAACTTTTATTATATAACGTTTTGCGCTAAAATGCATATTAAAGCCGCAATCTTAAAAAGAAAATGTTTTTACGTAAAAACAGCCTCAAGCAGAATTTCAGCAAACATGGCGCCTACCCTATATTGTAGAGCATAAAAAATGTAGTAAACCAGTTGATTTTAAAAAAAATCGTAGGACTAGTTTTTGAGAAAATCGCAAAAAAGTGAAAAATTATACGAATAAACTACTACTTCCGGTTGACCGATTTTGATGAAAATGTTCGTGTCGGGTCCGGTAGTGATATTTAACTTAAGTTTCAAGTTTCAAGTTCGTACGATGTTCCGTTCTTGAGATATTCTGTTCACACACACACGCACACACACACACACTCACACACACACACACTCACACGCACACACACTCACACACACACACACACACTCACACACACATACTCACTCACACGCGCGCGCGCGCACGCACGCACACGCACGCGCACACACACCCACCCACACACACACACACACCCACACACACACACACACACACACACACACACACACACACACACACACACACACACACACACACACACACACACACACAGACCAATCGCTAAAAACATGTTTTTTGGGTTCAGGGGGTCTGAAAACGTATAGATCCGGTGAAAACTCGATTTCGAAAAATCGACATGAAAACAATACTTTCCTTCCTATATATTCATATAGGCAAGAGAAAGTAAAAAGTACCAATGGGGTGGCTATAAAGGGATGCCTATTCATGGAAGTTGTTTGAAAGGACTGCGCTATTGTGTCCATTGTTGTACAACTATTTATGAAAGGGCCGGTTGATTACACTTCCTATTTACAATAGATCTATTGTTGACTTGTTTACAATAGATTTTTCTAGCACTCATCTATAAAGGGTTTTTTGTACTTTATTATTTGCATGGAATTTCTCTGTTTTACTAGAATTATCTTTTTGAAATATGTGTATAAAGAGCGCCGAAAGCGGGCAGTGAGTTAGTATTCGTTTGATCTTTGACGAGTGACTGTCGGAACGTTATATCAGGTTAACGGTTCCGAGGTATTGTTATACTGTCTGTGTGTGAGTGTGTGTGTGTGTGTATGTATCGTGTAAAGTTATTGTGTATGTATAGGGTGATTCAAAAAGAGCGCCGGTTTTGATATATCAAATTAAGAGATTTATTCTATTGAAAAACTGAAAATAAATACATCAACAAGTTCATCTTTCCTTCCGATTTTATGTATGAAAAATGATGTCATGCATGTGTCCTCCTCTACTGCGCTGGCACGCATCAACTCTGTCCATGAAATTGGATATCACTGCACGACAAGTTTCGACTTCCATTTGCCCGATAACCCGTCGAATTTCCTCCTTCAAGTCATTGATGTTTCGGGGTTTATTGGCATACACCAATGACTTCAGATGACCTCAAGGAGGAAAGTCACAAGGCGTCAAGTCACACGACCTTGGTAGCCATTGATGGTCGGAATTACGAGAAATGATGCGATTCTGGAACCGTTCACGGAGCAACAACATTGTTTCTCGTGCAGCGTGACAGGTGGCACCATCCTGCTGAAACCACAACTCGTCAATGTCCATTCCATCCAAATGACGCCACAAAAACTCCCTAATTTGCTGGGTTAACAGCCACACTGTCACGAACCAACGCAACGTTCTGCTCAGTTTGGCCAGAACGACGACGTCCAGAACTTTTAAGGTCGACTGTTGAACCCGTCTCAAAAAACTTTTTCATGAGCCTGCGAACTGTTGATTCATTCAGTGCTTCATTACGTCCTAGAGTACCGCGAAGTCGCCTGACAGTAGCCGCATAACTCTCTCCACTCTGGTAAAATGTTTTGACGATTAACACTCGTTGCGCAATAGTAAACTTCTCCATGGTTAGACACAGACTGCGAGAGTACTACACTGCGAACAAGAGAAACTACAACTGAATCGTCAATCGGAATGTTCTCCAAAATAGAAATGTGGTCAAACAATGTTGCCAACCGATAAACAAAAATTTACCAGCCGTTTAAAAACCGGCGCTCTTTTTGAATCACCCTTTATTATATTCAGTTTTGTGTATTCAGTTTTCATTTTGTATGTGTATTCTATAAAATTTTTTGTAAGTAGTGTAAATTATTAAGTTATTTATTGTTTATTATTTATTTAAAGTAAATTATTAAGTTATTTATTGTATTACTTCATTATAATTAGTTTATTATTTATTTTTTAAATCTTTTAGTGTAATAAATATTTGTAATTGTAAACTTTAGTGTATTAATTATTTAATTACCTAGATCCCGAAACGGACCTTAGCGATAAGTGTCACAATATGGAATACTTTTCACTATAATTTTATGTACATTTAAACTCTTTCAGACAAGTCCAAAACATGGTAACGTTCCAGGCGCATAACTTCTTCTGCATTGTTTAGAAGATTTATGGAGTTGAATATTTTTGTGAACTCAAACAAACGTTTTAAACAATAATAAAATGACAAACAATACAACGTACTGTTTATAGTGCATTGATTCACAGTCCAATTGTACTGCAGCGCTGTGTTGTGGATGCGGATAATGATCGAACTAACAATTATCCTCATGCTTTAGTAAATAAACTATTTTATTAAAGTATAATTACGCATCATTGTTTTAGTTCAAAGCAAATATTTAATTAATATTTAAAGTAACAGATTTAGTTTTATATTAATTTTTTATGATGTATGTTCAGTAAAAGTTATTTTCTAAAAGAACTTCTCGACTTGTAAGTTGACTGACATCTGGTTAATTTTCTGT
This sequence comes from Catonia carolina, assembly GCA_035578175.1. NCBI lineage: Eukaryota > Metazoa > Arthropoda > Insecta > Hemiptera > Achilidae > Catonia > Catonia carolina. The sequence goes on from JAQMRL010000004.1 coordinate 74,559,509, forward strand.
AGAGTGGTAATTTTAGCAATCTTACTTAGCGTGGATATTGCCGGGATCATTAGGGGGGGAGTTCCTAATGAGGATATGTAAATATTACGTGGGTATGGATTTTTGGTAGTCGGGACTGCGTTCGCTCTGTCCCGACTACCGAAAATCCCGACGGCGCGAACGCAGTCGCAATTTACAAAAACTAATGAATTTAATTAAATGGTTATATAACTATTCCTGATCCATACAATTAATCGAGAAATCGCTTCCAACGTATTTTAAATGGAATTCTATTACGGATTTTTATAATTTTTACATGGCTTTAAAAGTAATCTTTCCTGATTTGCCCAAAAGTTCTGTCACCATCACCCCCTTTGATTAAGTACTGTGCTGCCGGCTATCAAAGCTTCCGACGTAGCAACAGAGGGAGCCGCTAATAGTTTCGACAAAGTTGGTAGGCTTGTGGCGGCGCACTGACGGAGGAACTTTGTCATCAAGGCCGAGTGTGCTTATCAGCATGCCAGGCCCTTCGAAAACCATCCACCCTGCAAATGACACCTTCACTTCATTTACCACAGGGTCTGGCTGTATAGTGAAATTCATTACTCTCAGAGGAGATAACTCTGACTAGTGTCTTTTACACCTCTACCTCTTCTGTTCTTAAATAGTTCAGTCATGTGATTGGCTGACTATGTGATTGAAACAGAACTATTTTTTGTAGCCCTGGAACCAAGAGATCGAGTGCAAAATTTAACACTCCACCTGCCTGTTATGGGCATGTGGTGTACAATGTGCAATAATTATAATTAGAACTTCCTGCCTTCAGAACTCCATGTTGGCCGGCCCGTTGGCGTAGTGGTTAGTGCAACTGGCTTGAAACACCAGGGTTCCGGGTTCGATTCCTGGTCAGGTCTGGCATTTTTTCATCATCCATTTTCATATATCATCCTTCACCGTCTCCATTAGCAGAAAATGCAAAACAGTCAGATGTAAACCCAAATAAATGTCTCCATGTACAGTTGTGGGTTTTTGAACATGTTTTTCCTTATGTTGTGAAGTTTTCTTTAGAGTATATTGATTTGGTTCCAGTGTTGTGTGTTGTGGTAATGTATTGCTTGCGTCCCAGCTCCGTGTAGTTGGAAGGAATGCAGTGCGTTGTTATAGTAGTGGGAAAATAAATGAGTCAGTAGTGTTTCACAGCTGATGCATTTGTAGTGGTAGCATGTACAGACTAAAAAAATATTCTTATCATCTGGCGCATTAATTTAACAAATACCTATCGGGTTATTAACTTGGTCAGATTCATATTATTTAACTTACCAATTTATATCAAAATATGTAAATAAATAAATGTAATAAATACAAACAAATACATTAAATACGGAAAGTTTGAAAACGAATGTTTTGTATCAGAGTAATACAACAATCGTTCTCCCAGCATGCATCACTCATTCATTATACCTCACCCGTACCCTTCACCCAGCAACTACACGGAGCTTGGAACCGCACACTAGCTCCTAATATTTGTATGTGATGATAGATTTTGTATAAGTGGGATTTTTAACATTTCTTTTGCACTATGTCAGCTGCCTCATTTCTGTGATGGAACCCACACAATAAGTACTTCATTTTAAAAATATTTTTTCTCATGTTTAGTGTTGTTTAGGTCATCAGCTGAAAGGTTAATTTGAACCTCTGGAGCAATTTATTCTGTATGACTGTCACAAAAATGCTTGTGCCACTCGTAAACTGCCTGTTTTCTTCATTGCAACATTTCTGTATGCTTTCTTCAGCATCTCAAAAGTCTTTGAGGGTGATTTCTCCAGCAACACATAGAATTTGATATCGGCATGCTTCTCTGATGATGACATTTCACAATCCGAATGAAAGAAAAATAACTATGTTTAAAATATCATACACTGCACACAGGAAACCAACTCTTAACACCTGCTGAATGGCACAGCACCTTCCGTAGTAGTGGTATCAACCTCTTAAACAAATATTTTCCTTCCAGCAAATAAATACTTGACTGCATATGACCATTCCGGGAACTTTTTGACCCTACCTTGTAATATTTGTTTTTTTTTGTCATTTTCACATAGAATTGTGTAAGGGGGCGTGGCAAAAAAGTTTAGGTTCACTGCTCTAGAGTCTTTACAAAAAAAAGTCTTTCTAAGTAAAACAAAGAGTCAGGTAGTTTACCAGCCTTCCTCACTGAGTGGAAAATTTATGCTTATCAGCATACCAGGCCGTCTGAAAAGCATCTACTTTCCACCCAGCAAATTATACATTCACTTCATTCACCACAGGATCTGCCTGTTTAATGAAATTCATTTCTCGCAGAGGAGATAACTGTGACTAGTGTCTTTTACACCTCTACCTCTACTGTTCTTAAAATGCTTCAGTCATATAATTGGCTGAATGTATGATAAAACAGAATTTTTTTTGTAGCCTGGAACTAGCAAATTTAAAGCAAATAATTTAACACTCCACGTGACTGTTATGTGTATCATGATGTTTAGTGAATTTCAATAATTCTGATTTCTGTATTTAAAAGATATGTATTATCTAATGCAGTGTATTAAATATTTCATTTTTATATTCTGTATATCTCATGATTGCACTTTAATAACTACCTTGTTATATTCACAGACATTAAGTAAATTTTATAGATGTCAAAATTAAGGATGTAATATTAACGAGAATGTTCGTATGAAAGCAAAGAGAACATGAATTAAACATACAGTAAAAGTATGTATATATATATACATGAGTTATTGTATACTGTACACAAACACAACAAGTTTATGCTTTGTTAAACTGTAAATGTCAGAAAGTTAATGTTCTAATCATTGTATTTTAAACAAGTCGAGAATGATGATGAAGAAGAAGAAGAAAGTTAACTGTGATGATGATGATGTATTTAACTCGAGATTATACTGAGACAGAGAGCTATCTAAAAGATGTAATATACATTAAGCAGAAGTGAAAATGTCAGCAGAATATATTTATGTATTATGTATTTAATAGAATGAGAAAACGGATAAAGTATTGTACATGAATTCACATAACCTAACACTTGATGTCTGTCTGCCTTAACTACAAAATATTAACTTTCCTTTTCTCTATTCAGTTCCTTAACATTGTGTCACTTTCTAGCTTTCTCAAATCTAAAACTCTATTCACTCTTCATCTTTGTAATTTCCAACTAAATTTTACTTCCATATATTTAGAGATATCGTACTGTCTTCGCCTTTTATAAATTATATCACTCTTGAGAGAATTTTATAACTCACTGTCAAAGTAACCTTAATTATTTATTCAGTTGTTCGAAAGATTTTGTAATAATTAAATTTATCTCATAATATATTAGATGTAGAATTTATTTACATAATATATTTCTTATAATTTATCATCCATCGTCTTTGTTAACATAGAAAAAGAATAATGTGAAATTTTTGAATGTCTCGTTGGAAATTAAACCTTTGATTAAAATCAAACAAACAGATAAATCTGCTCATCTAGTATATTAACAAGCACGCTATCTTATACAAGAGTAAACTAGTAAACATTTTTGTATGACCTGATTTAAGGTCAAGATGTAAGGTTATCCACTTAAAAAATGTTTGGTTTTGTAAAGATGGCTAGAGTTAAAAAGTTTTAGCCGTAACAAGATATTAATTTTTGCCATAAAAGGCAGGTGGAGTGTTAAATTATTTGACTTAATCAACTAAATCCTGGGCTACAAAAAATAGTTTGAAAATCTGGTAGAAAAGAAAATCTTATAGTAGGAAATCTGTTAGTTTCAATAAAATCCGGTAGTGAATTAATATAATAATTTCACTAACCTTCTTTTTAAACTGTGTCACCTTTATTTTATTCCTACTTACACGTGTTTCGGTGGATCCACCATGATACATCTTCAGTCACTTGTATAAAAATTTTATACAAGTGACTGAAGATGTATCATCTTCTGTAAATTTTAAATAAATGAAAAAAATTTTTAGTTTCAATTTTTCATTTACTCTGATGATGGTGGATCCACCGAAACACGTGTAAGTAGGAATAAAATAAAGGTGACGCAGTTTAAAAAGAAGGTTAGTGAAATTATTGTATTAATTCATTATATGAAATAGAAATATTTCAAACTGCAGGATGCATTATAAAGATTTATTTTTAAAATCCGGTAGATAGCGTTGGTTGTACTGAAGTAATTTAAAGAAATTCCGATAGAGAGCGGTAGCTGTACTCAGGTAGTTTCAGTAAAATCCGTTAGATAGCGTTGCTTTTACAAGATAGTTCTTATGTAATTCGATAGAGAGCAACACTTACCATATTTTTTTTTAACATCCGACTGTTCTGCAATTACTGCTAAATGCAGACGGTGAAGATGAAATGATTTTTTTGTAACGTATGAAAATATGCCGTGCCTGAATGGAATTCGAACCAAAACGTACCATAACAGTTTCTAAAAAATCCGATTGAGAGCCGTAGCTGTACTCAGGTAGTTTCAATAAAATCCGTTAGATAGGGTTTGCTTATACTTACGCTAAGATAGTTTTGAAAAAATACGATAGACAGCGAGAGCTCTATCAAGATAGTACTTGTAATATTTTCCGTAAAACAATGTTTTGTTTAATCTCGTTTTTATGTGGTAGTATTGAACCATTAATTGTGTTAATCGCAGATAAATTCGCAGGCAGTTACTATCTTTAATGCAATTGTGAAAGAATTGAATTTTTTGTTTACAGGCAATCATAATTGGAGTAAGAAAGTGCGGTACAAGAGCCCTATTAGAAATGCTTTATCTTCATCCAAGGGTTCAAAAGGCAGCGGGTGAAGTACATTTTTTCGATCGAGATGATAACTACAGCCGTGGACTTGAATGGTATAAACATAAAATGCCTCATTCCTTTCGTGGACAGGTTACAATAGAAAAAAGCCCTAGCTATTTCGTTACACCTGAGGTAAGAGACTTGTTTACTTCCAGTTTTTTGTTTTTAAAAATTTGGTCGAATAGGTTAGTACATACTAATTGTGGTTTTTAATAAACGGCTTTGAAGTCACCGAACTTCTTTCATTAATTTAATTCTGTTGAAATATTAAACAAACCACTGGACCGATTAATGGGAAGACATTTTAAAAAATCATTTGAAAAAAGAACAAATTTGTGCAGCCTAGTTCGTAGGCCTAATTAATTTAAATTAGTTTGATGATGTAGTCTTTTTTGTTGTAGGTAGTTATGAAGAATGTTTTTTTCATTTTAAAAATAAATCATATCAGGAGGACTTTCTATTCCTTTCCACGATGTTTTCGAAATTTTAATTAAACAAAAATGTTTTTTAATGGTTTACGGCGATACTATTTTTCTACAGTAGTTCCTATTTCATCCACAGTTCAGCAGCACAGAACTGGAAGTTTGTTTAAAAGTTTATAACCTCCACTATCAGTTTTATAACCTTTCTCGGTTTTGTATTTGTTTGTTTACGCATTATTGAAGTGCTTTTGCTATTTTATGTACCTTAACAATTGAGTTTCATAGTATTCGAAACTATATTATTTAGTAGTTTTTGTGTTAAGTCAGTCATGTTTTATTTTAGTTTTTCGGTTTCTTAGCAAGAACTTGTTTAGGTTATGTTCTAATCACGTTGGTTGTGTTGTAAAAACTAACTAAATTTAATGCATAGATTTGCTTAGTTTATTTTGTTGTTATGATTATTATGAATTAGTGTGAATTGTATTTAGTATAAACGGCTTCCAAAAGAATTTTGGTAATTATATAGAATCAGGGCCCGTCACTGATTGTAACGATTTTTTTTTTGAAATCGATTTTTTTTTTTGGGCGCTGAATCCGAATATGAAATTATTTTCCCCCGCAAATCACCAAAAAAGTATCGATTTCAAAAAAATCGTTACAATCGGTGACTGACGGGCCCTGATTCTATATAATTACCAGAATTTTAAAAATAACTGTAGGAAGGAGACTACAAAGTAGTATACAGAAAATGGTAAACATTTTGGTAGTTCGAAATTGTTTTTGGCACTGATTTGCAGATTGGTTTTAATACGCTAAAAGGAAACTAAGAGTATGCCCATCAATTCAAGAAAGTGAGCTTGACATGTTTGAAAATAAAGGAACCCTAAAATAAACTGCTGTTCTTGATTATTAAAAGTTTGAAACAAATAGATAATGATTATAATAAAGAACGCTATACTTATAAAGCGTCCATTGCCAAAAAGTCTTATTATGACTGGAAAAATATTAGGAATGGTATTTAACAAACCAAAAAAATTTTCATTATAGTCTTAGAATAAGTCAGCTTTTTTATCATCTTTTTTTTAGCTTTTATTTGCTATTGGGAACTGTACATTGTTGACAACTACCCAATTTGATCGCTGCTTTTTGCTGTATTTTTTAGACGTGGATTAGATATGAGTTTGAACAGCGACCCCCAGTAGAGTTTGTTCATGGATGGCTGTCAACTGGTCACTGTACAAAGTCGCTTGCCCAACCGGTGTTACTTAAATAATAGCGACTTTTCATCAGCTGACTGACTGGGCTGGCCCGAAGGTCTTTTTATCATCTAAAAAATTTGTATTACCTTTATAATAAAGTCCTGGAATTGAAATTTTAATGTTAATAAACTTGTAATACTTACCTTGAAAAAAATTAACCGAAAAAATCCTTAGCTATTCCTCAAACAAGACATTTTGTGTGAATAATTTTATTTGAGGTTTAATTTTACTTGTGATTTGAGTAAATAAGGAATATTTGAAAGTAGGTAAGTGTAAATATATGCAGAATTTGAAAATGAACCTTTTGTAGGAAATGTAAAACTTTCATTAGTATATTAACAGGTTGACTCCTAAGGCAATTATTTTAATTTTGCTTAAAAAACCCACATCTATCTTATGATTTTTTTAAATTATTTATCTTTCAAGTCTAGAGTATTGTAAGGCTTCAATCGTTTTGGCGCTGTTTTTAAGGTGAGAGACTGAACAGATACTCACGAGTAAAAAATCAAATTTACTGTGAAAGACTGATGTGTGTCTCACTGAAATTTTACTTTTATTTATATAAAATATTATAATATAATATTGTATAAATAATTTACTTTGGGCTATTTTTCAATAAAACTACATAAATGTCGATGATGCGTCTCTCTATCAAGCAGTTGTTCGGCGAGTTGAAAACTTGAATACCAGTTGTCAACATAGAAGCACCAACCGGAGTAAACTTTTACAAGCAAAAAATATTAAAATATAAAAACCATAAATAATTCAAAGGTAAAATGATTTTTCATCATATAATATTATTAAAACATGATTAATAATGCAATAATAAACTTTAATATTAATCGATATTATGTAATAGTAATAATAAGCTGTCAAGTTTCACTGACTCATTTTTGAATCAATCGGATCAAGTAAATCGCGAACCATATCTGGGGAAATGTTTTTTGAACTCATCTCTAACAGCTCAGTATATGATTCAATGCAAACGAGCATCCAATCTGTCTCACGATTCTATTAAAAACACTATTACGTAGAGACAGATCAGTCTCTCAAAAGTAAATTTTACAATCTGGTGAGAGACGTATAAGTGTCTCATGGGAGCCAACCTGTTAAGAAAATGAATAGTTATAGTAAATATTTTATAGTCCAATGTTTATAGATTCTAGTTAACTTAGTCCTGTAGTATTTTAAATGTAATTACTCCAGCAGAAATAAATAGACACATCTGGACATTTTATAAAGAAGAATGCAGGTATCATCTATGTTCTGAAGTTGGAATCGAACCAGTTACTGGGTATTCTGAACCTGTCTTACCCACTGAGCTAGAAATAGAAATAATTTCTAGCTCAGTGGTCTTAACCAAATCCTTTTTGCAGAAACATTAAAGAAGTGAAGATGATCCTGTTCTGAAGAACTTTTAACAGTGTCAAATGTTAGCATTTTAAAAAAAATTCTCCAATTTTAAAAAGGACATTAAAAGGTTTATTTTTTGTGTAATCTGTTTTGTTTAAACACGTAAAATTTAAAGAAGGTAATAAAATGTTAAAATGCATTTAAACTCCAATCTTCTATTGAAAATATTTAAGCAGTTTTAATTTACATAATTTTTGAGACAAAAATATAAATTTGGTATCAAATTGTACAGAATTTAGCGCTGAAGTTTTTAAAATTTTACCTCAAAGTCAATAAGTTTCAACAAGAGGTCATTTTTACATTTTGGCTCACGATTGTCTTATTCACAGATTATAATTTTGTTTAGGTATCAGCTGAAAGGCTGGTTTGAACCTCTAGAGGTTTTACTAAGTAAAACGAGGAGTGAAATGGTTTACCATTGCCTTCCTCACTGAGTGGAAATGCATGTTTATCAGTATACCAAGTCCATTGAAAAGCATCTACTTTCCACTCTGCAGATGAAACCTTTACAACATTCACCATAGGGTTTGGATGTGTAATTAAATTCATTACTTTTAAAGGAGATAACTCTGACTAGTGTCTTTTACACCTCTACCTCTTCTGTTGTTAAATGCTTCAGTCATATAATTGGAATAAGAAACAGAACTATCTTTTGTAGCCCGGGGAACTAGCGTATCAAGTGCACATAATTTAACACTGCGTGTTACGGGCAAAGATAATAATATCAGGTATTTATTATACAAATATATTCATATATAATCTAATTTTGTTGTTTTAAATTAAGTAGGCTGTAAATATATCGGTTGTTAATTTTTCAATTACAGGTTCCAGAGAGGATAAGAGCAATGAATGCAAGTGTTAAATTATTACTAATTGTTAGAGAACCTGTTACAAGAGCAATATCTGATTATACGCAGTTGCGAAGTCATGCTGCCACTGCACCTTCTTCTTCACCTCATCGCTCATTCGAGGAACTCGTTCTTAAGCCTGATGGTTCTGTCAATCCAACGTATCGCCCTTTGGCATTATCTCTATATCATACATTTATTCATCGATGGCTTGAGGTAATATATTTATGTATTTTTTACTTTCTCTTGCCTATATGAATATATAGGAAGGAAAGTATTGTTTTCATGTCGATTTTTCGAAATCGAGTTTTCACCGGATCTATACGTTTTCAGACCCCCTGAACCCAAAAAACATGTTTTTAGCGATTGGTCTGTGTGTGTGTGTGTGTCTGTGTGTGAACAGAATATCTCAAGAACGGAACATCGTACGAACTTGAAACTTGAAACTTAAGTTACTTACCACTACCGGACGCAACACGAACATTTTTATCAAAATCGGTCAACCGGAAGTAGTAGTTTATTCGTATAATTTTTCAGTTTTTTGCGATTTTCGCAAAAACTGGTCCTACGATTTTTTTTAAAATCGCCTATTTTACTCAATTTTTTATTCTCTACAAGATAGGGTAGGCGCCATGTTTGCTGAAATTCTCGGTGAGGCTGTTTTCACGTAAAAACGTTGTTTTTTTAAGATTACGGCTTTAATATAAATTTTAGCGCAAAAACTTATATAATAAAAGTTGTAGAGAATTTAAAAACCTACAACTTCTGTTTCAAACATTTTTTTGTATAACGCTTAGTTTAGCTGTAATTTGCGATTTTCTGTTTTTTTTCTTATGAAAACGTGAGAAAAATCGATTTTTTTAACATTTCGGTCTTAGTATGCATTTTACGACAAAAGTGTATATAATTAAATTTATAGAAAATTAAAAGATCTACAACTTTTGTTTAGAGCATTTTTCTCTACAGAGCCTAGTTTAGCGTGAAAGCGTGATTTTCCGTATTTTTAAGCCAAACTGAGTTCGATTGTCATTTTGCGTCATTCACTCATGATTAAAATAAGGTTATGTTTTTGAGGTTAGTTTTTGTTCATTTCTAATGTTTTAATACTAATGTTAGGTTTATTATTAATTATTTTCATTGGCAAGAGAAAGTTGTGTGAGTGTTTCACACCAGATTTTTTTTATAATAAAAAGGCCTTCTAAAGAACAGGAGTAAGACAGAGAGCTGATCTATCTCCATTAGCTATTACCTATGTCTAACTAAATTACTTACACCTAAATCACTATTACCTATATGTATTTTACTGGATATAAGTTTAAAGGTGTCTATAAAATAAAACTAGTTAAATGATTTAAGTAAAATGTGTTGTGCAGTTCCAAGCTCCAAGTAGTTGCTGGTTAAAGGGTATGGGGTGAGGTGTAATGAATGAGTGACACATGCTGGGAGTACGATTGTTGTATTACTCTGATACAAAACATTCGTTTTCAAACTTTTCGTAATTAACATATTTGTTTGTATTTATTTACAATATTTTGATATGAATTGGTAAGTTAAATATTATGAATCCGACCAAGTTAATAACCTGGTAGGTATTTGTTAAATTAATGCACCAGATGATAAGAATATTTTTACTTTCTCTTGCCTATATGAATATATAGGAAGGAAAGTATTGTTTTCATGTCGATTTTTCGAAATCGAGTTTTCACCGGATCTATACGTTTTCAGACCCCCTGAACCCAAAAAACATGTTTTTAGCGATTGGTCTGTCTGTGTGTGTGTGTGAACAGAATATCTCAAGAACGGAACATCGTACGAACTTGAAACTTGAAACTTAAGTTACATACCACTACCGGACGCGACACGAACATTTTCATCAAAATCGGTCAACCGGAAGTAGTAGTTTATTCGTATAATTTTTCAGTTTTTTGCGATTTTCTCAAAAACTGGTCCTACGATTTTTTTTAAAATCGCCTATTTTACTCAATTTTTTATTCTCTACAAGATAGGGTTGGCGCCATGTTTGCTGAAATTCTCGGTGAGGCTGTTTTCACGTAAAAACGTTGTTTTTTTAAGATTACGGCTTTAATATAAATTTTAGCGCAAAAACTTATATAATAAAAGTTGTAGAGAATTAAAAAACCTACAACTTCTGTTTCAAACATTTTTTTGTATGACGCTTAGTTTAGCAGTAATTAGCGATTTTCTGATTTTTTCTCACGAAAACGTGTGTAAAATCGATTTTTTTAAGATTTTGGCCTTAGTATGCATTTTACGACAAAAGTGTATATAACCAAATTTATAGGAAATTCAAAGATCTACAACTTTTATTTAACGTATTTTTCTCTACAGAGCCTAGTTCAGCGTGAAATAGTGATTTTCCGTATTTTTAAGCCAGACTGAGGTTGATTTTCATTTTGAGTGTTTCACTCATGATTAAAATAAGGTTATGTTTATTGAGGTTAGTTTTTTGTTTATTTCTAATATTTTATTACTAATGTTAAATTATATTGTAAATTATTTGCATTGGCAAGAGAAAGTTGTGTGAGTGTTTCACACCAGATTTTTTTAGTCTAGTTAGTACACGCTGCCACTACAAATCCATACGGAGTTGGGACTCAAGCAATATTTACTATGAGGTTTATCTCTAAAGTAAAGACACTGGGAAATTTCTCTCTGTAATATTGGTGTACCTGTGTCGGTGAAGGCCACGCTATAATACTTTTCACCATTGATGAACTCTACTGTTCCGCGCATTTAGAACAATCAGAACGTTTGCCAGCGTTGTCAGATTGGACGAATATATCAGCCTGACAAACATTACTTGCGCATATGTATAAGAGCCACAGTAGTTCACTCGTGTCTTGCATCTCGTACTGAACACATCGATTATAGAGCGCGTTAACATGCAATACTTTATAATACCATCAGCTGATTGTATGTTCATAGATTATAATTGTTATTGAAAAACCAAAAAAATGGCTGACGAAATATATAAAAAAGCTACGAGCGCAAGTATTGGCAATGTTGCTGGCAAGTCATTGGCTAGCTATGAAGTGGGTAGGGGGCAATGCATACGTTCAGAGCTCATCAGCCCTGAAAAATAGTATTGTAATCTACAAACTGTATTGTTGTCTGTAAGTTCTTGCGTTGTAGGGTCAGCGGTTACAAATACAAGCGACAGCGGCACCCTCAACCCTTCAACTATAATTCAAATAGTGGTACTACCTAACATGATTTACTGAGAATATTTGGATGAGAAATTTACAATCACCCACCAAATAGTCCGAACTTTGCTCCTTCTGATTATCATTTATAAAATGTTTGTTCTGATTATCATTTGGGAAATTAAAAGAATTTTTGGTTTATAAGTAATTCACGAGTGACGGTGAACTTAAAAATGTTAATCAATGGCTAAATGAACTGGCAGCAGAATATGACAAGGGTATATTGAAGCTGATTCATCATTATGATAAATGTTTTTCATGTGTCGATTATATAGAGAAGTAGTTCAAGGTATGTAGATTAAAAGAAATAAAAATTATTTATAAAATTTTCAGAATTCTTTTTTTAACAATGTAACAGCTTTAATTTAGAGATATCCCTCATACATTATATAATAAACTTCCTTCTTTAAAGTATTTTTCTTAAGAAACTTAAATAAAACAGATTTTATTAATGGGTGAAATAAATACAGACATCTGTTCTTGTCTAATTACAATATGTCTGCCGCACGAACAGTATGTACAACACTACATGAATTTGTTCTCACCAGCCCCAATGCAAATCTTAGCGTTGTTTTGAAAATGTATGACCTATAACTCCTCAGCTGCTTTCTTTGGGCATGAAATTCCTTCATTTTAACACTAAAAGTGTGTTTTCTTTCTTCAGTCTGGGCCTGCCCAACTCTCTCCACTTTCATAATTGGAAAGTTTACAAAAGATTTTAATTTTTTTCTATAAAAGTATTTATACTCGATGCTTTCTCTTGAAATGTTCATAGTTTCTAGGTTTCCTTCGAATCATTTATCTCTTGTTTTTTAGTTCCCCTTGGTTTTTTATTAGTTTATAGGTCTCATTCTTTTTCTCACGCAATCGCATTAGATGACCATAATACTCTAACCTCTTTTTCTTTAATTTGGTTAAGAAGGTTTCACCCAATAGTTTGTCAATCACTTCATTCGACCTCTTTTTATTGATTTTGCTTATTGGATCAAAAAAAGATCCCAGGATAACTTAACCAAATTTTCTGTGTATTTTATTTAATTTTTCTAAGTCTCTCTTCCTGTACAGGGTCAACATCTGTACTGCATACAGGGCTTATGAAAGGACAACCATATTTACTACTTTTTACTGCATTTTATTACTTTAAAATCAACTGGAGAGTCAGTTCAACTTGCCGACTATTTATTTTATGTAATGTTTAGAGAATTTGTACAAATCAATATTTGTTGTTTAGGTCATCAGCCAAAAGGCTGGTTTGAACCTGTAGAGGTTTTACTAAGTAAAACGAGGAGCGAGCTGGTTTACAATTGCCTTCCTCACTGAGTGGAAAAGTACGCGTATCAGCATGCCGGGCCCTCTGAAAAACACACATTTTCCATTGTGCAAATGACACCTTCACTTCATTCACCACAGGGTCTGGCTGTATAATGAAATTCATTACTTTCAGAAGAGAATACTCTGATTAGTGTATTTTACACCTCTACCTCTTCTGTCCTTAAATGATTCAGTCATTTAATTGGCTGACCATGTGATAAGAAACAGAACTATTTATTTTAGCCCTGCAATGAACAGATTGAGTGTAAATAATTTGACACACTCCACCTGTCTGTTATGGGCAGAAATCAATAGTACACTACATTTTAAAATTATTGCAGTTGTGGCCACATGAGCTATATTACATTGTGTACCAATCATTTTCCATTAAATAAACGTCACTAACATAATATGTATTCATTTACTCAGTGTTAATACACTGAATACAAAATTTCAAGTGACAAACATCAAATACAAATGACAGTTGCATACGTATTCATAGATGTTGTAACTCTGTTCAACCATAATGCAGATTAGTTTCATATCCACCAATAGAATTTACTCTCTGCATTTATGTATTTGGTTTGAGGGGTGAAATCTACTACATTATATTGTACGTCAGATTTTCATTTACATATTTGTCAATCATTCACATGAATTATTACAAAGATCGAATCTAACCTTGAAATTAATTCTATTTTTACTTTATCTTGCCTGTATAAATATAGGAAGGAAAGTATTGTTTTCATGTTTTTTTTTGAAATCGAGTTTTCACCGGATATACACATTTTCAGACCCCCTGAAGCCAAAAAATATGTTTTTAGCTATTGGTCTGTGTGTGTGTGTGTATATGTGTATGAAGAACAGAATATCGTCCGAAGTTGAAACTTAACATCAAAATTGAAACATCAAAAGTTGAACATTTTCATCAAAATTGGTCAACCGGGAGAAGTAGTTTATTCGTGTCATTTTTCACTTTTTTGCGATTTTCTCAAAAACTACTCCTACAATTTTTTTTAAAACCGCCTCATTTTCTATAATAAGGTATATATCGCACTGCCAGTGTAGTACTGTATTAACTCGAAAATCAAGTTTTGGGGAAAAGTTTTTAAGAGTAGAAGAAAAGAAGTTTCAAAAAGTAAAAAATGTCAGGTGCTTGCTAAAGCCGTTCAAGATAGTAACATTTTTATATTGTTACAATGTTGTAAGTGATGTCTAAATACATAATTAACAATTTTTACTACAATTTCATGCTTGTAATTTAGGAAATAAAAAGTTTTGAGTTAATACACTACTACTCTGACAGTACGATATGTGAATGTGTTACTATATATACTATTTTTCAAGGCTGATGATCTCTGAACGTATGCATTGCCCCCTACCCACTTTTTAGCTAGCCAATGACTTTCCAACAACGTTACTGATACTTTTTTTACTTTACTTTACAACCAGGGCGTTCAGGCTTCTGCAGCCCCTCCTCACCGCGACCTAAAAGATCTTTTGTGATTGCCCCTATTCCTTATTTATGCAAGACCCACACTTTCAATAAAGCGCAGGATCTGCCTAGGATCTAGTGCACTTACCTGAGAAGATGTTAACATGTCCTTACCCATCAGCGCTCTTCTTTTGCAGCCAACCACTTTGCAACTGCATAAAATATGCTCAGCCTTCTCTTCTGCCTCATGACAGAATCTACACAGGCTCTCTTCAGCAACTCCTATCTTGGATAAATGATACCCAAGATTACAATGACCAGTCATCAGGCCCACTACCCTCCTCAAGTCCTGTCTTCCTAGTCTATTATATATCCCAGCCTTTCTGCTGGAATAGGCAATGAATTTCTTTGCCTGTTCACAGCCTGGCACCTTCTCCCAATAGGAGGTTTTAGCCTCCTCTTCCCAGGCCCTAACTATACCTCTATAATAGCCTTCACCAATTCCACAGAATGGCTCTGGGCCTATGAAGTGAGAGGCTGCACCTTTCTTTGCTAAGGCATCCGCTCTCTCATTTCCAGGCACTCCCTGGTGCCCCGGCACCCAACGCAGCGTCACCACGTTACGCTTGGCCACGGCATTCAAAACTTCCCGACAATCATAGGCCAATCGCGACTCAAAAGTTCAAGAACTCAAAGCCTTGATGGCCGCCTGACTATCGGACAAAATATAAATGTGCGATCCACTGAGGCGCCTTTCAATACACCTCTCCGCACAGACCTTAATGGCCAATATTTCAGCTTGGAAGATGGTTGTGTTACACCCAAGGGCCAGGGAAATCTTTCCCCCGGCCCCCCAGGCCCCCAATCCCGCTCTTCCGCTCATCACTGAGCCGTCAGTATACCAAACGGTAGCCCCTTCCGGTATCACTGGCTGTCCCTCCGCCCACTCCTGACGATCAAAAATTTCCACCCTCAGTGTGTCGGAGAAGTCGTACGCTCTGTTCATACGGTCCCGAGGACCACCGTTACCGATACTTGCTCTTGTAGCTCTGTTAAATATTTCGTCAGCCATTTATTTGGTCTTTCAATAACAACTATAAACATACAATCAGCTGATTATATTTTAAAGTATTGCATGTTAACATGCTCTATAATCGATGCGTTCAGTACGAGATGCAAGACGAGAGTGAACTATTGCGGCTCTTATATGCATGCGCACGTAATGTTTGTCAGGTAAAATCTGAAAACGCTGGCAAATGTTCTGATTGGTCTAAACGTGTGAAACAGCAGAGCTCATCAACTGTGAAAAGCATATTAGTACAGTACCATAGGTACTTGGGCCAAAGTATCGGTCTCGGTACATTTTTTTTTTTTTTTTTTTTTTTTTTTTGCGCCCTGGAGACTCCAGGAGGAGTATAGGACATGTCGGATATAACACCTGAAATACATATAAGAATCACACAATGTATCACTACTATACTACTATCAAGAAAGAAATTCTTGTACGCTATAAAAAGTTTCACCGACCAAGTAATTTTTCAGATTTTTTTTAAAGGAATTCAAATCCTCACAACATTTTAAAAATTGGGGTAATTTATTCATGAAATTTGTCCCTGCATAAGTAGGTTTTTGTTCAAACAATTTTGTGGAGTGTTTAGCCACATAATAATCATTCCTGTTTCTCATGTTATGATTGTGAACATTGAAATTCTGCATAAAATTATTTTGCCTAACATACATAATCACCTCAAAAATGTAGAGAGAGGGAACTGTAAGCAATTTAAGCTTCTTAAATAGTGGCCTGCATGAGGTTAGCTGGTTAGCTCTCACCATACACCTAATAGCTTTCTTTTGAATTTTAAAAACCCTATTCATATTACCCATCACTCGTATTGTGCAGTATTTATGTACGAATGGGCGCATTGGTGACAATACAACATTTCATATAACACAAATGTTAGATTTTTACTCAAAAACCACTATGAAATGTATCCATTAATGAACTAATTGTATTTTCGCAGGTATTTCCAAGGCATCAAATACTGGTTGTAAATGGCGATAAATTAATAGAAGATCCTGTATCGCAATTACAAAGAATAGAAAAGTTCCTTGGCCTTGAACCTAGAATTGGGCGCCATAATTTTTATTTTAATCACACCAAAGGTTTTTATTGCCTGAGGAATGAGACTGCCGATAAATGTCTGCGGGAAAGTAAAGGCCGACGACATCCTCACGTAGACCCAGTCGTCATCTCTAAACTTAGAAGATTCTTCAGCGAACACAACCAAAGATTTTACGATCTAGTCGGCGAGGATCTTGGGTGGCCTGAAGAATAATTTCATTAATTAATTAAGTAAATAATTTATACTTGCTGTTACACCAAAATTGAAATTTTTTTTACAATTTAATTGTAAGTTTTATAAGTAATTTTTTAAGTACTACGAATTGTTTAAATATTTTAATAATGTTAATTTTTATTAAAATATTCATTGATGTAAAATGCAGAGTATAAATAGTTGTAATTAATCACATTTACAAGATTTTGTAAGAATTCATAAAATTTTAAAAAATGATCAAAGGTTTTATATAGGTGTTTTTAAAAAATGTGTTACATATTTAATGTAAACGATATGTTTGTTGTATTGGATGGACGATACAAACGTGTGCACTTTATCATTTGTTTTAGATTGTTGCTCGTGATATCTGTTAGAAGTGGAGTCTTAATTTTTCAGTATTTTGGTTACGGCATTGTATTGATTTTTTTTAACCCTTTCAATCCCAAATTTTTTAAATACGTGTACATTGTTTCATACATTTTACTGACATTTAAATGAAATTAAATCACTTTTAGACCCTCAGCCTTTTCGATGGCCTGACAAAAAAGTGTGACACATCGCCTATGTCACATTGGATTTGATATCAAAGTTCCCAACAATATGAACAACTAAAATCATGTTCAGGCTTCTTAAACAGTATTCTCTTAACTTAGATTTATAGCAAATAAACTAAATATCATTTTAATATCAAAGCATTATTTAAGACTTAAAAAATTTAAGTCTTTAATTAAAATAGATAAAATCACTATTTACAGTATAAAATATTTTTTAAGTCAAGTATATTTACTTACAAATAAGTATAAATAAGTATACAAATAAGTATATTTACTTACGTACAAGTATATTTACTTGTACGTACATTCAACATACTCTAAGAAATGCTACTTTATTTTAGTAAATGAACACGAATATTTAAAACTAAAATTAACTTTAAAAAGAAACAAATGGTTGCTTCTGTGGCGTAGTGGTCAGCATCTTACACTGCAAAACGGAGGTTTCAGGTTCGACTCCTGGCTAGGGTACAGAAAATTATTACACTTCACATCCAGCGCTCTTTAATTCAAAGTAGTCGCTAACAAAATTTTTATGTCTGTTATTTCACTCCAGTTTTGAATTTTGTTTCTATGCCACACTGGGTTAGAAAGGGTTAAGAAATAATCAATTACAAACATAATTGTTTCATAATGAATTGCAATTTAAAGAAATGTTTATGATTAAGTTAGATCTATTGTTGTTCATAGTGCTTCCAGTATTTTCATCACTGCAATTCGATATTTGTGTACTTGTAAGTTTATCACTCTCACCAAATTTCAGTGCACCTTTAATGATTATGTACTAACCCAGTGGTCATCAACTAATGATCAAGGTCAGTTTAAAATTTTGAATAAAAGTCCAACCAATTTTTTACACAGGTCTACCTTGCCGACTAAAAATTTAGTTATGGCAATCGAATGTTGTTGTTTAGGTCATCAGCCAAAAGGCTGGTTTGAACCTGCCGAGGTTTTACTAAGTAAAACGAGGGGTGAGGTGGTTTACCGTTGCCTTCCTCACTGAGTGGAAAAGTACGCTTATCAGCATGCCAGGCCCTCTGAAAAGCATATATTTTCCACTCTGCAAATGACACCTTCACTTCATTCACCACAGGGTCTGGCTGTATAATGAAATTCATTACTTTCAGAGGAGATATCTCTGATTAGTATCTTTTACACCTCTTCCTCTTCTGTTCTTAAATAATTCAGTCATTTAATTGGCTGACCATGTGATAAGAAACAGAACTATTTATTTTAGCCCTGCAACGAACAGATTGAATGTAAATAATTTGACACTCCACCTGTCTGCTATGGGCGTAATCGAATATTAGTACTAATTGTTGAATTCAAAAAGGTTTGAGCAATGAAATGTAACAACACTTTCAAACTACTGTATACAAAAGTCGTAGGTTTTTTGAATTTTGTAGCGCAATGCTATCACATGTTGTTTTCAGTCTGATCACAACCATAAACTTGTCCAGCGAGTATCAACTCTCTTCAAAGAAACTTAGGTATAGATACTGAAGTCACGAGATTGCCTTTTGCGTATGGATGGGCTGTGAGGAACGGAAGTGAAAATATGACAGTGCTGCCAACCTCAATAGTCAGACACTACTTTTACATTTCACTACCGTGCAGTTTCTACAAACATTTTGTAAGCTGTGGTTTATTCCGAGAGAATATTTTCTTCATAAACCTTATAAGAAATAAATGTGACCTGTAATATTGCCTATAGCTTAATTACATGACTGGGGAATGTTTGATTTACTGTAATTACCAACTACCTTATTCCATTGGAACAAAATTTTCTACGAATGAATCACCTTCTTTACTATCGCTGTCACCGGGGTCTTCACTATCAGCTTCTCTAGTATCACCTAATCATTTTTTTTACCAGGTGTCAAAAAAACTGTTGAAGAATAGCTTCTTTACGTCTTTAATTTCCTTCTTTATTTTTCGAGTTGTGAAAAGAGAAATATCACAGTAGTTAACGACTCGCTCATGGTTTTTGTTAAGAGGCAGGGGAAAGGTATTTTTGTTTAAATTTAACTTCACAGCATGTTATTACACTGCGTATTAGATTTCGTTCAGCACTGTGAATAGTCTGCCTATGTTTTCCAGAAACTAACATTTCTGTTTACGGTAACAAACAGTTATATTCGTACAGTTAACGTACAAAAGGTTCCGCGATACACTGTATATGCTCTGGGTATAGTATAAGTTTTTATTTTTGTTGTACTGAAATAACAGTAGTCGTGCAAGCTCACTGGTGCTTTTCCCCTTTACCCCTCATTGCAAACAAAGGCAAACTCGTGACTCAAGTAACTCTATATATGTCATGATATCACTAGTTGCTCACAGCGTGGACATAGCCTAAACGTAAAATAATTCAGTTCGCACACAAAAATAAAATCAACTTGCAAAAAATATTATTCTCTAGAGTTCGAGGTTCACATTAAATGAATGCGATCCGAATGGGGACCATGATCTGTGAGTTGGTGAGTTGGCTGCCACTCTACTGACTCAATAGGGAGAGAAAGCATGGTTGACAATTCTCACGATAACACTTTTCTCTCATTATTCAAAAACTTAACATTTAGGCAGAAATCTTTTTAAAACACACTTATATTTTAAAATGAAAACCAGTTTATTCCAGTCCTTTGACAGATAAAATTAAGAATGTGTTACAACTATAATAAACTACTTTTAATACCTTGATTTATATTTTTATAAGTGGGAAACCCCTCAGTGACTGACTGAGTCATTCATCATTAATTCTCCTATTTGCACAATACGTGGAATGCTGAAATTGGGAGGGAATATTCCCTTAGGCTAAATAGAAAAGTTAAACATAAATGGTTTTGATATTCCACCATTAAAGGATTGAAAAGACTATTCAACCCTTAAACCAACGTTTATTTTGTTATTTACTAAGTTCCAGACGAGTTGATTGAATTTCGGTGATGTTCTTTATAGTGCAACTAAAAAAAATCACTATTTAAAAAATTTGTAAATTTTAATTGAAGTTGGCAGTAAAATTGGTATAAAATAGTGTCGTATAATTTGTGCATAATTCATGATAATCATGCAGTCAGCATACAAACATAACCTGAAACGAACAGAAATCTCAACTTTCCTTTTTATCAGTCTTCAATATTAATATTGCTTTTAATAAATCTGACTTTGATTGGTTTTCCCATTTAAAAAATTCTTATTTTTTACAATATAACTGACTAGGGTCAATTTTTTCTCGTTCAGATATACATGGAAAATATTACTTGTTATTCTCTCGTATGATCGTAAGAAACCATCTATGCGGACCAAAACTGATGTTTCATCTTCCATTGATTAAGAGAAAAAATTTAAAAGAGTGTTGAAAAGTGCAGGAATTTTTTAAACAATGGTGTTTGACTTTGTGTTTTATATCGTATGTGACTGTTATTGATAATTCGGTTTCTGTGTTATTTCATGTTAATACTTTTTAAGAGATGAAATGTTTGATATTGATTTATCGTATACTCCTTTTTGAGTCTTGTATGGATTGAAATTTTTTTTAAATTGGCTTGGATTGTTCCTGCAGTTGGGTCTTCAGTTCTGTAACCTAATCTAACCATAATTTAATATAATGTGAAAAAATTAAGTCCTTATAGACATGTAAATCGTGATAAAAATCAATGATTTATTAAAATTTTTCCCACATTTATCATTTAATTTTTTTATATCGTTGGAAAACAATAAAATCAATCATATACACCATAACATATTCGTTCGTGTATTATTTTATAAATTATAACACCAGATATATATATAACATATCGTAAGTAAATAAGTTTTTATGTTTTTCAAAAAAATTAAGAATAAAATGGTCTTTCAAAATAATTAATGTTAAGTACTATTTTTAGCATCAGTTTTGGTGTGACGGCAATCGATTAGTAAAATTGTAAACATATCAACCTACACATATCATGTTTTAAAGAGACCGGCCAAAGTAGTTTTAGATTGTCTTGGAGCCAGACGTTTTATTATTTATTTAAATAAATTTTATAAATTGTAATTTTATTTAAAAAATATATTTACAGATAGTTTTTCTTTTTTGTTAATAATTTCATGTTGTTTCGGTCATCAGCTGAAAGGCTGGTTTGAACCTCTAGAGGCTTTACTAAGTAAAACAAGGAGTGAGGTGGTTGAGCATTACCTTCCTCTCTAAGTGGAAAAGTATCCTTATCAGCATGCCAGACCCACTGAAAAGCATCTACTTTCCACCCTGCAAATTACACCTTCACTTTATTCACCTCAGGGTCTGGGTGTATAATGAAATTCATTACTCTAAAAGGTGATAACTCTATTAGTGGTATTTTACACCTCTATATCTTCTGTTCTTAAATGCTTCAGTCATATAATTGGCTGACCGTGTTATAAGAAACAGAACAATTTTTTGTACCCGTAGAACTAGCAGATCGAGTGCAAATAATTTAGCACTCCATCTACCTGTTATGGGCAAATAATGTTATTGATTCTTATTCCTAATGAACAATGGAAAATCATTTATGAATAAATCTTTAAAATGTATTTTCTACCTTATAATTTATACAAATTTTTAAAAACATACGGTACTATAATTTTTTTACTAACCTGTGTTGCTTTTTTAATCTTCCTTTTACATATTATGTATGTATACATGCTTCTGTGGAACCACTATTGTTGTTTAGGTCATCAGCCAAAAGGCTGGTTTGAACCTGTAGAGGTTTTACTAAGTATTACGAGGAGTGAGGTGGTTTACCATTGCCTTCATCACTGAGTGGAAAAGTACGCTTATCAGCAAGCCGGGCCCTCTGAAAAGCACATATTTTCCACACTGCAAATGACACCTTCATTTTATTCACCACAGGGTCTGGCTGTATAATGAAATTCATTACTTTCAGAGGAGACACCTCTGATTAGTGTCTTTTACACCTCTACCTCTTCTGTTCTTAAATGATTGTCATTTAATTGGCTAATCATGTGATAAGAAACAGAACTATTTATTTTAGCCCTGTAACTAACA
The DNA here is from genome assembly GCA_035578175.1 of Catonia carolina. Classification (NCBI taxonomy): domain Eukaryota; kingdom Metazoa; phylum Arthropoda; class Insecta; order Hemiptera; family Achilidae; genus Catonia; species Catonia carolina. Next base: position 74,582,145 of record JAQMRL010000004.1, read on the forward strand.
GATTAAGTGTAAATAATTTGACACTCCACCTGTCTGTTAAACCATTATTATCAACATATAAAAGTTTTTTAAATAATTTATAAAAACTTTTACAGAAAATGTTTTATCTTCAGTCATTTGTTTAAAATAATTTAATTCTTCAGATTTATCATTTCATCCACCCTTTATCCAACGATACTTGTCAGTATGTTGAATAATTTGTAAAATAAAATATATTAAAGCAGCAACTGTTCGAATGTTAGTAAAAAAAAAGGAAATTATAATGATTTTACAATTCGGGTTGTTATATTTTGTATTCACCTCTGAGCTTAGATGATGCGGAGAACGTTACTACAAATATTTTATTAAACGATTTGAAATTTTAAATAGTACACACAAATTTAATTAAACATATAATGTGTATATCCATAACTCATCTTATTCAAAAAAGGAAAATTATTTGTAAATAATTTTTTATTTTACTTTCTGTATTTGTATATTTATATGTATAGTTTATGATAAGATTGGATCAAAGATATTATTATATTCAAACTTTTTATAAAAAAATAATTTTACAAAGTCGTGAAAAGCATTTAAACCTTTTAATATATAATTGGGGGTATTTTATCATTTATCATTAAATTTGGCTGTATAATGAAATCTGTTGCTTTTAAATAATATAATAATTCTAAGTCCATCAAAGGTTTTATTTTTATAATCTATAAAAAAAACTTTATTAGTTTATTTTGTTGTTGTTTAGGTCATCGGCCAAAAGGCTGGTTTGAACCTGAAGAGGTTTTACTAAGTAAATCGAGGAGAGAGGTGGTTTACCATTGCCTTCCTCACTGAGTGGAAAAGTACACTTATCAGCATGCCAGGCCCTCTAAAAAGCATATATTTTCCACTCTGCAAATGACACTTTCACTTCATTCACCACAGGGTCTGGCTGTATAATGAAATCCATTACTTTCAGACGAGATAACTCTGATTAGTATCTTTTACACCTCTACCTCTTCTGTTCTTAAATGATTCAGTCCTTTAATAGGCTGACCATGTGATAAGAAACAGAACTATTTATTTTAGCCCTGCAACTAACAGATTGAGTGTAAATAATTTGACACTCCACCTGTCTGTTATGGGCAAAGTTAAGTTTATTTTATATTCATAAAATAGAAATTAGTGAATTAAAAAGTTCTGTTACAGAGGAGAGAACGCAAGAAATATGGAATAGTACTAAATAGTAGAATGCTGGAGGAAGTTATTCATATATTTAGGGACTGTTCAGACAGAAAATTGGAAATGTGTTTAAGTAAAAGGGTGCATTTTAACAAAACTGAAATGGATAAAGGAAGTCCAACTGAACACGGAAGAGTTGAGAATTTCAAGGGAGGATCTGATTACAAAATCTGAAAAATTTGACGAGCTAATGTAAACTACGAGGGCTATTCAGAAAGTAGGGAACGTTTTGTAAATAAACAAAAACTATGTAAAAGAAAAAATTTTTATTATATACATCTGAAAGAGTGACTAAAATACTACTTTTCTACATAGTCACCAAGCAAATTGAGGCACTTGTCATAGCGGTGGACAAGCTTCAAAATTCCTTCTTCATAGAAATCCGCCGCCTGCGACCGCAGCCACTCAGTGACGCGCGCCCGGAGTTCCTCGTCGTCGTCGTCGAAGCGCTGTGTTGCTAGCCAGTTCTTCATTCTTGGAAACAAGTGAAAATAAGTCGGTGCAAGATCAGGACTATAGGGTGGATGAGGGAAAACCTCCCATTTGAATGAATCAAGGAGTTCTTTTGTGCGGTTTGCCGTGTGAGGTCGGGCATTGTCATGAAGAAACAAAATTTTTGACGACAACTTTCCTCGGCGCTTGTTTTGAACTGCTCTCCTAAGGTTGCGCAATGTTTGGCAGTACCGATCAGAGTTTATTGTTGCACCACGCTCGAGAAAGTCAATGAGCAGCACACCTTGCCTGTCCCAAAACACAGTAGCCATAATCTTCCTTGCTGATTTTTGTGCGGTTTGCACGTCAAACCGCACAAAAGAACTCCTTGATTCATTCAAACGGGAGGTTTTCCCTCATCCACCCTATAGTCCTGATCTTGCACCGACTGATTTTCACTTGTTTCCAAGAATGAAGAACTGGCTAGCAACACAGCGCTTCGACGACGACGACGAGGAACTCCGGGCGCGCGTCACTGAGTGGCTGCGGTCGCAGGCGGCGGATTTCTATGACGAAAGAATTTTGAAGCTTGTCCACCGCTATGACAAGTGCCTCAATTTGCTTGGTGACTATGTAGAAAAGTAGTATTTTAGTCACTCTTTCAGATGTATATAATAAAAAAAATTTCTTTTACATAGTTTTTGTTTATTTACAAAACGTTCCCTGCTTTCTGAATAGCCCTCGTAATATAATATTTGAGCCAAAAACTAGAACGGAATACAACGGGGTGTATGCGAACGAGGACTATTTTTTGTTTGTATTCTTATTTTCTTTTTACTTTTGTACATTTTCTTTGCTCTGTAATGAAATATTGTTTCTGCAATTGGGCCGTAAATGGCCTGTTGTAAACTATTCATTTAAAATAAATAAATGATGTTTTTACCGCATTTGGAGCATCCCCAGAGTTTTATACTGTACGTCCAGACAGGCTTTAGCATCTGTTTGCAGAGCAGAAGTTTGTTGTACACTGATGATGAAGGTTTTCTCCCCAGCAACTAATACATTTTTTAATACCTTAACTCCTCTTTTTTTTGACATGAGATTTATGACAAAGCGTACCATTAAGTGTCATACCGTATCTGTTCTGTATATGTGAAAAAATTATTCCCTCTTTTTTTCTAACTATACTGAAAAATTGCAGATGTTACTCCAATTATTTTATTTTATCCAAAATAAAATTTAATTGTAATTTATGATTTTTTTTATCATAAAGTTTGACTATTCTAATAAATCTGTTTCATTTAATACAATAATTTATTTTGTATAATTGTGTAAGTATGTGTATATATTATGTAAAAGTATTTGTGTATATAAGAATTATTTGATCGTAAGACGCATGTTGATCATCGTACGAATGTATTTTAAATGTATATATAATTATTTTCAGTTAAAAATTTTATTATAATACGTACTTAACATCAAATCTGGTTCCAAGATGTCTGGATCATATTGATCCTTGATAAAAAAAAAATAGTAAAAAATAAATAAATAAAAATATAGAAAAAATTTAATTATGTAATGATGATGTATAATATATTTCATATTTTTATACTCCATATTGGATGTTTGTTGAATTTTTATTGTTAAAAAGTTTTTTGTCATATTGTGAATAATTTTAATTATTAATGATTAAATTATAAAGTAATAGTTTCAGAGTATTAATTAATATTTAGTAAATAAACTAATTTATAAATAAATAAATAAAATAAATAAGTTATAATTTAATAAATTTTTTATTAATATATTATGCTTTTGTGCAATTATTATTATTAATAAAATATTTACAGATAAATTAGATAAATATTTATTTATTTCTATTAGATTAATAAATAGATTTTTCTTTATCATCTTGCTTTTTAGTATTCGTTAAGTTTTTGTCGTTATTGTTTTTAAATACAAATGAAAATTTGTATTGAAAATATTTTTATGTAATTTTGTTATTGTTTATAAATTTTATTGTTATTTATGTTTTAATTTGGTCCTCATTTGTGTTATTTTATCCTTGGATTGTAATTTCGTAAATTTGGATTTATCCAAAGTAATCTGTTCCGTTGTATTACAATACATGGATTAAATATCATTAAAAATTTAGGGCTTCAATAAAATATGGTGTTTATTATATTGTATTAGTGTGATTAATAGGTTTTTTGGAGGGAGTTTTCGTAAATTAATTTTTTTTAAGTGCTGCATCCAAGAGACTCCAATCCAAAATGGAGTACAGGCCATATTAAGATAAAAATTTAAGAGAAACTAATCTATGTGATTAGTATGATTTCTTGACTAGCAACATAGTAAATTAAACTAGTAATTGCTCCTGTGCACATGACAGGTGTAATTATTATCCTCAAAGGGGTAGATATCACAGGGGGTAGTTACATAATTGTAGTTGTTAACGCTTCTGCTACGGCGCGTTTTTAGTAGTATAGTGAATGTTCAAATGTCAAAACACGCTCCCAAATAAATTTATTTATCTAAGGCCATTACCAATAGAAAATTGTGGAAAAATTACAGGCATTTTATAAAACACGTATTTTAAAAACATAAAAATTGGTTGCATTATTCACTAGCTACAACGGGCAAAAGTCTTTCACGCATACAAATTTGTAGGTTACTTTATATTTTTGGCTGTAACGTGCTAAAATTTAAGTTTATCATGAAATTGTTCGGAACATAATTTGTAGAAAACATTTTCATGAATAAAAGCATAGTTTACTATATAATTTAGAGTAACTTTGTTGTTGTTGTTTAGGTCATCAGCCAAAAGGCTGGTTTGAACCTGTAGAGGTTTTACTAAGTAAAACGAGGAGTGAGGTGGTTTACCGTTGCCTTCCTCACTGAGTGGAAAAGTACGCTTATCAGCATGCCGGGCCCTCTGAAAAACACATATTTTCCACTCTGCAAACGACACCTTCACTTCATTCACCACAGGGTCTGGCTGTATAATGAAATTCATTACTTTCAGAGGAGATAACTCTGATTAGTGTTTTTTGCACCTCTACCTCTTCTGTTCTTAAATGATTCAATCATTTAATTGGCTGACCATGTGATAAGAAACAGAACTATTTATTTTAGCCCTGCAACGAACAGATTGAGTGTAAATAATTTGACACTCCACCTGTCCGTCATGGGCAGGACGTAAGAGTAACATTAGCCCTAATAATTTCAGTTTGAAATTTGCAACGCTTAAAGTGGGAACAGATTCTGTAATATTCGAACAGTGTTGCATAGTCAAATTCCTGTCATTCCCCACCCTCTTGTTCACATTACATAAATGTGAATAGTATTGACATTGAACACATATACAGTTACAAATACACATACAAAATTATGTAGTAGTGGTAAAAGGTTAGGGTTTGTAATAGGCCATGAAAAAGGTCAAGGGAGCTTTGACAAAGAAAGACAATGTTTACTCTCAGATTTTCTGCATACCACGCCAACAGTTGCATGTAGGATGAAAAGGTTTGATTTTATAGCATCTACACATTGTTCTGATGTAGTAGGTAGTTCTACGAACCATATAGATGAAATATTCCATAAGTTACATTGTCTTGAAAATAGGACGACTTCAAAAGTAACTTGGCAACTTACAACTATCGTTTCAACCTTGCTATCAATACATTTGCATTGTGTTTTATATGAAATTATTAAGCCATTCAAGGCATGTAATTTTATATTTGAATCGAACAAACCGCTTAATAAATACGTGTGCTTTTAGAGCTGGTAACTAACTACCAGGGCAACTGAGATTGCCTCCCGTAGCAGAAGGGTTAAAACAACTGTCACAAGAATTAAAAAATTGCTTGTCAGTACCACAGGGTCTGGCTGTATAGGGAAATTCATTACTTTCAAAAGAGATAATTCTGATTAGTGTTTTTTACACCTTTACTTCTTCAAGTCTTAAATGCTTCAGTCATATAATTAACTGACCAATATGATAAGAAACAGAATAAGTTTTTGTTACCCTGGAATTAGTAAACTGTTATGGGCACATTTTTATGATAAGGACTTGAAACACAGCCATTGTTGGGATATTTTCGTTTCCTCCACCTGAAAGTCAATAAAAACTTTAAATCTCTGAATGGGTTAGTGAAAAGTTGACAATTTTCATATTTTTCTAAACAAGATCATTTCATCTAAAACTAAGAAAACTTCTTTGAAACTTATTTTCATGGAGACTATAAATTGATTAACATTGGTGCAGTAAATTTAATAACAGTGCAGTACTTTTTTTTAAAATAAATTTATTGTCACAAAATGTTAACTTAAATCATCACACTAATACATAATAATCATTATTATATTATTATTACTCCATGATTGATTAGTTATTTGTATTATATTTATTAAAACAGATTGTCGATATTAACCTAACCTTTAGTTACCTTATCGTATGGTACAAAGATATCGATTGGTTGATAGAATCAAAACAAAAATATATTATTTTTATTATTAATGATTGTTATATAAAAAAATAACGTATATTTTATAATAATTACCACTGTTACAGATTGTAAGGCACATGTATTATATCATTATTATCATCTATAATACCTAACCTAATATCTCATAATTTATCATTGTTATTAATTTGTTTATGTTAAAAGATCAGTATCTAAAAATATTTTGGATTGATGCTATAAAATAATCAATCATACTTGTTAACAATTTTCTTGTAAAAATTGTAATATTATTTCATGTAAAAGGTTTCTTTTACGGTTAGCTCATAGTAACTTGGTAGTCAGCAGTGATTTCTGTGAATTTTACAAACAGTAATGTTCGAGGGTTGATCAGAGAGTAAGTTTTACACCCTTGCCGTGTTCTTCAGTTGAATGGGATATATTAATGTATTGTGGTGGAAACACTTGCTATATTGTTGTCTTCTTCCTTCCTTAGTAGCAAGTCTGAACACCATTCAGTTCTTTTGTAGTGTCGTATTCAATATGACATGTCCTTTAGAAGTTTCATCCAGTTTAAAAGTGCATTCAGTCACCCGATTTTTGTGAGCCAAAAATTACAATATTCTGAAATTTATCGCCAAATTTTTGAGGTATATGATGAGAATGCAATATTGTGCCCCATGATCTCAAAATTTTTTATAGTCGGAAGAACAGAAGTGAGTGGCGAATCACATGCTGGGCATCCTTCAACTGTAAGCATGACGGCTTATACGGAACGGAAAAGAGATGATTTTGAGTATCTGGCGCATTAAAATTTTAGAGAAATTGCAAGTGAACTTAATATCAGTTATGATACTTTGTTTGTGATTATTCACCATCAGCTTTGTTTTAAAAAATCTCGGAAACTCATTATAGATCAAAGACCCGGAAGATTGAGCGATGGGGTTGTTTTTCTTCACAACAACGCTTTTCCTCATTCGGCTCATGTGACAATAAAGTTATAGAAAAAATTAAGGAGGAAAGTGCGGTCTGATCTGCCTTACACCATACGAATATCACCGTGTGGTCATCTCAAGCGAGACCTGGGAGGGGAGCGTTTCGCTAATGATGATGAACTAAAGAAAGCAATTCTTAAATGTCTTCATTCAAAAATAAATCTTTATAATGCATCCTGCAGTTTGAAATATTTCTATTTCATGTAATGAATTAATATAATAATTTCACTAACCTTCTTTTTAAACTGCGTCACCTTTATTTTATTCCTACTTACACGTGTTTCGGTGGATCCACCATCATCAGAGTAAATGAAAAATTGAAACTAAAAATGTTTTTCATTTATTTAAAATTTACAGAAGATGATACATCTTCAGTCACTTGTATAAAACTGATTTAAAATTTTAAATTAGTTTTATACAAGTGACTGAAGATGTATCATCTTCTGTAAATTTTAAATAAATGAAAAAAATTTTTAGTTTCAATTTTTCATTTACTCTGATGATGGTGGATCCACCGAAACACGTGTAAGTAGGAATAAAATAAAGGTGACGCAGTTTAAAAAGAAGGTTAGTGAAATTATTATATTAATTCATTATATGAAATAGAAATTCTTAAATGGTTGCATGAAATTGAATGAAATTTTTATAAGAGCAATTGAAAACCTTGTCAAAAGGTATGAAAAGTGTTTAGAAAAACTTGGTGATTATGTTGAAAAGTAAGATAAAACTATGTAGTTTTGTGTTCAATGAAATGACACGAAGATGCTTGGAGAACTTTCGGGATAGACTTTGTCAATGTATTAACAATGGAGGACGTTATTTAGCGGATATAATTTTTAAAACTAAATTATCTAAAATGGCAAAGTATGTATTTTTCATTAATAAAAGTATTTTTTCTCTATATTGTTTAATTTTTCTGTGGCAACTTATTCAAATGAGGGAGGTTTTATTGCCGAACCCTGTAGTTTCTAACCGAAATTTTACTATTTTTAACTAACATTGAAATAAGCTGCCTCCGTTGTGTAGTGCTAGTGCGCTAGGTTACAACATGGAGGTCCCAGGTTCGATTCCCGGTTAGGGTCTGGTAATTATTAGAATTCAAAACTCACCGTTAAAAGTTAGATAACCCATCATTAGATGCGACTTTAAAAAAACTGAAAAAAACTTGAAATAAAACCTTTAAAATTTGGCATCAATTCATAAAATTTTGGATACTATCTTATAGTACTTTATTATTGTTATTGTTTGGAGCTACTGAGATGTACCTGCCTTTTAAACAAAGGATTTGATTGCAAAATATGTATTAACATAATATCATTATGTATGCAATAAACAACAAATCGTTGCCGGTTTTTGTTTTTCATTTTTGATGTAATTTGTCTGTATTACTAATATTTTATCTGTTAGAAAATATTTATTAATTTGAATTTAATGGAGTGCTGTAATTGTTGTTTTGTAGTACATTTAAGAATTTATTTCATCGTTTATTGATTATTAAACTGTTGTTTGTTGAATGGAGTAGTTGTTACGCAACAAAATGTTTTGTGAATTCAGCTCCTTTAATAATTTTAGCTTTCGCTGATGATTTGGTGCTGTTTGTGGAGTCTGAAGATGATCTGAACTGGTAATTGTATTCAGTTTAATTTTACTGCTGAATGATGTAACCTCATGATTTCTTTTTTTTTATTTATTTTCTTTAACGTCGCATCAACTACAATGGTCATTAGTGACGACACTGGGTTGTAACTTACTGTGTATAATGAAGGATAAATGATTTTTTTGTAATGTATAAAATTATGCCGTGCCTGAGCGGGATTCGAACCCACGAGCGCATGATTAGAGGCAATCATATTACCAACTACGCCAACGCGGCTGGCATCATGATTTCTTATTTGTTCATAAAATCCTGGTTATTTGAAATAATGGGGCAGACTGTAGAATTCTGCGACGGTGTAAATTCTTTCTTCTTCAAATTATTTTTGTTTCTTTTCAATTTATATGACTTGTTTATCAATGCTGGCCGCATTGGCGTAGTTGGTAACGTGCTCGCCTCTTATCATGCGGTCTTGGGTTCGAATCCCATTCAGGCACGGTATATTTTCATATGTTACAAAAATTTATTTCATCCTTCACCGTCTGCATTAGCAGTATTTGCAAAACAGTTGGACGTTAAACAAAAAGAAAATTCTTAAGTCATCCAGGTTAATGTACATTTTACATAATGGCTAAATTACATTTAACCATTATTTTGAAACATGATAATTAAATGAATAAGTACATTTTAGATATTTAACATATGACCATTCTTTTGACCCTCAACAGAATCGTTTTTGGATTACCTGGATTTAACAAATATCTATAAAAAAAACTTAATTTATTAAAAACAACAGTTATGTCATTCAGCAATTAAATCCTTCTGTTTTATAGAATAAGAATGGTTTTTTCAACCCATTCATATCATTTTAATTTTGTATAAAGGTTAAATGATTTAAGGCATTCTATTAAATTCAAATTTATTCACAATCCTGTTGTTTACTTATTAAGTTATTTGTTTGCCATATGTATTGTCGGTAAAATTTATTACAGGAATATTTTATTATAAATCAAAGCTCAAACTATATTTATTTATCGTAAGATTGGTATTATTCTTAAAAAATTTCAAATAATTTTTGTAAGATACCTATTTGATTAGTTTAAGGAATATTATTACATTACGGAGTTTTAATCAGTAATAATTTATAACCTACACATTTTAAGATGATACATTTTTAATCTGTTATCCAATTATAACACATACTTATTTCTGAAGTTCTAACTGGTTGGTTTTACAATTATTGTGTTTTAAGGAACCTGATGCCATACAGATGTACCAATATAAATTACCATAAATCTGGGTGGCTTTATAAATTTTTGAAAAACAAATCTTAAATTCTATTTTATATAATGAATTTATATAATAAATTTCACTAACCTTCCTTTTTAACTGCGTCAACTTTTATTTTCACTTATACATGTTTCGGTGGTTCCACCATCATCAGAGTAAATAACATATAATTGAAACTAAAAACTTTTTTTATTAAAAATCTACAGAAGATGATACATTTTCAGTCACTTGTATAAAACTGACTTAAAATTAATTTCCTCTAATTTTTCCCTTCTCATGTTCACTATAGATAGCAGCAGCAGTCAATATCACTTCATTCCTAAATTTGACCTGTTCATTCAAAATGTCCTGCTTGTGCTCTTTTAAATATTTATAAATGTGGAAGATCTCATATTTTTCAATTTTATTTTTATTTTCTATATTACACTGTTCTATTACATTAAAATGTTTATCCATTTCACCAAATTTATGTTTTTCCTCTTTTATATGATTGTTCTAGTTAGATATAATGTAGTATCATCTTCTATAGATTTTTAATAAAACAAAATTAAAAAATAACAGACGCTACTACTAACTCGTATTAAAAATGTGTAGGTTAAATTTTTATTTGAATTTTATTTTGTATTAAATAAGAATACTTTATTGTTAAAATACGAAATATATATCAATGTAATTATAGAAAAAATACACAAGTATTTTTTTAACAAAATAATAATAATATACATTATTAAACTTATGTATTGCTATCACAGTAATTTCCTGTACTATCACTAAGGAATATAATACATATCATTTTAAAAATTCTAATGAGATATCTGTATTTTTTTAACGATTGAAATAATTTTATATTAATATTATTCTGACCAGATAGCATGACAGTAAAAAGGAGAATTAATATATCAGAGTCAGTGTTACCAACACAAAATTATGTTACACTTTTGAGTTTCATAATGCAAGATGTAATTTTAATGTAGAATTTTTTATAGGTTTTTTTTAGCAGTTGCAGACCCTGGAATGAAGTTTTAATGCAATGCCTGTATTTGAAACATAACTACATATATTTTTTTTTTTTTTTTTTTTTTTTTTTTGGTTTAACGTCTGACTGTTTTGCAAATTGCTGCTAATGCAGACGGTGAAGGATGAAATGAATTTTTTGTAACGTATGAAAAAATGCCATGCCCGAATGGGATTCGAACCCTAAACCGCGTGATGAGAGGCGAGCACGTTACCAACATCGCCAACGCGGCCGGCAAACTACATATATGAATTATTATTTTTAAATTACTGGTTTTATTTTTATTTACAGTTAATTTTGTAAAAAATATCTATTGTATACCTACTCTATGATTCCCCCCCTCCATTTAGGGCCAATTTTAGACCATATGAGGTGACTTAGACATTTCTGCAAGCTCTTTTTGCAGCCCACATTCTCAGCAATCATTCACTGTAGGGTTTTCTCCTTTCTTGTGTTCTCCTAGATTTCTGTTTTTGCTCTTCATGGAAGCCCTTATAGTTATAGTAATTAGTTGTTTAAATTGGTTTTGGTTCATTAAGGGGGTTTGGAAAGCAATTTTTGTGAAAAAAATAAAAAATTAGATTTTGCCGCCATATTTTTCTCCTGTATTTCGTGTTTAATTTGACATAAATAACATTAAATTCTGTTAGCTACGTATTTGTTTAATTAACAGCTGTAACACATTTCATGATGAATATAACGAGTATAATGGTATTGTTAATTTTCTACTGTTTTACTAATTAATATTTTCAAATGCGTTTTTCTCAAAAGTTGTATTTTTGACGTAAATGTTCCTTTTTCTCAGGAACGGTTGGAGATATTAGCTTCAAATTTTCAACACATCTTTTTCAATTCTTCTTACATAGTTTAGCACAAGGGATTTGTAATTTTTACACTGTAACTCATTTTTTGTCTTCTCAAAAAAAGTACCTAAAGGCACTTTACAAATTTTTTTTCAATTTTTTTTTTAAATGTTATATCATCAAATCCGTGTGTTAAAAGTTGTAAAACATAATGAATAAACTGTGTTCAAAATTTGAACTGATTATCTCTATCCATTCCTGAGAAAAAGGAACAAACATTAACATGGCGGAGATAGGGCTTTCCGAACTCCCTTAAGGTTTCTTGATTTATTCCGATTTTCTGAATATCCTTTCTGACTTATTTAAACCATTTATCAAACATCTTAGGTCTATTGTTTATTGTCTTTAAAATTTTTTTTACTAAACGTTATTAAAAATTACAAGAACAAAAATTCCTTTCACGAGACAATGCATCTCATGGTTGGTGAAAATTTATTAAAAGGCTTACCTTTGATTCATGGCAAAAATCATTACTGATTTCTGTATCTACTCTTTAAAAGGAATCGAATGACACTATTATTACTTCCGAATTTGATTTCTTGACTTCCGGTTTTGGGCCACTTCCGGTAGAAACCGGAACTTCAAACCCAGTTCAGACCCACTAACTTTTCGTGTACATTTTGAATCCAAAAATAGTTTTCTGCTAACTCTTGTAGTTTCCAATGTTGATTCCTTGACTTCCGGTTTTGAGCCACTTTCGGTTGAAACCGGAATTTCAAACCCAGGTCAGGCCCACTAACTTGTGTACATTTTGAGTCCAAAAATTTTTTTATTGCTATCTCTTGTAGTTTCAAATTTTGATTTCTTGACTTCCTGTTTTAAGCCACTTACGGTCAAAACCGGAATTTCAAACCCAGGTCAGGCCCACTAACTTTTTGTGTACATTTTGAGTCCAAAAATTGTTTCTTGCTATATCTTGTAGTTTCCAACTTTGATTTCTTGACTTCCGGTTTTGAGCCACTTTCGGTCAAACCGGAATTTCAAACCCAGGTCAGGCCCACTAACTTGTTACGTACATTTTGAGGCCAAAAAATTTTTCTTACTGTCTCTTGTAGTTTCCAACTTTGATTTCTTGACTTCCAATTTTGAGCCACTTTCGGTCGAAACTGGAACTTCAAACCCAGTTATCACCCACTAACTTTTTGTGTACATTACGAATCTGAAAACCATCGGTTGTTATCTCTTGTAGGTTCTGACATCTGTGTGTGACGGGTGGACAAAGGAAAATGATAGATGAAAATTTTAAAAATTGCCAATCATAAAGGTGGTTGTAGTAGTACTGATAAGGAAAATCTTATTATCAACAAAAGGGAATTTATTAAACTGAACTTCTTTTACACATAATTGATAATTAAAAAGGCGGTAAGTATTATCGACTAGAATAGCATTTCAGTAAAGTGAGAGCCCTGCAATCGCAGGGAAGCTTCCATTCCAATAATTTCATCACATTGTTGTTTAGGTCATCAGCCAAAAGGCTGGTTTGAACCTATAAAGGTTTTGCTAAGTAAAACGAGGAGTGAGGTGGTTTACCATTGCATTTTTCACTGAGTGGAAAAGTGCGCTTATCAGCATGCCGAGCCCTCTGAAAAGCACATATTTTCCACTCTGCAAATGACACCTTCACTTCATTCACCACAGTGTCTGGTTGTATAATGAAATTCATTACTTTCAGGAAGATAACTCTGATTAGTGTCTTTTATACCTCTACCTCTTCTGTTCTTAAATGATTGTCATTTTATTGGCTGACCATGTGATAAGAAACAGAACTATTTATTTTAGCCCTGCAATGAACAGATTGAGTGTAAATAATTTGACACTCCACCTGTCTGTTATGGGCAGTTAATCACATTGGTCTACCTAATCTGATTTACTGTCATGCTAATTTAAGTTTTATATTCTTGTTAAAATTTAATGAAATTAATCACCAGTAAACTTCTAAAATAAAAGTCTTGTCATTACCATTTCAATTTATAGTATTAATTGAAATTATATTAATTATGTTGAATTCTTGGCTTTACTGAGTTTGATGTATTATTTCAAATTTTTTGTATAAATACTAAATCTTAAACGCTTTTTTGACCTCCTTGTTCACAATCATACAACAAACGTATGAATGATATTTGAAAACTTTTGTTACAAAAATTGGATCTTTTCGGTTAAGTGTCGACAATGTTTGAACATTTTCTATTGAAACACAATTATAAATTCCCGCATATAATTATTCAAGTCGATTACAGTTTCGTGGTTAATCTCTAGTTCCTTTTATCAGAATGTAACGGTGGTTAATTCTTGTGATCAACAATAATTTTTTTTTTATTCCTAATTTGTGTACGTTGCAATCTGTTCAAATTTAGAACAATAAGCAACCCCATGACCCAATGAGATGATGATGATGTGTATGACGATTAAATGAGGTGTAGTCTTGTACAGACCCAGGCCGACCATTCCTGAGAGAGTATGGTTAATTAAACCCCAACCGTCAGAGTACACCGGTAACCACTGTCTAGTATTCAAATTCGTATAAAAGTAACTACCTTTACCAGGATTTGAACCCAGAACCTTCGTCTCCGAAAATCAGCTGTTAAACAGCTGATTTTGGCGACGACTTTACCTCTAGACCAACCCGGTGGGTCCAATAAATTTTTTAAAAATATATTTTTTTTGAAAGACAATTTTGAATTCACAAAATAAGTACTTTGACGTAATTGTTTGTATTCATGACACTGTGTTTTAGAGCAAATCCAACACTGTCAGTTTTTCCAAAATTGTTATTTCATATTTGTATGCTTATTTACGTGGATTATGGAAAACTCTTTTTTCCTGGAAAAAACGTACAGCATCTTTTTCATCTTTTATTGTTTCCACTAACTCAATGAAATTTATTAATAAGCTAATCAATCAATTTTAATATGTGATGACTGGCATTGTTTGAAAATTTTCAAACATTGTTGACGCGTAATCGAAAAGATCACAGAAATTTAATAATAATTTTTTATTTTTAAGTGATAACTGGTGTGTAATTTCATTATATTTAAGATTGATGATTATCAATACACAAAGGGCAATACATTTTTAAAACATATCAATAATACATAATTAATAATTATTTCTTAAGGTCAACAATGTATTTAAAAATATATTGTATTTATTATCCCTTTATTCATTTCATAGATTGTTATGTATACTTTAAGATTTGAACACCATGTTAAAATTTTATTGTTAATTCCTTAATTATTACCATTGTTAGAGCATGTACCTGATTATTCTCCCACTAAATTGTTTTCATATCAGTTTCTTTTCTTAGATATTATTATTGTATAGTTTTGTTGTGCTGTTTAAAATTTTTAATGGTTTTACTTATAAGGAGTTTTTATTATGTTAAAGAAAACACCTCTTTGAGATTGTTGTGAAACTACTAAAGGATTTAATAAGTTTTTTTTATAATCTTTATGATGTATAAAATTATTTAAAGTCCTGCCTCTCTTACTTTGCTCCTAATGTAAACAAATAATGACGTCACTGAGCATGCGCATTATATCAAAAAGTGTTGTTGTTGTTGTTTAGGTCATCAGCCGAAAAGCTGGTTTGAACCTCTAGAGGCTTTACTAAGTAAAACGAGGAGTAAGGTGGTTTACCATTGCCTTCCTCACTGAGTGGAAAAGTACGCTTATCAGCATGCCGGGCCCTCTGAAAAGCACAAATTTTCCACTCTGCAAATGACACCTTCACTTCATTCATCACAGGGTCTGGCTGTATAATGAAATTCATTACTTTCAGAGGAGATATCTCTGATTAGTGTCTTTTACACCTCTACCTCTTCTGTTCTTAAATGATTCAGTCATTAAATTGGCTGACCATGCGATTGTACACGCTGATTAAAAAGTAACAAGAAAATACTTTCAAAAGTATTTTACTAAATGAAATTGTTAGGCCTACATCATATCATGACTGATGTTTTTAGTACTTTAAGTACTTATAATTTAAAAAATAGTTAACTTAATAGAAATACGACATCCGTAAAGTCGCAGACTTTAGTGTGCACCCTGTAGTAAGTGGCTTTTCTTTGTTGACAGTAGGAGCAAACTAAGAACCGCTCAACTGTAGAGTTGTTGTACAGTATCATCCCTGTTAATAATTGACGGCAGGAATATGCAGTACAGTAATACGTTGGTGCTTGGGTTGCGATCCAGGAATGTAAAGCGTTACCAAAAAAAAAATCTGGTGTGAAACACTCACACAACTTTCTCTGCCAATGCAAATAATTAATAATAAACCTAACATTATTAATAAAATATTAGAAATCAACAAAAACTAACCTCAAAAACATAACCTTATTTTAATCATGAGTGAATGACGCAAAATGACAATCGAACTCAGTTTGGCTTAAAAATACGGAAAATCACGCTTTCACGCTAAACTAGGCTCTGTAGAGAAAAATGCTCTAAACAAAAGTTGTAGATCTTTTAATTTTCTATAAATTAAATTACATACACTTTTGTCGTAAAATGCATACTAAGGCCGAAATCTTAAAAAAATCAATTTTTCACACGTTTTCGTGAGAAAAAAAACAGAAAATCGCAAATTACCGCTAAACTAAGCGTTATACAAAAAAATGTTTGAAATAAAAGTTGTAGAATTTTACATTCTCTACAACTTTTATTATATAACGTTTTGCGCTAAAATTCATATTAAAGCCGCAATCTTAAAAAGAAAATGTTTTTACGTAAAAACAGCCTCACGCAGAATTTCAGCAAACATGGCGCCTACCCTATATTGTAGAGCATAAAAAATGTAGTAAACCAGGCGATTTTTAAAAAAATCGTAGGACTAGTTTTTGAGAAAATCGCAAAAAAGTGAAAAATTATACGAATAAACTACTACTTCCGGTTGACCGATTTTGATGAAAATGTTCGTGTCGGGTCCGGTAGTGATATGTAACTTAAGTTTCAAGTTCGTATGATGTTCCGTTCTTGAGATATTCTGTTCACACACACACACACACACACACACACACAGACCAATCGCTAAAAACATGTTTTTTGGGTTCAGGGGGTCTGAAAACGTATAGATCCGGTGAAAAATCGACATGAAAACAATACTTTCCTTCCTATATATTCATATAGGCAAGAGAAAGTAAAAAAGAACATTATGCGAAGTTGACATTTTACTACATTACTATTTTTTAATGTTTTATGTTTTGCTTGTTATTTATTCAAGAACAAGTAAAATATTACACTAAAAATAAAATATCCGTTTATGTAGGTTCAATGTATGTTAATTTTGTAAATTTAATGTTATACATGTCACCGGATGACGACATTAAGTGTCAAACCTTATTTGTTTGGTGGCCCTGAAAAGGGCCGTTTAAGTTGTGGTTGTCTTGACGGGAAGCGTCGGTCGTAGTCGTCGTGGCGGTCGGAGGCTGCTCGGCAACACGGCGTGTCGTCCAGCGGAAACATCATCTTCTTCCCACGCAGTAGTGCGTCGATGGCTGCTTCGTCAGGTCCTGTGGGTGTAAGGCTCGATCGAGGGACCGCTGTGGGCATCGCTCGCGTCAGTAGTTAGTAGTTTATTTGTGTAATTTTTCACTTTTTTGCAATTTTCTCAAAAACCGGTCCTACGATTTTTTTAAAAATTGCCTGATTTACTCAATTTTTTATTCTCTACAAGATATGGTAGGCACCATGTTTGGTGAAATTCTTGGTGAGGTGGTTTTCACGTAAAAAAATTGTTTTTTAAAATTGCATCTAACATGCATTTTAGTGCAAAAATCTATGTAATAAAAGTTATAGAGAATTAAAATCTTACAACTTTTATATGAAACATTTGTTTGTACGCTTAGTTTAGCAGTAATTAGCGATTTTCTGTTTTTTCTCACAAAAATGTGTGAAAAATCGATTTTTTTAAAGATTTCGGCCTTAGTATGCATTTTATGAAAAAAGTGTATAATAAAATTTATAGAAAATTAAAAGATCTACAACTTTTATTCAGAGCATTTTTCTCTACAGAGCCTAGTTTAGCGTAAAATAGTGATTTTCCGTATTTTTAAGGCAAACTGAGATTGATTTTCATTTTGCGTCTTTCGCTCATGATTAAAATTAGGTTATGTTTTTTGAGGTTAGTTGTTTGTTTATTTCTAATGTTTTATTACTAATGTTAGGTTTATTGTTAATTATTTGCACTGGCAAGAGAAAGTTGTGTGAGTGTTTCACACCAGATATTTTTTTTAAAAACCTACAGAAAAGAAGATATTACATTTTTAGACATCTATATAAAATAATTCTGTTCAAATCAGAAAAAAATTCTGTTATTTGATCAGTATAGAAATTGTGTTTTAAACTGGTAACTATATTAAAAATATATTTAATGACTGATACATAAATTAAAGGGTTGATACTGTATTACAAACAATTTTTTATTAAGTTTATAACATTTTTTCAAATTTAAATGAAATTTTATAAAAATGTAAACACATACATATCATTAAAATGTGAATACGTATCATAAAATAATTTTAACTAACAATACAATATTTTTTATAGTGGTAATTAATTTCAAACATATCAAGAATATTTATTACGTATGTACGTACATTAATCATAAGAATTATTATATAATTAAAATTATAAATTTGAATGTTTTTCTATTTATATGATGCCTTAATTATGTAATTATCGAAACATATCATTAACTGTGTCTGATTTTATTAAAAATATACTGCTAATATCATAAGTATCTTTGTAATTACTATACATTCAAAAACGTTACTTCACAATTAAAATTATTGTGCGTGATAAAAAATTTTAAGGGTCTTCATTAAGTTTTCATTTGTATCAATATTATGAATCATTTTTAAACAGAAATTTTTACTTTCTCTTGCCTATATGAATATATAGGAAGGAAAGTATTGTTTTCATGTTGATTTTTCGAAATAGAGTTTTCACCGGATCTACACGTTTTCAGACCCCCTGAACCCAAAAAACATGTTTTTAGCGATTGGTCTATGTGTGTGTGTATGTGTGTATGTGTGTGTGTGTGTGTGAACAGAATATCTCAAGAACGGAACAACGTACGAACTTGAAACTTAAGTTACATACCACTACCGGACCCGACACGAACATTTTCATCAAAATCGGTCAACCGGAAGTAGTAGTTTATTCGTGTAATTTTTCACTTTTTGCGATTTTCTCAAAAACTGGTCCTACGATTTTTTTTTAAAATCACCTTATTTGCTTAATTTTTTTATGCTCTACAAGATAGGGTAGGCGTCATGTTTTGCTGAAATTCTTGGTGAGGCTGTTTTCAAGTAAAAACCATGTTTTCTTAAGATTACGGCTTTAATATGCATTTTAGCGCAAAAATTTATATAATAAAAGTTGTAGATAATTTAAAATCCTACAACTTTTATTTCAAACATTTTTTTGTATAACGCTTAGTTTAGCGGTAATTAGCGATTTTCTGTTTTTTCTCACGAAAACGTGTGAAAAATCTATTTTTTTAAGATTTCGGCCTTAGTGTGTATTTTATGACAAAAGTTTATTTAATCAAATTTATAGAAAATTAAAAGATCTACAACTTTTATTTAAAGCATTTTTCTCTACAGAGCCTAGTTTAGCGTGAAAGAGTGATTTCCGTATTTTTAAGCCAAACTGAGGTAGATTTTCATTTTGCATCTTTCACTCATGATTCAAATAAGATTATGTTTTTGAGGTTAGTTTTTTGTTTATTTCTAATATTTTATTACTAATGATAGGTTATACTGGTTATTATTTGCATTGGCAAGAGAAAGTTGTGTATGTGTTTCACACAAGATTTTTAATTTAATGAAACCTTTTATTCTATCTGTTAATTGTGAAGTAACATTTTGAACAATATATAAAATGAATTTTTTTTATTATTATTCTTACTTATATTAATAAAAAAAATGATATACTCTTTTTAAAAACATAATTCTATAAAAAATTTACTAAAATTATTTTATAATAATATTGTAAAATGAATCATTACTTTAATAAAATTGTACCATGCATATCATTTATTCAAAAAAAATAGTATATCTATATTGAAATCAAATTCTTTTATTATTACAATTTTTTTATTAATTAATTTATAGAAATTTTAATTAATAAAGATAAATTAGTTACTATTTCAGCTGACTTAATTTTTTTATTAATTGGTTTAATTAAATTACTAATAAGAAACCATAATAAGCAATATTGTAACGTTTTAAAATTGAATTAAATTTTAATTTAAAAAAATAATATTTTAATAAAATAATAGTAATTAATATTACATTAATTATTAATTAAATAATTGAATTTTTTAAATTGAGCTAGTTCACTGTTAGATTAGACTAGAAAGTAATTTAATTGGATTATTTATAAATGCATATTAATTAATATGTTGTATCGTTTAAGTTTTTTATAGATCTTACTTTAAAATTATAGAACAATGTGTTTGGTGAAGGAAGTTTATGTAAACAATCTGATGTTTACTATGAATCATAGGTTGGCAGCATTGATAAGAGACATAACAGATATTTTACAACATGTTTTTTTTTTAATCCCTAATGTGTGTACGTTGCAATCTGTTCAATTCAGAACAATAAGCAACCCCATGACCCAATGAGATGAGGATGATGTGTATGACGTGTAAATGAGGTGTAGTCTTGTACAGACCCAGGCCGACCATTCCTGAGAAAGTATGGTTAATATTAAACCCCAACCATCAAATTACACCGGTAACCACTGTCTAGCATTCAAATCCGTATAAAAGT
This sequence comes from Catonia carolina, assembly GCA_035578175.1. Taxonomy (NCBI): domain Eukaryota; kingdom Metazoa; phylum Arthropoda; class Insecta; order Hemiptera; family Achilidae; genus Catonia; species Catonia carolina. The sequence continues at coordinate 74,602,782 of JAQMRL010000004.1, forward strand.
AAACCTTTACTAGGATTTGAACCAGGAACCTTCATCTCGTATAAAAGCAAAGTACATTCAGACTTTTACATTTGTTTTGTATTTATACTTTTATGTATGTATTTTAAAACGAAAAACAAATACATTACAACATGTAGGCTACAAGATTCAACATTTGATATATCGTCCATCCAATGGTAAACTCATGAATGTGCAAATGCTCAGTTTTACAGGAGAGCAAAAAACAAATTTAATGGTTTCTTCTTTGACACACTTTGTGTATTTTCATAACTTTACAAAGGCTGTATCTTTCTAACCGAACAAGATACATATTCGCAAGTTTACTACAACATGCGTTGGGTTGTTTTTTTTTTGTTTTCTTTTGCGCCCTGGAGACTCCAGGAGTATTTTTTTTTTTTTTTTTTTTTTTTTTTTACGCCCTGGAGACTCCAGGAGGAGTGTAGGACATGTCGTCAGATGTAACACCTGAAATACATATAAGAAATCACTACTATCAAGAAATAGTATCACTACTATCAAGAAAGAAATTCTTGTTCGCTATAAAAAGTTTCACCGACCAAGTAATTTTTTAAATTTTTTTTAAAGGAATTCAAATCCTCACAACACTTTAAAGATTGGGGTAATTTATTTATGAATTTTCTCCCTGCATAAGTAGGTTTTTGTTCAAACAATTTTGTGGAGTGATTAGCCACATAATAATCATTCCTGTTTCTCGTGTTATGATTGTGAACATTGAAATTCTGCATAAAATTATTTTGCCTAACATACATAATCACCTCAAAAATGTAGAGACAGGGAACTGTAAGCAATTTAAGCTCCTTAAATAGTGGCCTGCATGAGGTTAGCTGGTTAGCTCCCACCATACACCTAATAGCTTTCTTTTGAATTTTAAAAACCCTATTCATATTACCCATGCTAGAATTACCCCATACTAAAATACCATACCGGATATGAGACAGAATGAGGCCATGATAAGCTGCCATTAGTAATTTTTTATCATTTAATCTGGCGATTTGTTTTAGTGCAAATACCCCAGATGATATTTTACTACAAACTTGATTGATATAGAAGTCCCAAGACAAAGATCTATCTAGAGATACGCCCAGGAACTTCACTGTTTCTACATGCTCTAAACTATTATTATGAATAAATACATCCACTTCTCTACTTTCTTTAACGTTATGTTTATTTTTGAACTGCAAGTACTGACACTTTTTCCCATTAACTGTTAATAACATTTGATTCAAGAACTGCACTACGGACTCTATGTTAACATGTGTATTTACTTCAAGAGCATCTACCAGTGAACTGTTACTGATTACTGAAGTATCATCAGCAAACAACAAAGCTCTGCCATTAGGTATGACTTCTGGTAACCTATTAATGTACAATAGAAACAGAATTGGACCTAAAACTGACCCCTGTGGAACGCCTGCTTTGACTTCAAGCTTTCCAGATACAACTTTTGTAAGTTTCCCTCTAACAACCCTAGTTAACTCCACACACTGTAATCTATTAATAAGGTAAGATTGAAACCATTTCAACTCTACATCCCTAACGCCTAATGACTCTAGTGTTTTCAATAAAATTTCATGATCAACACAATCGAAAGCTTTACTCAGATCCAGAAACACTGCCAATGCTTTCTCCCCGGCGTCCAATATATCAACTACTTGCTCCACAAGTGAAACAATTGCAGTTTTAGTTGATCTACCTTTTTGGAAACCATGCTGATCCTCTGAGATGATTAGGTTTTCAGTCAAGAAACTGATTAACCTAATAAATACTACCTTTTCAAAAATTTTACTGATTGTGTTTAAAATACTTATGGGTCTATAATTTTCAACTAACTGGCTATCTCCATTCTTAAATATAGGCAATATTTTTGCCTCCTTCAGTTTGTTTGGAAATACACCTGCTTCAAGTGAGAAGTTAATCAAATGAAGGAGAGGAGTAATTAAAAGATGTTTACATTCTTTAACAATTATACTAGAAATCCCATCTAACCCACATGTTTTCTTACTTTTCAAACTATCAATAACTGATTCTAATTCCTCCCTTGAAACTAGGCTAAATAAGAATTGATTAACTACCTTGTTACCTTTTGGATCATAACATCCCACTGTTTCCCTAATCTGTTGTTTAAGTTTTAAAGCTACTTCCTGGTAATATTTGTTAAAATAATTACAAATTTCTATACCATTCTCTATAAGTTCATTGTTTTTGTTAACAATATTAGGTATGTCAGTAAAACTTTTGTTGCTAACTACACCTCGATTCTTATTAATTATTTCCCATATTGCTGAGTTTAGATTTGGTGAATTATGAAGAACTTCAGCAGTTTTTTTACATTTAGCTCTCTGGACTTCTCTGGCATAATGTTTTTTAATAGTTTTGTACCTTTGTTCATTAAAGGTAGTCCTATGTGAAAGAAAATCTGAGTATGCATCTCTAACTTCAGACCTCATTTGCAAAATTTCCCCTGTGACCCACTCATCTGTTTCACTGGCAATATTTTTTACATCTTTCTTTTTAATTGGACAATTATTATTATAATGAAATTTTAATGTCTCAATAAAATTATGATATTTTTGATTAATGTCAGATGAATTGAAAACCGTCTTCCAATCCTCTTTGGATAAACTATGTAACAAACAATTAATATTCCCTTGGTCTTCCTGCCTAAATTCTTTAATATTTTTTTGATTTGGGACATGACTACCTAAATCCTGAATCTCTAATACTTGGTAGCCGTGATCAGAGAGCTCTGAACCCCTTAACCTAACCTGACAACTCTCCATATTTGTTAAAATATTATCTATTATGGTTTGTGAGTGAGTAGTAATTCTTGTATAACCTTTAACTTTTATATCAAGATTGTTCATCTCCACAATATCCCTAAACTCTTCAGCCATTTTATTTTCAACAGCAAGATTTACATTAAAATCACCCAAAACTACCACTTTTACGTATCGTTCTGTTAAAACTTCCAGTAGTTCACTGAACGATGAACAAAACTGACCCCAATCACCATTAGGGGATCTATAGACACCCACCACAACCATCTTTCCCCTCTTTTCTAACCTAACTTCTACCCCAGCCACTTCAATAACCATTTCCCGAGAAAACCGTTCTAGATAAGGTAAATTACGAGTGTCAAGTTTCTTACTTGAATTAGCTAATATACAAACCCCCCCCCCCACTTTAGTGCATTTTCCTACAATATGAAGCAATAATAGAAAACCCTGAAAAGTTTATTAGTGACATCTCATTACATTTTAAACCGTGTTCAGTAAATACCACCATATCTGGGTTCTCAGAACTTAAAAATATATCTAACCTGTCTATTTTATTACTTAAATATTGAATATTTTTATGTAAAATAGAGAAGTGGGATGCATTATTTTCCTGATTGTTTTGGTTATCTACAACTGTGTTGACTCCAATTATGGAAGCTGGTCGCAGCCTATTTACTAACCTGACATCATGTAAACCTAACCTACCGTTACTGTAATTAAAAACCTGTGATCTCCTCTTCAGTTGCGTTTCACCAATAAAACCTAACCTTATATTTCCTATCTCTTTACCCCTTGTTTCAGCCAACTCATTAAAAAAAAACGACATGTATAGGACATGTCGTCAGATATAACACCTGATATACATATAAGAATCACACAATGTATCACTACTATCAGATGTATCACTACTATCAGATTGTATACAATCAGTTTGCACTAACAAACTCATATTTGCAAAATTTGCGCATTCGCGAGTTTACCATTGGAGGGACGATTTATGTCTTTTTGTATGTTTTTCTCGTACTTTATATGAGATATGGTTGAGAAAAGTTATTTTTCATATCATATTTTTGAACTAGATGGCTGTGCTCTTGTGGTAATTATTTTAAAGATTGGGGCGTTTTAATATATTTTAATACAAAAGTGTATGTAATCAAAGTTATAGAAAATTTAAAAAAGCCTACAACTGTTGTTTTAAGTATTTTAGTTTTACTAAACTTATCATCAGTTATCAATTAAGTACATTACATTTTTTTACTTTCTCTTGCCTATATGAATATATAGGAAGGAAAGTATTGTTTTCGTGTCGAGTTTTCACGGATGTACACGTTTTCAGACCCCCTGAACCCAAAAAACATGTTTTTAGCGATTGGTCTGTGTGTGTGTGTGTGTGCGCGCGTGCGTGCGTGTGTGTGTGTGTGTGTGTGCAAAATATCTCAAGAATGGAACATCGTACGAAGTTGAAACTTGAAACTGAAGTTACATACCACTATCAGACCTAACACGAATATTTTCATCAAAATCGGTCAACCAAAAGTAGTAGTTTATTTGTGTAATTTTTCACTTTTTTGGATTTCCTCAAAAACTGGAGCTACAATTTTTTTTTAAATTGCCTCATTTACTTAATTTTTTATCCTCTACAAGATAGGGTAGGCGCCATGTTTGCTGAAATTCTGGGTAGGGCTGTTTTCACGTAAAAAAAAGTTTTTTTAAGATTGCGCATTATTATGCATTTTACCGCAAAAATGTATTTAATAAAAGTTGTAGAGAATTTAAAATTCTACAACTTTTATTTAAAGCATTTTTTTTTGTATAACGCTTAGTTTAGTGGTAATTAGCAATTTTCTGTTTTTTTTCTCAAGAAAACGTGTGAAGAATCTATTTTTTTAAGATTTCGGCCTTAGTATGCATTTTAAGACAAAAGGGTATATAATAAAATTAAAAGATCTACAACTTTAAAGTATTTTTTTGTACAGTTCCTAGCTTAGCGTGAAAGAGCGATTTTCCGTATTTTTAAGCCAAACTGAGGTTGATTTTCATTTTGCATCTTTCATATATGATTAAAATTAGGTTATGTTTATTGAGGTTAGTTTTTTGTTTATTTTTAATGTGTTATACTAATGTTAGGTTTATTGTTAATTATTTGCATTGGCAAGAGAAAGTTGTGTGAGTGTTTCACACCAGATTTTTATTAATATTTTTTATTAAGTTTATTTAAAGTCGCATCAACATCTTGGTCATTCGCGACAACAGTGGAGTATGGAACCTTGGGTTGTGACTTGTTTTAATTTACAGACCCTAGCCGGGAATCGAACCTGGGACCTCCACGTGTTAGGCCAGAGCACTACCACTACACTACGGAGGCAGCCACTAAAATTTTATAACAATTTTCTTTGTATTAAAAGAACATGAATTTAATTACTTTGAAATTTTATTTAAAATTTTAAAATATTCTAACTGTACAATCCTAAACATAAATTTTCTATAAAATAAAATTAAATAACTTTTTTTAAACATAAATTACAATATTTATTTCTTAAGCGCCTTGAATTTCTGTACACTACACAAAATTGGCATAATGATCCTTTACACACATTAAACAGATTGTAGACTTTCATGTATAAATTTTTTTAAATTTTATTAAATATATGGCAAAAAACAAAAACGAAGTATAATTGAGGTTGATTTGATTGATTAAGAAAATAATCAATTAGAAACTGCTGTCATTGCCAAATGAAAAACTGTTTTGCTCTAAATAAGAGATTTTAATTGCACCTATGACTTTATGGTTTCTATTCTTTACACTTTTGTTTCTTATCCATTAAATTTTTTTTGTTTTATTCCTAATTTGTGTACGTTGCAATCTGTTCAATTTAGAACAATAAGCAACCCCATTACGCAATGAGATGAGGATGATGTGTATGAGGTGTAATATTGTACAGATCCAGGCCAACCATTCCTGAGAGAGTATGGTTAATTAAACCCCAACCATCAAAGTACACCGGTAACCACAGTCTAGTATTCAAATCCGTATAAAAGTAACTACCTTGTTAAACAGCTGATTTTGGCGACGACTTTACCTCTAGACCAACCCAGTGGGTCATTAAATATTTTAAAGTAAGATCTATACCATATAATAAAAGTCAGCTGGTAATTCATGATTGATGAATTTATCACATTAAATATTTGAATTTGGGCATTGTACATAGCAAATCTTAATGTGGAATGATAAGAATTGTATTTTTGTTTTTTTCAAATAGAAATATTTATGTAAAGAATTAATAAAAAACATGTTTCATTTGTTTGTTATATATGTTCGGTTGTGAAATGAATATTTAACGATAGATCGATCAAAAAATTGATTTAAAAAAATATTGCAGATTTAATACTTCCAAATTTACTATAATTGATTAAAATGTAATTACTTTTAATATGCAATAACAAAAAATTAGTGAAAAAAAAGAATTTTTTAAAATTTCATGAGATACAACTTGTACATTTTTTTTTAGAAAAGTGCTTTAATTTTGTATTTCAGCTAAAACACTTGGTAAATTTTATGATTTTAGATTGGAGAAGAAATTTTAGGATGAAAAACTTTAGAAAAATAGTCGGTTAAAAATAAATCTGTATAATGCATCCTGCAGTTTGAAATTATTTTTTTTTCATATAATGAATTTTTATAATAATTTCACCAACCTTCTTTTTAAACTGCGTCACCTTTATTTTTATTCTTACTTACACATGTTTCGGTGGATCCACCATCATCAGAGTAAATAAAAAATTGAAACTAAAACATTTTTATCTCACTTATTTAAAATTTACAGAAGATGATACATCTTCAGTCATTTGTATAAGTTTTATACCAATGACAGAAGATGTATCATCTTCTGTAAATTTTAAATAAGTGAGATAAAAATTTTGTAGTTTCAATTTTTTTACAGAAGATGATACATCTTCAGTCATTTGTATAAGTTTTATACAAATGACGGAAGATGTATCATCTTCTGTAAATTTTAAATAACTGAGATAAAAATTTTTTTAGTTTCAATTTTTAAAAATGTTTTAGTTTCACCGAGATGGTTATGTGTGCAGGTGCATTGTCATGGTGGAAGAACCAGTCTCCTGTCTCCCACGAATCAGATCTTTTTTCATGAACACTGTTGCGCAATCTTCTTAAAACTTCCAAATTATCAGTCAACGGTCTGAGAGCACACGCTCTCAAATTTTTTAAACATTTTCGTCCAGTCGGGCAGTTGATAGACGTCCAGAATGAAGTTTGTCATCAATCAACATGCCATCGTTTTAAAACCGAGGAAACCACTCGTATACTTGAGATTTTCCTATAGCGTCATCTTTGTTGTAAGCTGTTTTCAACATTAAAACAGTTTCGTTGTTGTTGTTTAGGTCATCAGCCGAAAGGCTGGTTTGAACCTTTAGAGGTTTTACTAAGTAAAACGAGGAGTGAGGTGGTTTACCATTGCCTTCCTCACTGAATGGAAAAGTATGCTTATCAGCATGCCGGGCCCTCTGAAAAGCACATATTTTCCACTCTGCAAATGACACCTTCACTTCATTCACCACAGGGTCTGGCTGTATAATGAAATTCATTACTTTCAGAGGAGATAACTCTGATTAGTGTCTTTTACACCTCTACCTCTTCTGTTCTTAAATGATTCAGTCATTTAATTGGCTGACCATGTGACAAGAAACAGAACTATTTATTTTAGCCCTGCAACGCACAGATTGAGTAAAAAATTTGACACTCCATCTGTCTGTTATGGGCAGTAAAAACAGTTTCAGCAGCACACAAAAACAGTTTCAGCAGCACTTTTACCAAGTAGAAAACAAAATTTCACAGCTACACATTCTTCACTTAAACTTGCCATCATAAAAAACGAAACTAGTACAAAACGGTGCTAACAAAAACAATCACTGCAGATGAATATTGAACTCGCAATGAGTTGCGCTATACACGTCTGTGTGGCAGAAATGTGTACTACACAAGCACCCGTCACGACAATGCTATTCCTGTTATTTTTGAGTACCCCCTCGTATGTACAGAAGTGTTCCCTATTAGCTATTGGGACGCGTCATATCGGGATTGAAGCCCCCCATCCTGTCGAGTTACAAAAGGTTATGCCCAGGCCCTATGCTATCCAGAGACAGACCCTCCAGTGGGCTGGGCAGACACGACCACAATATGTGGAAAATAACCACTAAATGAGATCATCATGACATATAAAGAACAATGGACAGATCATTTATTTTGAATGTCACAGGACCGATATAGGCTTAATGAACCTAGGAGTACAAGAAGAGTGGGGAGACCAAGGAAGAGATGGATACTGGAACAGGCTTAATTACAGCCTAATCAATGATAGATGAAGATTTTTTAATTTTTAACTACAGGTGAAACATGTTAAAAAATACTGATATTAAATACAATAAAATACTAAGCAAAAACATATCAAATTAATAGACTGTCTGTTAAAATTAATAACTAATTATATTTTTAAAATAAGTAATAAAATATATTAACTGAAAAATACATTGATGTCATTTTTTATGCATGCTTTGTTGATTAAAAATTAAACAGGCTTCTTATAGGTGTTTTACGTTAAATTTTTATGTAATTATTAAAAAAGAAAAATTTTAATGTAAAATTGAAGACTGTTTGTATTGAAAAACATACGACGATAAATGAAATATTAACAAATTTCTATTCATTATTTAATAAATATTTGTATACCCATCTTTAACCATTTTAAAAATTGTACTTGTTAATATTTTAATCTTGTTGTTTTTTAAAATTTAAAATTAAACGAACATATTAAGAATTGACCATGAAATAATTTAACATTTTGACTGTAAATTTTTATCTATAATTATGTTAATTTAGATGAAAAATGTACTTGCGGAGTAATAATATTCATTTATTTAGCTGAGTAGGAGAAAGTTTCAATATGTAGCCTTCTTCGCTTCGCGTACCCAACCAATTAATGAATTTTTCCAGTCCTTCTACTGTTATTGTTGTCTTAAACAACTGTTATTGTTTGGGAAGGACCAGGTAATGACCCATTTTTTTTTTGTTACCGGATGGCGACATTAAGTGGCGAGTTAAAACCTTTAATTGTAATGGCCCTGAAAAGGGCCGTTTAAGCGGTGGTCGTCTTGATGGAAAGTGTCAGTCGTAGTTGTCATGACGGTCGAGGAGCTGGGCGACACAGCGTGTCGTCGTCCAGCAGAGACATCATCTTCTTTCCACACAGTAGTGCATCGATCGTCAGATCTGATGGGCGTAAGGCTTGGTTGAGGGACCGCTGTGGGCATCACTCACATCAGCGAGCGATGACGGTCCAGTCGATGGCTTACGGTGATGGGTCGGCGAGCGGAAGCATCATCTTCTCTCTTGCAGGGTCGTCGATTAGTCTTCACTGGAGTCCGGTAGCTGACTTGCCGATGCTGGACGTCTTGTCTGCTGTCTGGATCGGAATTGAATCTCCCTGTTGAGTGTAGTGCTCTTTATATAGTTGCCGATAGCGCTGTGATAGAGGGCGGTTATTGGTATGGCCTTGATGACAAAGACCTCTGTCGGTACGCACACAAGCCTACCGCCCCTCTCGGAACTATTGGCGCCTCTTTCTGTCGCTACGTCGGAAGCTTTGTAGTCGGCAGCACAGTACTTAATCAAAGGGGATGACGGTGACATTTTATTTAACATCCGACTCTTCTGCAATTACTGCTAATGCAGACGATGAAGGATGAAATGATTTTTTGTGACGTATGAAAATATGCTGTCTGAATAGGATTCGAACCCAAGACCGCATGATGAGAGGCGAGCACGTTACCAACTACATCAATGCGGCTAATGACCCATAGGTGCGAAAAATCAAGTGAATGTATGTTATCTTCAAACGTGATAGTTTTTGACATGATTCGGCATGATGTTTTTTTTGAACAGGGACCCCCAGTGGAGTTTGTTCAGGAATGGCTGTCAGCTGGTCACCATACAAAGTTGCTTGCCCAACTAGTGTTACTTAACAAATAATAGCGGCTTTCTACCAGCTGACTGATTGGGCTAGCCCAAAGGCCAATTTTAGATCACATGAGGTGATTTTAGACATTTCTAGAAGCTTTTTTTGCCACCCACATTCTCAACATCTGCTCTCTGTTGGTTTTTCTCCTGTCCACCTGGTGTTTTGTTTTTGTTTTCATGGATGCTCTTAAAGTCTGTAATTAGTCTTCTGGATTTGGTTCAGGCCATTAAGTTTTCTAGGTTTATTCCGGTTGTCTTAATATCCTTTCTGATTTCTTTAAACCATTTATCCGAAACCTTAAGTCGATTATTTAGTTAGCTCAAAATTTGTTTTGTCAACCGGTTGTCATCCATTCTATACAGTTACGTCAGTTGATCATGAGAACTGTTCCGTCATTGGTTGAAACAGTTCTTATACCGGGTGATTCATTTAAAAGTAGCCCGCCGCTCGAGTAATTTTCATATGCTGTATTGGCAGCACTGATCACGATGTGATCAGTGCTGCCACAATGAACGCGAGTACTATTTTTTCCAGCAAGATGGTGCAACATGTCTCACCAGTCCCTATCTCATATCAACCAGGCTTTTCCCATGCGAGTTGTTAGTAAAGATTTGTGGCCTCCTCGTTCACCCGATTTGAGTATGTGCAATTTTTTCTATGGGGTTATTTAAAAGGAACTGTTTACCAAACAAACCCCCGCAGTATACATAAGCTAAAGAATAACATCGTGGCAGCCATTCAAGCTATAGACGTTTTCGTATTGCGTCGTGTGTGCATTAATAACATTGAACGAGCGCAAAAATGTGTAAGCGTTCAAGGACGTCACTTTCAGCATCTACTGTTAAGGTGAAGTTGAAATTTGTATATAAATTTTAAATAAATATGTAAAATTATGTATTAAGTAATTCTATTTATTAATTTACTATTTGAATCCAATTGAGTGCCGAAGGCCGCTGTTAAATGCAGCGGGCTACTTTTAAATGAATCACCTGTATGAATTGCTTACTTTTACAGTCAAAATGTTAATTTTTTCGTATTTTCTCTTCTGCTATTAAAAAAAATCTATGCTTAATTTTTTATTTTTTATTGAAAATGCTTGCTAAATATTCGCTATTATTTGAATCCAATGGTTGTAGTTATAATAAATTATGTAAATTAAAAAGTAAATTAGGTGTGATAATGTATTCAAACGGTTTTTTAAATTGTAAACTTTTATAAAATTATTGTACGAAGTGTTTTTATTTTTTGAACTATGTAATATAATATTATGTAGTTGTATGGGGTGGCATAGAAAAGTGGATTTTTAAAAAATTAACTTGTATTTATAATGAGAAATGTTTGTAATTTCAAAAAGTGTTTTTTTATTAATTTAAAGATAAATAAATTTATTGTTGAGTCATTGCAGTGTCAGTGGATTATGGTACAGTATTGATAGGTTTTAACAAGAACTATAATTAATACTTTGACTCAATTTAAAATGATTTCTTCTTCTTCTTCTTCTTCTTCAGCTTTTCCCTTCCTCAGGGGTCACTGTTCCTTATTCTTCTCCTCCACTCTCCCCGATCCACCACATCCTCCTCGCTCAGGCCCTTCTCCCTCAGGTCGTCCGCCACAGCGTCTCTCTACTTTACAAAAAATCTGAAAAATCATCAAAGTTAGCTAACTGAAACTTTTCAGGTCTGATGTTACATGTAATTTATAAGTAATGTCTAAAATATAAAAAAATATTGAAGAAGTTTGAAAAAGTAAAATAATATTTCATACAGTAGAACAGTAGATACTGTACTATGCCTGATAGCTGACTACACAATAGATAGACACAAAATAGACTACACAAAAGATAGATAAAAGAACTAACCTTACCCCCAAAAAAATAAAATTAAAGACTATTCTAAAAATCCCAATATTTCTTTATACTACTTTCTCTTGGCTATATGAATATATAGGAAGGAAAGTATTGTTTTCATGTCGAGTTTTCTAATTGGGAATTAAACCCGTGACCTCTGCGTTGTAAGCATGCTACCACTATGCTAAAGGTAAAAAATTCTCTTAATTGTTTTTAATTTTTCTACCATTATTTTTTTCCAATTTATAATAGATCAATTACTTTAATCAGATTATGATGAAACGTGTACTGGTAAATTACTGAATACAAAAAAATAAAGAAACTTATAATGTTGTAATAGTTTCCTAATGGGGAATCAAACCCAGGATCTTTCCATTTTTATAGGCTACCATGTTAACCACTACACCGTGGAAGCAATCTTTTTGTTTTTATTTTATAATTATTATAGAAATATAAAAAGTAAATTTTAAAAACACTTTGTGGATGAATCACGAAAAATGACATCATTCATCCATCCTTAAAAAAATCAGTTAAGCACTGCTTCTATAATTAAAACTATATAATGCTGCAACATGCCTGAGTCATTTTTTTTATAGAAATGTAGAAAATATTCACATTTTTTTTTTTATAAAATGTACAAATTATTATGTTTAATATTAGTAATAATTTTTGTACATTGTAATAAAATAGATTCAGTATTTTCATTGTTGCTTCTAGAATGCTACCACTTTTTATGCCACAAATTAATTTAAATATAACCACATTTTGTATTTTTATTTAATTTTAAAAAATACTTGTATTTTAAACTCCTTTACTAGATTGTACAGGTTAGTGTTTTAAAACTGAAGTATAGCATTTTAGAAAAATTAATTATTATTGAGTTTTAAATAAAAAAAAAACAATTTAAATATATATTATAAATGAATTGTGTTATATATAGTTTTTTCCAGATTTGTAAAATTATATAATAGAACGATAATATTTTTTATATAAAATAAAAAAAATAATTTAATGAAATATCGTTGTGGTTTATTAAGTTATTTTTATTTGTGCCCTTACAATAAACTTCAGTGATATAGAAACTGTAATAAAAATGTCTAACCCTAGAGTAAATGTTAAGTACATGTATCAGACGAACTAATGTCCCATGTTGTTGTTTAGGTCAACAGCCGAAAGGCTGGTTTGAACCTCTAGAGGTTTTACTAAGTAAAACAAGGAGTGAGGTGGTTTACCATTGCCTTCCTCACTGAGTGGAAAAGTATGCTTATCAGCATGCCGGGCCCTCTGAAAAGCACATATTTTCCACTCTGTAAATGACAACTTCACTTCATTCACCGCAGGGTCTGGCTGTATAATGAAATTCATTACTTTCAGAGAAGGTAACTCTGATTAGTGTCTTTTACACCTCTACCTCTTCTGTTCTTAAATGATTCAGTCATTTAATTGGCTGACCATGTGATAAGAAACAGAACTATTTATTTTAGCCCTGCAACGAACAGATTGAGTGTAAATAATTTGACACTCCACCTGTCTTTTAAATGTCCCATAGCCGAGCAAGTGAGAGGGAGATATGTAGCACAACTACGCATGCGCTCAATGGTCTTTACCGTTATAATCCAAATCTGAAAACATACTACAGTTCAGCTGTTCTTAGTTTGCTCCTACTGTCAACAAACCAAAGCCACCTCCTACAGGGTGGACGCTAGGGTCCACCACTTTATTGATGTCATATTCCTATTAAGTTAACTATATTTTGAATTGTTGTTGTTGTTGTTTAGGCCATTAGCCGAAAAGCTGGTTTGAACCTCTAGAGGCTTTACTAAGTAAAACGAGGAGTGAGGGGGTTTACCATTGCCTTCCTCACTGAGTGGAAAAGTATGCTTATCAGCATACCGGGCCCTCTGAAAAGCACATATTTTCCACTCTGTAAATGACAACTTCACTTCATTCACCGCAGGGTCTGGCTGTATAATGAAATTCATTACTTTCAGAGAAGGTAACTCTGATTAGTGTCTTTTACACCTCTACCTCTTCTGTTCTTAAATGATTCAGTCATTTAATTGGCTGACCATGTGATAAACAGAACTATTTATTTTAGCCCTGCAACGAACAGATTGAGTGTAAATAATTTGACACTCCACCTGTCTTTTAAATGTCCCATAGCCGAGCAAGTGAGAGGGAGATATGTAGCACAACTACGCATGCGCTCAATGGTCTTTACCGTAATAATCCAAATCTGAAAACATACTACAGTTCAGCTGTTCTTAGTTTGCTCCTACTGTCAACAAACCAAAGCCAGCTACTACAGGATGGACGCTAGGGTCCACCACTTTATTGATGTCATATTCCTATTAAGTTAACTATATTTTGAATTGTTGTTGTTGTTTAGGCCATTAGCCGAAAAGCTGGTTTGAACCTCTAGAGGCTTTACTAAGTAAAACGAGGAGTAGGGTGGTTTACCATTGCCACAACTCACTGAATGGAAAAGTACGCTTATCAGCATGCCGGGCCCTCTGAAAAGCATAAATTTTCCACTCTGCAAATGATACCTTCACTTCATTCATCACAGGGTCTGGCTGTATAATGAAATTCATTACTTTCAGAAGAGATAACTCTGATTAGTGTCTTTTACACCTCTACTACTTCTGTTCTTAAATGATTCAGTCATTTAATTGGCTGACCATGCGATAAGAAACAGAACTATTTTATTTTAGCCCTGCAATTAACAGATTGGGTGTAAATAACTTGACACTCCACCTGTCCACCTTTTGAATTATAAGTACTTAAATTACTTAAAAACATCAATCATGACATGATGTAGGCCTAACAATTTAATTTGTAAAAATACTTTTAAAAGTATTTTGTATTTAAATACTTTTGAAAATATTTTGTTGTTACTTTTTAATCAGCATGTACTCATTTTTATATAATGCGCATGCTCAGTGACGTCATTATTTGTTTACATTAGGAGAAAACTAAGAAAGGCTGGACTTTACAGTCGTTATCTTGCTTGTTAGTTTACTGCATGCATAAACGCTTGCTCACAACAATGAGTGAAATTAAAGACAATGTTATTGGAACGGCGCGTATGGCTTGTGTGAGTGAGAGCGTTATGCATTCTCTCACTCCCACGGCTAGGGGACTTCAATTCACCTGAATACTGTAAACAAGCATATTGTACAACTTTTGCACTTCAGTCAGATAGAAGATCTCTAACAACGTTTGAAATGAATTGAATAACGAGTTTCTTTACATGAAATTTATTTATATTTTGAATTACAAGATAAATTTACACAATAATAAATTGTTGTTGTTTAGGTAATCACCCAAAAGACTGGTTTAACCTCTAGAGTCTAAACAGATTTGAATGCTAGACAGTGGTTACCGGTGTACTTTGATGGTTGGGGTTCAATTAACCATACTCTTTCAGGAATGGTCGGCCTGAGTCTGTACAATACTACACCTCATTTACACGTCATACACATCATCCTCATCTCATTAGGTCATGGGGTTGCTTGTTTTGTTGTTTAGGTCATCAGCCGAAAGGCTGGTTTGAACCTGTAGAGGTTTTACTAAGTAAAATGAGGAGTGAGGTGGTTTACAATTGCCTTCCTCACTGAGTGGAAAAGTACGCTTATCAGCATGCCGGGCCCTATGAAAAGCACATATTTTCCACTCTGCAAATGACACCTTCACTTCATTCACCACAGGGTCTGGCTGTATAATGAAATTCATTACTTTCAGAGAAGATAACTTTGATTAGTGTCTTTTAAACCTCTACCTCTTCTGTTCTTAAATGATTCAGTCATTTAATTGGCTGACCATGTGATAAGAAACAGAACTATTTATTTTAGCCCTGCAACGAACAGATTGAGTGTAAATAATTTGACACTACCTGTCTGTTATGGGCAGAGATTAATGTTAGAAAACCAAATTTTAAGTAAAAATAAAAAACTGATTCAACGAATCTTATACATACCGATGTCAAATGGCATGGTATTTTACGAATATGGCGTTCCAAAAAAAGGAATGAGCACAAATGAATAATCGCTTAAAAATTAACAATATTTCAACCATTACGCGCACATTGTGTATCGTTCTTTGAATTGATAGAATGTCAGAATCGACAACCAAAGATTTTATAAATGTAATATTTTGAGGACTGCAGTACTACTTATAAAATTTATTCATAGAATGAATTTCTATATTAAGTACAGCCCACTGTATATATCTGTACCTAAGAGGTAAAGGAAGTTAAATCCATTTTTGTAAATTTTTCAGAAGTACCAAAACAGGAAGTTTTTCATTTTGTAAAAAGTTTCTGAAGGTGTGAGAATTTTTTAAAATTTGTACAATATAAAATAGATTCAGATACAGAGATTTAAATGACTAAACAACTTTCCTAACTTTTATACCCCCCCCCTCTGACCCCCTACGGGACTTGTTTTAATTGTGGTAACCCCCCAATGTAACTTGAATTAATCAAATGAAAACAAAACTTTGATAAAAATTTGGTTTTCTAACATTATTCTTTGCCCATAACAGACAGGTAGAGTGTCAAATTTTTTACACTCAATCTGTTCGTTGCAGGGCTAAAATAAATAGTTCTGTTTCTTAACACATGGTAAGCCAATTAAATGACTGAGTCATTTAAGAACAGAAGAGGTAGAGGTGTAAAAGACACTAATCAGAGTTATCTCCTCTGAAAGTAATGAATTTCATTATACAGCCAGACCCTGTGGTGAATGAAGTGAAGGTATCATTTGCAGAGTGGAAAATATGTGCTTTTCAGAGGGTCCGGCATGCTGATAAGCGTACTTTTCCACTCGGTGAGGAAGGCAATTGTAAACCACCTCACTCCTCATGTTACTTAGTAAAACCTCTACAGGTTCAAACCAGCCTTTCGGCTGATGACCTAAACAACAACAACAACATTATTCTGATGAAGAAACAGCATTTTATTCACAACAATGTTTGAAAAAATACAGAATTCAAGAAAATTCCGAGGCCTATCAGTAAGACAATAAAAACAAAATTATTCAAAATAAAATATTTTATTGTCAATAACGAGTATACATTCAATTAGAGTTCAAAATAGTAGTCATTTTAAAAATCTTATATATCGTTGTACAAAGGAGGAATTAATGTGGTTACTGCAACTTTTATAGAGCTTTCTTGCTGATTTTCGGACTTAATTTTGCCAAATTTGGAGTTAACACCTTTTACTTCTAGGGCACAGATATTATCTCTGGGCAATAGTATCCATGCTAATTCGGCTGTCCGCACAAAGAAGTTGTCTAACCCTTTCAACATTTTCATCTGCGGTCAAAGTGGATGGAAGGCCGCTCATTCCGAAAGTCATCTTCAATTTTTGTACAACCGTCACGAAAACGGTTAACTGTCGTTTTCTTTATAGTATCGTTTCTGTAAGCTTTCTTTAGCATATTAAGAGTCTCCGAGCGTGTTTTCGGTTTTCTTCAACAAAACACAGAATTTTGCATTGGCACGCTGCTCTAATGAAATTTCACAATCCGACGAAAGAAAATTACTGCCATTATGTACTGAAATCAGTGTTATAAGGCCGCGCCAACAAAGAATATAAAATATCCTACATAAAGTCTCGAAAGCCTTAGCAATCAAGTGCTTCAAAATAATTTATACTTAACAACTATGAAAGCCAATAAAATAATTGTTCAAAACGTACAATATAAATCAGAGTTCAAGTAAAAATGAATTTCCAACTGCTAGAAATAACAACATGAATAAACTTTTGCATGGCACTTTGCAGTAGTTATTATAACTTATTGGCTTTCAGGAAGAACTGATAATTAAAATATACTTTATTAATTTTATTACAGTGATATTGTCAACCTTCTAATTTATATAAAATTATAAATTATAAATAAATATAATATCTATATTATAATATAATTGTATAATATTATCTCTGTTATCAACCTTCATGTCCCAACAGCGGGCAAATGTGTAAAATATTCATTCTCTTTGTCGTAATATGTCATCGCTGGTCGAAATAAAAGTTAATAATAGTGAAAAATTACCACATTATAAGCAGTACTCACTGTTCGAATAAGAAAAATATAAAAATCACTACTGAAGACTTTGTTTAATTTTTGAAACTAAACAAGATTAGGTAAATCAAAGTAAACAGTATTATGTCTAGCGTGTATGTATATTGAAGGTAACTGATTTACATTATTATAAGTGAACTCATCACTTTTGTTTCAAAAATTTTACAGAAATAATTGATTAATGAGATATGTTTTAGGACATTATATTTTAATATAACACATTATTTTGTTATAAAGTTCCAATAATCTCTTTGTTATTGGAAGCTTGGTTTTTGCACGTATTGCGCATGCTCAAGGAAGTGCGCCTCGCGGTGTTGAACTTGGCATGGCTACCAGTCGCTGATTGTTTGACGAGGTTGTAGATTTGGTTGATTTCTTACTTTAAATATATTTTATTTTCTGGTTTACACGTAGCCTTAGACATTTGTTATAATCGACACAATGGGTGGCTATCTTTCTGAACCGATTAGGGAGAAGGAATCATCTGATTACGAAGGAGAAGGACTAATATGTGGTGCTAGTTCGATGCAGGGTTGGCGTGCAACTCAAGAGGTAAGCCCTGGATTCAATGAATTTTCTTATTGAAGTATAATTACTTAATGATTTTTATGGTAATATCTTAACATAATTGTACGTTTTGTTTATTTATTTTTATTAATATATTTCCTAATGTTTGTTTATGGTATTTAGATTTATCTTCATTTTCCGGTCAGCTCAATTTATATGGGACATTACACTGTAATTACGTACCTGTTACGTTGCGTTAAACGATAGTTTAAAACATTTTAATAGGTTAATTGTAAGCTTCAATTTTACTTTGCCGGTCTTTACTTGTCAAGTGTTTACATTGTCTTAATGAAAGCATGTCACCATTTTGCCGCTCAAAATTCTTAAGTCTGACCCATTATTAGGTTATTCTGCGTTTAATAATATTTATGTTAATATTAGTAAAAATTTTTATTTTTCCGGTCTAAATGTAAGTCAAATATTAGTTAATAAATATTTGGATGTATTTATTTAATCAATTTTCTATTATTTCTTGGCATCGAGTATTGTAATAATACCGTAATTGATAATTAACGTGTACTTACCTGTTTACAATTATAATTTTTAGAACTAAGGTCTGGCTTGTGAATGTGATATATTTTTTAAATCTTCTTTTTCTGGTGTTATAATGTAAAATAATTAAATTGTCACTTTTTATTTTATAAAACAGTCTTAGGACATTGGTTTGTTTAACCTTAAAAAGCTATTGTTTCTACAAAAACACTAAAAATAAACATATATTCTACAGATTACGATTTATTTTACTGCCCGAGTTTTAGGTATTATTGAAAAATCAATTATAATGTTATTTAATTATTTAACGATAGAAAATAATAAAATATTTATCTATTTCGTATCAATATATAAAAACTAGCACTTTTTTTTACATTACGTGCAACATTTGATTTGGTGTTTGGAGTTCAAAGCTTTTTGATGGTTCCAACAGTACTAATATCATATAACTTCATTATTTTTACTTGGACAAGATGCATAGCATAATAAAATTATTTACTAAGGTGTAAACATGTCTATGGCATAATTTGTAGATCCTGAATGAAGTAAATTATATTTAAGGCTGCTGCATGGGTATTAATGACTATGCATGGACTTGCAAAGTCTCTAAATGTGTTTCTAAATTTTAGACTTTCCGTAGCAAAAACGTACTTCCTGACAAAATTGAAACTAAAAAATTGACATTGAATTTTTTTATTGTAGAACAAATGAGTCAAATATCAGTATTACTCTACTCAGATAAATCAAATTTCATCAAAAAATTTTGTTTTGTTTTTGATTAAATTTACCTTTTGTATTTTGTATAGTTAATAAAATGTATTTTCATTTATTTGGGATATATTTATCCTATTCTCTGCTACGTTGATAAAGATTTTGCATTAGCAGCAATTGCAAAACATTCAGACCAAAAACAAAAATTAAATTCATAATTCCATTTCACATTTTTGTGGTAGGTATAGGGTTAAATTTGGTCAAATAACTAAATTGTAAATGTGATTGTGTTAAAAGATCTACTGGAAAAGAGATATTGTTTTGTTGCCAATCTTATATACCGTGCGTTCGGAAAGTCGCTGTGCACCAAGTGACATGACAGGGAATAATTTCATGGCTAGGTTGGTAGCTCTGTGCTGTTCAATTGTTGCCGAACACGTCGAGGCCTGTCAGTCATTGAGTTGAAGTTGTATATGTTTCATTTATTGCAGTTCTGTTGCACGTTTTTTGTTGTTGGACGCGATGGTTCTTTCAGTAGAGGAGCGCATTTTCCTCGTTGAATACGTATTTCGCGAAGGTGACAAGTACAGTGATTTAGTGAAGCGCAAATTTTCTGAAAAGTTTCCAGATTCAATTATTCCTCTCCGTAATGCAGTACGAACACTGATAGAAAAATTTC
The DNA here is from genome assembly GCA_035578175.1 of Catonia carolina. Classification (NCBI taxonomy): domain Eukaryota; kingdom Metazoa; phylum Arthropoda; class Insecta; order Hemiptera; family Achilidae; genus Catonia; species Catonia carolina. The sequence continues at coordinate 74,623,001 of JAQMRL010000004.1, forward strand.
GGGCAACTGGCTCTGTTGAGGACGCTGAACGTAGTGGTAGGCCCCCTAAGCTAGACGAACAAAAGCTGCTGGATATTTCTGATTCTATGGCACAAAGTCCAAAAAAATCAATGCGTAAGTTAGCACAACCGCATACTATCGGACTTGCTACCGCACATAAAGCTGTCAGACAAGAACTTAAACTATTCCCATACAAAGTGAGGTTTGTTCAAGAGCTGAAACCTTCAGATAATGACAAGAGACTAAATTATTGTCATTGGTTTCAACGTTTCATCAACCAAAATTCCGAAGACATCCTTGACGTAACGTTTTATACAGATGAAGCGTGGTTTCACTTGGGAGGGTATATAAGTTCACAAAATACTCGAGTATGGTCGACAACTAACCCTTGCGCTTTACATGAACAGTCCTTACACGAAGCAAAAATTGGAGTCTGGGTTGCTGTGAGTAGAGCACGTATTGTTGGACCAATTTTTTTTGCAAACACAATCAATAGTGAACGTTATTGTTCTGATATTTTAGAGAACTTTACGCATCAAATAACACAAGTGGAAATGAATAATGGTTGGTTCCAACAAGACGGGGCAACAGCACATACATCTAACATCTCAATGGCTTTCCTGCGCAACGTGTTTGGTGAACGAATAATTTCAAAGAATTTGTGGCCTGCAAGATCTCCTGATCTGACTCCCCCCCGATTTCTTTTTATGGGGTGCGGCGAAACAAACTGTGTATCGGAACAGACCACACACGATTGACGAACTTAAAGCCGCAATAACGGCATACATTCAAGGAATCACTGTTCTTCAGTTGCGAAAGGTGTTTGCAAACAAAATGAAACGAGTGCAATGCTGTATTGATGCCAATGGAGGTCATTTCGAACACCTTCTATAAACAATGTAATCACGGTTTAACAATGTAATTAAGGTATTGAATAAATTTTTTTCCAAAATGCTTAGTCATTTCTTTATACATATTTTCATAAATCCATAGTCACAATTCCAGTGCACAGCGACTTTCCGAACGCACGGTATAATTACATTTAAAGTTGATTCTGGCTCAACTTTTAATCCAATTTTTTTTTTGTTTTTAGGATGCTCACAACTGTTACATGAAATATGATGAAAGTGGATCACTCTTTGCCGTGTATGATGGGCATGGTGGTCATGAGGTGGCGGAATATGCAGCGAAACATTTGCCCAATTACATCAAAGGAACGGATGCTTATAAAGCTGGTGATTATGAAAAGGCGTTAATCGACGCATTTCTAGGGTTTGATGCAACGTTAGCTTCACCGGATGTTATTACAGTTTTAAAGAAAATCGCTGGATCGAAAGAATCCGATGTTAAACCGGGTATGTAATTTTTTTCGTAATTAGTCACCTGGGTTAATGGACTATCGACCATTAATTACCTATATATCAATTACTTTTTCTTTTGTTATGTTATCATATATCTCACCAGCCGGCCGCGTTGACGATGTTGGTAACGTGCTCGCCTCTCATCACGCGGTCTTGGGTTCGAATCCCACTCGGGCATGGCATTTTTTCATACGTTACAAAAAATTCATTTCATTCTTCACCGTCTGCATTAGCAGCAATTTGCAAAACAGTCTAACGTTAAACCCCAAAAAAAAAAAAAAAAAAATATCTCACCAGATAGTTCTCTAGATCTTGGTTCATTTCTTATAGCTTCTGAGTGTTTGATTTTTGTTTGTACTTTTTTAGTGTTTTTTACTACTTCATCTAAGACTATTCGATATATCGGGTGTTTATAAATAAATAGCGGGGTTTTTAATGCTCTATAATATTTAATACATTACTTACAGTTATAAATGATACATCAAACGAAAGAGCAACTCAAACAGTTTTACATAAATGCCTACAAGTGTTAAATGTGTGCACCATTCGTCACAAGACACACGTCAAGACGATATGCGAGTGCTTTCCAAATGTTGTTTAGTGTCTCAAGTAATTGTTGCAACAGCTGCTTCAATCCTGATTTTTAATTCGGGAAGGTCAGCTGGTAGTGGAGCCACATACACACGATCCTTTATGAACCCATGTGGATTTGATTAAAATATGCATGATACTTATCATCATTGTTGTCGATGTTGTCATAAATTTTTGATTACCTTTGTGAATTGTTATCGTCATTTTTCTTGTTCAGATGGAGAAGCGAAATCAAAATCGCTCGAAATGGACGAGGACGACGATGAGGATGATGAAGACGAGGAAGAAAGTCTTGAACATCTTCGTAAAGAAGCTCATATGCCACTGGACCAGTTGATCGATAGGTACAGGCAAGAAAACAAAGGAAATTTCAAATTCGTTTCGCCTAATTGTAGTAGAACTAAAAAAGCAGGAGGCGCTGGTCCTAGCACTTCTGCAGCTGCATCGTCATCGTGTGAATCGAACGGTTTGTAATTTTATTTTATTTTGTTCAAAATTGTTAGTTTACTGGAATTTTAAGTTATACTTATAATTTCTCAAATCAAATCGGTTTCAGTATAACCAGGTCATTTTTATGGTTTCACTATTTACAATTTTGATGTTTACTGGGTATTCTTTTTAATTTAGTTACACTTAAGGTCTGACAAACTACATTAAAGTTACTAGCAATCCACTGTTTTCTGCGTTTCCAACTAATACTTCCACTTAACCGATTTTGATGAAAATGTGTCAGTTCCCCCCCTAGTGGTATCTAACTTAAGTTCCAAGTTTTATCTTTGTATGATATTTTGTTCGCACACCCAGAACAATAGTAGAAAACATGTTTTTTCCCATTCAGTAAGTCTGAAAACATGTATTCCTGTGAAAACTCTATATGGAAAAAATGATGTGAAAACATATTTCCTTTCCTATATACAGTGGAGTGTTGGTTATCCAAACAAATTGGGACCAGAGCGATTCTGATAATCAAATAGTTTGGATAATCAAACATGCTAAATACTGTAATTTGATCCACTGTACCGTAATAATGTAATATAACCTAACTGTTAACTAGGTTAATAAAGGCTAACAAGATTAATAAAGTCCTCAAGCTATATATAATTCCGTTTCTTATCACATGGTCAGCCAATTAAATTACTGAATCATTTAAGAACAGAAAAACTAGAGGTGTAAAAGACACTTAATCAGAATTATCTCCTCTGAAAGTGATGAATTTCATTATACAGCCAGACCGTGTGGTGAATGAAGTGAAGGTGTCATTTACAGAGTGGAAAACATGTGCTTTTCAGAGGGCCCGGCATGCTGATAAGTGTACTTTTTCACCCAGTGAGGAAGGCAATTGTAAACTTCTTCACTCCATGTTTTAGTTAGTAAAACCTCTACAGGTTCAAACCAGCCTTTCGGCTGATGACATAAACAACAAAGGCTAACATAAACTTTAATTAAAAAAAATATATTGCAAGTGTAGAACACTAAAGATTATAAAAAAGAAAAATACAGAATTTCAAAACTGAATAAATTAACAAAATAAACTACGGCCTTTTTTAAATCTTGAATTTTCTTTTTAACTAAGACTGGACATATTGTAGCGGCAACATCTCTTTTTTTTTTTTTTTAATAACGATGCTTCAGTAGCGCTGAATTCTGGCTGTCGTTCGCATAGCATTGTAGATTCTAGGACAGAAAAGGCTTCTGTGTTGTTTTTTTCTTTTTGGGTTTAACGTCCGACTGTTCTGCAATTACTGCGAATGCAGACGGTGAAGGATGAAATGATATTTTGTAACGTATGAAAATATGCCGTGCCTGAATGGGATTCGAACCCAAGACCGCATGATGAGAGGCGAGCACGTTACCAACTACGCCAATGCGGCGTAGTTGGTCTGTGTGAGTAAATATGTATTGTTTTCTACTTATGGTGATTTGGATAATCAACGTTCCTATGCATTTGTTTAGGGCAAGAGAAAGTAAAAATTATGTAATACCGTGTAGCCTTTGTTACCGAGGAAGCTCTGACGTTATAGATAGTTACTTTAACAGAATTATTGGAAGTGTATTGTGTAAAGATTCTGGGAAAAGTCTGGCAACAATAAAACAATACAAAACTGTAATATAATAATAGGGTATTGTATTAGAAATATGTTAGGCATTTGCAGTTATCCTGGTAGATATAATAATTGTCTTACATCAATATTCGCTTTTTTCATATATTCAACTGTTTTATACATTACTGCTTATGCAAACGATGAAAAGTGACAGACCTGACTAGAAATTGAACCGAGGACCCCTGTTATTGGAGCCAGTTGTACTGACCACCACTTTTTTTTTTTTTTGAGGCCACATTGGATCGCTGAGCCAATCAATTTCTAGTGTTCTTCGGATAACGTATTGGTCTAGCCTTTCGGTTTTGTCAGTACTTTTTGAGACGGTCCGATCTTAGTTTCTGTATCTCATCTGTAACCTCTACCGTGTGTCTCTCTTGCTTTTCCCCAATAAAATCTATGTATTTTGAGAGTACTGTTTATTTTTTTCTTGTCAAACACGTCTTCAATTGCCAGTTCAATTTCATTGAGATCCCTCTTAATCTCTTCAATGTATTTTCCCATAATCTTCCTGTTCAATTTCCTGAGGATCAGTTGTTTCAATATTCTATCATTCGGAATTCTTAAAATGTGGAAAAATTAGGAAATCCTCCTTTTCTTCATCACGCTTATAATCGGATCAATTTCCTTATAAACAGTTTTATTAGAAGGAATTCGCCGTATCCCCTTTTTTTTATAATTCTGCGTTCTGTTTTAAGAAGTTGGTTAGTTTTAGCTTCATTCTTAATTTGGAAAACAGTTTCACCGGCGTAAAGCCCCTCTGAGAGAACAAATGTTTTGTAGTGACAGATTTTGGCATGCATTGAAAGGCATATTTTATTGTACGTTTGCCAGGTTATACCTTTTGCTTTGGAAGTTTTGTTTTGCCAAGTGGATTTTACTTTTAGATTGCAGTCGATGATGCACTATTCGGAATATAATATGTAATTGTATGTAGTTAATAAACTAATCTACTTACAACTGTGAAAAATAATATATAAGTAGGTTCTCTTTTTTAATGGATGTCTTAGAGAGGTGAGCAACTTATGCAGCTGAAATAGTAATAAAGCTCCATATAATTTTCACTTTCGGCCACCTATTTTGTGTGTGGTTGAAGGCTTCTATTTTTACGAAAAAATAAAATAGCACAGGAATGATACATTGTTTCAGCTATAAAAGTGTGAAAACAGTCTGTGAAAAGTGGCCATCATACAAGGTGACAGGTTTTACTGTGATAATAAAGAAAATTTTTTCATACAGGTGCTGATGGAGAAGTGAGCAGCTCTAGCGGTTCTTCAAAGGTTTTGACAAATGGCGATATCGATGTAAATGGTGATATCAGTGATGAGGTAAATGGCGAGTCATCAGAAGCTGGTAGTAGTGGCGATAAATGCAACGGAGAAACAGCAGTTAAAAAAACAGATGCAGCTGGTGGTGGTAGCAGCAGCAGCGGAATTGCTGCCAGTAGCAGTGGTAGCGCAAAAGATGATCTCCCAGATAGCTCTAGTCAATCACAAAGCGAAGATAAAAATGTATCCAGTTCAAACGGTGAAGTTAACGACGATAAGTTATCTAGCAGTATTCCCAATTCGAAAGAATTCGGTAAAAGAAGTGTTACTCTAACAAGGAAATTACTTTGTTCGCCCGGAGAAGATAGCGATTCGGATTCTGACGATGAAAATTTTGAAGGGGAAGCACCGGAAAGGTTTGTAAAGTTTTCATCCTTTTTCTCTTTGAAAGTAAAAATGTTACTGTCGTGAATACTTACGTTTCATTTCATTAGTTTCCGTGATGTGTCAATACCTCGAGAGCACAGCCTCCTCCCGTGAATTTCCTGAGTCTTGCCTCATCTTGTAGAGGTTAAATAATTTTGTAGAGAATATAATTTTATTAATAAAAATTATAGTAGCTGTTCTTGAGAAAATTGCAAAAAAAATGAAAAATTGTATGAATAACTTGCATTCCAGTTGACAGATTTTGATAAAAATGTTTATGTGGGTCTCCTCCTGATACCCAACTTAATTAAGTTCCAAGTTACAACTTTATATGATTTTCTATTGTTATTAAAAAACTGTTTTTTCTAGTGGAAATTTGACACGAAACATTACTTTCCTTACCTGCATTTCATATAAGGCCAGAGAAAGTTTGAGAGATGTTCGGTAACAAGACAAATTAATGAAATGAAAGAAACGGTTCATTCAATTGACAATGAAACTTTTTTAAATTTTGAATCAAAAGTTTTTGATTTATCATTAAATAGTATTTTTTATTCCATGAGATTTACATGTGCATATACACTAGGCTCACAACTATCTGGACTCCGTGCAATTTGGCATGGGTCCTTGGTAAAAAAAAGTAATAATGACAAAGAAAAACGCAAAATACAGTAAATGATGAACGTAAATGACGTTCATCATTTACTGTACTATATTTACTATATTTACTGTTGTACATTTACTGTATTTTGTTTTATTGTTGCCTTAGAATTGTGTAAATGTTACACTGTACAATTGTATACAGTATTATGTTGTATGATGAATCCTAGGTTTAACATTTTTTCGATCATGTTCTGTACATCGTATTACTGTATAATAAATTTCAAGGTTCTATAAGTATGAATAACACTGTATATTATATTTATTATGGCTTACCTTACACTACATTAAGCGTAATCTCCCCTTTACTAATTCCTTTAACTACGCATAAAACGAAAACAAATTAATGTGCCTCACAAGCTATAATATTATTCAGTTATCACTAATCTGTGTGAATTACCACATATAAAACCAATTAATTCTTTAACTGGCCTGGGGTACCGCCACGTTAGGCTGGATAGTCGCGAGCCTAGTGTATCTTGAATTTTCTTTTACGTTCTAAATATTAAGCTGTTCTTTGACTTTGATCCGCCCTGTATATAATTAATATATCAATTGTGATGTACGAGGTGTGGCTATTAAATAACGAGACTGACATTGTAAAAGATTTTATTTCAATTTTATACATAATCACTTATTGTCACCTTCAATATACACTCCTTCTCTATCCCTACAAAGCTCCATGCAAATTTTCCATTGTTGGAAACAGTGCTGGAAGTCATCTTCTGTCAGCTCCTTCAGGACATGTGCCGCTTTCTCTTTTACAGCTTCCACAGACTCAAATCTTGTCCCTTTTAATGCAGATTTCACTTAAGCGAACAGGTAGAAGTCACGTGGTGCAAGATCTAGTGAATAAGGTGGATGTTCTAACACTGAGATGCTGTACTTGGCTAGGAACTTCTTGACAGATAACGCGGAATGAGCTGGTGCATTGTCTTTGTGGAGAACCCATGATTTGTCCTTCCACATTTCAGGGCGTTTTTCCTTACTCTTTGACGTAGTTTAAAAAGTACTTCAAGGTTTGATTAATTGTTTGACCTTCAGAAATCCAGTGAAGGTACACAATCCCATGGATATCATAAAAAAACAATCGTCATTGCTTTAAATTTTGACTTGCTCATTCGAGCTTTTTTTGGCTCTCTGTGAAGTTCGGCCCTTCCAGTGCATGGATTGGTGCTTCGTTTCCAGATCATAAATAAAAAACCATGTTTCATCAAATGTTATTATCTTCTACCTGTTCCCTAAGGTGAAATCTGCATTAAAAGGGACAAGATTTGAGTCTGGAAGCTGTAAAAGAGTGAAACGGCTCATGTCCTGAAGGAGCTGACAGAAGATGACTTCCAGCACTGTTTCCAACAATGGAAAATTTGCATGGAGCATTGTAGGGATAGAGAAGGAGTGTATATTGAAGGTGACAATTAGTGATTATGAATAAAATAATAATAAATATTTTTACGTCAGTCTCGTTATTTAATAGCCACACCTCGTATATTTTTCTCTTTCATTTTTTAGCGTTGTTCATGATTTGTAGTTTTCAGATTGTAGTACTTTTCGGTTAATAACATTTTTGTTTTCTAGTAGTGATGATGACGAAGATGGTGGTGAAGTTGAGGGCGAAGAAGATGAAGACGATGAGGAGTGTGAAGAAGAGGAAGATGAAGATGATGATGATGATGAAGAAGGAGAGGAAGATATAGAATTTGATTATGGAATGCAACACAGTGATGAGGTATTGATTGAGTTAATTGATCAATGATTATATTTTTCTCCTTTACTATCTAATTAACATTAAGGGGGTAGTCAACCTAGATAATGAAAATCAAAACTTCTGGCTATAATTTATCATTATTTATTTTAAATGAAAGAGTAATTTACTAGTAATGATCTACCACTTGAACCAAGCCAAAAAATTAATTACAGCCACTAATATAAGGGTGAGGTTGGAAAAGCGGGCTTTTACGGGGAATCAAATACATCAGGAACCAAGAAATTTATCAACATGATTCTTATGCTAAAAAATATGGAAAATTTCTCTCTTTTATCTGTTGTATGCGCTTGTATGTATTTTTTCTTACAAAAAATTTATTAAAAAAACCATATTTTCAAAAACATTTATTTTATTTATTCACAAATTATTTTTTAACTAAATCCCTATTAAGGTTTTTGTAATAATCATTCCACAGATAATAGAGCAAGATCTTCTTGAGTTGACTACCCCCTTAACATTCTCACTGCTAAACAGCTGATACAAAGTGCAGCCCCTTTGGTAAAATTTTTCTTTCGTAAAAAAGGATAAGCCTTTTCCATCACCGAGAAGGTGTGTGGTAAATAGTGCAAGTTTTAATGTACATGTTTTTTTCTTAATTATCTGGGTTTAATGAAGAAAGAAGTTCATGATAAACTGAAAACTGTTTTAAGTTTTGAAATGACTACCCAATTAAACTATGAAAAACATAATAATTTTGTACCTGGATGATTTTTAAGGATAATCTTAGCATTATCTTCAGTTGATCATAAATTAGAAACTACTTGTAGTTTTATCAGTTTTTAAGATAAAATTTTATATAATTTCACATTATTATGGAACATTTTTTAAAAATAATAACTTTCGCTTAGCTAGTTCAAAAGTATTTACAAGAGCAAGGTTCTGTGTACTAGACACCGAAATTCTATTCATTACTCGCATAAATAATTTTTTTATTAGTTTGTTAGAACTAATATTGGGTGTTGTTGCCTATTACAGTGAAATCCATCAATTAACCCTTTTGTCACAGACTGTTTCTTGTAAAACAGAAGAATTGTGAAAATCAAAATACGCTCTCAAAACAACTGTTTTATCTAATGTCATTACTGATGAAAAATACTGTTGATTCATATAATACGTATGCCCCTTTTAAATATAATAACATGAAAATCGTGTCATAATTCTTTGCATTAGGGGCACAAAATTTTCATCGCGAACATTTTTGTTTACTTTAGATTTTTTACTATAACGAGCTTAAATTTCAGTTCAGCAAAAAAATTTATAAAACATGTTTTGTAGAAAAGAGTTAACTGAATAAATGTATATTTTTCATTTAAATTTCCATAAATATTTGAGTAAGTTACAGAATGTTCAAAATGAGTACATTTTGGAAGGTGAAGGGATGGTATTTTACATTCTTTACGGTGACGTAACAGACCCATTATTACATTTCGGTTACAGCTGTAACGAAATCAATGTAGTAAATTCTTTTCTGTACAACAACGTTTTTTGAAAAAATCTGTACGTGCCGTTAGTGGAAAGCCGTTACAATTCTCTTGCAACCTTGCAAAACGTTGAATATTTTGACTCTGTGATGGTAAACCCCCTCGTGAACAGTAAAATGAACTTGTCTAACACCATCAAGGGCAAATTCCGTAACAGAATCATCATAGCTTCAACACAAACTAAAGAACATACATGTATGTTGACTTACACACGACCTGCACGGACTTCCATTCAAAACAAACAATCAATGCTACCTACACACTATAGAGAGAATAAAACATTTTCCTTCTATGATATTTTATTTCTGAAAACACTATCAGATGCATGAAAGAATTCCCTACAAGAAAAGTACAATATTTACCGGTCTCCGATTTATATTGACCTTGCAGAAGCACGTTTTATCGCCCCACCCATAATCCATTCAGGAACAGGGTTAATACACCCACAGTTAATACAATTTCCCATTGTACGCAGGTTTTATGAAGTCTTTAGGTTGAAAGTTATGAATATTCAATTGAAATTGGAAGCACGTTCTGCAATAGTTCAACTACTTTTGTGTCTGGGTTAAATAATAATTGTTTTTATTTTGCCAACAATATTTATGATTAGTTGTTAATATTGTGTTGAATATGTTTTAGCCTGGTTCTGACAGTGGGTGTACCGCAGTAGTCGCTTTACTTAAAGGAAAAGATCTGTTTGTAGCTAACGCAGGCGATTCACGATGCGTTGTTTGTCGAGATGGTCAAGCGATTGAAATGAGTATAGATCACAAACCGGAAGATCAAATAGAAAAGGATAGAATAATGGCTGCCGGCGGTAAAGTTTCTAAAGACGGTAGAGTTAACGGTGGTCTTAATCTTTCTAGAGCGTTAGGTAAGTCATTTTTCTATATTCGTTTTACATTGTACGTAATGTTTGTGTGTTGGCTTTATCGTGTTGTATTTATTTCAAAAATGGTTGGAAAGCTGCATTGTCTTTCTCAGAAGTATAACTTCATATCCACTATAGTAATAAGAAAATTGAATATAAACCAAGGGTTAAAATTTATACTTCTAAATCACATTACAGGTTAAAACTGTTTATTTGCAAGAAGTAATCTCAGAAGCTACATAACCAAATTTCAAAAAATTATTGTATTGTTGGAAGCTTAGAGCTTCCTGAGTAACGTGGGTTATTTGGAGAGAAAAAAAACTGATAAGTAAACTGAAGTTTTCTTTTATTTTATTTGTTTGGTGTAAGGGCGTTAAAGAAGCTCAGTTCTTTTATCTACCCATTCTGTTGTGTATAAAGTACTGTATTATCCAGATATCAGGTATGTACTGTACCACTTTACAGTGCGTCATCATTCTATACATCTCTTTATTTTTAAAAAAAATTTGAAATTATTACGGTTACAGATATTAAAAAATTAATGTCTTAAAGAGATTGTATAATTAATTAAGAAATTGAGTTTGCTTACTTTTCCCCATAACATTTAGTTATTTCTCCCCCACCTTTGGTGATTCTTACTGATGTATAAAAGAATTCCTGTCCCAGTATTAGTAGATTTTATTTGTAGTTACAATTTTGCATTCAACATGTAGGGTTGTGGTGAGAAGTTGAGGGCTTCTAAAGTTTAATTTGTCATAAAATGCACCAAGTGGGGTTTGCTAGTTTATCATAAAAAAAATTACGTTAATTTTTCTTGACATTGCAAAATTCATGTAATGATTCGAATATCGCCCAACAAATTCATGTATTCTATCTACAAGTTGTTTCATTTTTATTTACTACATGGCATCAGCTGTTTAACCCTTGTGCGACTGATAGGTTTGAGAATATTAACTCTTCGAACACTAATTCCGAGATAGCGCCGATAGACTTGGCTTCTTTTATCCAAAAAATGAGACGTTAAGAAAACTAAAAATGGCATGGTTCCACTGCCCCATGCACCTTACTCGCCTGCCCTGGCTCTGTGCGACTTTTTCTTATTTCCACGCATGAAAAGGGACATTAAAGGACACAGATTTGACAACGTTGAAGTGACAAGAAAAAACCAGGGAGGAGCTGTCAGCCATTTCTAAAGATTACTACAAAAAATGTTTTGAACAGTGGAAGCACCGGCGGGATAAATGTATTTGTTGTAATAGAGAGTATTTTGAAGGGTTGTTTTGTAGTTTTTAGGTTGTTTTGTAAAATAATTAAAAATAAATAGCTTTTGAAAAATAATTCCGGTTTCTTTTGGGTACCTCATATATGTTGCTTGATCCTTAATAGTGGCTCTTTTGACTAAAAATTGTTCTTTTGACAGGTGATCATACGTACAAACAAGTAACAACTTTACCGGCTACAGAACAGATGATTACAGCATTACCTGATATTAAGAAATTAGAAATCGATCCAGTTAAAGATGAATTCATAGTACTCGCTTGCGACGGTATCTGGAATTTTATGTCTAGCCAAGACGTTGTCGACTTCATTAGGCCGAGGTTAAATGAGAAGAGAGAGAAAATCTCTACTATTTGTGAAGAGGTAAAGTAAATTGTCTCTTTTTATTTTAATATTTACGCCGGCCCTTTGGTATAGTGGTTATGCAACTGACTTCTACGCCAGGATCCCAAGTTTGTTTCCCGATCAGGTCTGGCATTTTTTCATCCTCATTCACCGTCTGCATTAGCATAAATTGCAGAACAGTCAGATGTTAAACCAAAAAAATTGAAAAATAAATATTTAAAACTTTGTCGCCACCGGCTTTTAGTAGCGCAGTCTGTAGAGCTCATAGGACCGGCCGGGCATCCGGCGGCGTGGTTCAAAATAAAAACCAGATGCTTATAGCGAAGGGGGGGAGGTCGTCTTTACCGCTGCCTCCGAAGAGGAGCAGTCGCCAGTGAAGTGAAGCGGGGTCGTCTGTACCGCTGCCTAATCAAATAGGAGCAGTCGCCGACACAGCGAGCACCTTTTACCGCTGCCTCCGAAGAGGAGCAGTCGTTGGTGAAGCGAGGGGTAGGGAAGGGAGGTGTAAATGACAGAAAGAACTGACTCAAGGTTGAGCTATCAATTCCTCCGTACGATCTTCGATCACGTAGACTCGATACTGCCTAGTCACCTTCAACTACCGCATCGGCCGGTGGGTAGATACCTCTTGCCACTTTGTACATGTACTGCGAGAGGTGTGACTGCTGCGCTATCTATCAGCAACTGCAATCCCATCACAGCGCTGACAGTGGGCAAAATGTAAACTACAAACCGGCGTAAAAACAGTACAGTATCAACTTGCTATCTGCCGGCGCTTAGCATTGGCTCCATTGCTTGCATCTGAGGACTTCCATAGATCATAGCTGTGTGCAATTTGCTAGTGGGTGAAACAATGCACAGGTTATATTGTTAATGAGTTTTCTCTAATGCCGTTGTTTGAGTAAAAATTTGCGTCATTAGTTTTCTAGCACATGAGGTAGTTGATAGCTGTTTTCCGGGTCAGGGATCCAGTTAGAGAACATTCAACAATTTGACCTAATGATTCAGCTACTAATACCCAGCAAAATAGATTCTCATCACGTTTTTTTTTTGTTGGGTTTACTCATTATTCCTAGTAATCTTCAGGTTGGTTTCTCCCTGCTCCAGAAACAAATTGGATGGTTTTTGTACCGGCTCATTTTTTAAGTTTAATATAGTAGCTCTGTATGAAATTAACCAGGATTTAATTTTTTAATCTAAAAATAAGAGAAAAGTGATTTGTTTCCATTTTTTGGGTAGTGGAGGGTGATTCTCTTTTGACTATCATAAACGCAACGACCCCAGTAGTGTTTCTACTTTTGGAAGCATTCCTAGAATTTTTCTTTCTTAAGTGTGTTACGAAAAACACTCAGAATATTTGTGGTTGTGTTCAGGTGTGTCAAATCGCTGGCCCTTTCAGCAAAATTTTCAATTAAGAAAACTGGTAAAAGATGGTAAAGGCTGTATTGTAAAATGATGGGGTTGCTGAAGCACAAGAAATTGATAATTTGGATAAAGATTTTTTGAAAAGTTTAATGAGTTAGTGCATTGTCAATAGTGGGAACAATTCATGTCTCACTAATTTGCATGCATTTTGTAGTATTTCTACATTGTATTGTATTTATATTTGGAACTGATCTAAACAAATGCTTTGTTCTGCTGTTAACTGATTGTATAATTGTAGAAAATGCTTAGTGCAAACCATCCCAGCTGTAAGAACCAGTTCATATCTGATGGAAATGATATTGACTAATAATCTAAATTTATTTTACAAAGGTGTAAAATACACGTGTCAGGAGTTATCTCCTCTGAAAGTAATGAATCTCAGTATGCAACCAGACCTGTGGTGAATAAAGTGACGGTGTCATTTGCAGGGTGGAAAGTAGATGCTTTTCGGTAGGCCTAGCATGCTGATAAGAATAGACTACTTTTCTACTCAGTGAGAAAGGCAATAGTAAACCATTTCACTCCTCGTTTTACTTAGAGGTTCAAACCAGCCTTTGGCTGATGACTTAAACTACAACAAAGGTGATTGATGCATATCAAAAAGAGGATCAGTCAAAGTATTGTTTGTTGTAGGGAAGAGACAATAGAACTGTCACTGTGAACGATTCATGGTGACCACAGTTATTCAGATAGGCGAGTAACCGTTCCCCAGTCACTGTTACAAAGATCGCTTGCTCTTCTGTCACTGGAAGACGGGACAACACGGTGAATGTTCGCCGTACTTCTACAGTTATAGTACAGACCTCTCGTTCCCCAGTCACTGTTACAAAGATCGTAAATTCGTTCACTGTTTAAGACAGGACGACATGGCGACCGTAATTCTACAGATAGAAGAGTAACAGACCTCTCGTTCCCCCAATTACTGTTACAAAAATCAGTTACTTACTCATTCACTGTCACTTTTAAAACATAACAAATGCTTTACCTTAGAAACTATTGAAAATATTCACTCACTCATTCACTGTTCACAGTTAATAGACAAAACGATAAAATATGCTTACTCTTCTTTTAGGCCCCTATAATAGCTACGTAAGATATGTTGGTCTGTTCACTGGGCTTAGTGCTCTCCTTTGATAACCTGAACATCCTTTCTCTTTTACTTCAACTTTTACACACTCTTCTCTTTCTCTCTCCCTCTCTTAGTCTCTTCCCCTTATGTTTTTCATCTACTAGATTAAACAAAATGTAAAGGGTAGTTCCTTTACACTTTTGATCGTAGTAACATAATTACATTACAGTGTTATTTTTATTGCACGCCACATTCTACCTAGCTATTTTATTTATATTGTGCATTGTTAATTTCAGTTGTAAATTGTTTCTTGTACTTTCTCTTTTTTTATACATAATGTTCTTTTTATTACTAATTTAGGATACCGTGTGTTAATCAGTTTTAGGCTAAATTTTTTATTTTAGTTATATATGTAGCTCATTTTTACTTTCTCTTGCCTATATGAATATGTAGGAAGGAAAATATTGTTTTCATGTCGATTTTTCAAAATTGAGTTTTCACCGGATCTACACGTTTTCGGACCCCTGAACCCAAAAAACATGTTTTTAGCGATTGTTGTGTGTGAATAGAATATCTCAAGAACGGAACATTGTACGAACTTGAAATTTAAGTTACATACCACTACCGGTCTCGACATGAACATTTTCATCAAAATCGGTCAACCGGAAGTAGTAGTTTATTCGTATAATTTTTCACTTTTTTGCGATTTTCTCAAAAACTGGTCCTATGATTTTTTTTAAATCGCCTGGTTAAAAAATTTTTTATGCTCTACAACATAGGGTAGGCGCCATGTTTGCTGAAATTCGTGGTGAGGCTGTTTCCACGTAAAAAAAATTTATTTAATTTGGGTAATGCCTTTAAAAATACCAGAAGAATTTACAATAAAAAAGTTTTATCATGGGGTGCAAAAATCAGACATTACGAAACAGTGATAAGGCCAGAAGCGTTGTATGGTGCGGAAACGCTTAAAATTAAGCTAAAAGGAGGTATAAATAAAGTGATGGGCGCAGATAGGAAAATAATGAGAAGTATATTGGGGCCTAGGAAACTGGATGCAGAGTACAATAGACCCCGAACAAATAAGGAAATATATAGCAGAGTTGAAAACATTACCCACACAATGAGGAAAAGGAGACTTATGTTTTTTGGTCATATAGCGAGAATGGACAATAATCGGCTGGCAAAACAGGTCTATGAGAGGATAATGAAACTTAAGATTAAGCCAGCATGGTTCACCGAAACGCTGTCAGATTGCTTAACGGCAGGGATTACCATAGAAGACATATGCAATAGAGAGGTTTTTAGGGGTAAAGTTGAGAGAGTGACCTTTAGGGAAGAAAGTGAGAGGAGGAGGTGTGAACCTCACAATATGGACCAACTGAGGATGGACAGATTGAGAAGGATGAGGGAGGTGTGGGTGAGGAAGAGAATGGAGCAGCATAGGACATGAAGAAACACCCCAAATATTGATTTAACGTGCTCTCGTTAAAGAGCTATTCGAAAAAAAAAAAAACAAAAAAGTTATAGAGAATTTAGAATCCAACAATTTTTTTCAAACATTTTTGTATAATGCTTACTTTAGTGGTAATTAGCAATTTTCTGTTTTTTTTTTTTTCACGAAAACGTGTGAAAATCAATTTTTTAAGATTTCGACCTTAGTATGCATTTTACGACAAAATTGTATACAATCAAATTTAAAGAAAATTAAAAGATCTACAACTTTTATGTAGAGCATTTTTCTCTACAGAGCTTAGTTAAGTACGAAAGAGTGATTTTCCATATCTTAAGCCAAACTGAGGTCGATTTTCATTTTCCGTCTTTCACTCATGATTAAAATTAGGTTATATTGGTCATTATTTGCATTAGCAAGAGAAAGTTGTGTGAGTGTTTCACACCAGATTTTTTTTTTAATTTATCAAAACTTCAGTTGTTATCATGAAATAACAACTGAAAACATTATTATTATTTCATGATAACAACTGAAAAATATACTAAGTATACAGGGTGATTCATGAAGTTCTCCCCCCACTTCTACAGCACATTGTACTAGTAAAAATAATGAAAAAATGTTATATAAACATAGGTCCGAAAACGCTTCGTTAGCGAGTTACAGCTAGCGAAAGTTTCGCCTGGATTTCAGTTCACCAGGTGAAATGAGGTCTTCCTGGAATTGTGGTAAGGTAGATTAAGGGGCGAATTCAATCATTTCTTATGGTTTTTGATCTGATAAATTGAATAAAACAGGTCCCAGAACTGTAAGTTAAATAGTTTTTGAGAAAACCAGTGTCAAATGCAAAAAATGGAGTGAAAATCACATTTTTTCATCTTTGGGCAAGAATAACTTTGTTATTTCACCAAGAAACAGTTAAAAATTTTCAATAAAAAATGTAGAAAATTTTATTCTGAACAAACCGGTGTAAATAAAGTACACAGAAAGCGAATAGTTTTTGAGAAAACCAGTGTCAAATGCAAAAAAATGGAGTGAAAAAAACACATTTTTTCATTTTAGTTTTTCCGGTTAATTTTACTTTGTACTCTTATGAATAAAAACTCATTTAATCAAACATCTATTCGCTTTCTGTGTACTTAATTTACACCGGTTTGTTCAGAATAAAATTTTCTACATGTTTTATTGAAAAATTTTAACTGTTTCTTGGTGAAATAACACAGTTATCCTTGCCCAAAGATGAAAAAATAAGTTTTTCACTCCATTTTTTGCATTTGACACTGGTTTTCTTAAAAACTATTTAACTTACAGATCTGGGACCTGTTTTATTCAATTTATCAGATCAAAAACCATAAGAAATGATTGAATTTGCCCCTTAATCTACCTTACCACAATTCCAGGAAGACCTCATTTCACCTGGTGAACTGAAATCCAGGCGAAACTTTCGCTAGCTGTAACTCGCTAACGAAGCGTTTTCGGACCTATGTTTATATAACATTTTTTCATTATTTTTACTAGTACAATGTGCTGTAGAAGTGGGGGGAGAACTTCATGAATCACCCTGTATATACAGTTATTACTAAATCACTGTTGTTAAGGTCATCAGCCGAAAGGCTGGTTTGAACCTCTAGAGGTTTTACTAAGTAATACGAGGAGTTAGGTGGTTTACCATTGCCTTCCTCACTGAGTGAAAAATTATGCTTATCAGCATGCCAGGCCCTCTGAAAAGCACTTATTTTCCACTCTGCTAATGACACCTTCACTTCATTCACCACAGTGTCTGGCTGTACAATGAAATTCATTACTTTCAGAGGAGATAACTCTGATTAGTGTCTTTTACACCTCTACCTTTTCTGTTCTTAAATGATTTAGTCATTTAATCGGCTGACCATGTGATAAGAAACAGAACTATTTATTTTAGCCCTGCAACGAACAGATTGAGTGTAAATAAATTGACACTCCACTTGTCTGTTATGGGCCACTAAATCACTAGTAACTATTAAAAGTAACGGTGAACGCAAAATCACTGCCACTGTGATCACGGTAACTGGTTGAAACAGTGAACGCTCTTTACTAGTTCGTTGTAGAATTCCAAGTTCTATGATTGAAATTCAATCATGAGAATATGTTGAAGCTATTTTCATTTTCTTTCTTTTTTTGTGCAGTTGTTTGACCATTGCTTAGCACCGGACACAGAAGGTGATGGAACAGGCTGCGACAATATGACATGTATAATCGTTCAATTGAAACCAGTCGGCCTTAACGGACACGAATCTGTGAAGAAACGTTCGGCATCAACACTAGAAGAAGAAGAAGATTTAAAGGATACCGAAGAAGAAGTTTCGTCGAAACGGCAGAAAATTGAAAGCGAGAAAACAGAAAAAACAGCACCTGAAGCGACACCTGTCACTGTCTAAAAAATATTTTAGACGAAATTGTGGAAAATATTTTTGGACGAACATTTTATTTTAAGTATGTGTTAAGAATAAAGACGGTTAAATTGTTTCATGGTATACTATTTTTAATGTTTTTATAAAATGAAATACAATCGTGTACATGGAAGCGTTGTGTTGTTGAAAAATCCGAGTGTATGTGTTGAGAAACTGCTGTTGTGTATGATTGATTGTTTTTTTTTATTATTATTATTATTATTATTATTATTATTATTGAACCGTTCTAAGTGAAGACTTGTGATTATTTAATATTTGTATTATTAACTATATGCTATTCATTTACATTAATATTTAAGTTTTGTGTTGTTTTTGTTTTTTTTTTAATTTTTTGGCTAATAAACAATGCCATTCCATTTAGGTCTATATTCAATAATTCATTTAATGCTTTCGAGAATGAGGTTCTAAAAAAAATTTATCATTAAAAATTATCGAATTTTTTTGTAATGGTTTATTTTAAAATTTACACATATAATTATGTTAATTTCGTTAGCCGGTATGTATGTAAATTAGTTCCTGCAATGATAACGTATTCTACATTTCGTAATTAACGTGTTACCATAATGTTTAATGTATAAAATAAAAAATAAATAATGTATATTTTTTTATAATATTATATTAAAATAATAATAGAATCTCAAAATTTGTAATGTTTTCTAGAGTTAAAATGTTGTTAGTTACAGTTTCGTTCGTTGGTGTCAAATTTGAGTCATTTTTGTAAAAATTCTAATAGGTATTATATATATATTTTTGTACTTTATGTTTTTTTTGGTCGTTATATAATATGATATCACAGTGTATTTATTACTAAATTATTTTTGCTGATTTTATATTTTGATATCTTTATTAAATGTAAAGGTTTTTGAAAAATAATTTTATTAACACTTTTAAAGACAACCTGGTCTTCTTATAAAGTAGACTTAAATTATCTTTTATTTTTTTCTGAAAGTTTTAATGTCAGTTTTCTTGCACTATTATGAAAGTATTTTATGTTAGAAAGCCAAAAATTTTGCTTTATAGCTTCTTTTTCACATTACAATAAGAAGTATAAGATTTCATACAATACCTATTGTTACTTGAGTCATGTGAAAGCTTTTGGTTTTAACGTGGGATAAAAGGGGGAAAGCATTAGTGTGACTGCTTTGGTATCAGTTCAGTCAACACAACAATGGACATTATACCCAGAGCACATACAGCATATCGGGGAACCTTTTTAGATTAACTGTACAAATTTAAGTGTTTGTTATCGTGAACGGATGTGTTGGTTTTTCGAAAATGTGATAAGACTATTTACAGTGCTGAAATGTGAAGTTGAAGTTAAACATAAATGCCTTTCTATGCCTCTTAACAAAACCCATGAGTAAGCGGCTAACTACAGATATCGAATGAATTAATGTCCAATAGACGAGTGAGGGAGAAGGAAGGAGATATGTGTCATAACTATGCATGCGCCCTAAGGTCTTTACCGTTATAATCCAGATCTGAAAACATACTACAGTCGTTATCTTGCTTGTTAGTTTACTGCGTGCATAAATGCTTGCTCACAACAATGAGTAAAATTATGCAATGTTATTGGAATGGCTTGTGCGAGTGAGAGCGTTATGCATTTTCTCACTCCCATGGCTAGGGGACTTTAGTTTATCTGAATACTGTACTGTGATGTTTCTATTTCTAAAATTTAAAAATTTTTAAGAAGTTAAAGACAGTAAAGAAGCTAATTCTTCATCATCAACAGTTTTGTTGACACCTGGTAAAAAAAAGGAAACAGTTCTGTTGATTACTATTGAAAGTGATAAAAATAGCAAAGAAGGCGATACATTCCTAAAAGATTTTTTTCCAATAAAACAAATAGAGGTTATTGGTAATTATAGTAAATTATTCATTTCTAGTTGTGTAATTAAGCTATAGGCAATATTACAGATCAGATATTTTCTTATATATAAGGTTTATAAAGAAAACATTTTCTTGGCAATAAACCTCGGATTACTAAATGTACGTAATAACTGCATGGTAGTGAAATGTAGTGTCCCATAATTGAGGTTGGTAGTGCTTTCTACGTTTTCTTTCTCTTCCTCACAGCCCATCCTTATGCAAAAGGTATTCTTATGACTTAAATATCTATAGTTCACTAGCATAAAAAAATTAAACTCATAATTTGAACCAGAAATATTGTAAAAACTAATTCTACTTATTGTAGAATATAGAAGAAACACATTTAGGGCAAAGTAAAATTAATGCTCATGTTAAAAGTGAAGTGTTAATAATGTTCATCATCAACGTTTTATTATTTCAGAGAAACTCAGTAGTATATGTATGAATTAAACAAAGCAATTATTTTGGCTCTACCGTTTTTGAAGCAGATCTTTCGACATGTTTTCATGAAAAACTGGTGATTAAACTCATGTTCAGGAAAAGCTTAGAACTAGAGTATTGTTAAATGCATTCATTGTTTTTAACAAACAAACTTCTTAAAGATGCATTAGCTGGTAGGAGGTTGAGAACTGAAATATTTTATGGTGATAACTGTTTAATATTGAGAAGCTACCATGAACCAATTATTAAAATATATTGAAAAAATAGTTAATAAGAATTTTTTCGTCCAGTACACTTTTTGCCTTAAAAAACTGAAATTAAATTTTTTTTGGCTGAAATTGAATGATAGGTTCAATGGGTATATAGATTGATACTGAGTAAAAATTTCAAGTAATTATCTTAAACGTTTTTTTTTACATATTTATACCCAAAGTTAAGAAAAAACATTTTTCGGGAAATAAAAAATAAAAAATATCACCAACTTTAATATATATTTTGACACATGAAATTAAAATGCACCAGGACTATATTGATCTTTTCATCTAATAATGCTCTTTTTTTCTTTTGTCTCTTTGGTGGGCTCCTTAACAGCTTGTTCTACATCTACAATTTTTAAGGCAGTGAGAGTTTGCTTGTCTGCAGTTCCCAGCTGCTTTAATACTTTTAAACTACCAGTGTTCTCATCTATAAATGTCAGTAAGGCATTGTAGACACCTAAGTCTGAGTGTTTTTTGTCCTACAGTGTAATTTTTTTAGGAATTCTTTTCCACATTTTTATTGAAAAATTCATTGACTTTGAGTTTCTCCATGTAAACATTATGATAAAGGTTAGAATGAACCAGAGCTTGGAGGTGGGCTTTATAGCTTCCATAACTGCAACTGAAAATATCTAATGTTAAGATTATGTTGGAATTCTTCCCTGTAAATTCATCATAATACTGCTGAAGTTTTGGTTTAATTTTTTTGCTTTGAAGCACTGAGGAGAGTTTCCATTACAGGCTTACTTGGTCCTGGACTGCATAAACTATTATCACACTTATTCAGTTTTAAGTACTTATTGCTTGTAAACTTTCATTTCTTTATTCTCGGCATTTTGAATAAATAAAACACTAACACTTTCACAATTTGAACAATTTAACAATTTTTAACAACAATTTTTTTAACAATTTGAAGGCACAAAGTGAACGCTCTCAAACAAACAACTAACCTTGAAATAAAAAGTAAATTAACGGCCATGTTTTGATTTATTTATTTAATCTACAGTGTACATCATTATATAAAATAATAAATTATCTATGGCAAGCTTTACAATAATCAAACATCCAAAAATTACTATAATACTTTTTAAACATCAGAATCTTCTCAAATTGACGTATATATAGTTCGAAAATCAACGTGATAAAATTTGTCAAGAAATGTTTTTATGGGAAGCTATTAACCCTTTACATTCGTATTATGTTTGCACAGTGATTCCCCTCCACTTGTATTTGCTTTATGATTTGTTGATACCCTATTACATTAATCTTACACATAATGTATTGTTATTAGTTTTAAGAGTATCCAATTCTTTTTATGTTTGTTATTACTTAAATAATAATAAGGATTCATAAAAAATGTTTTTTCTCAACTAAAAACTTTTAAAATATAACCTGCAAAACATACACTGCTGTTGTAAAAACTAAGATAAAATAAACTATGTAACTAGAAATTGATACCTAAAACCTAATAAAAAAACACCCAAAATAATCTGAATATTATTTTTGTGTGAATTAGTTACATTAACTGATCTTTAAGCGACACGAAATACCGCAAACTAAACTATGCATGTTCACGATTAGTTTAGTTTGTTTACTAGTTTGGTATGGTGACATCGATTCAATTAATTCCGTTTACATCGATAATCGGTTGTAGTCAACTATCGAAAACTACAAGAATTAATTTTTAAAACATCCCGTAGAGGCCAGCACATTACATTTAGTAACTTTGTTAAACGTGTATTTTCATACAAAATCAGCTGTGAAAACGGAAGTCAGATAGGGTCCGACATAACGAGTGGAATGGTAATACTATCGTGTCGGATCAGATCCAACAGTCAAGTGGAAAGGGTTAAATAGCTTCCCATAAAAACATTTCTGCTTAGTGAAATAAAGTAAAAAAATGAAAAAAATATATTTATTATTGTAAAACATCAATTATATATAGGAATCAATTATAGAAACTAAAGAAATTAGGACTAATCAAACCATTAAGAAAACTTTAAGGAGTGCTAGGAAATTTACGGCTTACTGGAGATTAAAAATTTTCTTGTATATGTTTAAAACTGGGTATAATACTATTTTTAAAAACACATTTACTATGGTTAAAATCTACGTGTAATAATGGTATCAAAATGTTCAGTAAAGTCCAAATTTTTAGTATGTGGTAAAAAAGTATATTTTGTTCTGTTAAACTCCACTTACTGGATATTATTTATTTTATAAAGTTGTCATACACTTATACATCACACTCCCATTTTCCAGAGCAAAAGTATCAATTCTCAGGGCTCTTTTTATAACATTATTACATAAATTTGTACAAACTGTTCTGTTTGCTATAAGTATTTTTAAATTTTAATAAGTTTAAACCTACATAATGTATTTAATTAACAGAAATTGTGTGATGTATTGTTTGTAACATATACACATAGGTTACTGAGAAATCCTATGTTTATATGTTATAAATTATGTTTAAGGTAATAGTTTACTATTTATCCACAAAAATAAAAACAAGGTAATAATATGTGTGTTTAAACTGCAACTTTTATTCAAGTTATTAGATTTGTTAGCAAACAGATAGAATTAAGCTGTTTCTAAGGCTGCGGTTAAACAGCAAGCAGATTAGAGCAGGCTAGCAGTTCAAACAGGTTTAAGCAATGGAGCAGCATTGAGCTGAGCTGTTACCATGGCCGTACAGAAAGCAATCTGCTGCTAATACTTTCCATCTACCTGTCACTTTGTTCAGTCTTGCCTCCTGTTTTGTCTTGATTTGTGAAGTTATTATTTTTAAAAGTGAAAGATCCCCTACGTTAATGTTTTTTTTTTAAATTATTTTGACTGACAAATATTTTTAAATGGGTACTAATAGTTATTGAATTATTTTTTGGTTATTTTAATTAGTTTTTGTTATTATACAGGGTGGCGCAAAAGTCACTGTACACTACAGTAAACAAAGACTGAATTTATTTTTTATTACAAAAAACTTACAATTATTTTTTATGTTCAAATTGTTTTCCGTCTTCAGTGATACATCTTTCAAGTCTCTCTCGAACACTGTTACACACTCTATGGCATAGTCTGGTATTACTGTCCAAATCTTCAAATGCCTCTTGTATGTAGTCTTTCATTTCGTCGATGGTCTGAGGCTTTCTAGAATAAACAGAGTCCTTGACGACACCCCATACGAAAAAATCCATGGGCGTGACATCTGGTGAACGTGGAGGCATGTCAATTTCTGCCCTTCGTCCAATAATTTGTCTTCGGATAGTTTCGTTTAAATAATCGCGGACTTCAGTGGCATAATGTGGTGGAGCACCATCGTGTTGAAAGTACGCTTTCAAGAACTCACTGGATCTATTGTGTTTGTCCTTGACGAGGCGTATTGCCAACTTGACGCGGCGTAATTATCAGCATTTTGTAATACCAACATCACAGGCTAAAACTATTGTACTACATCTTCTTGTAATTTTAATTTTTTCTTTTAACCAACTGTGCAGTGACTTGCACCACCCTGTATATACTCCCAGTCATTAGTTTGTAATTCTTATCATACTTCATTTCACACCGCAGTTGATACTTTTCTGTCTTGAAATTATTGTGACTTAATCCCATAAAATGGGCGTTTATATACAGCCGATATTAGTGATTGAGTGTCAAAATCTATGATTAAAAAAATAATATACACAATAACATAACTGAAACTGAACTGAGATGTGAGCTTTTAAGCTGGTAAAATCAAACTAGTTCGTTTTTAAGCTGGTTAGATCAGTAAGCAGTACAGCAGGTTCTGCCACACCTATTACATATATCAGGTTTGTTCCAACCTACTTAAACGCGTAATGCTACTACAACCTGCTTGCTGCCTGCCCATGGCCTAAGATTAATTATATAAAAAAGTATATCTTTGATTTTATTAATTCACAATAAATTATTAAATACCCGGAAATAAATTTTTGACATTTATATTTGTACAGCATTTATTTATTACTGTTCTTTGCACAAAGTTAAGAAGATATTTTAATATTTTGTCTTGTGTATTTGTTAGATTAGATTATAAATTTTTTTTTACTAATGTTTAACTTTAATCAGCTGCACAGTGATCCAGAAAATATCTTTTTATCAATTGTAATAATGAAAAATACATCAAAAGATCAACTTAAGGATAGTTAGGTAACTACTTATTGTATCAACAAAAAGGGAAATATTTATTAATTGAAAAACTTAACCAATAAATTTTTTAATCATTGTGATTTCATTATAAATAATTTAATACATTTTTAAAAAGTATTTATAACTAGAAGTTCGCTGCAAGTGCAAATTAGCACGTCTGCATTAGCAGAAATTGCAAAACAGGTGTAAAACAAAAAAAATGTAACAAAATAAAAAAAACCAAAAAGGAAACGTTAAGAATAATAGTCTTAAAAAATTAAGAATAATTTGATGATGAAGGTTTTTTAAAAAATAAACGCAAAGATTAAAGGTGTTAAACTATTTTTTTTTTTTTTTTATTTTTTTTTTTTTTTTTTTTTTTTTCTGCCCATAACAGACAGGTGGAGTGTCAAATTATTTACACTCAATCTGTTCGTTGCAGGGCTAAAATAAATAGTTCTGTTTCTTATCACATGGTCAGCCAATTAAATGACTGAATCATTTAAGAACAGAAGAGGTAGAGGTGTAAAAGACACTAATCAGAGTTATCTCCTCTGAAAGTAATGAATTTCACTATACAGCCAGACCCTGTGGTGAATGAAGTGAAGGTGTCATTTGCAGAGTGGAAAATTTGTGCTTTTCAGAGGGCCCGGCATGCTGATAAGCATACTTTTCCATTCAGTGAGGAAGGCAATGGTAAACCACCTCACTCCTCGATTTACTTAGTAAAACCTCTACAGGTTCAAACCAGCCTACAGGCTGATGACCTAAACAACAAACTATTTTTTAATACAGTACAAAAATGAAGAATAACTTAGATTATTGTTTTGAATATACTAATGTAAAGATTTAAAATCACAACATGAATAACACTTAAGCACCTTTCAGTCTTTCTGTAACCTTTTGAGTTGTTTGGTCAGCATAATATGTATGAGTGGGGGGGGGGGATTGGCTACCAACTCCATTAACAAAAATGCGTTTGTGAGTAGGATTCCGCTATTGTCCAAAAAAACTTTTATGTTGGTGACAAAGTTAACATAATCTGTATTATGTTAGTAAAAGTCTCTGGTTTTCTGAGTTGAGAAATAGATTAAAAATAATATCTTCCGTCATTGAGGAGTTGCAACATATTTTTAGATTTTTGAGTCGGGGGGGGGGGGGGTTGTACTTTGGATTTTTCCTTGGGGTTTCACTGGGTGAGGAACAAAGAAGGTCTCCTGTATTTTTGTGTATTGAGGTCTCTTTATGGGTTACTATTTCCAGACATAGCCCGTTATGTTCAACTTCATATTATAAGAAGATAAAAAAAGGTTGAAGTTGCCTTGAGGGTACCTTCAGTCATTCTTCCACAATTATTTCTTGTTAATAAAAAAATTACTGAAAATGAAATGTTAAAACATTATTAGCTCTTTAAATCTGCTTCTAATATGGGGTTCCACCTGAGCTGATTATCTTCGTAATGGTACTTGTCATCAACACAAACTTCAGAATATGACTGTCTGTCTGCATAGTGTTCATACTCAAACATAGGAACTTCTCGACTTTTCTTTTTCCCTCATTAGGCTTCTCGCTTCCTTTCATTTAACTTTTACAAGGTTCAGCCAATAAGTACCTGTTTAAGGAATGAAGGCGGAAGTTTTTTGCAAATTTTATTCTTTATTTTTCAATGATATCTTGTTTTAGGTTGATACCTTATCATTCCTAAAAGGAATGAAAGCACAAGTTTTTTGCAAATTTTTTTTTTATTTTTCAATGTTATCTCGTTTTAGGTTGATCACTTTTCCCTACATTTCTATCGCTTCTTTAACCGCTCCAAAAATACGATTGTCAAATTTCAAAATATGCTTCTGCCTCTATAATGATCTCGTTTGAACTGAATTTTTTTCTCTTAAATTATTTTTTCATGTTGGGGGTATAGAAAAAAGGAAGTCGGAAACGTACGTTGAGTGGAATAGCAATTCGTAGTCCAGTTCATGTAATTTGGCTGCGACAATTCAAATGTACTGGTAGTGAAATGTTGGCCAAATGGAATCATATCTCCTGGAATTCCTTGTTGAATCCAATCAAAATGGCTACCAAATAAAAATTACCCGATTAATCCATCTGAAATTTAATATGGTGTCATTTGACAGATGGTAGTACACAACGGTAATATCAACTACCCTCAACAACTCCACCTTCTACAAACACGGGTATTTATCAACCCCTGCAGAGCTTTTTAAGGTCGGCTACAGATGGACGGCGCGTTACCATTGGAGGGTGAGTTACGTGCATGAGTCAGATGATAGAACGGTGATGCGATGTTGGATTTTTTAATGGTTATTACTATATACTGTCGTTGGTTGCGCATCAACACGCTGTCCGTATGTTATTACCACCTTTAAGAGCTGTAATTCTTAAAATAATGCCTAGGAAAATAAAAATTGTGAGGAACTTGGCAAATCAGTAATTTAATACACACATACTTTGTTTCACTGAGCAGCTGTCTTTACTAATATATATCTATTGGCATTATCGTCTCATTAATTTTTTGTTATATTGTAGCAGGCCTATTTGTTATTAAAAATCCTGTGAAATTTATGTTTTTTAATACTTTAAAAATGATTGAATTTAATTGATATGTTAAATTAGTTATATGTAGTAGTTTTTTTTTGTATTGATAAGGTATTTTAATAAGTTATATTGTAAATAATAATTAAGTATGTTTAAAATATTTTTGTATAAGTAATGATTAGTATTGTTAATGTATTTAAATAATATTGACACCTTTAAATTTCTTTATTATTCATTACCTTTTTTCTTTTAATTCCTAATGTGTGTATGTTGCAATCTGTTCAATTCAGAACAATAAGCAACCCCATCACCTAATGAGATAAAAGATGACATGTAAATGAGGTGTAGTCTTGTGCAGACCCAGGCCGACTATTCCTGAGAGAGTATGGTTTATTGAACCCCAACCATCAAAGTACACCGGTAATCACTGTCTAGTATTCAAATCCGGATAAAAGTAACTACCTTTACTAGGATTTGAACCAGGAACCTTCGTCTCCGAAGATCAGCTGTTAAACAGCTGACTCACGGCGACGACTTTACCTCCCGACCAACCCGGTGTGTCATTCATTACCTAATCTTTAAAATTTATTTTATTATTATTTATATTCGTTACAAGAAATTTTTGTTTATAAATTATGGCCCTGAATAAGTACAGTAGCATCTCGGTAGTCCAGCACCTCCAGTAATCCGGCCCTTAAAATATTAGGCCTAAAAGTATGAAACCTCGCCCAGGACAGATTTTGGTAAAAGATTTAAATTGAATTAGGGAAATCAACTCGACCTAATTACGGCGTATTTAATATAACATGCATGTTTAGGATTTGATTGAAGAAATGAATAAGCAGACCTTAATTACTGTTAAATGGAATAATTTTTGGCCTTTTATCCAAAACCCAGAACTGGGTCATACTCTATACTTCATGCTGAATTGACAACGAAACGTAAATCTCAGAACACGAGCACCCCCACACCGCACTAGGCAATGTCAATAGCCTGTAATTATGTTTAGTACAATGACTGACAGAAGTACTCAGCAAACCTTTTTAATTAGTTAATTTTATTTAAAATCACATAGAAATCAAAGTATATTCATTTTTTGTTTAAATTTATAGTTCCAAAATTCCAACACATCCAGTAATCCGGCACCCGAACAGGCCGGACTACTGAGATTCTACTGTATCAGTAATTTTTCGTAGTAATGTTTTTTTTTAAGTATACTTTACAGGATCAGCACCAGTCCAGGTAACTGATAATATGAATTAAAGAAAATGTAATTTAAAAGGATGCAATGTTCAATGCCTAAACAATAACATTTTGTCATATTTCGTAACCCTTTCCACTTGTATTATTCAGGACCTGACTGTTCATTCCACTTGTATTTATTTCAGTGAATTTTTTTACTTTCTGTTCTTTATTTTCACTTATCTTTAAATAATTACCATTTCCATCTATTAACCCTGATCAAACTAAAATAATTTCATGGTCTATTTAACCTTAAACAATTTTATTAACCATTATATTTTTTCACTTTTAAACTAAAAAATCTGGTGTGAAACACTCACACAACTTTCCCTTGCCAATGCAAATAATTAATAATAAACCTAACATTATTAATAAAATATTAGAAATAAACAAAAACTAACATCAAAAACATAACCTTATTTTAATCATGAGTGAATGACGCAAAATGACAATCGAACTCAGTTTGGCTTAAAAATACGGAAAATCACGCTAAACTAGGCTCTGTAGAGAAAAATGCTCTAAACAAAAGTTGTAGATCTTTTAATTTTCTATAAATTTAATAATATACACTTTTGTCGTAAAATGCATACTAAGACCGAAATGTTAAAAAAATCGATTTTTCTCACGTTTTCCTGAGAAAAAAACAGAAAATCGCTAATTACCGCTAAACTAAGCGTTATACAAAAAATTGTTTGAAATAAAAGTTGTAGAATTTTACATTCTCTACAACTTTTATTATATAACGTTTTGCGCTAAAATGCATATTAAAGCCGCAATCTTAAAAAGAAAATGTTTTTACGTAAAAACAGCCTCAAGCAGAATTTCAGCAAACATGGCGCCTACCCTATATTGTAGAGCATAAAAAATGTAGTAAACCAGTTGATTTTTAAAAAAATCGTAAGACTAGTTTTTGAGAAAATCGCAAAAAAGTGAAAAATTATACGAATAAACTACTACTTCCGGTTGACCGATTTTGATGAAAATGTTCATGTCGGGTCCGGTAGTGATATGTAACTTAAGTTTCAAGTTCGTACGATGTTCCGTTCTTGAGATAGTCTGTTCACACACAGACCAATCGCTAAAAACATGTTTTTTGGGTTCAGGGGGTCTGAAAACGTATAGTCCGGTGAAAACTCTATTTCGAAAAATCGACATGAAAACAATACTTTCCTTCCTATATATTCATATAGGCAAGAGAAAGTAAAAATAACTGGCACCTGTTAGTGCATTTGTCCCCGAGTGAAAACTGAGTCAAAACCAATTGGGGAAGATCCCGTAGGACCCTCCTGCACAGTGTATTGTATATAAAGCCTGTTAATTTACCGTCTTGTAGAATTTTTATTTAGTTGGTCTACCAAAAATGTGATATGAAGAAAAAATTAAAGTAGTTGCCTCTTATCTCATTTCACTGCGTGATTGCTCGTGATGAGTGGGGGATAAATCGGGAAAGATAGAAATACCCTTTGTGCTAAATGATGTCTTCTTTTAAGGAAAAATTTCTTCAATCCTGTAACGACGGTTGTAAACCAATTTACGGATTTGCTTATAAAGCAATATTAATGATAGTAGCATATGTGTTAATTAGACATGGCGAGTGAAACAAACAAAATTATAGCAGTACAGTCAACCCTTTTAATTTTTAATTTAAAATAGCGCAGCTACCAGTGAACACAAAAATGAAAACTTTGATAGGTTAGATCAGCTGATAACCAAAATTATATCCAACAACTTGGGTGTTTTCATGAAGTGAGGAAATAAATATTGATACGAATAAGAAAGAAAAACAAAAAATAGACATCTGTTATTAAACGCTTTTATTTAACTTACTCATGGATCCATAAAATCTTGCAACTTAAAATTTTAATACTTCTACTGTATCAATATGAATGAAACTTTGCACACTTGTTTATCTTCGATGACAATACGCTGTCATAAAAAAAAATTTACAAAAAAAAAATTTTTTTTTTTAACTTACTCTTGGATCCATCAAATCTTGCAACTTAAAATTTTAATACTTCTACTGTATCAATATGAATGAAACTTTGCACACTTGTTTATCTTCGATGACAATACGCTGTCATAAAAAAAAATTTACAAAAAAAATTTTTTTAAACGCTTTTATTATTACAAAATAACTTACTCTTGGATCCATCAAATCTGGCAACTTAAAATTTTAATACTTCTACCGTATCAATATGAATCAAACTTTGCACACTTGTTTATCTTCGATGACAATAGGTGTTTGTAAAAAAAAATTACAAAAAAATTTTTGAGAAAATTTTTTTCAAAAAAAATTTTTTGTCTGAACATACTCAGCTTATATTTATTTAACAGCTTTATATTTTGTCCTACAGAGAGTAATGTGCAGTAGTAGTTTTAAAAAGTCGTTGCAAATACTGTCATGTATAGCTCAAAAAACAAGTGAACTGGTTAAACATGAGGTGTGGCTATTAAATAACGAGACACGTAAAAAATTTAATTTTATACATAATCATTTATTGTCACCTTCAATATACACTCCTCTATTCCTACAACGCTTCATGTGAATTTTCCATTGTTGGAAACAGTGCTGGAAGTCAGCTCCTTCAGGACACGTGCCGCTTTCTCTTTTACAGCTTCCACATACTCAAATCTTGTCCCTTTTAATACAGATTTCACCTTGGGGGAACAGGTAGAAGGTAATAACATGTGATGAAACGTTTTTTACTTATGATCCGGAAACGAAGTGCCAATCCATGCAGTGAAAGAGGCAAAAAAGCTCGAATGAGCAAGTCAAAATTTAAAGCAGTGATTGTTTTTTTTTTAATATCCATGAGATTGTGTACCTTCACTGGGTTTCTGAAGGTCGAACAATTAATCAAAATTACTACTTTGAGGTACTTTCTAAACTATGTCAAAGAGTAAGGAAAATCCGCCCCGAAATGTCGAAGGACAAATAATGGGTTCACCAAGACAATGCACCAGCTCATTCCGCGTTATCTGTCAAGAGGTTCCTAGTCGAATACAGCATCTCAGTGTTAGAACATCCACCTTATTCACCAGATCTTGTACCATGTGACTTCTACCTGTTCCTTAAGGTGAAATCTGCATTAAAAAGGACAAGATTTGAGTCTGTGGAAGCTGTAAAAGAGAAAGCGGCACATGTCCTGAAGGAGCTGACAGAAGATGACTTCCAGCACTGCTTCCAACTATGGAAAATTTGCATGGAGTATTGTAGGGATAGAGAAGGAATGTATATTGAAGGTGACAATAAGTGATTTTGTATAAATTAAAAATAAATTATTTTATGTCAGTCTCGTTATTTAATAGCCACACTTCGTGTGTTACAGTACAGACGACATGAATGGAAAGGATTAAAATCTGGACGAAAGAAAAATCCTAATTTAAGAATCAGACTTCCAATATAACTCATTGGTGATGTTTTTTTTATCACATTCTTAATATTATTTCATAATCTGACTAAAAATACATTTGAAATTAACCATTAAAGCAAATTATTTTGATATCTAATAATAGATCAGACCAGGTTATGCAGTGTAATACAAGATATAAACTGCAGTCTTATGTATAGGACATACATACTGCCCGTTCCCAAGCCTTGTGCAGCTGAGAGGTACGCATTACGTCACTATTACTCTTGAGAGATTGTGTTAGTAGTAGTAACGTTTTACTTGTATTATGTTTGTAGTAGTCAAGGGTACTATCCAAACTACATATATTGTGTATCACCGTCTACAGCGAATAGTCAAAACAACACCCACATATGTCACCACACTAGGCAGCCTACTGCCTAGCGAAGAGCAATGAGATGATTAGTATAGTGTTATGACGTAGTAGCAGACTGGTCCTTCGTCTGTCCCCTTCATCATTTGGCTTTGTGTTTTTTTCCTTCAGAATGGGATATAAAAATCATTTTCATCGAAACTCATCTAGTTGACCTGGGTAAAAATCTTAAAGATCTCTATTTCATATAATGAATTAATATAATAATTTCACTAACCTTCTTTTTAAACTGCGTCACCGTTATTTTATTCCTACTTACACGTGTTTCGGTGGATCCACCATCATCAGAGTAAATGAAAAATTGAAACTAAAAATTTTTTTCATTTATTTAAAATTTACAGAAGATGATACATCTTCAGTCACTTGTATAAAACTGATTTAAAATTAATTTATTTTAATTTATCCCTTCTCATATTTACTGTAGATAGCAGCAGCAGTCAATATCACTTCATCATTCCTAAATTTTATCTGTTCATTCAAAATGTCCTGCTTTTGCTCTTTTAAATATTTATAAATATGGAACATCTCATATTTTTCAATTTTATTTTTATTCTCTATATTACATTGTTCTATTATATTGAAAAAAATTCTATTATATAGAGAATAAAAATAAAATTGAAAAATATGAGATGTTCCATATTTATAAATATTTAAAAGAGCAAAAGCAGGACATTTTGAATGAACAGATAAAATTTAGGAATGATGAAGTGATATTGACTGCTGCTGCTATCTACAGTAAATATGAGAAGGGATAAATTAATTTTAAATCAGTTTTATACAAGTGACTGAAGATGTATCATCTTCTGTAAATTTTAAATAAATGAAAAAAATTTTTAGTTTCAATTTTTCATTTACTCTGATGATGGTGGATCCACCGAAACACGTGTAAGTAGGAATAAAATAACGGTGACGCAGTTTAAAAAGAAGGTTAGTGAAATTATTATATTAATTCATTATATGAAATAGAAATATTTCAAACTGCAGGATGCATTATAAAGATTTATTTTTGAATCTTAAAGATCAGTTCTAAAGACTGAGAAATTACTGTATAATTTTTATATTGTAAATAATCTATATAAATTCAAGCAGCTAAGTACAAAAAATTTCAGTGTATGTTTTGTATCTATGAGGTACTTTCAGAAAGTAAGCTCCATTTGTGTTTCTTGCTGTTCCAGCATTGTGATTGCAGTTTCTGCGCATGCGCAGCACTAACCCTGACTTATTACAAAGGACTTGACGCCATTTCTTGCGCGCTTGATATTTTTACTTCGTGGTGCTTGTTTGTAATGGGTAAGTTAATTGAAAATCCTACCACATGTTAAGATTAGATCTGTAATTCATTTTCTTCAATCCAAGGAATGTGAAACCAGTAAAAATTCAACAGATCTGTGAGTGAGACATATGGACAAAATGTGAGACGCTAGAAAATTTTGTGATGCAATACAGAACAAGCACCATGGAATGCTCACCAGTAGCATTGTTTTGATCCATGACATTGCGAATGTGATGTTTTATAGAATTTTGGCTGGGGACAGTTCGACCTCCCTCCATTCAGTCCAAATTTTCTCCTAGAGATTACATATTTTTTTTCGCCAGAAAAATGATCTTGCTGGAAAAATGTTTGATGACGATGACGAGTTCAAAAACAATTTTACCACTTGTTTGGAATCGCAGGTTGCAAATTTTTATGATGAAGGAATACAAAAGTGCTTAGATACTGGTGGTACTTTAGTAGAAAAATAGTTAAAAGAACAGAGATTCTTTGAAAATAATTGGTTTCTTTCATCAGTAACATGGAAATTACTTTCTGGTTGTACCTTGTATTATAGTTTTTAACTAGTTGAAAGAAAAATAAATGTTCTTGTTAATGAGTTAATTAACTCATTAACTTAATTTTTAGTGTTTTAATATTTCCACCTTTCTTGTATTAAAATTATATCCAGTGCAGTTGACCTTATAATATGTTTACTTTCTCTTGCCTATATAAATATATAGGAAGGCCAGTATTGTTTTCATTTAGATTTTTCAAAATTGAGTTTTCACTGGATTACACATTTTCAGACCCTCTGAACCGAAAAAACATGTTTTTAGAGATTGGTGTGTGTGAACAGAATATCTCAAGAACGGAACATCGTACAAACTTGAAACATAAGTGAGATACTACTACCGGACCCAACACAAACATTTTCATCAAAATCGGTGAACCGATTAAGTAATAGTAATAGTAGTAGTTTGTGTAATTTTTCTTTTTTGCAATTTTCTCAAAAACAGCTACGATTTTTTAAAAATCGTCTTATTAAGTTTTTTATGTCGTACAAGATAGGGTAGGCACCATGTCTGCTGAAGTTTGTGGGGATGGTATGCTCTCATAGAAAAAAAATTCTTTTTTTAAGATTGCGGCTTTTTAATATGCATGTTTAACACAAAAATGTATATAATGAAAGTTGTAGAAAATATAAATCCTACAACTTTTAATTCGAACATTTTTTTATATAACACAGTTTAGCAGTAATAAGCGAATTCCTGTTTTTTCTCACGAAAACATGTAAAAAATCGATTTTTTAAGATTTTAGCCTTCATATGCTTTTTACAACAAAAGTGTATATAATCAAATTTATAGGTAATCAAAAGATCTACAACTTTTATTAAGCGCATTTTTCTCTACAGAGCCTAGTTTAGCATGAAAGAGTCATTTTCCATATTTTTAAGCCAAACCAAGATTGGTTTTAATTTTGCATCATTCACTCATGATTAAAATAAGGTTATGGTTTTTGAGGTTAGTTTTTTGTTAACTTCTAATGTTTTATTACAAGTATTAGGTTATATTGTTCATTATTTGCATTGGCAAGAGAAAGTTGTGTGAGCGTTTCACACCAGATTTTTGTTCAATTAAATAGTAGGCCTATATCATTATTATAATATTAGTTATTTTTCATTTTATTTGATTAAGGTTACTTATCTGACAAAGAAAATTTTTTGTAACTCAAATGGATAGCACTAAGTTAATTCACAATTTAATAAATTTATGTTTTAAAATGATTGAAGTCCTGCACGATAGTGGAATTGATGGTAAAGACTTGCGTATAATTAGAAACCTCTATTGGAATCAATCTGCATATGTCAGGATTAACCAAGTGAAAACAGAGGAATTGGAAATTCTCCGTGGGGTCCGACGGAGAATTAGGGCCCCACGGCCCTAATTCTCAATATACAGACCTAATTATACGGACAATATACAGCCCTAATTAGGGCTGTATATTGTCGCCACTCATATTCAATTTGTACTCTGAGGCTATTTTCCAAGAAGCATTAGAATGCTTGGATGTTGGTATACTATTGAATGGAGAACGAATCAACAACTTTAGATATGCCGATGATACTGTCATTTTTGCAGACACCTCACAGGGACTTCAACTGTTGATGAATAAAGTAGCTGAAGTTAGTGGGAAATATGGTCTGGAAGTCAACAGTAATAAAACAAAAGTCATGATAGTAAGCAAGCAGAAAATTGACAATCTACATTTCACTATTGATGGCAAAGTTGTAGAACAAGTACCAACATACGTTTACTTGGGCACAGTGTTAAATGAGCGGTGGGACCATTCTCAGGAAATAAAGGCCAGGATTGAAAAAGCCAGATCAGCGTTCAACCAAATGTCAAAACTGTTCAAGACACACAACTTGAACCTTGAATTGAAAATTAGACTACTTCGATGCTATGTATTTTCCATCTTGCTATATGGAGTAGAATCTTGGACTCTTAGTGAAGCAACAGTAAAGAAACTGGAGTCATTTGAGATGTGGACCTACAGAAGAATCCTGAGAATATCATGGACAGATAAAATATCCAATGAGAGAGTTCTTCAAAAACTAAATAAAAAGACGGAAATAATGAACACAGTCAAAAGAAGAAAATTGGAATACCTAGGACACATCATGAGAAATGACACTAAATACAAGCTGTTGAAATGCATAGTGCAGGGGAAAGTGCATGGCAGGAGAGGCGTTGGGCGAAGGCGAATATCCTGGCTGAAAAATTTAAGGACATGGTTTTCAGTATCCACCCCTGAATTGTTTAAAGCAGCTGTCAACAAAATCAGCATTGCCAGAATGATTGCCAACATTCGGTAACGGATAGGCACTGGAAGAAGAAGATGTTTTGATGTGATCCACGGTTCCAAAGGATATAGTGTAGTTCAAAATCCAAATAAACGTACAAATTATTTCTAATTTTTTTTTATTTACATATAAATATTTTCGGTACATTTGTGACTCTTTTTCTAACATAGAATATGATAATATATAAATAACTACAAAAATAGTGCTTTGTGTTTTTTACAACAAAATTAATTTTCTACCGTTCAGATACAATTTGTTATATGTTTAAATATATTAAAGCCCTAGTAACCTCTGCTAAACTGATGTTTCACTCCTGATAGGTGTTGAAATTATTTATTTATCTATAAAGCACAAGTTGATCGATAGTGTCTTGTTGTTCTATTTCAGTTCTTAATAACGATTGATGTTGTACACGTAATCTTTCAAGTTCTGTAGATTTTTCTAAAATAAGAGCCTGAAATAATTGAAATAATTTTAAAATGTAGAAACTTTTTTTTTTTATTCCTAATTTGTGTACGTTGCAATCTGTTCAATTCAGAACAATAAGCAACCCCATGACCCAATGAGATGAGGATGATGTGTATGACATGTAAATGAGGTGTAGTCTTATACAGACCCAGGCCGACCATTCCTGA
The DNA here is from genome assembly GCA_035578175.1 of Catonia carolina. Lineage (NCBI taxonomy): Eukaryota > Metazoa > Arthropoda > Insecta > Hemiptera > Achilidae > Catonia > Catonia carolina. The sequence goes on from JAQMRL010000004.1 coordinate 74,660,588, forward strand.
AAGAGTATGGTTAATTGAACCCCAACCATCAAAGTACACCGGTAACCACTGTCTAGTATTCAAATCCGTATAAAAGTAACTAACTTTACTAGGATTTGAACCAGGAACCTTAGTCTCCAAAAATCAGCTGTTGAACAGCTGATTTTGGTGATTACTTTACCTCTAGACCAACCCGGTGGGATAATGTTGAAACTAATGCAATTTTTATTTTAAAAAAAAGTTATGGCTTTTATTGGTATAGAAACCACTCAGCAAATTAGTATTACTGGATTACAGAGTCGTACTACAAGTATTAGAGTAAGCGCAGCGCACAGTGAACGCTGGTCACAGGTACTGATTCACAGTGGAGAACGCGCATAGTGGGAGCATGTAACTACGCGCTTAACCTTCATTCAATTGTCGGTATTCAACACGAGTTCCAGTAGCAGCAGTCATGATAAATTATTCCTAATGGAAAACGCTTATACAAAATTGTTATCTTTAAAAGACTATACTTATACTGTTAATGACATTAATAAGAACAGAAAATTGTTTGGCATAATCATCTTTTTCCGAAAAAAGATAGATACAGGTTTTTTAAATGCATGAGAGTGACTGGAAATGTTTAATGTTATATTGTCTAAGGTATTTGTATATTATATAATGAATTTATAAATAAATTTATAAATAAATTCATGAATACAAAAGTCCAGTTGTACCACACTATTGTGGAGCCAATAACAACTTATGGGGCAGAGTGCTGGCAAATAACATCAAAAATAGACAGCCAGCTTAAAGCAATTGAAATGGACTTTCTGCGCCGTTCATGTAGAGTGTCCAGGTTGGACCATATCCGGAATGACGACATCAGGAAAAGAGCTCATGTAGAAGATACCATTGTGGATAGGATAGAGAGACAACAACTGATATGGTATGGTCATGTGCAGAGAATGGGTGATGAGAGGTGGCCAAAAAGAATGTTGTCTTATGTCCCAACCAACAGAAGGAGGAAAGTATATACCAAGGAAAACGTGGAAAAAGGGAATACAGGAAGCCATGAGGGAGAGAGGGATGGATGAGGGTGATTGGGAGGATAGAAGAGACTGGAGATTGAAGTGCGGGAAGCGGCGCCGGCCGTAGGAACCCCGGAAAAAAAATAAATAAATAAATAAATTCATTAAATAAAATAGAAATAATATCAAACTGCGGGATGCATTATAAAGATTTATTTTTGTCTAAAGTAGAACTCATTTTCAAAAACAATTGTGCAACTTGCACAAGCAACCAATATTACCGGAAGAAAGATTTGCGATTACTTTGAAATACATATTTTGATTACCAATATTCAATATTATAAAACATTGTTTGGCCAGTAATAATCTTTTAAAGTTAGTTTTATAAATCTATGTTAAAAATTAATTAACAAGTTGTTATTATTTATGAATACGTATTATACGATGCCAAGTACATTTAGCAACCTGCCAGCTAGCAGCAGGCAAGTTTATTCAAAACAAACAGTGGCTGATGTGCGCAGATGAACAGTGGACAGCTTTCTCCACCAGCGTTTACTGTGAGACGTCCGATTAAAATATAATGGTCTATTCCTACTTGTAGGCTCCCGCTTGTAAGCGACCAGCGTTCACTGTGCGCTTACCCTTACACTTTAAATACCTACTGTCGATTTCTTTATTATAGATACCCGAGTTTGAAGGTTTGTTTCTTCAAAACCACTTGTTTAATTTTAACGTACTGTAAATCAAAATTTAGCTGATATCAATCTACGTTACACGTCAGTTTCATATTTTTAGAGTTTTTTTTTTTTAATACTGCGAAATCAGGATGAGAAGGATAAAAGAGCTGGCTTTTTGTTGCCGCAACAAAGTGGATGCATTTACAGGATTATAACTCAAACACTGGTAATCGATTCATTTGAGATTTCGCTGGAGTATAAACGTGTGTTGTTTTTGTATATACAAAATTTCAGACTTGTAGCGCATTTAAATTTTGAGTTATTAGTAAAGTTCTGAACCCCTGTTAGCTCCATAACCGCTCATTAATTCGGCAATTTCAAAAAATTATTGTATTTAGTATAAAAAAAATTAATATTCCGGAACCAATTATTCAGCAGAATTTTTAAAATATTTAAATAATAGTTAGATGATGGGGGGGGGCTGGAGAAGCTTAACCATGTTGCCACATTTTTCTCTAGCTGCTAAAGCCTTTCAAAGTAACATTCAACAGCTTATTGATAATGAACAGAAAGACCTTTTCTATAATTACAAAGGTTCATATTACTTTTCATTTGGCGTTTTTCTTCTCCTTCTGTTATCACAATATGAAAAAATGCTAAAAATATGAAACTGACATGTAACAACGCAGATTGAAATCATCTAAATTTTGGTGTATAGTATATTACAATTGAACGAGTGGTTTTGAAGAAACAAGGCTCCAAACTCTGGCATCTGTAAGAAATTGATAGACTATGACATAACATTTTCCATAGATTATGACATCGGCACAAAGTTGAAGAGATTTCACCCATTTGCGTTGATTAAAAAAATTTTACGGTAAGGACTCCACACAAAGGTTCAGTGGGAACACTTTTGTTTTCTACACCAAAAATGTGTAAAGATGTAGAATCTCTTCCATTGTACTATACAGAGCATTTTATAATATTCTTCGAGGTTACAAAAATTCAGTACAAAAAAAACCTATTTCACTTTCCTAAATGAAAGTTGTACGGGCCGATGCAGGGACTCAAACATTTATTTTTAAACATCTATAAATCCTCAATTTGTGTCTCCATCAGATACTGCATTAATTGAAGATGTTATGGTTTGAATAGTAAATGTTTACGAAGAACTCTCCACACCGTTGTTTTCAGAATTCCTAACTCTGCCTGCAGACGCAGTCAATTTTGACGGGCTGAGAATAAAACTTGCACGCACACGTTTGACATTGGCATCTGAGGTTGATGGACAACCAGTTGATTTCTGCTTGCACAAGCAACCAGTTTCACTGAATTGTTTATATTATGCACGAATTGAATTGTCACTAGGTGGATCCTTAATAAATTTCAACCGAAACACTTGTTGCACAGTAATTACTGACTTTGACACGTGAAATTCTAACACAAAACGACTTCTCGCTTCCCATGGCAGCCATTTTCTGTACTATCTACGCCTAGCGGGCAAACAGTTCACTAACTTCTCAGAATATGTGGAAAAACTATTTGAAGTGATCTTTCGTTTAGTACTTGTTTCATTCTTGTAAGTGAAATACTTTTTTTTGTACTGAATTTTCGTAACCCCGAAGTACATTACGATACGCCCTGTAGGTAACATCTCCACAGAGTTTCAGCCATCTAGCTCATCTGTAACTGAGTAAACTGGAAATACTGATTTAAGGGTTGAACAAATTTTCAACCTCTCGTGGATAAATTTTTGAAATCATTGAGGTGTAGGTTTTCTAATGTCACCGAGGTTCAACCATCTAACTTGTCCAGAGCTTAGTAAATAAAAAATATTGGTTTGAAGGTTGGATACCCTTTCTAACCTTTTAGGGGTACATTTTGGAAAACATTAGGGGTAATTTTTTTAGTTACACTATTAATAACCACCGAAATTCAGCCATTTTAACTCATCTGGTACTTTGTAAATAATAAATATTGGTTTAAGGGTTGAACACAATTTTCATGCCCTTAGGGGTACATTTTAGAAATGGTTAAGAGGTAATTTTTGTAATTGTCTAACTATAAGTAACATCTCCAAGTTTCAGCCTTCTACCTTTTCTGGAAGTTGGTAAAAGGAAAATATCGTTCAAGGATGTAACACCCTTTTCAACCCCTTCGCGGTGGAATGTCAAAATTCATTATGTTTAACTTTTCTAATTAATTTTTCAGATAATCTGAACAGGTCTCGGTACCAATCAATTTGGATTATCGAGGTTGTTGTGAATTTCCTGAAATTTAATGACACACGCTACCTGTAATTGCTGTCGTTGTGCTTCCCTCTGTTTCGCCATCGATTTTGTAAGATTATGAGCACCAATCGCTTTCATTTTCTCCCTTTCTACTTCTTGAGCTAATGAATTAATCATGGAAATGAACCCATCAACGATTGACTGAAATTGAGTGATATCTAAATAAAACAAATTCAACATATTAGTTTGGAATATCAATAAATGCCCCCCCCCCCCCGGTGTACGGGTCAGCACAATTGACTAATTCTTCTGGGTCCCTGGTTTGATTCCCAGTTTTTTCTCACAAAATCATGTAAAAAAAAAACGATTTTTTTAAAGATTTCAGCCTTATTATGCATTTTACGACAAAAAAAAGTATAATCCAATTTATAGGAAATTAAAAGATCTACAACTTTTATTTAGAGCATTTATCTCTACAGAGCCTAGTTTAGCGTGAAAGAATGATTTTCTGTATTTTTAAGCTAAACTGAGGTTGATTTTCACTTTACGTCCTTCACTCATGATTAAAATAAGATTATGTTTTTTGAAGTTGGTTTTTTTTTGTTTATTTCTAATGTTTTATTACTAATGTTAGGTTATATTGTTAATTATTTTCATTGGCAAGAGAAAGTTGTGAGAGTGTTTCACACCAGATTTTTTTTAAAGTAAATATGTAACAGAAATTGTGTAGTTGCTAGTTGATTGTATCCGAACGTACATTCACACACACACACACAAAAGTTCTAATAAATTTCCCTGCGAATGTCTCTCGATAGTCTTTACACGTATATGTACTGTACTTCAACACAAATAATTATAGTAATAGTAGTAGTAGTGGTATTAATAGTACACACACATGAAACGATGTTTTGATAATTTCCCCCGCTACATCTCTCGTCGTCATCGAACCCCCTTCATCTACTTCAACAGCAATACGTACTCACATGTACACACATACACATACGTATTTATGAAAATCTTCATTAGGGACCTTAGGGTTATCATTTTTGAAAATTTTAAAATAAAATGCTGTGAATATAAATATGAATATGCTGTCAAAATTTCATGAAAATACACCCAGTAGTTTCGAAAATCAGCCTGCACGAAAAACACTTTTATCTTTATAATATTAATATGGATAACTGTGTTATTAATGACCACTTAATTGATTGGACCAAAAAACCAAATAGAAAATACATTAATAATTACCACAATCTTCAAAAAGTTGTGGTAATCAACATTGTCTAAAAATTACTTGGTTAATGAAACAATTAACATTTCTTTTTAAAATAGGTTTTTTTGTTATAAAAATAAATTTCTAAATAAATTGTGAAATATTTGTTAAAAATGATTAGAAGACTAGAAAATCATGATGGGCTAAATACGCACTATTTTCTTAAAGTATCTTATAAAGAATTAACAAGCCTCGCATTCTTATAAAATAACACCTTGTTATTTTGATTGCAATAACTTCGTCAGAAACCATGTACAGTATTATATAAATTCCTTATTGATAATGCCTCAAATATGTTTTCATAAAATAGATATACACATGAAACTAAAAATACTTCAAATCAAAGAGGATAGAGTAATTTTCAATTTAAACAAAAGTATTTTGAATAAGAGAACTGTAGATTTATATGCTTAAAATTGAATAATTTTAAATCTCATAGCATGTAATTAATTAAAAATATTAATTTTTGTGTTGTTAACCCAAAATTACTTACTTACTTTGATCAAATTCCTTACATTCTTCTTTTAACTCGTTAGTTTGAGTTGCAATTTCAGGTTCCAAAACTCTTATTTTGTTTAACTCATCAAAATATAAACCAGCTCTTGTTAAACGATTGGCCATTTTATCAGTAGTATTTATATTACCACAAATTTTTTAAAGACAATCACCTGAACCCTCAGTTCTTCCTTTTTTTATATTACACTGACAAATTTGGCCACAAGTATTAGAACAAGGACATCTATTTCGCTGCAAGAAAATGAGCTTATTAAAAATATAACTTAAGACAAACTTATTTACAATTGGTTCATAAATTAAGACAATGAATTACAATTAGTCGTTACTGTACAAAGTAAATTTGGGCAAATTTTCTTGTTTTTGTAGAAATGTAAACAAGATTAATTTGCAAATTTAGTTTCTGCCACAGAGTAATTACAGTAATTTTGAAGGAAGGAATGTAAAATAAAATTATTGGAGAATACTTTACTCATTTTTTAAAAGCCCTGTAGTATAAATGCACCAATACATTATTTGTACATACAAATTATAACTATACTTTAACTTCAATTAGCAGCACATAATTCTCTTATATTCTACTACTCCTACCACAATAATAAAAAATTAAGTTGTATTAACAGAAAACCTCATACTGAACAACTTCACTTGCCTTTTTCCAACCGAATAATTTAAAAATGTTTATCACAATAACATTCAAAAAAAAATTCAAAACCAAATACCAGAAGTACAAAACACAGATTATAATAAAAACATTGAAAAAATTAAATGAGGTAATACGACGCAAAAGTAGATGCACAAGGGAAACTAATTGATGATAAATTTTTCTGTAATTAAAATTAAACTCAAAACCAAACATTGCTTTCCATGTATTTAAATTAACACAACAACGTAAATATCACGGTCATATTGATATAGTTTGATCAATAGAAATATTAATCAATAGAAAGCAAATCGATTTGTGTTTTTATTTTAAGTTCAGTAAATGATTATTTCGTACTTACAGCTTTAAACGTATCGTATTAAACATGTAAATAAATTTCTATAGACATTTTAATTGTTTCATATAAATGTATATCGATAACATAATTTCAATACTATAACCAAAACTAAATAACAAAACTTTCTAAAGGCAGAACAGCTGTTTGTTAATCTTGTAATTGAATCAGATGACATGTTATTGAGTACCCAGAGGGAAAATAAATTCTTAGTGCATATATCGTATGGATAGTTTACACATATTGATAAATTCACTTTAGTTTGAAGTCGTAGTAATGTTATTAAATGTAGTGAAAAACTTTCAGTTTAGTCATATCTAGTGTGATAAAAATAGTTTATTTTTGAACGTATTACGTTCAGTGTTGTGTAGGGAATTTTCCATTGAATTATTTTTATTCGTGTTTGATTTTCCTGTCATTCTCGTTTTGTGGATGGAACCCAGACGTCTTCCTTCATGAACTGTGGTGTGGTCGTCTGTAAACGAAGTTAGCACGTATAAATAAAAGTATTAATGGAGACTATTAATTTAAAAATGCCTTTTTCGTTGTACGAATTAAGTATAAAATCCGTCATCGATTATTTTCAATATTATGTTAAAAGTGATCTTCGAATGCTTCCGGAAAATATTTTATTCGATGTTTATTTTATGGTAAGTGATTCAAATGTTTTTAACAGCAATTTGTTAGAACAAATTTATTATTTTGTTATGTTCCTGATGTGTTATTAAATAACAGCAAATTTTTTTGTAGGTCTACGTGTGTTGTCAAATAACCTAACATTGCAAAAAAGTAGCAGTATGTTTGCACCAAAACTCGTGATTTAATTGTTTATTCTATATATATTCTAGACAATGTAATTTTCTAATTATCCTTTAGCATTCAATTTTATATTTAACATAAAGTAAATCATGATAGCTTTATCATTATAATTTGTGTTCCAGTAGACTAAGGTTTACTTATTACAGCTCTGGTAGCCTATTAAATACAAATTTAACTTGACCTGCTTAAACACATTGTTAAGTTATTTATTTTTATGCTAAGCTTGTTCACAATCAGGACCCACAGGAAATCACATTCTGAAATTTTTTAAAACTAGTCTTAGAAATTACCCTACCGTGTAGATGTCTTTCATTTTATTTACATAATTATTCTGCAATACTTGTGTTATATTATGAAGCAGTAATTTTTTACCTCACTAAAGGTTAGATTTTGTTAGTTGCGTTTTTTGGGTTTGAATGTTATATACAAGATGTAAGTTCGATGATTTTTTTTTACAACAATTCACAGTTTAGTTGTTATGGTGGTAAATTGATAGGCGTAAACTTGAACTTGAACTATTTGTACCGTATATGACACATTTGGCTTTTATGCTAGCCAACATTTGTTAATATCCTAATAGGGTTGAATAAAAATGTTCACAAGAAATTTCTAGTCATAATTTGGCTGAGTATTATATTTTTGCCCATTACAGACTGATGGAGTGTCAAATTTTTTACACTCAATCTGTTCATTGCAGGGCTAAAATAATTAGTTCTTTTTCTTATCACATGGTCAGTCAATTAAATGACTGAATCATTTAAGAACAGAAGAGGTAGAGGTGTAAATGACACTAATAAGAGTTATTTTCTCTGAAAGAAATGAATTTCATTATACAGCCAGACCCTGTGGTGAATGAAGTGAAGGTGTTATTTGCAGAGTGTAAAATATGAGCTTTTCAGAGAGCCCGGCATGCTGATAAGCGTACTTTTCCATTCAGTGAGGAAGGCAATTGTAAACCACCTCACTCCTCGTTTTACTTAGTAAAACCTCTATAGGTTCAAACCAGCCTTTCGGCTGAGGACCTAAACAATATTTTAATTATATTTTTGCAAAAAATGAAACATAGGAAATTCATTCAACAATAAATCCCTTTAATGCATCCTGCTGCTTAAAATCAGTTGTATTTTCTTTGTTTTTTGCTTTTACGACCTCATAGGATCACTTTAGTTCAATTTCTGGACCACTCCATTCTGTAATCGGTTCTTCTTATTCCCGGAGCATTTAAATTGTTTTATTCTTGCTTCTTTCCTTTTCGCCCATATCTTTTTTAGGTGTTTGGACCATTTGGTGCCTGTCCTCATCCAAATACACCCTGTTAGACTATTCCTTTCTACTTATAGGCTCAAATATTAACACATTTGTTTTAATTAGCCTGTCATTTTTCTAAATATTTTAATCAGATCCTTTCTTGAAATTCTCAACTCTTCCATATTCTGTTGGACTTCCTTTATCCATTTCACTTTTGTTGTTTTTTTCCAGTAAAAGTTGATTATTTAGTTAGCAAGTCTGGTGTTTTCTGCTCTTAAGTAGGTGCCCCAAGTTTTGATGATGGAATTCTTTTTTTCCTGAAGAAATTTGTTACCGATGTTATTATCTTATATATATACTTCTTCATTTGAGATTATCCTCAACTGTGCTACTATGTATTTCTTGTTTATGCATTTTCTGACTATTATATTTTATATAATAGATTTACGCCCATAACAGAAAGGTGGAGTGTCAAATTATTTACATTCAATCTGTTCATTGCAGGGCTAAAATAAATAGTTCTCTTTTCTTATCACATGGTCAGCCAATTAAATGACTATATAATTTAAGAACAGAAGAGGTAGAGGTGTAAAAGATACTAATCAGATATATCTTCTCTGAATATAATGAATTTCATTATACAGCCAGACCCTGTGGTGAATGAAGTGAAGGTGTCATTTGCATAGTGGAAAATGTGCTTTTCATAGGGCCCGGCATGCTGATAAGCGTACTTTTCCACTCAGTGAGGAAGGCATGGTAAACCATCTCACTCCTCATTTTACTTAGTAAAACCTCTACAGGTTCAAACCAGCCTTTCGGCTGATGACCTAATCAACGTAATAGATTTATACAATAAATTTCACCAACCTTTTTATGCTGCCTTGTTACAGTTACAGTTTTAAAACTGTAAGTTTGTGTAGATGACTGAAGATATAATTATCTTCTATAGATTGTAAATAAACAGTTTTAGTTTCAAACGATATTGTGTACTCAGATGATGGTAAATCCACAGAAACACGTGTAAATTGTAAATCGTAGAGATCAAGGCAGCATAAAAAGGTTGGTGAAATTTATTGTATAAATCTATTATATAAATAGAATGGGAAATTCAGTTGGTGGGGACCTAATTGTAAATCTGTTTTCTTAGTTGAATGTCCAATGTTTCAGCTATGGTCAGTGAAATAAAATTTCTTTGTATGGGTTTCCCACTAATCACTTATATCCTCTGTTAAGCAATTTGGAGTTCCATTTCGTTACCTTGACTTGACTATTATGAGTAAACAATTTTATAAATTACAGTATAAATGAAATTTATCACCTGACCTTTGGTTGCTTTATAAATAAAAAAAACTTACACGCGTTTCGGTGGATTCAGTCATGTAGATTAACTGAATTAAAACACTGTCTGCATTTTAATTTTTACTTTTTAATTTTATATGAATATATAGGAAGAAAAGTATTGTTTTCATGTTGATTTTTCGAAATCAAGTTTTCACCAGATTTTCATGTTTTCAGACCCCCTGAATCCAAAAACCGTGTTTTTAGCGATTTGTGTGGGTGTGTGTGAACAGAATATCTCAATAACCGAATATCGTACAAACTTGAAACTTAAGTTACATACCACTATCGGACGTGACGCAAACATTTTCATCAAAATCGGTCAACTGGAAAGAGTACTTTATTCATGTTTTTTCATTTTTTGCGATTTTCTCAACTGGTCCTACGATTTTTAAAAAAATCGTCTTATTTACTTAATTTTTTATGCTCTACAAGATAAAGTAGGCGCCATGTTTGCTGAAATTCTTGGTAAGGCTGTTTTCATGTAAAAAAATTGTTTTTTTAAGATTGCGGCTTTATTATGCATTTTACCGCAAAAATGTATATAAATAAAGTTGTAGAGAATTTAAAATCCTACAACTTTTATTTCAACAATTTTTTTGTGTAAAGCTTAGTTTAGAGGTAATTAGCAATTTTCGGTTTTTTTTCTCATGAAAACGGGTGAAAAATTTATTTTATTAAGATTTCGGCCTTAGTATGCATTTTATAACAAAAGTGAATATATTAAAATTTATAGGAAATTAAAAGGTCTACAACTTTTATTTTAAGCATTTTTTTGTACAGTGCCTAGTTTAGCGTAAAAGCGATTTTCCGTATTCTTCAGCCAAACTGAGGTCGGTTTTCATTTTGCGTCTTTCCTATATGATTAAAATTAGGTTATGTTTATTGAGGTTAGTTTTTGTTTAATTTCTAATGTTTTATTACTAATGTTAGGTTTATTGTTAATTATTTACATTGGCAAGAGAAAATTGTGTGAGCGTTTCACACCAGATTTTTTTTTTGTTTAACGTCACTCTTCTGCAATTACTGCTAATACAGATGGTGAAGGATGAAATAATTTTTTTTGTAACGTATGAAAATATGCCATTCCTGAATGGGATTTGAACCCAAGACGGCATGATGAGAGACGAGCACGTTACCAACTACATCAATGTGGCCAGCCAATTGTACGGTGTTGTTGTGTTCACGCCACTTCCTTTCAAACTCTTCCCTGAAGATCACTGATTTTTACTTTCTCTTGCCTATATGAATATATAGGAAGGAAAGTATTGTTTTCATGTCGATTTTTTGAAATCGAGTTTTCACCGGATCTATACGTTTTCAGACCCCCTGAACCCAAAAAACATGTTTTTAGCGATTGGTCTCTCTGTGTGTGTGTGTGTGTGTGTGCGCGCGCGCGTGTGCGTGCGTGCGTGCGTGCGCGTGTATGTGTGTGTGTGTGTGTGTGTGCGTGTGTGAACAGAATATCTCAAGAACGGAACATCGTACGAACTTGAAACTTAAAACTTAAGTTACATACCACTACCGGACCCGACACGAACATTTTCATCAAAATCGGTGAACCGGAAGTAGTGGTAACTTAGTTTATTCCTATAATTTTTCACTTTTTTGCGATTTTTTTAAAAACTGGTCATACGATTTTTTTAAAAATCGCCTGGTTTACTTAATTTTTTATTCTCTACAAGATAGGGTAGGCGCCATGTTTGCTGAAATTCTGCGCGAGGCTGTTTATACGTAAAAACATTTTCTTTTTAAGATTGCGGCTTTAATATGCATTTTAGCGCAAAATGTTATATAATAAAAGTTGTAGAGAATTTAAAATTCTACAACTTTTATTTTGAACATTTTTTTTGTATAACGCTTAGTTTAGCAGTAATTAGCGATTTTCTGTTTTTTTCTCACGAAAACGTGAGAAAAATCGATTTTTTAAGATTTCGGCCTTAGAATGCATTTTATGACAAAAGTGTATAAAATAAAATTTATAGGAAATTAAGAGATCTACAACTTTTATTTTAAGCATTTTTTTTTTACAGTGCCTAGTTTAGCGTGAATGAGCGATTTTCCGTATTTTTAAGCCAAACTGAGGTCGATTTTAATTTTGCGTATTTCATTAATTTTTTTTGAGGTTAGTTTTTTGTTTATTTCTAATATTTTATTACTAATGTTAGGTTTATTGTTAATTATTTGCATTGGCAAGAGAAAGTTGTGTGAGTGTTTCACACCAGATTTTTTTTTCTAAATATTTTCTTTATTATATATAATATGTCTTCTGTGTCGATTTTTGCATCTTTAAAGTCATTCAATGTTATCCTGGACCATGCTGGTTTGGTTTTGAGATTTATTATTTTATCAAAAATTTGTTTTGTCAATCTGCTGTCATTAATTCTTGCCACTTATTCGAAAAATACAAGTCTTTAATTACTTAGTTTAAAATAAAATGTCAGTAAATGTAAAAGGAATAATTGCTTTTATATGCTGATAATCCTACTCAAAAGTAAATATTTTAGGTCTGTTCTGTACTATTTTTGTAATAATTATTGTACTTTTATCTGTTCTATATTTATTTAGGCTATTTTTCTTTACTTTCTAATTGTGCAAATACACTATTATCTACGACCATTTAATTTAATTTATATGTGCATAACTTTCATGTTACCGTATAATTATCTGTTTTTTGTATTATCTGAATTATCATTTATTTATTTTTTTCAAGAATTAAATCTGAGTAAATTAGGTATATTTAAGGAAAATTTTTAGTTTCAACTTCTTGTATTTTTCTATGTTTCATTCCTTTCTTATTTCCAGACTTCTTAAAATCTTTTAAACATTTAATTTCCCCTATTTTCATCAGAGAATTTTGATTCCCTGTAGTTGATTTTTTTTATCCTCCTCAGAAATTTTTACTCTAAATAATAAAATCTGGCGTGAAACATTCACACAACTTTCTCTTGCCAATGCAAATAATTGACAATATAATGTAACATTAGTAATAAACAAAAAAACTATCCTCGATAAACATAACCTAATTTTACTCATGAGTGAAAGACGCAAAATGAAAATCGACCTCAGTTTGGCTCTGTAGAGAAAAATGCTCTAAACAAAAGTTGTAGATCTTTTAATTTCCTATAGATTTTATTATATACACTTTTGTTGTAAAATGCATACTAAGGCCGAAATCTTAAAAAAATCGATTTTTCACACGTTTTCGTGAGAAAAAACAGAAAATCGCTAATTACTGCTAAACTAAGCGGTATACAAAAAAATGTTTAAAATAAAAGTTGTAGGATTTTTAATTCTCTACAACAAAAAAAAAAAATGTTTAAAATAAAAGTTGTAGGATTTTTAATTCTCTACAACTTTTATTATATAAATTCTTGCGCTGAAATGCATATTAAAGCCGCAATCTTAAAACAAATCATTTTTTTACGTGAAAACAGCCTCACTCAGAATTTCAGCAAACATGGTGCCTACCCTATCTTGTAGAGCATAAAACATTTAGTAAATAAGGAGATTTTTAAAAAAATTGTAGGACCAGTTTTTGAGAAAATTGCAAAAAAGTGAAAAATTACACGAATAAACTACTACTTCCGGTTGACTGATTTTGATGAAAATGTTCGTGTTGGGTCCGGTAGGGGTATGTAACTTAAGTTTCAAGTTTGTACGATTTTCCGTTCTTGAGATATTCTGTTCACACACACATAGACCAATCGCTAAAAATGTGTTTTTTGGGTTCAGGGGATGTGAAAACGTGTAAATCCGGTGAAAACTCGATTTCGAAAAATCGACATGAAAACAATACTTTCCTTCCTATATATTCATATAGGCAAGAGAAAGTAAAAATCGGAGCTAAACTTTGTTTCATCATCGCAATCTGAATCCATAAATCCTAGTTTTTGCATTTCCTGTTCTTGTATGTAATTGAAAGTCCTTGTATTCAGATCACAGCAGTTATCCAAAATCTGTTAGTTTAATCTATTGGTGGTCATTCTTTTAATATGTGCGAAAACTCTGTATTTTGTTTTTGTTACTGATTCTATAATAAAGATATTTAATTTTTCACTGTCCTGTTACAGCTTCTATAACGCTTGTTTTTTACTTTCTCTTGCTCTTGCCTATATGAATGTATAGGAAAGAAAGTATTGTTTTCATGTCGATTTTAAGAAATAGTTTTCACTAGATCTACACGTTTTCAGACCCCCTGAACCCAAAAAACATTTTTTTAGCAATTGGTCTGTGTGTGCGTGTGTGTGTGAACAGAATATCTCAAGAACAGAACATCGTACGAACTTGAAACTTTAAAAACTTAAGTTAGACACCACTAGAGGACCCAACACGAACATTTTCATCAAAATTGAATTCATCAACTGGAAGTAGTAGTTTATTCGTGTAATTTTTCACTTTTTTGCAATTTTCTCAAAAACTGGTCCTACGATTTTTTTAAAAATCGCCTGGTTTACTAAATTTTTTATGCTCTACAAGATAGGGTAGGCGCGATGTTTGCTGAAATTCTTGGTGAGGCTGTTTTCAGGTAAAAAAATTGTTTTTTTTAAGATTGCGGCTTAAATATGCATTTTAGCGCAAAAATGTATATAATAAAAGTTGTAGAGAATTTAAAATCCTACAACTTTTATTTATATAAATTTTTTTGTATAATGCTTAGTTTAGCGGTAATTAGCGATTTTCTGTTTTTTTCTCACGAAAACTTGTTAAAAATCGATTTTATTAAAGATTTCGGCCTTAGTATGCATGACAAAAGTGTATATAATAAAATTTATAGAAAATTAAAAGAACTACAACTTTTATTAAGAGCATTTTTCTCTACAGAGCCTAGTTTAGCTTGAGAGAGTGATTTTCTGTATTTTTAAGCCAAACTGAGGTTGATTTTCATTTTGCGTCTTTCTCTCATGATTAAAATTAGGTTATGTTTTTTGTTTATTTCTAATGTTGTATTACTTACTAATGTTAGGTTTATTGTTAATTATTTGCATTGGCAAGAGAAAGTTGTGTGAGTGTTGCACACCAGATTTTTAGTATTTGTTAAATCTGATAACTTAATGTAGACCTAGCAACTAAAGCCATCAGAATACATATTTATAATTTATCTAATTAATGAAGTAATAGAATGTGTGTAATTAATAAAATTGTTTTGTTTCGTTTCAGTTGTATAAAGAAAATAAGCTGTGTCCGTTATGTTTTGAGTTTAGCGATCTTGATGTCTTTGTCCGTATGTTAAAAGTTACAAATAAACGATTATGCCTTCTGAAAAGTTTTCAGGTAAGAATACAGTTGTTTCATTTTTGTTGTTGTTTAGGTCAACAGCCGGAAGGCTGGTTTGAACCTCTAGAGGTTTTACTAAGTAAAACAAAGAGTGAGGTGGTTTACCACTGCCTTCCTCACTGAGTGGAAAAGTACGCTTATCAGCATGCCGAGCCCTCTGAAAACAACATATTTTCCACTCTGTAAATGACAACTTCACTTCATTCACCACAGGGTCTGGCTGTACAATAAAATTCATTACTTTCAGAGAAGATAACTCTGATTAGTGTCTTTTACACCTCTACCTCTTTTGTTCTTAAATGATTCAGTCATTTAATTGACTGACCATGTGATAAGAAACAGAACTATTTATTTTAGCCCTGCAATGAACAGATTGAGTGTAAATAATTTGACACTCCACCTGTCTGTTATGGGCAGAATTTTCAAGTTTCATTTTTATGACTGTAATTTCTCTTTAACCCTTTCGAAATGGACTGTTACTCGTTAAACAGAAGAATTGCAAAATTTAAAACGCGCTTTCAAAACAACTGTTTTATCTAATGTCACTACTGATGAAAAATTCTGAAAATATTACAGTTGATTCATATAATACGTACACGCTTTTTGAATATAATTACAACAAAATTGATTGATAATTCTTTGCATTTAGGCGAGCGAAATTTTCAACTGCGAAAATATTTGTGTTTACTTTATTTTTTTACTATAACGAGCTTAAATTTCAGTTAAGCAAAAAATTTATAGAACATGTTTGTAGACAAGAGTTTACTGGAATAAATGTTATTTTTTATTTAAATTTCCGTAAATATTTGATGAAGTTACAAAATGTTTAACATGAGTCCATTTTCACATCACAGGGAAGCATGAAGGGATGGTATTTTACATTCTTTACGGTGATGTCACAGAGCCACTATTATATTTACGTTACAGCTGTAAGCAAAGCAATGTAGAAAATTCTTTTCCCTACAACCACGTGTTTTGAAAAATTCTGTAGGTGCGGTTAGAAGGAAGCCGTTACAAGTCCTTTGCAACCCGGCAAAGTATCGAATTTTTTGCCTCTGTGATGGTAAACCCCCACCTGAAAAGTAAAATGGATTAGTCTTCCTTTTTCAAGAGCAAACGCCGTAACAGAATCGTCATAGCTTCAACACAAACTAAAGAACATGCATGTTGACTTACACACGAGCTACACGGATTTCCATTCAAAACAAACAATTCCCAAACTATCAATGCTACCTACACACTATAGAGGGAATAAAAATTTCCCCTGTTATGATATTCTATTTCTGTAAATACTATTAGACGCGTTAAAGAATTCCCTACTAGAAAAGTACAATATTTACTGGTTTCCGACTTATACTGACCTTGTAGAAACACATTTTATCGCCCCAACCACAATCCATTCGGCATCATCTAAAATTAGATTACCAGTGTGAACAGGGTTAACATTCTTCAACCTCTTTATGTCATTGGTTAGTAGTTCTTATCAGCTTTGTATAATACTCTTATTTACTTGATGTCTACTTAAATTTAAAACTCTGAAGGAGTAAAAAGGGTATAATTAGGGCATTTTCCTCCTCCTTTGCTTTTCCTGTCAACAGTCTGGTGGCTGCCTCTCTGCCAAAAAAATGAAAAATTTTTCCAATCTAAAAAACAGACTCTTTCACACTATATCAAATTCCCATTGCCGCATCCCTAACTGCGTAATACTGTACTTGAATGCCTCCTTCACTCCCCTTCATGGAGGAATATATCCATAGCACTTTGAAATAGCAGTCCCGGTTTTGCCCGGTAACTATGGCAGTCCCGGTTTTGCTGTATGGCAGTGAAAGTTGGACCATGACGCAACGAGAGAGAACTCTAATACAAAGTGCAGAAATGAAGTTTTTAAGGGCGACGGCAGGCTATAACAGACTGGACATGAAACGTAATGAAAGTATTAGAGCAGAATTACAGGTCCAACCACTATTAGACGGCATTGCGCGCTACAATTCCAGGTGGTGTGAACATGTGAATAGAATGCGAGAGGAAAGACTACCAGTCCAAATATTAAGTTATGCCCCACGGGGTAGACGTGATAGAGGAAGACCGCTACGAAGATGGGTGCCGGAACAGGCTTTAGGCCTATCCGTGTTTGGGTGATGATGATGATGACTTTGAAATAGCTAAACAAGAAAGAAAATCTGAACCATTTATACTATAATAAGGAACATTTCTCAGAAGAATATTGCAACCTTCTTTTACATGGCTATATTTAAAATCTGTCCAACCCCGTTTCAAATCTGTGCTTTAACCCAATTCTGAAGCTCAAAAAAAAACCAATAACAATGTTTTTGTTAGATTTTCTTTGAAACACTCTGTCCTGACATCTTATTCACCAAGCAATTGATACTTTACTATTTTTACGCCGGTCCGTCGTTTGTATTTTGCCCATTGTTGGCGCTGTGACGTGGTTGCTGCTGCCGATAGATGGCCCAGCGGTCAAACCTCTCACAGTGCGTGTGCCAGTGGTAAGATATATTTGAGGGACCAATGAAAGCGATAGTTGAGAAGGTGATCAGACAGTATCAATTCCATCACTAGAGAAGGTCGATACGGAGGAAGAATTATCGCTCAACATTGAGTTTTTTCTTGCTCCATACACTTCCCTTCCCTACCCCATGATTTACCGGTGACTGCAACTCTCGTAGGCAGCGGTTAAAGGTGCTCGCTGTGTTGGCGACTGCTCCTATTCGTTTAAGCAGCGATACAGACGACCCCGCTTCGCTTTACCGGCGACTGCTCCTCTCGTAGGCAGCAGTAAAAGTTGTTCGCTGCATCAGCAACTGCTCCTATTCGTTAAGCAGCTGTACAGATGACCTCCCTTTCGCTTGCCAGCGGCTGCTCCTCTTGAGGTAGCAGTGAAGGTTTCCCCAACCATTTTCTTATTTTCCTTTTGAACTACACCGCCGGATGCCCTGCCGCTCCGGCCGGTCCTATGTTGGCTTTACCAATTTGACTACCACAAGCCGGTGGCAACACAATCATGTGGTAACCCTTACGATAATGCCTTCATGAATGAACCTTTAATTCTGTTTTTTCCCCTTATAACTAATTTATCTGCAAGCAGTTAATTCCTAGTATTTTTTTGAGTTTCTTCTTCACTTTCTTGTGTATTCCATCCATAGTTTTAAGGAACATGAAGGAGAGAATTCTTCCTGTTAGAATCCAAAGCACAAAAGTAATGGGGTAGTGCAGATTCAGTTAAGCGGTAGGACTTACCTGCCTATTTAATTTACGAGTACTTTAGTTATCATTAATTTTCTTTGCAATGTCAAAAATCATATTATGGTTTTTTTGTATTATCTTATGTATTTCTAATTTAATAAATTATCAGGGTTGATAAATTATCCAAAATGATCAATTAACAGGTGACAAATTATCAAATGTTCTACAGGTAATGCCTATGTACAAATTTATTGCACTTCAAGGACATTAAAACTATTCAGGAACTGTTTATTCATAAATCACTGTCATATCATTGATGACAGGCATTCTTTGCAATTTTGATTTTGATTAAATCGATCCACAATTTATTAATGTATACTTATCTTGTATAATCTCTATTCTAGCCATAATAGTGCTGTGGTCGGCACAAAATTTCTTCTATGCCAAGGCTCTCAGTTTGATTCCCAGTCAGGTCTGGCATTTTTTCATCTTTTAACTTTTATATAGAGTGATTCAAAAAGAGCGCCGGTTTTGATATATCAAATTAAGAGATTTATTTTATTGAAAAACTGAAAATAAATACATCAACAAGTTCATCTTACCTTCCGATTTCATGTATGAAAAATGATGTCATGCATGTGTCCTCCTATACTGCGCTGGCACGCATCAACTCTGTCCATGAAATTGGATATTACTGCACGACAAGTTTCGACTTCCATTTGCCCGATAACCCGTCGAATTTCCTCCTTCAAGTCATTGATGTTTCGGGGTTTATTGGCATACACCAATAACTTCAGATGACCCAAAGATGAAAGTCACAAGGCGTCAAGTCACACGACCTTGGTGGCCATTGATGGTCGGAATTACGAGAAATGATGCGATCCTGGAACCGTTCACGGAGCAACATTGTTTCTCGTGCAGCAACTGAATTTTATACGGGTGATATTGGAGATCGTACCGAAGAATTCTCCGTACAGAAGAACATCGTAAACCCAATTGTTGAGAACGGCGACGTATTGATTTTGCTGGGCTAACAGCCACACTGTCACGAACCAACACAACGTTCTGCTCAGTTCGGCCACAACGACGACGTCCAGAACTTTTAAGGTCGACTGTTGAACCCGTCTCAAAAAACTTTTTCATGAGCCTGCGAACTGTTGATTCATTCGGTGCTTCATTACGTCCTAGAGTACCGCGAAGTCGCCTGACAGTAGCCGCATAACTCTCTCCACTCTGGTAAAATGTTTTGACGATTAACACTCGTTGTGCAATAGTAAACTTCTCCATGGTTAGACACAGACTGCGAGAGTTCTACACTACGAACAAGAGAAACTACAACTGAATCGTCAATCGGAATGTTCTCCGAAATAGAAATGAGGTCTAACAATGTTGCCAACCGATAAACAAAAATTTACCAGCCGTTTAAAAACCGGCGCTCTTTTTGAATCACCCGATACAGTAAAATTTGGTTATAATGAAATTCAAGGGACCTGCATTATTAGTTCTAATGAACCTAAAAGTCACAATATCTATGTAGCACTGGGCACTATCTTATGTGCCCAGACAATTACCAGAATAACAATGATTAGTCTAAATACTTAATTTAAGTGAAAAAAAATTTGGTGTGAAACAATCACACGACTTTCTCTTGCCAGTACAAATAATTAACAATATAATCTAACATTAGTAATAAAACATTAAGAAATAAACAAAAAAACTAACCTCTATAAACATAACCTCATTTTAATTATGAGAGAAAGATGCAAAAAGAAAATCTACCTCAGTTTGGCTTAAAAATACGGAAAATCACTTTTCACGCTAAACAAGGCTCTGTAGAGAAAAATGATCTAAATAAAAATTGTAGATCTTTTCATTTCCTATAAATTTGATTATATACACTTTTGTCGTAAAGGCTGAAATCTTTAAAAAAATCAATTTTTTTAATATGTTTTCGTGAGACAAAGAACAGAAAATCGCTAATTACCGCTGAAATATAAGCATTATAAAAAATATGTTTGAAATAAAAGTTGTAGTATTTTACAACTTATATTATATATATTTTTGCGGTAAAATGCATACTAAAGTCGCAATCTTAAAGAAACAATTTCTTTACTCGAAAACAACCTCCCCAAAACTTTCAGCAGACATGGTGCCTACCCTATCTTGTAGAGCATAAAAAATTTAGTAAATGAGGTGATTTTTTTTAAAAAATCGTAGGAGCCGTTTTTGAGAAAATTGCAAAAAAGTGAAAAATTACACGAATAAACTACTTCTTCTGCTTGACCGATTTTGATGAAAATGTTTGTGTTGGGTCGTCTAGTGTAGTACCTAACTTAAGTTTCAAGTATCAAGTTTGTACGATGTTTCATTCTTGAGATATTTTGTTAACATACACTCACACACACACACAGACCAGTTCCTAAAAACATGCTTTTTGGGTTCAGGGGGTCTAGAAACGTGTAGATCTGGTGAAACTCGATTTTGAAAAATTGACATGAAAACAATACTTTCCTTCCTATATATTCATATAGGCTAGAGAAAGTAAAAATCGTGAATGAAAATTTTTACACCATGTCTGTGGCTGAACGGTTAATAATGTTTAGTCGTCAGCTGTTCGAGGTATAAAAATGGTCACGGGTTCGATTCCCAGTAGGTCTGGCTGAGACAATCAGACAAATGATAGATTTTGATAGGTTTAGTTTCAATTAATACTGCAATTTACTTATAAAAAGAAAAACACAAAGTAATCGTTAATGGCTGCAGTTGTTAAATCATTAGAGATTGCTGAAATCAAAGTTGGAATTTAGGAACAAAAATTGTATCATTCGATTTCTTTTAAAGGTATAGGCACTGATGTCATGAGATTGCCTTTTGCGTATGTATGGGCTGTGAGGAAGGGAATTGAAATATTTGCAGTGCTGCCAACTTCAACAGTGAGACACTCCTCGTACATTTCACTACTGTGCAGTTTCTACATACATTTTTTAAGCTGTAATTTATTCCGAGAAAATGTTTTCTTCATCAACCTTATAAGAAATAAATGTGACCTGTAATAATGCCTATAGCTTAATTACATGACTAAAAATGTTTGATTTACTCTAATTATGAATGAATCGCCTTCTTTACTATTGCTTTCACCGGCGATTTCATTACCAGTCACTCTAGTATCTACCTAACCGTTTTCTTTTTTTTATTACCCGATGTCAACAAAACTGTTAAACAATAGCTTCTTCATATCCTTAATTTCCTTCTTTATTTTTCGAATTGTGGAAAGAGAAACATCACAGTAGTTAGCCGCTAGCTCACGACTTGTTAAGAGGCAAGGATAGGCATTTTTATTTTGCTTCAACTTCG
This sequence comes from Catonia carolina, assembly GCA_035578175.1. NCBI lineage: Eukaryota > Metazoa > Arthropoda > Insecta > Hemiptera > Achilidae > Catonia > Catonia carolina. The sequence goes on from JAQMRL010000004.1 coordinate 74,682,512, forward strand.
CAACATTTTATTACATCGCATATTTTTTTATATCGTATATATATATTTCGTTCAGCACTGTGAATAGTTCGACCACGTTTTCAAGAAACCAACATTTCTGTTTACGGTAACAAACAGTTATATTTTGTACAGTTAACCTACAAAAGGTTCAGCGATATATACTGTATATGCTCTGAGTATAATATAAGTTGTTATGTTTGTTGTACTGAAATTAATGCAGCCGCGCCTACACACTGATGCTTTTCCCCCTTTCCCCTCTTTGCAAACAAGGGGAAACTCGTGACTCAAGTGATTATAGATACGGAAATCACTAATGATTTTTGCCATACGCAAAAGTAAGCCATTTTAAAAATTTGCCACCAGCCGTGAGACGCGTCAACTCATGAAAGGGATTTTTAAGTGAATTACTTAATTAGGTAGTGTTTGTGTTTCATTTTTAAATTGTATAATTAATTTATAAGTGTTATGTACTTATTTTAAGAATTATTCAATCGTAAGCACTTTTTTTTTAAGTACATGCATTTGGTTGTACCTGAAGAGTTTTATTATTAAGTGTTCTAACAAGTTACATGACTTGTGTTATCATTTTAGAATACGTCACATTGTATGAGTAATCTTCATGTATACTACTTACGTCATTTTCATTGTTAGTTCAAGCTATGTTTATAAAGAATCTAATAATGATATCTGGTTTACTATTATAACTGCTGTAGAAATAATATTTTGGTATTTAAATTATGTGTTTATGTTTACAGAGTTATTTTAATTGTTTTTAGATATTTGTTCACTATTTTTTATTTATTTTTTTGTTAAATTATTGTATTAGTATGTGTTAATTATTTAAAATCTGGTTTTTTAATAAAGAAATAAATTAATTTTTGGTAATGTGGTCTCCTCTCATCATGCGGTCCTGGGTTCGAATCCCACTCAGGCACGGCATATTTTAATACGTTACAAAAAATCATTTCATCCTTCACTGTACAAAGTTACACCCCAATGTCATCGTTAATGACTGTTGCAGTTAATGCGACGTTAAATAAAAAATAAAAAAAATTTTTTTTTACTTGCACTATATGAATGTGTAGGGAAGGTAAGCATTAGTTTCATGTAAAAAATTTTTAAATTGAATTTTCACTGGAAACACAAGTTTTTAGGATGCCTGAACCCAAAAAAAAACATGTTTTTACTGATTAGTTTATAAGTGTGTGTATGTATGTGTGAGGGGGTGGAAAAAAACGGCTCTGTGATTTTGTTTAAAGTCGCCATATTTACTGCATTTGTTCTAGGCTCTTGCAAGATGGGTAAACACTAAGACATATCACTAAGCATTGTAGAAAAAAATGTATGAAGTAAAAGTTGTATGTTTTTTTGATTTTTTTAAAACTTTAATTATATACTTACTCTTTTTCCCTAAAATTCATAATTTAAAGCTGTAATTTAAAAAAACATTTTTTTACAATGAGAGCCACCTCCCCATGATTTTTTCTAGACATGCCCATTACCCCATCTTGTAGTGCAGAAAAATATATTAAATGAGGCGATTTTAAATGAAATCGTCGAAGCCGTTTTTGAGAAAATTTTAAAACGTGAAAAATTATGTGAATATACAACTACTTTTTGTTGATCGATTTTGAGGAAAATTTTCCTGTCGGATCCCCTTGTAGTACCGACTGCAAGTTCTAAGTTTCAGTTCTGTACGCTATTCTGTTCTTGAGATATTTTATTCACACACAGACCAATCGCTAAAAACATATTTTTTGTGTTCTGGGAGTATAGAAATTAATATTTCCAGTGAAAAATTGGTATCAACATGAAAATAATACTTTTCTTCGCTATATATTCATATAAGGCAAGAGAGAAAAATTTTTTTTTTTTTTTTTTGTTAAATGTCCGACTGTTGTGCAATTACTGCTAATGCAAACAGTGAAGGATGAAATGATTTTTTGTAACATACGAGGGTAGGCTGATAAGTAATGCACACATGCTTGTAGAAGACAACTAAATAAACTTCAGTAGCGCGCCTGGTGGCATGTGGAAGTACTATTTCTCCTCTACAAGCCTGCGCAGTTTGAAGGCGTTGCTTTCATTCAGTTTGTTTTGAGTAGTGGAAGTATGGCGTCGTGTTCTGGTGCTATGTCAACTGGAATGCTGTGAACAACTTTTGAAGCGCTACCGTGACGAAGGAGACGACTTTCTTTTGAATATTGTGACGGGGGACGAGTCATGGGTTCATCATTACGATCCCGAAGAAAAAAGGCAGAGCGCTGAATATCGTCATCCACATTCTCCTGTTGTGAAAAAGTTCAAAACACAACCGTCCGCAAAAAAAATTCTTTTGACTGTGTTTTGGGATGCTCGCCGAGTTTATGTGACTGATTATCTGGAACGAGGGGCAACGGTAAATTCTGCTCAGTATATACAGACTCTGAAACACCTCCGACGTCGAGTTTGTCGTGTTAGAGGCAACCTGGCGCCAATAATTTTGCAACACGACAATGCTCGTCCACACACTTCGCGTGCAACTGAAGAGGCTCTGAGAAACCTGAAGTTTCAACCAATTTTACACCCTCCGTATTCTCCCGACCTTGCGCCTTGCGATTTTTATTTTTTTCCTCTACTGAAGAGAGACCTTAAGGGTAATCATTACAGCTCGGACAATGAGGTGAAGGCAGCTATTGCGTCCTGGGTTCGAGGAAAGTCGGAAGAATTTTTCAGTGACGGAATGAAAAAACTTGTTAAACGTTGGGAGAAATGTGTAATGCTTAACGGTGACTATATTGAAAAATAAATAGATAATTTGGTAGGTTAAGATTTGTACTTTAATTTGTTATTTACCCCATCTTGCTATTTCTTTTTGTTCGTCTTCTACAAGCATGTGTGCATTACTTATCAGCCTACCCTCGTATGAAAATATGCTATGCCTGAATGGGATTCGAACCCAAGACCGCATGATGAGAGGCGATGAAAAGACTGCCATTTTAAAATTTCAAACATAAAATTCCTTAAATTTTTTGTAATAAAAATATTTCATTACTATTGTTTATCAGTGAGTTTTAAGTTAATTTATAAACGTTAAAAATCTTTTTTGTGATTTTATATTCATTGTATTAGTTTTGAATAGTGTCGTAATGTTTACGTGGTAAATTATCATATGAAAGCAGTGAGTAAATGTATAGTTTTAGTAAAATTGTCAGTAATTTGTTATTGAAATTAGTTTTTGTTTGCTTTAAATGTTATCTTTTATTTTATGTATAGTATTTATTTAACGTTGTAGGCCAGACCGTATATTTGTATTGCGACTTGATTAGTGGCCCGTTGATTTATTGTCTTGGTTACTCTAATTATTATCTAAGACTTCTTACTTAAATACAATATGGATGTATTAGTTAACTTTTAAATTAGACATCTTCAATTTTGTCTTATTTCTACACTTTTTAATATTTTTAACTATATAAATTACAGTATAAATGAAATTTATCACCTTACCTTTTGAGCTGGCCCCATTGGCGTAGTTGGTAACGAGCTCGCCTCTCATCATGCGGTCTTGGGTTCGAATCCCATTCAGGCACGGCATATTTTCATACGTTACAAAAAATCATTTCATCCTTCACCGTCTGCATTAGCAGTAATTGCAGAACAGTCGGTTGTTGAACCAAAAAAAAAAACCTTACCTTTGGTTGCTTATGTAAGTTTAAAAACCTTACGCGTGTTTCGGTGGTACCACCTTCTTCAGAGCATATTTTTAAAAAAAATTTAAATTTAAAACGATGTTTCCTTTTAGTCATTCCGAAATCTAAATGACTGAATTTAGAACGGAAACACTGTTATAAATTTTTATTTGAATTTTTTTAAAATATGTTCCGAAGAAGGTGGTACCACCGAAAAGCGTGTAAGTTTTTTAAACTTAAATAAGTATTCAATAAAAGTTATAGATTTTAATGAGATTTCTATGAGAGCACAGCCTCCCAAGAATTTCAGCAGACATGGTGTTTATCCTGTCTTATAGAGCATAAAAAATATTGAGTCATTTTTAAGAAAATTGCTAAAAAGTGAAAAATGGCACGAATAAACTACTACTATCAGTTGTTTGATTTTGATGAAAATGTTGGTGTCAGGTCTCATAGTGGTTTCCAAACTAAGTTCCAAGTTTCAACTTCATACTATGTTCCGTTCAAAGAGACACACACACACACACACGGACAGACTAATTGCTACAAACATAATTTTTGGGTTCATTGGTCCTGAAAACATATACGAGGTGTTTATTTATAATTTATAATTTTATTTTAATTTTATACATAATCACTTATTGTCACCTTCAATATACACGCCTTCTCTATCCCTACAACACTCCATGCGAATTTTCCATTGTTGGAAACAGTGATGGAAGTCATCTTCTGTAAGCTCCTTCAGGACACGTGCCGCTTTCTCTTTTACAGCTTCCACAGACTCAAATCTTGTCCCTTTTAATGGAGATTTCACCATAGGGAACAGGTAGAAGATAATAACATATGATGAAACGTGGTTTTTTACTTATGTTCCGGAAACGAAGCGGCAGTCCATGCACTGGAAGAGCCGAACTTCTCCAAGAGCCAAAAAAGGTCGAATGAGCAAGCCAAAATTTAAAGCAATGATATTTTTTTTTTTTTGATATCCATGGGATTGTGTACCTTCACTGGGTTCCTGAAGGTCAAACAATTAATCACTATTACTAACATGAGGTACTTTCTAAACTATGTCAAAGAGTAAGGAAAAACGCCCTGAAATGTGGAAGGACAAATCATGGGTTCTCCACCAAGACAATACGCCAGCTCATTCCGCGTTATCTGTCAAGAGGTTCCTAGCCAAGTACAGCATCTCAGTGTTAGAACATCTAGCTTATTCACCAGATCTTGCACCATGTGACTTCTACCTATCCCTAAGGTGAAATCTGCATTAAAAGGGACAAGATTTGAGTTTGTGGAAGCTGTAAAAGAGAAAGTGGCACGTATCCTGAAGGAGCTGACAGAAGATGACTTCCAGCACTGTTTCCAACAATGGAAAATTTGCTTGGAGCGTTGTAAGGATAGATAAGGAGTGTATATTGAAGGTGACAGTAAGTGATTGTATAAAATTAATTAAAATTTTTTTACAATGTCAGTCTCGTTATTTAATAACCACACCTCGTATATCTGGTGAAAAATCGACATAAAAACAATATACTTTCCGTGATACAGGGCAAGAGAAAGTAAAAAAGGACGTTACATTTTGATCCTCATATAAGTATTTACGTAGCATTTAAAGTACAAGTATTATGTTAACTCCAGCAGGATATTAATGTAATCCATTTAAACTTGTATTGTATGGTGAATACAATATGTTTATATTACATCCTTCGTTAAATATCCAGTAGATAAAATCTCTCATGTATCCTGCTCTCTTTGCTTCCTCAATCTACTTTTTAAACACTTCTTTAACTTATTCGATTCTTTTGTTATCTAATTTTCATTCATTTTCTTTTGTGTTGTGCCTTCATTGTTCATTTCTGTGATATATTCTTTTTGTTTTGTATTTATATGTATTCAAATAAATTTTATACCTAAAAAAATTAATAATAAAAAAATCCCTTTCATTAGTCTTATTTATTTATTTATTTAATAAAGTTTTACGTGTGAGAGCAACAGGTAAGACCCAATACTGCTCTCTTAAAACATACATAACAATACAATCGTAATTTAATTAGCTTATAATATGTACAATAATGATGCTTATAACCTACAATATTAACCTACAATATTATAACCTTATATTCATAACCTACAATATAATAATGAATGTACCAATGATTATAACATATGAATATGAATAATATAATAATAATATGAATAATATAATGAATATGAAGAATATAAAATATGACCATGATGAATATAATATTTTAATATGATAGTATATAATATAATTATGTAATAATATAATGATATAAGATTGAATATAATACACACAAACAAACATAAAAATTTAAAAGAAGCATTTACTGTAGGCCTATGTACTTACAAATAAATTACAGTATAATTTGGAAAGAAAAGAAAAAAAAGTTTAAAGATAGAAAGAAAAAAGAAAAAAAAGAAGAAAAAAAAATATCAGAACAGGAGCCGTGGAACAAAAATTCTAATTTAGGAATACATTTTTTTTAATAACTTAACTGATTATAATTATAACTGATTATTTTATAACTTATGGCAGATGGCAATTTTTAAAAAGGCTTACCTTTGATCTATGCAAGAACCAATAGTGATTTCTGTATCTACTCTTTTTAAGAGGAATCAAATGTCACTATTTTTGTTTCCAAATTCCAACTTTAATTTCTTAACTTCCGGTCAAAACCTGAACTTCTTCAAACCCAATGTGTGCGTGCGTGCAGAATATCTCAAGAACAGAACGTCGTACGATCTTGAAACTTGAAGTTAGATACTACTACAGATCCCAACATGAACATTTTCATCAAAATCGGTCAACCGGAAGCTGTAGTTTGTTTGTGTAATTTTTCACTTTTTGCTATTTTCTCAAATATGGTTCCTACGATTATTTTTAAAAATCGCCTCATTTACTAAATGTTTTATGTTCTAAGATAACGAAGGCTCCATGCCTGCTGAAATTTTGGGGGAGACTGTTTTCTCGTAAAAAAATTGTTTTTTTATAAGATTTCGGCTTTAATATGCATCTGGGCACAAAAATTTATGTAATAAAAGTTGTAGAGAATTTAAAATCCTACAACTTTAATTTCAAACATTTTTTGTGTAATGCTTAGTTTAGCGGTAATTAGCGATTTTCTGTTTTTGTTTTTTCATGAAAATGTGTGAAAAAATCGAGTTTTTAAAGATTTTAGCTTTAGTATACATTTTACGGCAAAAGTGTGTAATAAAATTTACAGGAAATTAGAAAAATCTACAACTATTATTTATAACATTTTTCTCTATAGAGCCTAGTTTAGCGTGAAAGAGTGATTTTCCGTATTTTTAAGCCACACTGAGGTCGATTTTCATTTTGCGTCTTTCACTCATGATTAAAATTAGGTTATGTTTATTGAAGTTAGTTTTTTTTTGTTTATTTATATTTTATTACTAATATTAGGTTATATTGTTAATTATTTGCATTGGGAAGAGAAAGTTGTATGAGTCTGTCACACCAGATGCGTTTTGTACAAAACGCATCTTAGTTTATAAACAAATTTTTTATTGTGCCTGTTGAATCACTGGTGTCTTACTTAATACTTGAATTTTTGATACTAATGCAGTTTTAATTATGTTTTACAGGCTTTGATGGATCATGGAACCCAGGTTGCTAGATCTTTAGCAAAGGGTTATATACTTCGAGGTAGTCTAGAAACAGATATGAAACAAATGGAATCTATTATTAATATTGGTATTAGAGTAGGTAAGTCTCATATTTTATTTATTTTTTTTCATTTTATGACCACAAAGGATCACTTTAGTCTCTTTGGTTAGTTCTTTTTCTTCGGCAGTTTATTTCCTTTTCATTTCTATCTTGCCAATACTTTTTCATTCTGTCGGATCTTGCTTTTCTCAATTTGTCTGAACAAACCTGTTCTTTTCGTTTAATTGTTCTTTCTGATAAAATTTTGTTTTTGTCTTTAATTGTTTCTTTGTAAACCGGTGTGCAATCTTTGACATCAGCAATTGTTAGATTTAGTTCTATTTTGTCTTTTTTGATTTCTTCAAGCCAAGGATTTGTAGCTCCTTCCGTTTTTGCACACATGAATTTTTCTACAATTTTTCTTAATAATCGGTTTTCTGGAGTTCTGAGGATATGCGCAAAGAAAGAAATTCTCTTTTTGCGCATTGCGTCAGTGATTGGTTCTATTTCTTTATAAATTTATTCTCTTGGTAAAAGTCTGTGCTGGTTGTCAACTATGTGTTTTTTGTTTATGCAGGTTCTAAGAATCCTTCTTTCTATTTTTCTGATTGTTTGTTTCTTTTATTCCGTTTCCATCAATACTGAAGAGGGTTTCACTGCCGTACATTGCTTGTGATCTTAGAACTGCTTTGTAGTGTTTAAGTTTTTTGTGAATGGAAAGACATTTTTTGTTATAAGTGTTTTTAGTAATTTGCTGTCCTTTGGAAAGTTTAGAAATTCTCTCATTCCATGCTGCCTTTTAATTAAGATTGTAGGCCTATGTGATTGTTTCTCCAAGATATTTAAAACTCTCTACAATGTCGATAGGATTCCCATTAATATTTATTTTGTTTATACATAACCGGTTGATCATCGTAAATTTCGTTTTTTCGTAAGAAATTTTCAATCCAATCCTTCCTGCAATTTCTTCTAAAGATGTTATTTGTTGTCGTGTTTCTTCAACTTTGTTTGCAAGGAAAACCAAGTCATCTGCGAAACCTTGGCAGTTAAGTTTGATGTTATCTCTAGGACGACCAACTTGTATTATTATTTATACTAGAAACGTTAGTCATAAGTTGTAAGACAGCAAAATGTAAAACTACTAAAACCTCTTAAGGGAATCGAACAAGGAATTTGAAAATCAAATTGTCTACTTCATGTATTGTGTGGTTCCAGGCTGGGTGTAGTTGCGGGGTGAAGAGTACGGGTGTGGTATAATGAATGAGTGACGCATGCTAGGAGAACGATTGTTGTATTACTCTAATACAAAACATTCGTTTTCAAACTTTCCGTATTTAACATATTTGTTTGTATTTATTACATTTACCGTTTTTACTCGTGTATAGCGCGCACTCGTGTATAACGCGCACCCGTAATTAATTGTAAGATTTTTGGTAAAAATATTTCATACCTGAAAAAATAAATAAGTAGACGATTTTCACTTGAAAAAATTATTTATTGAACTATCAAGAAAGGAACTATTTGAAACAACTTACATTACAGTTAAAGTATTTAATTTCAATGCAACTTTTTACTCATCATTGCTTTCCGAAGATGACGAAATTTCTTCGTTGCCGGGTACATCTTCACTGTCACTGTTATCCCAGAGTGCGCAGTCCTCCGTACCATCTAGGCGGTTAGATATTCTCAATTCTTGAAGCTCTTCACAACTGTTTCATATTTCACTTCATTCCAGGCTTTTAGAATCCACTCCAGTATAAGTGACAGTGGTGGTCTTTTCAGTTTTCCAGATGGTGTATACAAGTGTTCACCATCGCACAGCCACTGGGTGTAAAGTTTCCTAAAACTGCCTTTGAAAGGTTTATTAACTGACACGTCTAAAGATTGAAGTACGGATGTTAATCCTCCTGGAATTACTACCAAAACAGTTTTCATAGCTTTTAGCTTCTCCTTAACGGTTTCAGTTAAATGCGCTTTGAAACTATCCAGGACTAATAAATTTTTTTGCTTTAACAAAGCACCTGGCCTTCGATTCCACACTGTTTCGATCCAGTCTAAAACTAACTTTTCCTCCATCCATCCTTTCTCTTGGGCACGAACAATAACACCGTGCGGAAGCTTTTCTTTAGGCAGAGTTTGCCGTTTCAGAACACCATACGGAGACAACTTGTGTCCATCAGCGGTAATTGCAAGCATTACCGTGCAACGTTGTTTCTCGTATCCTGTTGTTCTGATCGGTACAGATTTGGCTCCCTTGTGTTCAACTGTAGTAGCCATCGGCATATCCCAAAATATAGGGCACTGGTCAGCGTTCCCAATTTGAGACAAATCGAAATTATCCTTATCCCTCACTTGTAAGATAAATCGATGAAACTCGATGATTTTATTTTCATATTCTTCAGGTAAACGTTGAGCTAAAGTGGTTCGTCTTCGAATCGAAAGACCGTGTCTGCGAAGAAACCTAACACACCAACCACGGCTTGCACCAAATTTTGTATTTTCGATGTTAACACGTTCAGCAATTCGCCTTGCTTGAATTTGTATCATTTCTGTAGTCACAGAAAAAGCTCCGCTTCTTTTTTCTTGTATATACTCGACTAACTGGATTTCTACGTCTGGATACATAGCTTTCTTACCACGAAAAGACCGCCGATTACGAGTTGTAACACTTAATTTTTCTTTTTGTTTTTTCCACTCCCGGACATTTGTTTCTGGTACATCAAATTTACGCGATGCGACCCGATTGCCATTTTCTTCTGCGTGTTTTATTACTATCAGTTTAAATTTTGCCGAATAGGAAGAACAGGATGTCTTTTCACTCATCGTAAATAAAAACTAAATACTGAAATCAGTAAAAAGCTACGTTGGTACTGATCAAGCCGACTAGCAATTACGAACTAAACCCAAGTAATGTAGTGTAACGCAGCAACACCCGAATGGATGGGGATTTCCAGGAACGACTATCTATAATAGGTATCTGCTCACACATGAAAATATTTATGAATTTTTTCTGACGGAAATGAATCGCCAGTAAACGGCAGGAAACGAACTGGCAGATAATGATGCCAAACGTGCCATAAAAAAACATACCATATTACGGTTTTTGCCATTATCTTAAAATAGAATTTTTATTTTAGATGATAAAGCAAAAACGACTATATTATATGGGCCTTTATTTATTTTTTAAATAAAAATAATCTGTTTTTTTTTTAGTTTAAGCGGTTTTTGTTTTAATTAGGCGTATTCGTGTATAACGCGCACCCCTATTTTTGGGGAAAAATTCTTGGAAAAAAAGTGCGCGTTATACACGCGAATATACGGTATTTATTTACATATTTTGATATAAATTGGTAAGTTAAATATTATGAATCCAGCCAAGTTAATAACCCAGTAGGTATTTTTACTTTCTCTTGCCTATATGAATATATAGGAAGGAAAGTATTGTTTTCATGTTGATTTTTCAAAATTGCGTTTTCACCGGATCTACACGTTTCAGACCCCCTGAATCCAAAAAAACATGTTTTTAGCTATTGGTCTGTGTGTGTGTGTATACAAAATGTCTCAAGAACGGAACATCGTACGAACTTGAAACTTATGTTACAAACTTCTACCGGACCAGACACGAACATTTTCATCAAAATCGGTCAACCGGAAGTAGTAGTTTATTCGTGTAATTTTTCACTTTTTTGCAATTTTCTCAAAAACTGGTCCTACAATTTTTTTAAAAATTGCCTGATTTACTTAATTTTTAATGCTCTACAAGATAGGGTAGGCGCTATGTTTGCTAAAATTCTTGGTGAGGCTGTTTTCACGTAAAAACGGTTTTTTAAGATTACGGCTTTAATATACATTTAAGGGCAAATGTTTATATAATGAAAGTTGTAGAGAATTTAAAATTCTACAACTTTTATTTCAAACACTTTTTTGTGTAACGCTTAGTTTAGCGGTAATTAGCGATTTTTTTCCTCACGAAAACGTGTGAAAAATCAATTTTTTTAAGATTTCGGTTTTAGTATGCATTTTACGACAAAAGTGTATATAATCAAATTTATAGGAAATTAAAAGATCTACAATTTTTATTTGGATAATTCTTTTCTACAGAGTCTAGTTTAGCGTGAAAGAGTGATTTTCCATATTTTTAAGTCAAACTGAGGTAGATTTTCGTTTGGTGTCTTTCACTCATGATTAAAATAAGGTGATGTTTTTTGAGGTTGGTTTTTTGTTTATTTCTAATGTTAGGTTTATTGTAAATTATTTGCATTGGCAGGAGAAATTCATGTGAGTGTTTCACACCAGATTTTTTTTATTTTCTCTTAATGTATATAAAATATAGGGAAGGAAAGTTTCATGTCAATTTTTTGAAATCGAGTTTCAGGTCCACTGAACCCAAAAAATATCTTTTTAGCAATTTGTTCGTTCGTGTGTGTGTGTGTGTGTGTGTGTGCGTGTGTGTGTGTTTGCGTGCGTGCGTGTGTGTGTGTTTAATTGTACTTAATAATCACTTCACTTCACTGTTCAAGCACTCTTTCCACCTCCTCCTCTATCTATTGCATTCACAGATAGATAAATAAATTTTAAATTTGTTTGATTCGTTTACATTAAATATAACAATGATAGAATTTTCCGGGTGAAGTCATATTAATAATTTTGTTGTTTTCATTTTTTTTTTTTGAAATGTTAATGCCTTCTGTTAGCATACTTATTTTGTTTACGTCTTGAGTGGCTGACCCTTATAGATAAAATGTTTTTGTTTATCTTTCAAATGTGTCCATATAATACTTAAATATATATATATATTAATAAAATGATTCAGTATATTTTTTATGAACGTGTATTTTATTGTTTCCCGTCCACTTTGTTTACTTTTCTTATCATAAAAGTTTTATTGTTAATTTTGATTGCATTTTTAATTTCATGTAATGTTGTACTGACTATTTTATATCATTTGTTACAACATATAATTTTTTAATGGACATAAATATTAATATTAGGAAATCTCATTAGTCGTAACTTTTGTGGTGTGCATTTATTATTATTTTATTAGTTTTCACGATTTTTTTCCGTTTTATTCATTTCAATTTATAACTGTAAACCTCTGCATTTATAGTAAATATTTTTACACTTTACAGCTTATTATTTTCTCTTGCCCTTTATGAATGAATATATAGAGAAGCGAAGTATTGTTTTCACATATCAGAGTGCGTAAATCGAGTTTTCACCAAATGTACATGTTTTCAGATCCCCCTGAACCCACTAAAAATGTTTTTAGCAATTGGTATGTGTGTGAATATTTCACCAAAATCAGTCAACTGAAAGTAGTTAGTTTATTCGTGCAATTTTGTCAAAAACAGCTTCTACAATTTTTTTAAAAATCTCATTACTACAACTTTTACGCTATCCAAGATATTGTATGTGCTATGTCTGCTCAAATTCAGGGGAGTGCCTGTGTTCTCAGCAAAAAAATGGCTGTTTTAAGATTGTGCCCTTAAAATACATTTTGGGGCAAAAGTGTAGAACATTAAAAACCTACAAATTTTATTTCAAACATATTTTTCTACAACACTTGGTTTAGCGTTATTTAGTGATTTTCTGTATTTTGCTCATCAAAATCGGTAAAACATTGGATATTTTTAGATTGCAGCCGCAGTATGCATTTTATGACAAATTATAAAATATAAATATCAAATTTATAGGAAATAAAAAAATCGACTGTTTATTTTAAGCATTTTCTTTTACAGACCCTAGTTTTGCATCAATTAATGATTTCCTGTATTTTTAAGTTCTACAGAGGTTGATATTCATTTTACATTGTTTATTTATGATTAAACATAAGTTATATAATTTTATTATTTATATAGGGAAGAGGAAGTTCTGTGAGTGTTTAACACCAGTTTTTTTTTTAAATTTTTATTTCAGTCAACTTCGGAATACAATATCAAGCATGCATACTCTTCTAATATTTTTACCTCTATTCTTTTCTTTGGAGCTTGAGTTTTTATTTTTCTGATGTTTCATCGCTTCTGTTCAATGTTGTTTTACTGAATTAATTCTATCTTCTTTTACAGCTTTGATGTTTACATATCTATGTTTATCATCACTAAGTCTTTTGCTGTTCTTTTGAACCATTGCAGGTGTATCGATCAGAGAAAACATTTTTTTTATCAGATAATAAGTAGAAGAAAAAAATTGATGTGATTTGAATTACCCACCGGGTTGGTCTACAGGTAAAGTCGTCGCAAAAATCAGCTGTTTAACAGCTGATTTTCTGAGTCGGAAGGTTTCTGGTTCAAATCCTAGTAAAGGTAGTTACTTTTATACGGATTTGAATGCTAGACAGTGGTTACCGGTGTTCTTTGATGGTCGGGGTTCAATTAACCATACTCTATCAGGAATGTTCAGCTTGGGTCTGTACAAGAATACACCTCATTTACATGTCATACTCATCATCCTAATCTCATTGGGTCATGGGGTTGCTTATTGTTTTGAATTGAACAGATTGCAATGTACACACATTAGTGATAAAAAAAAAATTTGAATTTAACACCTTGCTGTTTTTATTTTTCCAAATGTTTCATCGCTCCTGTTCAATATGTTATTTTACTGAATTAATTCTATATTCTTTTACACCTTTGTTATTTACACATCTATGTTTATCATTACTAAGTCTTTTTCCGTTTCTTTAAACCATTGTAGGTGTATCAATCGGAGAAAACATTTTTTTTAATCAGATAATAAGTAGAAGAAAAAATCTGGTGTGAAACACTCACACAACTTTCTCTCGCCATGCAAATAATTAACAATAAACATAACATTAGTAATAAAACATTAGAAATAAACAAAAAACTAATTTTAATGACTTAAACTAATTTTAATAATGAGTGAAAGACGCAAAATGAAAATCAACCTCAGTTTAGCTTAAAAATACGGAAAATCACTCTTTCACGCTAAACTAGGATCTGTAGAGAAAAATGCTCCAAATAAAAGTTGTAGGTCTTCTAATTTTCTATAAATTTGATTATATACAATTTTGTCATAAAATGCATACCAAGGCCAAAATCTTAAAAAAAATCGACTTTTCACACGTTTTCATGAGAAAAAACAGAAAATCGTTAATTACCACTAAACTAAGCACTATACAAAAAAATGTTTGAAATAAAAGTTGTAAAATTTTAAATTCTCTACATTTTTTATTACATAAATTTTTGCGCTATAATACATATTAAAGGCGTAATCCTTAAAAAACAATTGGTTTACATGAAAACAGCCTCACCAAGAATTTCAGCAAACATTGGCGCCTATCCTATCTTGTAAAGAATAAAAAATTGAGAAAATGAGGCGATTTTAAAAAGAATCGTAGGACCAGTTTTTGAGAAAATCGCAAAAAAGTGAAAAATTATACGAATAAACTACTACTTCCTCCGGTTGACCGATTTTGATGAAAATGTTCGTGTCAGGTCCGGTAGTGATATGTAACTTAAGTTTCAAGTTTGTATGATGTTCCGTTCTTGAGATATTCTGTTCACACACACACACACACACACACAGACCAATCGCTAAAAACATGTTTTTTGGCTTCAGGGGTTCTGAACCCAAGAGAAAGAAAAAAATTGATGTAATTTGAATTGAAACCATGCTGTCAGAAGCTTGGCGAATGTTAAAGAATACTGTCTTTAAATTAATTTTTTTTTTTCATTAAACATTTTATTTTTTATCCGCGTCATCACTATTGTGCGTATTATTTTGTAATATAAATTTACTGATCAAATTATTCAGTGCAGATGCAATTTTTTATCGCTAAAAATTTATATTTCTTATTAGTTGATTTCTTTTTTTAACTTAAGATGTATAAATTATAATTTGTGATTGTTCGTGCTCTAATCTCACTTTCTTGTTTGAACTAGTTCGTTCTTGTTTCACCTTTGACCTTTCTTACATTATTTCATGATATATATTCATTATTATAAAAATAAAATAAAGTTAATGTTTTTTTGTCTTAAATGGCACGTACTCATAAAACTATAAATTGTAAATTTTTTAACAGTTAATAAATTACACAGTAAAGAATTAGAAGTATAATTTTTTGATGTAGTTTTTCTGTACAATGTGCTAATACTTAGGGCAGTATAGAAAACATTGTAAACTATTATAGGTTGCCTCCATAGCCCAGTGGTTAACATGCATGCTATGCTGGAGGTCCCAGGTTCGATTCCTGGCTATGGTCTAAAGAATTATTACTCGTTCAAACCCAAAGGAAGGTTCACTAATGACCAAGATTTTGATGTGATTTTAATCAATTTAAAAAAATTATTAACTTGTTCAATAGAAAAACTTTAGATCCAGAAGTTAAATTTAATTTTTACTTTCTCTTGCTTATTTGAATATATGGGAAGGAAAGTATTGTTTTCATGACAATTTTTCAAAATTGAGTTTTCACTGGATCTACACGTTTTCAGACCCCCTGAACCCAAAAACATGTTTTTAGTGATAGGTGTGTGTGTGTGTGAACAGAATATCTTAAGAATGGAACAATGTATGAACTTGAAAATTGAAACTTAGGTTAGATACCACTAGAGGACCCAACAAGAACATTTTCATCAAAATCGGTCAACTGGAAGTTTATTCGTGTCAATTTTTTTTAACTGCTCCTACAATTTCTTTTAAAAATCGCCTCATTTTCTAAATTTTTTATGCTCTTCAAAATAAGGTAGGTGCCATGTCTGCTGAAATTCTTGGGGAGGCTGTTTTCTTGTAAAAAATTGTTTTTCAAGATTGCTGCTTTTATATGCATTTTCGTGCAAAAATGTCTATAATAAAAGTTGTAGAGAACTTAAAATCCTACAACATTTATTTCAAACATTTTTTTTATAACGCTTAGTTTAGCGGTAATTAGCAATTTTCTGTTTTTTTTTTTTACAAAAAATGTCTTATCACGGGTGATTAAAATTAGGTTATGTTTATTGAGGTTAGTTTTTCGTTTATTTCCATTGTTTTATTGCTAAAGTTAGGTTGTATTGTTAATTATTTGCATTGGCAAGAGAAAGTTGTGTGAGTGTTTCGCACCAGATTTTTCTATTTCATCTAATACACTTTTGGGCCTTCCTTATTTTCTCTCGATTGCTTCACTCATTGCAATCATTGTCTTATCTCTTTCTGTCAGTTCCCATGTTCTGCACCGTACACAAGAATGATTTGCTGAATGATTTTATTCTTCCAATCCTCTTCTTTGAATACACAATAAAATTTAGCATCTGTGTTACTGCCCTTCCCAGAACCACTCTCTGCTTATTATCTTTTTTTGACTGTTCCCCTCTTTACTCCGCTCCAACCTCTATCCTTTGATTTTCTGATCCAATCCAACCCATTCCAATTGGTAAACTTTGTCCTTAAGGAAGTTAACTTTTAAGCCCCATTTTCTTAGACCCTCTGACAGTGTTTCATAGCATTGCATTTAGTCATGAAAGAGCCTTTTTACTTTGTCTCATGCACTCCGTGATATACCGCTCATGTATTCCCTCGGACCAAAAATTGACCTGAAGTATTTTTACAGATTTTTATTTTGTAATAAGTTAAGTTGGTAATTTTTGTAAAAAAATGACTTAAATGTTTTCTTTATTGTCATTTGAGTAACCAAATAAACTGCTGTGAAAATTACACGTTTACTTTTATATTTGTTAAACAGATTATATCTGTATCGAATGGTAAATATTACAAAAAAGTTTAATTCATTAATGTAATTTTTTGATGTTTTCTGTGACAGGTGGATTTTTAAGTGAAGCTGGTTGGTTTTTTGAAAGTGAAAAAATTTTAGCTACTTGTAGAAATGTTTGTCTTAAACTTCCTCCGTGTTCAGATACGTGGCGAACTACACTCGAGTGTTGTCATAAGTATGTATATTATAATTATATCTTTTAATTATTTTAAATAGTTTTAGTTATGTTATTGTTATTTGTTTCAATTTGTGTTATCAGTTAATTTGGAGTTTTTTGTTTTTGTTATTGTTTACAATAATTTTATTGCATGTAATAGACTAGGAAGAAGTTTATCCAAAGGTCCGATTTGTCTGAAACCAGTTAAAAAATTGTATTTTGAGTGATGAAGTAAAAAACGATTGGTGTATTGTAAAAATACTATGTTATAAAGTTTTGCAAGTAAATAAATAAAAAAATGTCATACGAGGAGTATTTTTTAAATTAGGTTTGTTTTTTTAAGGCGTTGGAAGAAAAATTCAGTAAATATCTTTAAATTTTTTTGTCCATCTTTTTCAAACATATTTCATACCGCTCGACAAGTTTTTAAATTCCAATGTAAAAAAAATCTGCCACCTGTGAAGAAGTGCAATCCATAATGCTGTTTTCACTTCTTTGTCATCGTTCAACTATGAAGGGGTACCCAAAAGTAACCGAAATACCATTGCCGCGGGTAATACTTGTGTAGTATGCATTTCTGCCGCACAGACGTGTATAGCGCAACTCATTACGAGTTCAGTGCAGTGATTGCAACTCATTGCGAGTTCAATATTCATCTTCAGTGATTGTTTTTGCTAGCACTGTTTTGTTCTTGTTTCGTTTTTTCTGATGGCAAGTTTAAGTGAACAACATGTAGCAGTAAACTTTTTTTTTTACTTTGTAAAAGTGCTGCTGAAACTGTTTTAATATTGAAAACAGCTTACAAAGATGACGCTGTGGGAAAATCTCAAGTATATGAGTGGTTTTCTTGGTTTAAAAATGGCGACATGTTGATTGATGACAAACCTTGTTCTGGACGTCCTTCAACTGCCTGAATCGACGAAAACGTTTAACAAATTTGAGAGCGTGTGCTCTCAGACCGTCAACTGACAATTTGGAAGTTTTAAGAAGATTGCGCAACAGTGTTAGTCAAAAAAGATTCGTTTGTGGCAGACAGGAGCCTGGTTCTTCCACCACGACAATGCACCTGCACACATAGCCATCTCGGTGAAAGATTTTTTGACTAAAAATGGTATGGGTCCGCTGCCACCAGACACCTTACTCGCCTGACCTGGCTCCGGGCGATTTTTTCTTATTTCCAAGCATGAAAAGGGACATTAAAGGACACAGATTTGACAACATTGAAGCGATCAAGAAAAAAAACAAGGGAGGAGCTGTCAGCCATTTTTAAAGATGACTATAAAAAATGTTTCGAACAGTGGAAGCACCGGTGGGATAAATGTATTAGTTGTAATGGAGAGTATTTTTAAGGGGATGAGGTTGTTTTGTAAAAAAAATTGAAAATAAATAGCTTTTGAAAAATAATTCTGGTTTCCTTTGGGTACCCCTCGTATTAATCACCAAGGAACTCCAGTAAATACCAAAACAAGTGAAAACCACTGGGTGCAGCGTATGGACTGTTAGGTGGATGATCCAGTTGTTCACACTCGCATCACAAATAAGATCTTTAGAAATCAGAGGTTGGCGAGGACATGGCTCATAATGCGTGTTAACCCAACCGTCCTAGAATATTCTCACCCTCTCTCAAACTATTACTGTCACTTATAGCATTATCACTGTGTTGTTATTTAGGTCATCAGCCATTTACCGTGCATTAGCAGTAATTGCAGAACAGTTGGACGTTAAATAAAAACAAAAAAAAATAGGTCATCAGCCGAAAGGCTGACTTTGATCCTCTAGAGATTTTACTAAGTACATCGAGGATTGTGGTTGGTTTACCATTGCCTTCCTCATTGAGTTGAAAAGTATGCCAGGTCCTCTGAAAAGCACATATTTTCCACCCTGCAAATGACATCTCTACTTCATTCACCACAGGATTTGGATGTATAATGAAATTTATTACTTTCAGAGGAGATAACTCTGCGTAGTATCATTTACATCTCTCTGCCTGTTCTGTTTTTAAATACTTTAGTCATTTAATTGGCTGACCATGTGACAATAAAAAGAACTATTTTTTGTAGCTCTGTAACATTGGCGATTGAGTGCAAATAATGTAACACACCACCTGTCCGTTACGGGCAGATTATCACCGTGTTAACTTCTTTTTTTTTGTCATCAGCCAAAAGGCTGATTTGAACCTGTAGAGGTTTTACTAAGTAAAATGAGGAGTGAGGTGGTTTACAGTTGCCTTCCTCACTGAATGGAAAAATACTCTTATCAGCATGCCGGGCCCTCAGAAAAGCACATACTTTCCACTGTCCAAATGACACTTTCACTTCATTCACCACAGGGTCTAGCTGTTTAATAAAATTCATTACTTTCAGACGAGATAACTCTGATTAGTGTCTTTTACACCTTGTCCTCTTCTGTTCTTAAATGATCCAGTTATTTAATTGGTTGACCATGTGATAAGAAACAGAACTATTTATTTTAGTCCTACAACTAACAGATTAAGAGTAAATAATGTGACTTTCATCCTGTCTGTTATGGGCAGGTGTTAATTTCACAAATCTGATTATGAATTTCCGCTCCTGCCAGATATCTCGTTCTCAACAATGGAATTACCCGTCATATCTCACAGCTCATAACTTTATTTCTCACGTGGTCCTACTGTGAAATCCGACAAATTCTTCTTTAGAAGTCCATCTGCATGGTTCCAATCATCCTTTTATGGGCATTTAAAAAAAAATTAAAATACTTTTTTTCCTTAATATAATAGTAATTTTTTCACAGATACAATATTAGTTTGCTAATAACAATGGAATTATGTAGAAAAAAATGTAATGCAGAATATTAATTTTGTTTTTATATATAACAATAGTGAACATGTTTTTAAACATTCATGAAATGCAAAGTAATTCATGAACTGATATTATTTATATTCATGAAATTCAAAGATACACCAACACAAACAAAGAGTAATAATTAAAGAAACTGAAAAAATTAACATCTAATAACAAACAGTAACGTGAGTTAAAAGATCTGTATTATAAAAAATGGCTAACAGCATTCAAAAATACCAGGTGTCTAAAAATTCTGGAACCGTTTAATTTTTAGTCAGCTAATTGTAGCGAAGAATAAGCAATGATAATCAGTAGATACAAACAATGTACTTTGTAATTACCCAAAATTTACATCCGCCATCTTGAATTTGCTTTGTTTTTTTTTAAATAGGAAGGTAGACTTATGGCACGTGATTTCAATGTAAAATTTCAGGAGAAAAATAATAGTGAAATTTAGATATTAGCCATTGAAATTTCCAGATCGGGGAAAAAATACTATTGTCAATCTCTGTCTACATTAATTATTTATGGTAGAAAAACATAAATGACACATTATTTAACATCGTCTTCTTACCTTAAAATCAGTACTGCAATCCATTTAATTATATCTTATTTTTTGCATCCAGGAGACTCCAAAGGGAGTATAGGACATGTCAAGATAAAACTGATAACTGAAGGTTTGTCACCAATGATAAATTCATCACTTACCACCAAAACATTGTTTTTGCTACTGCTTTCTTCAGTAGGCTTGTCATGAACCCCATTGAATCAAATATCACACAAAATGAAAAATCGAAAAATCAAACACAATGATAAATTCATCACTTACCAATAACTTTTCCCTGCTACTGCTTAACTCAGTAGGCTTGTTATGAACCCCTTTGTATCAAATAGTACACAATATTTGTTTAATTAGAAGTTAAATACCAAAACTATTTAGAAAGGAATTCGTGCACACTGTAAAATGTTTCATCAATCAAATATTGTTTTAGCTTTTTTTGAATGACTTAAATTGTCACAACTTTTTAAACCTTGAGGCAATTTATTGATGTATTTTCTACCTCCATAAGTTGGTTTTTGTTCAAACAATTTAGTGTTGTGATTAGCTACATAATAATCAATTCTGTTTCTTGTGTAGTGGTTGTGAATATCTAAATTCTGTAAAAAGGTATTTTTCTTTACGTACATTATCACTTCAAAAATGTACAAAGAAGGAACTGTGAGCAATTGCAGCTCTTTAAATAGTGATCTGCATGAGGTAAGGTGGTTGACTCCCATCATACACCTAATAGCTTTTTTCTGTATTTTAAAAGCTCTTTCCATGTTACCCTGTGATGAATTACCCCATACTAATATGGCATACCTGATATGAGATAAAATTAAACCATGATAAGCTGCTATAAGCAATTTTTTATCATTTAATCTGGCAATTTGTTTTAATGCAAATACCCCAGATGATATTTTACCACAAATTTGATCGGTGTAATAATCCCACGATAGGGTCCTATCTAGTGACACTCCTAGAAACTTCACTGTTTGCACATGATCTAGGATGTTATTTTGTATAAAGACATCCACTTCTCTTTTTTCCCTTATATTGTGTTTGTTTTTGAACTATAAGTACTGACACTTTTTCCCATTAACTGTTAGTTGATCTCTTCTTGTTGATTAAATGATAATTTTTATTTCGAAATTTGACAACAAAATGCTCAAAAATTTGCAATAAAATTATAGTTTTATCGACTAACAAGAAGAGATATTATTAAATGGATTGCAGTATTGATTTTTGAAGATCAGTCATTTATGTTTCTCTATCATAAAATTAATGTAGACAGAGGTTGGCAAAAGCATTTTTCCCGATCTGAATATTTCAATGGCTAATTTTTTTTTTTTTTTTAATTTACGCCCCAATTGGAGCACTCACCATGGACATGCGTTCCTTGAGGAGTTAGTTGTGGCACCACACTGTTGTTTTCTTCGTTCCCACATCAATTTCATATTCTTTGACCTGGTGGCTCTCAATCTCTCTGCTACAGCTGCATTCGGCTGTCTTCTCTCTCTGAAAGGCAGTTGGGTTATCCTCTTTTCCCTTAGGATGGTCTTCTCTTCTCGTCTCTGGATCATTTCTTCATTTATATTCAAGTTCCTCATGTCTGACATGACTTCCTGTATCCATTTGTTTTGGATCTTATTCTTCATTTGGTAGTCAAGGAGCTGTTTAATGAGTCTTGAGTCAGGCAGTCTGCTAAGGTGGCCAAAGAAAGCGACTCTCCTCTTCCTCATTGTGTCCAATATCGGCTCATTTTCCTTATAAACTATATTGTTGGGGACTATCCACCATTTTCCTTGGACTTGATGCTAATATCTAAAGAACAATGAAAGATATCATTAATTAGGTTTCACCATTGTTTTTCCCTTGAAATTTTACATCGAAATCATGTACCATAAGTCTATCTTCCATGCGAACAAGCAACAGCTTAAGAAATAATTTTACATAACCAGTGCGTTCTTTATATAGGACAATACAATAAAAAAAAAAGTCTATCTTCCTATTTAATAGAAAAGGGTTGATTAAATATGAGAGACTTTAAATTTCGGGCACTTAAAAAGTACATTTTTGTATCTCTACCGATTCTCATTGCTTATTCTTCTTTACAATAAGCTATTTGACTAAAAATTAATCGGTTGCAGACTTTTTACACACCCAGTATTGTTATGATCATATTAAAATTCATTTGACTTATTTAATAAATGTATTGATGTTTATATAAACATAAGTAATTTCATTTAATTTATTGATAAGTATATTAATTAAAGACAAACCGTATTATATTTTATTAATTTTTATAGTATAAAGATATTAGAGTATTGACCTTTATTGTTTGTGTGCTTTCTCTTAAAAAAATAAATCAGTTAAATATGTTCCATAAAGGTGATATATCTATTGTTCAAGAAAAGAGAAATCATTTATTTTGTTAACCTTCCTAAAATGGCTTACTTATTTATTCTATATCTACATGTATGTAGAGCACAGGTAGAATAATTTTTGTGTTGTTTGGGTCAGTGATTGTCAACCTGTGGTCCGCGTAAGGTCCATGACATGTTTTTATATGGTCCGAAAAATATTGGCCTGTCAACATAATAATAATACTGATAATTAAAAAACTTTCGGATTTGTCTTATTTACCTAACTAACAAAAAATTAGTCGCGCTGTAATTGTGGATCAGTCTTTCCGCCGTTCTCCCTGTGGCTTTGACTGACGCCACGCCTTCCAAGGAGAAATGGATTTTCTCCTTCATGTGAATTAATACCTCTTCTTAAATAAATGTGAATTAATGATTGGAAACCGCTACTCTAGAGGCTTTAATAAATAAAATAAGGAGTTAGGTGGTTGCTTTCCTCACCGAGTGTAAAAGTATGCTTATCAGCATGCCAGACCCTCCAAAAAGCATCTTACTTTCCACTCTGCAAATGACACCTTCACTTCATTCACCACAGGGTCTGTGTGTCTTAATGAAATCTATTACTCTCAGAGGAGAAAACGGTGTGTAGTGTTTATCAACCTCTTCTGTTCTTAAATGCTAAAGTCATATATAATTGATTGACCAGTGATAAGAAACAGAACTATTTTTTTGTAGCCCTTGAACTAGCAGATTAAGTGTAAATTATTTAAAACTCCACCTGACAGTTATTTGTTATATTTCTGTATTTCACATCTAATTTCTATTTATCGGTGTTGTTGTTTTGGTCATCAGCTGAAAGGCTGGTTGAAACCTGTAGAGATTTTACTAAGTAAAACGAGGAGTGAGGTGGTTTACCATTTCCTTCCTCACTGAGTGGAAAAGTACGTTTATCAGCATGCCGGGCCCTCTGAAAAGCACATATTTTCCACTCTGCAAATGACACCTTCACTTCACTCACCACAGAGTCTGGCTGTATAATGAAATTCATTACATTCAGAGGAGATAACTCTGATTAGTGTCTTTACACCTCTACCTCTTCTGTTCTTAAATGATTCAGTCATTTAATTGGCTGACCGTGTGATAAGAAACATAACTATTTATTTTAGCCCTGCAAAAAACAGATTGAGTGTAAATAATTTGACACTCCACCTGTCTATTATGGGCAGATTTATCGGTATATTTATTTAAAACATTCTCGCTGTTGTTAAAGAATTTCATATTGATATTTACATATTCTATTTCCTTTTCATTATTTTGTTAGATTAGGGTTACTTAAATATTATTGGTGGACTGGCAAATCACGCGATTCATTGTCGTTTTTTTTGTCATTGTTATTATTTTATCTTTTGTTTAGGACATATTCTGTTTCCATTCATTATTTATTTGATCAATAAATTGTGGTTGTGTATGTGTGTCGAATAACTTTTGTTTAAATAAAGAATAATAGGTATACATTATGGAGCGATCATTTAATATTTTATTTTTTAGATTATCTATTGTTTATAAACAAAGTAAAGGAGAGCTTTTATTTATAATCAGCGCCGATAATTCTATTTCTATAAAAATTATTGCAATCTGTAATAACTTCCTTCTTTTTAATTTTCAAGCTGTTGTTTATTTTTTTCCTATTTAATTATATTTATTTATACAGGGTGTTCAATTTAAAACAGAACCCAACTCTTAGTTCAGTGTGTAAATAACAATTTATTGACAAACACTTACATTACGAAATTACAGCAGATGTTGAAAATGTTATCCATCCATTTCAATGCACTTATCAACACGTTTCACCATGTTCCTGGCCACTCTTTTCAGCTTTTCTCTGTCTATCTCATTAATAGCATTAGTAATGTTTGTCTTCAATTCCTGTAGGGTATGAGGATTGCTCCTGTAAACAATTTCTTTTAAGTAGCCCCACAGAAAGAAGTCAAGGCTAGACAGATCAGGGGATCGTGGTGGCCACAATCCTGTTGAAATGATCCTTCCATCAAAAAATTCCTGTAGCATCTCCATACTAGAGCGAGCTGTATGGCAAGTGGCACCGTCCTGTTGCAGCCAGCAGTAACGCTCACCCTCTTGCAGTAAGGCTATGAACTGTTGGATAATGTCTTGGTAGACGGCAGCATTCACAGTTGTTTCAAAAAACAAAGGTCCTATTATTCTTCGCCTTGAAACCGCACACCACACGCCTATTTTTTGTGGGTGTAGAGGAGATTCAATGAAAATGTGCGGGTTGTCAGTACCCCAGGTCCTGTAGTTCTGGCTATTAACATAACCTCCAAGATGGAACCAAGCTTCATTTGTGAAAAACAGTTGATCTAAAATGCCAATGTTGCCTCTAATGAATGTCTTGAACCATTGGCAGTAGTGAACCCTTTTGGGAAAATCAGCATTACTCAGTTCATGGAAAACCTGCATTCGGTACGGATAACATTTCAGTATTCTTCTTACAGCAGTGTGGGCTGAACCTAAGGAAATGTTATTTTCCCGGCTTACTCTTCGCAAAGATTTATGTGGAGATCTCGTAATTGCTGCATTAATATCCTGAACGACCTGCGGAGTTAAAACTGACCGCTGCCTGTCACGTCTAACACTGAACCTGTTTCACGAAACTTTTTAACTAACTGATGAATTATTACACTTTTAACTGGTGCTTCTTTTTCAAATATCTCCCTGAATTGATGCCGACACACAGCATAAGATTTCGTCACTAAATAAGTTTCAATTACGAATACACGTTCTTCAACAGTTAAGCGCATTTTAACAAACGACAAGACACGATCACGCAACCTGACTTGACAACGTTCAAACGTAAATGCTTGACCTTCACTAGTTCAACTGCTATGCGCAAGGAATAAATAGCCATCCCTACTCCAGCTCCAGTCATACCAACATTAGAAACAGTATTTTACCCGTTTCACACAAATATATGCATTTTCCAAAATAAATACATTTAGTACAAGCTAATGAGCAACGGGTTCTGTTTTAAATTGAACACCCTGTAGTTGTAGTTTTATGCAATACTAAGAGTTGCAGAAATTCATACTATTAAATTTAATAAATTTAGTATTAATACTTGCTTAAAGATATACCTATATGAGGGTCGTTTGAAAAGTTCGTGCAAAGTCAGATATATGGCACTACTGGCGCATATCGAGCATATGTTTAGTTAGTAGCATCTGTTGGAAAAACACATGTGTAGTTTCAGCCAGATCGGTCTATTTTTTTGTGTTTGACATTCGTTTTAATCGAGGAAGTCGAGTGACTTTCAAAGAATGGATGAAAAAGAATTTCGTGTGAAGTGTTGCAAGGACGGTTTGCAGCTGTTCCAGAAGAATTCGCAGGACTTTAAGCATCGTTTCGTCACTGTGGATGAAACATGGATACATCACTACACTCCTGAGACCAAAGAACAATCTAAACAATGGGTTATGAAGGGGGAATCTGCGCCAAAAAAGGCGGAGACAGTTCCTTCGGCCGGAAGGATTATGGCGACTGTCTTTTGGGATTCACAAGGAATAATCTTCATCGATTATCTGGAAAAGGGTAAAACTATTACAGGTGCATATTATTCATCGTTATTGGACCGTTTGAAAACCGTGCTGCAAAAAAAACGCCCTCGATTACCCCACAAAAAAGTCCTTTTCCATCACGACAACGCACCAGCTCACGCTTCAGCTGTTGTGGTCGCAAAATTAATGGAAATAGGGTTCCAACTCGTTTCACATACCCCCCTATTCTCCAGACTTGGCTCCCTCGGACTACTATTTGTTTCCCAATTTGAAGAAATGGCTAGTGGGAAAAAGATTTTATTCAAACGAGGAGGTGATTGCAGGAACGAATGGCTATTTTTCAAACTTGGACAAATCCTATTATTCGGAAGGGATCAACAAACTAGAGCAGCATTGAACGAAGTGTATAAGCCTAAAAGGACACTATGTCGAAAAATAAAAAGGTTTATCCCAAACAATTAAGTAATTTTTTTTTTTGCACGGACTTTTCAAATGACCCTCGTATATTTGTTTATTTATGTAGAATATGATGTCTCTTATGTGGAATCACAAAATGTAGATGTTGAATTGGAAAAGTTTTAAAGGTTGGTTTGTTTGGAGAGAATTAGAAAATTTCTATTCATTCTCCTAAACCCACCAGATTGGTGTAGGGGTAAAGTCTTTGTCGCTAGTCAGCTGTTTAATAGCTGATCTTCAGAGACAAAGAACACCAGATTGGTCTTGATCAAGATTGATCAGAAGAATCTTGAATAATTTTCTTAAATATGTATTCACTTATTGATCCCAACAAATGTAGTACACAAGGAAGTGTCAGTAAAATTGTTAAAACTGCTTTTCAGAAAATGAGATATTTGCATCGGAGTAAAGTGTCATGTAATTTCAGGTCTAGATGACTAAGTTAACAAATCCCTCTTGTGTTTTAACTCTTGCTAACTTGGAAGCCAGAAATCACGCATGCGTCATCACCTTTCTTCAAACTCAATTTTCTCCGTAACTATTCATTATTTTTTAACGGCTTTAGTTTTATTGAATAGAGAATTTTCTCCTCTTTCATTTGAATTATCTTGCATATTTGTTCGTTGAAAATTGACGACGTGGTGTTATGCGAAAGAAAGAGATTTTTTTTGGCGAGCCAGCACTAAAATTTGAGCGTTTCATCCATAACTTTTCAACAAAAAAAAGTATTTGTTTGAAAATGATATCATCAGTTAGCTTTAAATGTCATGGTTGAAATCAATAAATTAGAAGTGCTGGCGACAAATTTTATGACTAAAACCGAACAAAGAAGGTTAACACTACCCGTCTTGCCTATCCCTCAGTTAAACCTTACAATTAGCATCAAAATAAACTAAACATATTTTTATTTATGCTATCATGTTCAAAAAAGAATAATAAACAAAACAACATGTGGAAAAGAGATAGAAACTTTCATAGAAGAGAAGTAAATAAAAATTGAAAAGAGACGACATTATTTTGAGGTGATTTTTTTTCATCCAGCACGTTACTTTGTTGAACAAAAAGTGTGATATCTTTTGAACGCGTCTATCAATTTGCAATATCTAAACATTGTTATTTTTACAATGAATTGCTTTATTTATGTACATAGTTAAACATATTTTTTAATTTTTTTAGTGATTTAGTGACACTTTTTCGTATGTAAATTGATATTTCTAAAAGAAATTTTTTTTTTAATTTTCAATTTTTAATCTGGTCGTAAATGTAAACGAAAAAATTTGGTTGAAACGTGGTTGTAATATTAAATTTTTTATAAAAAAATCTTAATTTTTTGAATTTTTTAGGAATGAAACTAAATGAAATAAAAGATTTTTTATCAAGCGCAAAATGTCAGTCCGCGTGATCGTTAAAATTGCAGTTCTCGTTGGGTTAAAGTTATAGCCGTACTGTTGCAGTAGTTTTGGCTCCAGAATTAATTACATTGTAACAACTTCAAACTATTCTCTCACCCTGCTGACAACATTAAATTACAATTTTTAATAAATACATGTTTAGAATGTTTCATTTAAATTTAATACTGTTGATAATATCATCATTAAATTAAGTAAAAAATAATTAGTGAAAATTATAAATTTGGTTTATGAACTTTTCATTTCTTGTGTTGCAGGTTATTACACGCACAAACTTCGTTCTCACTATTAGATGATGCAGCTGAAACACAGAAACTTGCCGAAGAGTTAGTAGAAAAACTATATAAAAATGAAGAAACGATGAATCTTGCGGGTCTATGTACAGTTTTCTCACGCAATGCTTTTTGTAGAAGTGATTATGACGAGGTAATCCAATCAATTTTCGTTTATTTTGTTAAATTTCGACTATATTTTCAGTCGTTTGTTTTGCTCTTAAAAAAAACTTCATGTGTCACTAATTTCCAGTTAAACTGATAGCAGAAATTTGACACGTGTGTTCATAAAATGATAAGGAGGCCAACTAAAACTATTTGTATTTGGACTGTTGTTGTTTAGATCCTCAGCTGAAAGGCTGGTTTGAACCTGTAGAGGTTTTACTAAGTAAAACGAGGAGTGAGGTTGAAAGGCTAGTTTGAACCTGTAGAGGTTTTACTAAGTAAAACGAGGAGTGAGGTTGAAAGGCTGGTTTGAACCTGTAGAGGTTTTACTAAATAAAAACGAGGAGTGAGGTTGAAAGGCTGGTTTGAAACTGTAGAGGTTTTACTAAGTAAAACGAGGAGTGAGGTTGAAAGGCTGGTTTGAACCTGTAGAGGTTTTACTAAGTAAAACGAGGAGTGAGGTTGAAAGGCTGGTTTGAACCTGTTGAGGTTTTACTAAATAAAAACGAGGAGTGAGGTTGAAAGGCTGGTTTGAACCTGTAGAGGTTTTACTAAGTAAAACGAGGAGTGAGGTGGTTTACCATTGCCTTCCTCACCGAGTGGAAAAGTACGCTTATCAGCATGCCGGGCCCTCTGTAAAAACACATATTTCCCACTCTGCAAATGACACCTTCACTTCATTCACCACTGGGTCTGGCTATATAATGAAATTCATTACTTTCAGAGGAGATAACTCTGATTAGTGTCTTTTACACCTCCACCTCTTCTGTTCTTAAATGATTCAGTCATTTAATTGACTGACCATGTGATAAGAAACAGAACTATTTATTTTAGCCTCGCAGTGAATAGATTGAGTGTAAACAATTCGACAGTCCACCTGTCTGTTATGGGCAGGTATTTGGACTATTTGGACCTAAATGGATAAAACGTTGGTAACTTCTCTAAAACCATTAATGTTATTTTTGTACATTTCCAAAGAACTATGGTTGTAGAACTCGGTATGTGTATGCAGTTTACTCCAGTTATAGTGAAGATTTTAACCAGTTTAAGGGCTCGGTTTGGAAGTATTACACTCGCAGAAAATCATGTGTATTCGTGGGCTCGAGAATATAAGGGTGGGCATAAAACTGTTGGAGAACAACAGTCATGATTGATGCCTAGGCTAAGTTTAACGGCTGACAACATCAGTGCAGTTCAAGAGCTAATCAGATTTGACCACTGAAATTTGTTGGAAGCCAAGGTTATCAGTGATAATGGATTGGGTACTCCGATAGCTCCCAATTTTAACACGATTTCTTCTACAGTGAACAGATGATCATGTTTGATTAGCTCTCGAACTGCATTGATGTTATCAGCCATTAAACTTGGGTGATGATCATTACTATTATTTTCCCAACAGTTTTACTCCCATCCTCAAATTTTCGAGCCCACACATATACTCGATTTTGTGAAAGTGTCGTGTTCCCAAACTGATCCCTTAAACGTGTTAAATTCTCAGATAGTTTGACACCTTAATTGGCTAGAAACTTTATAACGATGTGTTGCGCAACAGACGGATGTACTTACTGCTCATTCATGGTTGTAAAGGCCAAGCCAATTGCTGGGCTGCGCATGCGCATACATAACTTTGACCCCACATACCCCTTCGATCTACAGTAAGATGTACAGTCAGAGTGTTGTTGAAATTGACAACACCCATTGTACTTTGTAGGCATGCTGTTCCATTGTTGATAATATACGCTGCACTATTGCTGTACATACAAGACTTTACTGAAGGCAGAAAAGAGTGTAGCAACTAAGTCGGTTCCCCCACTCTACATAAAATGCCTTTTCATTGCACACTCACTATCGCCTAGCTCAGAACTACTCCACGTTCAATAGCA
This sequence comes from Catonia carolina, assembly GCA_035578175.1. Classification (NCBI taxonomy): domain Eukaryota; kingdom Metazoa; phylum Arthropoda; class Insecta; order Hemiptera; family Achilidae; genus Catonia; species Catonia carolina. The sequence goes on from JAQMRL010000004.1 coordinate 74,713,217, forward strand.
AAATTACCATTTATATTTGATTCACCTTCGTATTTTTTACACAGATATATCTACGCCAGATAAAAAAACTGAAGCCAAGTTTACTACGAATGAATTTTTGAATAATAATGTTCATCTTACAGTGATATATTTTTACAAGCTTTGTTTCAAATTTTCTGTCTGTAATTGCTAATTTCAGAAAATTATTTTATTTTATTAAATAATATTATAACAACTGTTTTTACTTTCTCTTGCCTTTATGAATGTGTAGGACACAACGTATCGTTTTCATGTCAATTTTTTGAAATCGAGGTTTTACCATATCTACTTTACACGTTTTCAGACCCCCTGAATCCATAAAAACATGTTTTTAGCATTTGGTCTGTGTATGTGTGTGTGTGTGTGTGTGTGTGTGTGTGTGTGTGTGTGTGTGTGTGTGAACAAAATATCTCAAGAATGGAACATAATACAAAGTTAAAACTTGAAACTTTAGTTAGGTACCTTTAGAGGACCCGACACAAACATTTTCATTAAAATCGGTCAACCGGAAGTAGTAGTTTATTCGTGTCATTTTTCATTTTTTTGCGATTTTCTCAAAATTGGCTCACTTACTACATTTTTTATGCTCTACAAGATAGGGTAGGCGCCATGTTTGCTGAAATTCTTGGAAAAGCTATTTTCTCGTAAAAAATTGTGTTTTTTAGATTGTGGCTTTAATATGCATTTTAGCGCAAAAATGTGTGTAGTAAAAGTTGTAGAGAATTTAAAAACCTACAACTTTTATTTCAAACATTTTTTTGCATAACACTTAGTTTAACGGGAATTATTGTTTTTCTGTTTCTTTTCTTATGAAGACATGTTAAAAAAATAGATATTTATAAGATTTTAGCCTTAGACATTTTTTACATTTTACGACAAAAGTGTATATAATGAAATTTATTGGAAATTTAAATTTCTACAACTTTGAGAGCATTTTTCTCTACAGAGCCTAGTTTAGCGAGAAAGAGTTAATTTCCGTATTTTTAAGCCAAACTGAGGTTGATTTTCATTTTGTGTCATTCGCTCATGATTAAAATTAGGTTATGTTTTTTGAGGTTAGTTTCAACAAAAGAAATTAGCATTGGCAAGAGAAAGTTGTGTGAGTGTTGCGCACCAGATTTTTAATTAATTGTATTACTTTACTAAAAAAGTTGTTTGTTTTGTTTTTAGGCATTTAGATGGAGCGTAGAAGCTCTAAATGGACTCGGGCCTGGTGTTTCACCTAGAGTTACAGTGGATACATTGAGCCAAGCTGCAAAAGCATGTGTAGTAAAGCGAGAATTTACAAAGGCTGATTTACTCGTCCGACAGGCTGTATATATCGCTAGAGAAGCATTTGGTCCTGATCATCCTAAATTTGCCGATACCCTCCAAGATTATGGTTTTTATCTTCTTAACTCAGATTCAATTAGGCATAGTGTTCATGTGTACGAGGTAAGTACATCATTGAATAATTCTTTCTTGTCACATATAAAAAGAAATGCCCATAATAAACTGGTGGAGTGTCAGATTATTTGCACTCAATCTGTTCGTTGCAGGGCTAAAATAAATAGTTCTGTTTCTTATCACATGGTCAGCCAATTAAATGACTGAATCATTTAAGAACAGAAGAGGTAGAGGTGTTAAAGACACTAGTCAGAGTTACCTCCTCTGAAAGTAATGAATTTCACTATACAGCCAGACCCTGTGGTGAATGAAGTAAAGGTGTCATTTGCAGAGTGGAAAATATGTGCTTTTCAGAGGGCCCGGCATGCTGATTAGCATACTTTTCCACTCAGTGAGGAAGGCAATGGTAAACCACCTCACTCCTTGTTTTACTTAGTAAAACCTCTACGGGTTCAAACCAGCCTTTTGGCTGATGACCTAAACAACAACAACATAAAAAGAAAACCATTTTGTAGGACTTACGAGGTAAATCCAGAAGGTAAGAGTACTCAAGTTTGTAAAAATCGGAAAAAAATTATATTTTTGAAAAATTCACAAATTCATATGTTGTTTACGGCATCTGGTTTGTACGTGTAGAGGCTAAGTAAAACCAAAACCTTTGAATGTCATGTTCTCATCTTTGTTGAAAAAAAATCCCTTTCGAAAAAAAGGAATCCTTTTTCCTTGCACAAGGGCTCAGTACTCGTACTTTCTGGAATTTCCCTTGTAAATTTAGAGTAAGGAATTAAAAAGGAAACTGTTCTGGCAATGCAATTGGGCCAAGGAAAACCCTGGCCTAGGGTCTGGAACATTACTACTACGTGTGATCTGGTATACGTTACATACAGGTGAAATGTTGACACTTCACCTACTGCACCGTTACGTACTTTCCGGAATTTACCTTGTAAATTTAGAGTAAGGAGGTAAACAGGAAACTGTCCTGGCAATGCAGTTGAATGGGTCAACGGAAAAACATTGCAAGTAACAAAAACAAATTTTCACAGAAAGTGAAAGATACAATCTGATTCTTAGCTGTATAACGATTTTGTTTCAAGAATTTCAGGGGTTTTAGTTACAATTCTACCCGTTAGAATTCACTATTAAGATTGAATAGAAGATTTATAAGATGTATTCTACTGAAACCTCACTTTCGTAAATTTTGTCAGTTGCAATGTTTTTCTGTTGAGCGATTCAATTGGACCAAGGAAAACCCTGGCCTTGGGTCTGAACATTACTAGTATGTGTGATCTGGTGTACGTTACATACAGGTGAAATGTTGACACTCCACCTACTGTACCGTTACATACTGTACGTTACGGTACAGTAGATTCTGTTCATTCTGATGTACCCTGGTTTTTTTACTTTCTCTTGCCTATATGAATATATAGGAAGGAAAGTATTGTTTTCATGTCGATTTTAAGAAATCGAGTTTTCACCGGATCTATACGTTTTCAGACCCCCTGAACCCAAAAAACATGTTTTTAGCGATTGGTCTGTGTGTGTGTGTGTGTGTGTGTGTGTGTGTATGTGTGTGTGTGTGTATGTGAACAGAATATCTCAAGAACGGAACATCGTACGAACTTGAAACTTGAAACTTAACTTACGTACCACTGCCGGACTCGACACGAACATTTTCATCAAAATCGGTCAACCGGAAGTGGTAGTTTATTCGTGTAATTTTTCAGTTTTTTGCGATTTTCTCAAAAACTGGTCGTACGATTTTTTTTAAAATCGCCTGGTTTACTCAATTTTTTATTCTCTACAAGATAGGGTAGGCGTCATGTTTGCTGTAATTCTGGGTGAGGCTGTTTTCACGTAAAAACGTTGTTTTTTTGAGATTACAGCTTTAATATGCATTTTAGCGCAAAACTTTATATAATAAAAGTTGTAGAGAATTGAAAATTCTACAACTTTTATTTCAAACAATTTTTTGTATAACGCTTAGTTTAGCGGTAATTTGCGATTTTCGGTTTTTTTTCTCACGAAAATGTGTGAAAAATTGATTTTTTTAAGATTTTGGCCTTAGTATGCATTTTACGACAAAAGTGTATATAATTTAATTTATAGAAAATTAAAAGATCTACAACTTTTATTTAAAGCATTTTTCTCTACAGAGCCTAGTTTAGAGAGAAAGAGTGATTTTCCGTATTTCTAAGCCAAACTGAGGTTGATTTTCATTATGCGTCATTCACTCATGATTAAAATAAGGTTATGTTTTTGAGGTTAGTGTTTTGTTTATTTCTAATATTTTATTAAAAATGTTAGGTTTATTATTAATTATTTGCATTGGCAAGAGAAAGTTGTGTGAGTGTTTCACACCAGATTTTTATAAATGTACGTTTTCTGTAAAAAAATTTCCTCTATTGCAGTTTTAACATTATCTGAGAGCAGAATAACTTTTATATACGAGGTGTGATTTGAAAGTTTTAAGAATGGATTTGGTACTGCTTATTTGTTTGGCGAGTGGGTACACAGAGAGTGAGGAGTGAGTCATTGCCTTGTCCTTGAACGCCCTCTGACAGGAAACTGCATTTCTTTTATTCAGTTCGCTGTGGCAGCTGGTTAAGTGCGGGTTTGTTAGTGCTTATTGCCGGATTCTGTCTGCGTGAAAATGGACATAAAAACGGAGCAACGAGTTTGTGTGAAATTTTGTTTCAAAACCGGGAAATCAGCTTCTGAGACTTACAAACTATTAAAAACAGCTTTTGAAGATAATTGTATGAGCCAGTCAACTGTTTTTGTCTGGTTCAACAGGTTTAAAAATGGCCGCGAATCATTTAAAGATGAACCACGGTCCGGTCATCCTTTCGATTCTACGGGTATTGTGCATCATGAATTTACGCCTGGAGGACAGACAATTAACCAGGAATACTTCAAATGTGTCCTTCAGCGTTTGCGCGAAAAGGTCGGAAGAAAAGGCCTGCATTGTGGAAAGACAGGAGTTGGGTTCTACACCATGACAATGCTCCGGCTCATTGTCCCTTCTTTTTGACCAAATTCAACATTCCTGTGCTTCCACAACCGCCATATTCCCCTGATTTGGCCCCTGCGGACTTGTACCTGTTTCCTAAACTGAAATGAAAGGGAAGCGATTTGACTCGATTGAAGACATCCAGGCAAATATAGAGAGCGTTCTTAACACACTCCAGGAAAAACATTTCCAGGAATGTTTCCAAAAGTGGAAACACCGTTGGTGTGTTCAGTCGAAAGGGGACTAATTTGAAGGAGATGCATCACAGTAGCATGTAAGTACCACCATTGTACCATTACAAGCCCATTCTTAAAACTTTCCAATCACACCTCGTATTATAACACAATACCCAACATCATGAGTTTTGTATCTTAAGAGTTGATATATATTGTTTTGTTTATTTTTGTTTTAGGAAGCTTTAAAATTAAAAATTAGTGCTTTTGGAAAGTTAAATCTGCACATAGCAACTGCACAAGAAGATCTTGCATACGCTCTTTATGTTCATGAGTATAGTTCCGGCCGTTTCGAAGAAGCAAGGTATTATTTTTTTTTTTAATTAATATTTGTTTTCAGACACTTTCATCGCTGAACATGTAACAGTTGTGTGGAGTTAATTCTCTGCACCATGCTCACTACGCATATGTTGCATATAAAAAGATAATTAATTTTTTGGTGTTTTCTCCATTAGTACAAGGGTAAATTTTGTTCAGCAATGAAAGTGATGAAATGAACTATTTACTTAGTTCACAAGCTGAAGTTAAATTTATTTTACTTCTCATTAAATATATCCTTTAATACTGTTTTGATATGGTTATGAGATGTAATTGGAAGTTTTTACAGACTACAGTAATGTTTTCCACTTGGACGAACATTTCTGGAAATTTCTTTCTTAAGGCTGTTAAGAACTTGCTCTACATCTGCCTGAATGTCTTCATTTGACTTTAATTAGTCTTCTTTCAGGAAAATTTTCAATTTTTTAAACTGGTAAAAGTTGACAGGGAATAGAAGATTGCATGAACAAATCATTCGATATTCGGCCAAAAACTCATAATTGAAAACGTATGATGAGCTGGTACAGTGTCGTCTTTTTGGAGTGCAGAGTTTTCTCCCACATATTTTGCACAAAAAAACTTTTTTAGAGTACTCCTGATTTACTCTCTCCATCCTTGAGGTAAATTTATGATGCATGATACGTGTAGAATCAAGAAAATTCACCAACTTTGTCTTCACATTCAGTGGACTTTGTTGTGATTTCTTTGGTCATGACGAACTTGGATCCTTCCATTGTAATGATTATCTTTCAAGTTCTTACTCATGTACACATGTTTCAATTCCTGTAATTACTCTATTGGGTCAATTTCACTTGGATTAATCAATACTTGGGACATTTGAAGTCGGTATTGTGTCTGTTTGGTCTGACAACAATTTTGTAATCAATTTTGTGGATATTCGATGCATGATCAAGTTGTTGTTGTTTAGGTCATCAGAAGTGGTTTACAATTGCCTTCCTCACTGAGTGAAAAATTATGCTTATCAGCATGTCAGGCCCTCTGAAAAGCATCTACTTTCCACCTTGAAAATAAAATCTTCACTTCCTTCACCACAGGGTCTGACTGTATAATGAAATTAATTACTTTTAGAGGAGATAACTGTGACTACTGTATTTTACACCTCTCCCTCTTCTGTTCTTAAATGCTTCAGTCGTATAAATGTTTTACCATGTGATAAGAAACAGAACTACTTTTTGTAACCCTGGAACTGTAGATCGAGTGTAAATAATTTAACACGCCACCTGCCTATTATGGGGAAATGATCAAGTCACCACTTAAATTCCGTTTTTCAGCTATTTTCGTATTATTGTATTCTTTGCTCAGAGCACACCATATCATCAACCTTCACAATGTTTCCTTTAGATTTTGAAGTAGAAGGCCAGCCGAACTGGTAGTCATTTTGGAATCTGTTGAACCATATAAAAATGTTTGAATAGCGTAGACATTTATCCCTGAAATCTGTTTTTAAGAGTTCATTAGTCTTCAAAGCTATTTCTTAGTGTTAAAGCAAGATGTTTAGTTTTTCCCTGATTTGCAAAATCAATAATCTCCCAAGACCCAATCACATGCCCTTTTTTCACCAGATGTCATTAATACTGAACAAAGGTGTCATGATGATTGTTTCAAAACATTTAAAAGACAAACCAAGCTTTCGATTTCATAAGTAGGTGAACCTATTTCTTCCTACCGAGTAGCAGCACCTATTTCAATCATTTCCAATCTTAACTTGTATTTTATACCGATTACTGTTTCTAAAATGTGTTTTTTTTTTTTTAAAGAAAACATTCACAAAAAGCAATAGAGATTATGGAGAAGCTGTTACCTGCTGAACATCTTATGTTGGCTTCGGCGCATAGAGTAAAAGCATTAATATTAGAAGAGATCGCACTGGATAACATTCCTAACAGTTCCGAGACACGTAAGAAGCAGATTTTATTGAATTAGATTTGTTAGTTAATACACAGTTGAGCCCCTTATTTGAATTCCATAAAACAGTACATTACTAGGTCAAAAATATGAGGGCAGTCCAGAAAGTCTTGTCACGTTTTGCGTTGTAGCCGCTAGGGGCGGAGCTATCGCGGCCATTTTGGTGCTGCGGCGTTTCTCCGTTTGGTGGCTACCCAGTCGTGCTAGCGAGAGGTCTGTGTCGTTCTTCGTTGTTTTTCAACAACAATTTTAAATGTGTGCCGCGAGTCAAAATCCTGCCAGTTGTGAATTACGGTCGGTACAGGAAAAGAATTCTTCTTATCGATTTCTTGGAACGTGGCACAACAATAACCTCTGCGAGGTATTGTGAAACACTTGAAAAGTTAAGAAGAGCGATCCAAAACAAGCGCAGAGGAACGTTGACTGGAAAAATTCTCTTTTTGCATGACAACGCCCGACCACACACAGCAAATTGAACACGAGAAGTCCTGGATGCTTTCAAATGGGAGGTTTTCCCACATCCGCCATACAGTCCGGACCTTGCGCCCAGCGATTATCACTTGTTCCCGCCAATGAAGATATGGCTTGTGATGCAGCGCTTTGACGATGACGCAGAGCTGCAGGAGGGTGTGACTAACTATTTAAAATCACAGGCGGTAGACTTTTATGACGCCGGCATTTCAAAATTAGTTTTCCGCTAAGATAAGTGTCTTAATTTGTTTGGTGATTATGTAAAAAAATAGCATTTTAGTTGCACTTTCAAATGTATATAATAAAATTTTTTTCTTGTACATCGTTTTTTTTTTATATCAAAACGTGACAGACTTTCTGGACTGCCCTCGTATTAATAGAGTACCATTTTGATTGAAAAATGATTAGAGCGGACGCCAAAAAAACTTGTCAGTGTAGCTGCGCATTTGCAAAAAGTTCGGATTTAGGCGGTAGATTTCATGTCTTAGCACCGAACTGCCTATTAAATCACAGCGCTGAACGGTGTAAATTATCATCTGTTAGTGACGTAAAAAACGTTTATTTGTAAACATTGTACCTACACAACAATTAACGTGTACCACATACAACACATTGCAGACTAATGTTTTCAGGTTAGGTGATTTTATATAGTGATTCAAAACTATATGCTCTTGGGATCTCATTCTATAGCTAAAAATAAGAAAAAAAGTTCATATAAACATATGCCTGAAAACGCTTAGTTAGCAAGTTACGGCTAGCGAAAAATTTCACCTAGAACTCTGTACCCTCAGTGAAGTAAGGCCGAATAAAAATGTTACAGGTAATTACAAAGATACAAATACGATTGTTTCTTATGGTTTTTAATCTAAAAAAATGAATAAAATTGGTTTCAGAGCTGTAAATGCAATACGTTCAGAGATATCTTACATAAAACACAAGAATTGGTGCAAAGAAATAACACATTTTTGTGTTTAACGTAAGATTACTTCAATAAATGGTAAAAAAGGTGTATTTTTTCTTAAATAAATTTGTAGAAAATTTAATTCTGAAAAGATTCATGTGAATTACTCAGGAAAAAATGAATAATAGATATTGAAATTTCGTTTTATTTAAAATCAAAACAGACGCACATAAAACGGACATTCTTAACTGCATAAAATATTAGGTTGGGAGTAACAGCTGATAATGATCAGCTGCTACTCCCAACCTAGATATTAGTTAATATTTTATTAACTCTTTTAAGAGAAAGTTGTGTGAGTGTTTCACACCAGATTTTTATTTTGTTGTAGAAAATGAATTGTTGGGAGAAGCTGAAGAGCTCCATAAAAATGCATTACGTTTGTCAAAACTAGCATTCGGAGAAGATAACGTACAAACTGCCAAACATTATGGTAACCTGGGCAGATTATACCAGAGTATGAAAAAGTACCAAGTAAGTGTCTAACGTTTAGTTAAATTTAAAGTTTGTGTGATTTTTATAGTCAGTGTTAAAATGAATTATAGTTTAAATTTAATAATTTTTGAAATCTCTGGACTGAAAAAGTGGGTGTTCAAATTTTTGACATTTGAGTGTGACAAACAGACGGACAAAGGTAAATGATAGATAACAATTAAAATTGCCACCATTAAGTAGGCAGTTTTAAATGGCAATCCTTTAAAAGAACTTCGAGCTACAGATGAACTGGAAGAGTGTAACAGAATGGCAGCCCAGAAAAACAGGGAGAAACCCAGGAACATGAAAAACATGTAAGAATAATAGCAGGAGCTCAATAGATGGAGTCATGCTAAGGAACCCTTGTTCTTTCAAGGATTTATGAACTCTGCTTTAGTCATAAAAAACTAATGATCTTCAAATTTAAAGACTAAAACTTTTTGTCAATTTCTCTAATCATTTTGATTAAATTTTCATCGTTTTTACAACTCTTGCATTCAATAAAGTGGTATGGGAACGTCAAACCGGAACTCTTGGTTTTAAAAAAAATTAATTTTTCAAATTTTTTTTGTATGATACTTAGTTTAACGATTGTTTTTATTTTTCTAATGACACTACTGTAATCTAGTAGTCAGTTGTATGAAGAATCATTATAATGATTCTGTACTTTTTATGTTAAAATATGTATTTTTAGTTTATTCTAATATTCTATAATCTGTTGTATAGGAAGCTGAAGCAATGCATTTAAAGGCAATCGCCATCAAAGAGAAATTGCTGGGAGAAGAGGATTATGAAGTTGGTTTATCTGTAGGTCACCTCGCATCTCTGTACAATTATCATATGAAACAGTACAGAAAAGCTGAAAAATTATATTTCCGTTCCATAGATATTAGTAAGTAATTTGTTTTATTTATAACATTACTTTTTTACTTTCTCTTGCCTATATGAATATATAGAAAGGAAAGTATTGTTTTCATGTCGATTTTTCAAAATCGAGTTTTCACCGGATCTACACATTTTCAGACCCAAAAAAACATGTTTTTAGCGATTGGTCTGTGTGTGTGTGTATACAAAATATTTCAAGAACGGAACATTGTACGAACTTGAAACTTAAGTTACATACCAATACCGGACCCGACATGAACATTTTCATCAAAATCGGTCAACTGGAAGTAGTAGTTTATTCGTGTAATTTTTCACTTTTTTGCGATTTTCTCAAAAACTGGTCCTACGTTTTTTTTAAAAATCGCCTTATTTACTTAATTTTTTATGCTCTACAAGATAGGGTAGGCGCCATGTTTGCTGAAATTCTTGGTCAGGCTGTTTTTACGTAAAAAAATTTGTTTTTTTAAGATTGCGGCTTTAATATTCATTTTAGCGAAAAAATGTATATAATAAAGGTTGTAGAGAATTTAAAATTCTACAACTTTTATTTCAAACATTTTTTTGTATAACGCTTAGTTTAGCAGTAATAAGCAATTTTCGGTTTTTTCTCACAAAAATGTGAAAAATTGATTCTTTTAAGATTTCGGCCATAGTATGCATTTTATGACAAAAGTGTATATAATTGAATGTATAGAAAATTAAACGATCTACAACTTTTATTTAGAGCATTTTTCTCTACAGAGCCTAGTTTAGCGTGAAAGAGTGATTTTCCGTATTTTTAAGGCAAACTGAGATCGATTTTCATTTTGCATCTTTCATGTATGATTAAAATTAGGTTATGTTTAATGAGGTTAGTTTTTTGTTTATTTCTAATGTTTTATTACTTATTTTAGGTTTATTGTTAATTATTTTCACTGGCAAGAGAAAGTTGTGTGAGTGTTTCACACCAGATTTTTTCTTCATAGTGTGATTGGAAACTTTTAAGACAGGTGTCATCTCGCTCTAAAGAAATGGTTAATTTTACCTGAGGGTGTGGAAGTAGGTTCTTGTATTTTTGTTTGCCTCTCATCATGTGATCTAGGGTTCGAACCCCATTCAGGCACGGCATATTTTCATACATTACAAAAATTATTTCATCCTTCACCGTTTGCATTATCAGTAATTGCAGAACAGTCGGATTTTGCACAAAAAAAATTGTGTTTTTTTTTCAGTTATCGTCAAGTGATTACTGATCACAGTATTTGTGAACGTTCTTTCTTTTAATGACAATTTATTTTCATAAAATGATCGGTTTTTTTTTATACCTGTGGCATCATTCATCGTGTATATGTTCCTGCCGGCCAGACAGTGAATGGAAAGTGCTATGTTGGCGTTCTGGAGCAGCTGTGAGCACGCATTTTAGCACATTTGCGGCCTGGACTAGTCGAGAACGGCTGGGTTGTGCACCACAATAATGTGCTAACCTGTTCGTCGTTCTTTTTGGAGGAGATTTTGGCGAAAAAAGGCATTCCAACATTGCTGCACCTACCCTATAGCCCCGATATTGTCCCCTGCAACTTCTTATTCCCCAAGATGAAGTTGCACCTCAAGGGAACTCATCATGGCGGCATACAGGAGGTCAAGGAAGCTGTAACCGTGGTTCCGAATGGAATAACTTTGTAGGATTACCAAGGGTTTTTCCAATTGTGGGACCAACGTTGGAATTGTTGTGTAGAATTAGAGGTAGATTATTGTAAAGGTCGATTATAAAATTTAATTTGCATATGTTTTATTGAAAAATTCCCGGAACTTAATAACACTTAAATCCACACCTCGAATGTACGAGGCGTGTTAGAAAGTAAGTACCATTTTTAAAAAACACAAGTAAAACAATTTTTTTCAACACAATTTTATTTCTACATGAAAGCCCAAACCTTAAACTATTTTTTGACATAGTTTCCACCGATGTTCAAACACTTGTCGTAGCGGGTGATCAATTTGTCTATACCCTCTTCGCAGAAGGTTCCCGCCAATGAATGTGGCCACGACTCCACGGCAGTTTTCACTTCAGCTTGCGATAACCTAAGCGGTCCATAACAATTTCGTACAAAAGAGTGCGTGAAATTTGTTGGAAATCATCAGATAGTGTTGTCATTGTGAAACGTCTGTTCTCTTGGATTTTTTGTCAACTGCCCTTACCAGATCATCGGTGACAAGAGAAGGACGACCGCTCCGATTCTCATCATGCACATTTGTTCAACCGCCATTGAACATTCTAACCCACTTTCTCACCATTCCTTCACTCATCATGTCTTCCCGTAAACATCTCGAAGTTGACGATAAATTTCAGCCGGTTTCACATTCCTTGCGTTAAAAAATCTTATTACAGAACGAATCTCACAATCGGCGGGATCACTTATTGTCTTAAACATTTTAAATGTTCAGAGAAAACTGAAAACACAACGTAGAACAACTACAATGGCGTGAGTCGATAGCCAGTGAACAAGGGCGATTAGTGCGCATGCGTGGAACACCGATTGCAGCGCTACGGCGGCAGTAGAATGAAACGGTACTTACTTTCTGAACACGCCTCGTACATAGAATTCTCTATATCATTTTAACTGAATATAATTTTGTTTCTGTTTTCTGTTTACAGATTTGAAACTGTTTGGTCATGCATATTCAGGTCTTGAATACGATTATAGAGGATTACTTCATGTTTATGAAATGTTAGGCGATGGAGAAAGGTGGAGAAGTTACTCGTTGATCTTATCGAATTGGAAAGATTTACGCGAGCAACACGCTCTATTAGATACTGTACCATTAGCTCTAGCTGAATATCCTCAACCTTTAGATCAAATCAAACAGGTTTTCTTTCAGTCATTTAAAAACAAACAACTAGATTTTAACATCGTTTTACAATAATAATTAATTATTTTTTTGTATATTTCAGGATATAAAATTTAATTATAATGTTCAATTTATTCAGGGAATTCAAAATTTTAATTTTAGTTTTCTAACTTGAATATAATTTTTTTTATATACATACACATAAAGAGTTTTTGTTTCATGTATAATGATGTTGCCTTTTTTATTATATTATTATTATTAAATATTATGTATGTTTTTTTTTAATTCTTTGATAAATTCATTTTTAAAATTAAGACTTGTTAAAATTTTTAGGGTTAATCAGATATTGTTAACGTTGATAATAAATACAATATAATTATAGATAGTGTAAAATTGTAGAGAAATTTTTTTATGATCGTCGTCCTATTTGTGAATAATAATTTAATTAATTTTCATTTGTATATTGTAAAGAAGTATTATTAATAATAACAATAATAATAAAGTGTTCATTAAAATATTAAAGTATTGATAAATTGAACGTGTTTTATTAATTTGTGCGGTAGAACCTCACTGATTCATCACTTTCCTTTCAGAATTTTTTGATGAATTGCTAACAATTTTTTTGTCAAATAAATACAGATGATTCTATGAGGGAGTATTTTTGGGTATGGTGAGGTTAACACTTTGAACATGGCGTTGTTATTTAAGAAGTCACATTTAAATTACCAATCATACGAGGGCTGTCCAGAAAGTAACAGACGTTTTGAAATAAAAAAAATAAACTAAGTAATAAAACCAATTTTTATTACGTACATTTTGTAGGTTAACTCTTAGGCTATATATCTACGTAATCGCCAAGTAAATTAAGGCATTTATCGTAACGTGGTACAAGCTTTTCTATGCCCTCTTTGTAGTAATTTGCAGCCTGCGAGTTCAACCACTGATTTATACCGGCATGGAGTTCAGCGTCAGTGTTGAAGCGTTGCGTAGCGAGCCATGTCTTCATCGCTGGGAACAGATTGGCGCCAAATCTGGGCTGTACGGCGGATGATTAAAAACCTTCCAAGAGCTCTTGAGTACGTTTGGCCGTGTGTGGACGGGCGTTGTGGAAAAACAAAACTTTCCCACTAAGTTTTCTCCGACGCTTGTTTTGTATCGCGCGTCTTAATGTTCTGAGTGTTTCGCAATACATCTCTAAGTTGATTGTTTGACCTCGTTCAAGAAAATCAACGAAAATCACTCCATGAGCGTCCTAAAACACAGTAGCCATGATTTTTCTTCCTGATAGTGTCTGCAGACACTTCGTTGGTTTCTTGGGCGAATGCGTGTTACCCCACTCCATCAACTGCCATTTTGTTTCACAGTTTGACGTACAAATCTGGCGATAAATTTCAATCAGTTTGTAATTTTTCACTAACAAAAACCGTATCACACCACGCACTTCACAAATGGCGGGATTTTCAATCGCAGTGCTCATTTTAAAACTCCACTGTATAAAAAGTACAATTCGCACGATGCTCTAGCTACCACGCCTGGTTGTGTACTGAATGTAGAAACACTCTGACACCAAGATGGCGGCACTAGCTCCGCCCACTGCCGCGCCAAGCCAAAAGTCTGTTACTTTCTGGATTTCCCTCGTAATACATAAAACAAAAAGAAAATTAAACAGCATGTTGCTTGCTCCCTTTAACTTAAATTTTAAAAACCAGGTCACCTTCTGTTCTGAACGTGATGAATTAAGTGTTTTACTGTATAGACTCTATTTAAATAGCAGCAAGTAATATTTTTACATGTAGAAAATTTAATGTTTGTTGTACTTATTACAGGAAAATGTTTTATTTTTTTTTATTATGATATAGTAAATATGGATTGTGGTGAAGCTTGTAGATGAATATGGTAAAGTTCAGTGGGTATTGTTACCTGCCAACGGCACAGATACATTACTAGATGTCAGACGGACATTCTTCATGACATAAAGATGACATCTTCATGACAAGATGTCATGAAGGTGTCATGACATCTCATGAACATCATGAGATGTTCATGATGTTCAAGATATCATGACATTCTTCATGAGCACTAAAAATATTCTAAATAACCCCCTCTACATTAAGTATTACTTTCTCCCTTAATTCATTGTTAACTATTTAGAATTTAGCCTCAAACACAGGTCCCGAATTGCACATTTTTAGCTAAGGTCCAAAAATAAGTAACCAGGTTATCCCAAAGTCTAACAGTCCTAAAGCTTCGGGCATATTTTTGCTGATAATGTGACCGCAGCGGCCAGCAACCTCACACATGTCATAATTATTTCTCCATAATTCCCCTTAACAGACAGGTGGAGTGCCAAATTGTTTACACTCAATCTGTTTGTTGCAGGGCTGAAATAAATAGTTCTGTTTCTTATCACATGGTCAGCCAATTAAATGACTGAATCATTTAAGAACAGAAGAGGTAGAGGTGTAAAAGACACTAATCAGTTATCTCCTCTGAAAGTAATGAATTTTATTATACAGCCAGACCCTGTGGTGAATGAAGTAAAGGTGTCATTTGCAGAGTGGAAAATATGTGCTTTTCAGAGGGTTTGGCATGCTGATAAGCATACTTTTTCACTCAGTGAGGAAGGCAATGGTAAACCACTTCACTCCTCGTTTTACTTAGTAAAACCTCTACAGGTTCAAACCAGCTTTTTGGCGGATGACCTAAACAACAATTTCTAAGATAAATACAGGCTTTGAATATTTACGTACATTTTTTATATAAAGCATCAGTTATAATTTTATAAATTCCAAGAGAAATAAAATTTTTAACTCTGAGATTTACAAATTAAAAAAAAATGTATTGATCTTATTTTGGCACTTGCTCAACCTACTAAAAGGCTGAGCAAATACTACAAAAATACTAAAAAAAAATTTCGCGGTGCGCACCGCTTCATCAAGTAATATCATTAAGCTTCTAGAAATTATTGTAAAGAATGCATATTTCTTTGTCTAAGTTTGTTCAAACTTCATAATAATTTCTAGAAGCTTTATGATATTACCTGATGAAGCGGTGCTCGTAAGAATAAGTTTTTTTTAAACTCATAATAGGGTTATTATAAATGATGGACCCAATTTAATAAGTTCATATTTATTTAAGTATAAATGCAAAATGAATAATTCACATACCAATGGAAAGAGGAAGTTTCAAAGTTTTTTTTTTACACATTTACAAATGTTCGATGTGTCCTCCTTGTGCAGCACGGCAAACATCTAAACGATATCCAAACTCATCCCACACACATGCAAGCGTATCTTCCGTTACTGAGTGCACCGCAGCAGTGATACGGTTCTGCAGGTCGGCCAGAGTTGTTGGTAGAGGTGGGATGAAAACTCTTTCCTTAACGTAACCTCATAAGAAATAGTCACATGGGGTGAGATCAGGAGATCTCGGTGGCCAGAAGTTTAGAGCCAGGTCTGGATTTCCTATCCGTCTGATCCAGCACTGAGGAAGGGTCTGATTCAAAAAGTCTCAAACATCGAGGTGCCAATGGGGTGGAGCTCCATCCTGTTGGAAAATGAAGTCCTGTGAATCTGCCATAAGTTGAGGGAAGCGCCATTGTTCCAACATGTTCAGGTATGTCATTCTAGTCACAGTTCTTTCCCCAAAAAAGAATGGTCCATAAACCTTTGTATGCGATAAAGCACAGAACACGTTTATGTTTGGCGAGTCTCTTTCATGTTGCAATTCTGAATGTGGATTTTCCAGACCCCATATGCGAACATTGTATCTGTTAACTTTCCCACTCAGGTGAAACGTAGATTCGTCGCTGAAAATCAAACGCTGTAAGACACAGTCACAACTGACACAATGGTGGCGGGCGACGCATTGACGCGAGAACTTTAGCGGCCGTTTCTGCAACTACAGCCGCCCACTTGCGCACATGTACAGGTTAAGAATGTGTAAAAAAACTTTGAAACTTTCTCTTTCTATTGGCACGTGAATTGTTCATTTTGCATTTATACTTAAATAAATATGAATTTATTAAATTGGGTCCATCATTTATAATAACCCTGTATTATACGACCATAACATTACCCAAAGAAAACAAAACAATGATCAGTGAAGAAGAAGAATATTTTCAGAAAAATATGTAATATTCAGAACATCACATGAGTCCTACACCCTTTACCACCAAACCTTAACATGAGATTTCAAGTGACTAAAGGTTCACCACATTCCACATTTACTGAACCAGTTTATTTTTGGTTAATTTATTTTTTGCTGAAATTAGATACTGTATATTTTATTAATTTTAATTTTAAAATGTGTAAAAAAATAATTACTCAAAATGATTCATGTATGTGTAATGTATTGTTTTTATACACTAATAGCATGTAAAAATGTATCAAGTAAATGAATATATTAGTCTTGTTTATATATAGTTTTTGTATTTGTCTAAGAAAAAAAATAATGATAATAAAGTTGTGCATTTTTCAGTATATTCGGAGGCATTTTTGAAACGAAGTATTTCTTTTTTATTGAATGATGCTTATAGAACTGTATTTATCTACATATCAATAAATTTGTATGGCATTGTTTTGTAAAATAACTATACTTTGAACGATTTGAACTGGCACAACTCTTGCTCTACATGTACACACAGTTCCGCATCAAGTATATCCGTAACATATTCTTTCAACCTGCCCATAACAGAAAGGTGGAGTGTCAAATTTTTTACACTCAATCTGTTCGTTACAGGGCTAAAATAAATAGTTCTGTTTCTTAACGCATGGTCAGCCAATTAAATGACTGAATCATTTAAGAACAGAAGAGGTAGAAGTGTAAAAGACACTAACCAGAGTTATCTCCTCTGAAATTAATGAATTTCATTATACAGCCAGACCCTGTGGTGAATGAAGTGAAGGTGTCATTTGCAGAGTGGAAAATATGTGCTTTTCAGAGGGCCCGGCATGCTGATAAGCGTACTTTTCCACTCGGTGAGGAAGGCAATGGTAAACCACCTCACTCCTCGTTTTACTTAGTAAAACCTCTACATGTTCAAACCAGCATTTTGGCTGATGACGTAAACAACAAAATTCTTTCAACAAGGTCTACAAATTTTAATGTACGCAAATGCCTACAACCTTATTTCAATGTGCAAACATACAAATATTTATTTAATTTGTCCCAGTGATAGTTTAAATTATTTAAACTAAAAATAACAAGAACTCAATTGCAGAAACTCGCTAAACTGTACTCTACAGACGCACGCAACTAACTAAACAAAAGTGTATGAATATATAATAAACAGAAAATCTTATATGAAAACAAATTAGTCACATCATTATGTTGGACAGATTTTATTAATAAGAACAGTGAAAACAAAGCGTAGTGTACGTGCGTGAGTCGCACATTACAATAGCGATTGTATACTTTTGTGACTGTACCGTCGTTGACGCCGGCTGCATTAGTGTAGTTGGTAACGTGGTCGCCTCTCAACATGCGGTCTTGGGTTCGAATCCCATTCAGGCACGGCATATTTTCATATGTTTCAAAAAATTTATTTCATCCTTCACCGTCTGCATTAGCTGTAATTGCTGAACAGTCAAACGTTAAAAAAAAAAAATTGTACCGTCGTTGCAAGGCGAGGAGCGAAGAGTGGTGAAGATAAACACCGAACTTGCTTGTGCCAATTCAAATTGTCCAAGGTATACTAACATTTGTTTTAAATTCATGGTGAAAAATTTCCATGTACATTTCAAAGTTTGTAGTATATCTTCTACAATATGACTTAATTTTCAATTTACTACATATGATCTGATTCAGAGGACTAATACGTCGATAATCTACTTTTTTTTTATTAATTCTTTTATTTCTTAATTGGAGAAGCTGATATTTTAGTATGTCTACTTTCAGTGAATTGTATATCGAAACGTAACCAAATTCAGTGAATCAGTCATTTCTGCGTTGTCAAAATTTTAAATTTTTTTCTTAAGTGCATTTTAGAACTAACTGAATGTAAATACACCATCTGTATAAAAATCACATAAGTATGACTTTCCTTAAGTAAAATAAATTAACAAAAGGCTTATCCTTTAACAGTTAACTTTACGGACGGTAACAGTAGGGCTAGTTAGTTTTTACCGTACAACAATGTATCATCGATCTTTAGGTTTGTTGTAATGTCGTGATTAAAGAGGTTATGTTACACATTATTACATCTCTCAAAAAAAAATCCCTTTCATGAGACATCATATCATGGCTGGTTGCAATTTTTAAAAACGCTTACTTTTGATTTGAGGCAAAAACCATTAGTGATTTCTGCATCTACTCTTTAAAAGGAATCCAATGACACTGTTCCCAAATTCCGACTTTAATTTCTTGACTTCCAGTCGAAATCAGAACGTCAAACCCAATCCAGCCCTACTAACTTTTTGTGTAGATTACGAATCCGAAAACCATTAGTTGCTATCTCTTGTAGTTTCTGACATCTAGGTGTAGTGGACATACGAACAGAACAAAATGATAGTTGACAATTTTAAAAATTGCCATGAAAAATTACAGATAATATTTTTAACTTATTTCTAAAAATTAAATGTAAACTTCAACTGAACAGGATGGCGGCTCTTTTCACCGTAGTGGAGTGATTATGCATAGGAACATTTTAAATTAATAAACACTCAGAAGATAAAAAGGCCGGTGATTATGCCAAACTCTACCCTTTCCGTCTCCCCTGAAATCATAAACTAACCCCTACCTTAAATTATACCTTTAGTCCACGTTCAGTAAAATGCATGCCTTCCCCTCACCAAAATAATAGGCCTCCCACAAAACTGAAAAAAGGCCACTGAAAAATAAAATAAAATAAAAGAGCCGCTCTTAAACCCACTTGTCCCTTAATTTAAATTTTCCACAAATAACTTCTAAAAATAAATTACCTCCTTTCAAGTCCCAGTTCCAATGTCCCACGAACCAGAATCCTATTTCCTATTTAAACTATAAAACTCCCCCTAAATTTCTTGAGGTTGCAATTATTCTGTTATATTGTTCCCCGAGCGACCAGGTGTTCCTTAACACGATGTCGCCATCATAGGGCTTCTTAGCCCTCTCAACCAGGATTAAGGATTAAGGATTAACAGGATGGCAGCAGTAAGGTTTGTTAAAAAAGTATGATTAGTACAAATTGGAACTGTTAGAGAGCAGGAACATCTAAGCGTACTGTTGCAACAAAATGCTACGAGACTGAATTTTCTTGGGCGTAATATTAGAGAAAATACATTGAAAGGTTAAGCTACTTGTTCCATTTTTAAGCACTAAAAACCATTCATGATTATTTATATAGTGGAGATAAGTACAGTTGTATTTGCACCGTAATCTGCATGTAGATTAAAGTGTAATAATATTATTGTATGTTAAATTGATTATTTTTTTCTGTATGTTTATATTTTTTAATGTTTAACATTAATTTTATTATTATCTTGTCTAACTGAATTTTTATTGTTTGAATTAAACAATTCTAGTCTTTCTCATTTTTTGTTTTTTTTTTTTTAATTTTATTTTGTTAATTATAAATATTTTATTTTTGTCTAATGAAAATTCTTTGTAAATCGTAATATGTATTCTACAGATTTATTGTTAATTGTATTGTATCTTTTATTTGAATATCTAATAATTTACGTTGATTTTGATAAACTGTGTTTGGGGATTTTATTCTTTTTCTCTGCTATGTTAAGTACTAACAACCTGTTTTTTTTAAAGCATTTTAAACGAGGTGTGGCAATTAAATAATTGGACTGGAGCTACAAATAATTTTATTGATCACCAAAATTACATTACAAAGTTTATATACTTTAACCCTCGAAATGGTAGCTGTCGGTCTGATCAACAGCTAGCGCGCCCATCAGTTGCAACTGTCGATCTGACCGACAGTTGTTCCCACTGTGTTTTTGAATCTTCACTATTGCCAACCTACACTAACCTACATATCATTTTGTTCACAAAATTCTAAGCTTTCCATTAGTGCCGCTTTCATTTCTTAGAGCGCTGTTCTTGCTTCGTTAGGCGACGATTATCATGGAACCATTTGTGCTCACGTGCCTCTGTTGTGTTCCCGTGTGATGTATAATGTCGTGCCGTACATGTTTTGTTTGCAATTGTAAATAAGTTAATGTTGTAATTATTTTTATTACAAATTTACAGCATATTTTGTTGTTAATTTTTAGTAAATGACTGTAAAACTGGGTTGAAACAAAACGATAAGTTAGTGTTTATTTGATTTGTTTTGTAGTGTTTAGGTTAGCGTTTACTTTATTGTTTTGTTTTCATAATAGTTTCTCATCACATAGTAATAAGTTAATTTTATCTTTTTTTTTTTTTTTTTTTTCTTTTTTTTTAATTCATTTATTTAACGTTGCATCAACTACTAAGGTCATTAGCGACGACGTTGGGGTGTAACTATTTACAATGGAGGATGAAATGATCTTTTTTTTGTAACGTATGAAAATATGCCATACCTAAGTGGGATTCGAACCCAGGACCGCATCTTTTTATCGACGGAAAATAAAGGCAATAGTTAGACTAAAATTAACAGGTTATAAAACATGTCGAACCTAAATCAGTAGCTAAATAAGAGTACCTGTCGATACGTTTTTTCAATATCTTTATTATTTATTCATGTTTTACTATGATTCAAAGACAGTCTTCAACAAAAAGAAATTCTCTACAAAACCTGTATTTTGAAATTTTCATATTTATCATAAAAAAGTACAAAAAAATGTGTGGTCACAAAATATTATTTTTATTTTATTTATTTTTTTTTTTGAATAGAATTGTTTAGTATAGGTTTAGCTAAATAAAAATTATAGTAATAACAGCTACACGAGTAAAAACTTTGGAATTTTCTGATTATTTTGGTATATAATATGTAGGGGTCTATGTTACAAATAAATTATCAATTGACTAATTAAAACAGGACTGATTTTATGTTAATATTAAGCTAACATTTTAGGAACAATACATGCACCGCTTCGAGGGTTAATGTACTATCCTTGCTAATCCCTACAATGCTCCATAGAAATTTTCCATTTTTGACAGCAGTGCTGGAAGTCTACTTCTGTCAGTTTGTTGAGAACCTCCGATTTTATCGTAGGAAATAAAAAAAATCACAGGGGGAGTACAGTGAGTGGTCCTACAGAGTGATGCCGTATTTTGCAAAAACTGCCTTGACATATAAGGCAGAACAGGCTGGCGCATTATCTTGGTGAAGCATCCAGAAATTGCTCTTCCTCAAATCAGATCTTCATCTTCTTACTTATTCACAAAGGATTGTCAGAACCTCGCAAATGATTTCAGCAAGAGCTTGGACACTCGGACAATGATTTTCGGCGATCAATTTACCAATTTTCTGGATGTTGAGGGTCGTCCAGGGCGCGAATCGTTTTCAGTCATTTCACTTCCCTCTTTCACCCTAGACATGCAGTAAGCTGCAGCTGAATGCCGACTGCAAAACTCTCTTCACTCCTACTCTTATACCTCGGCCATTTTTTTTACAAAAAAAATCCAAAAAATTCATGAAGTTTACAAGAATACGAGCTTATTTTAAAAAAATTTGCAAAAATTATTTTATTTTTACTTAAGTTATAATGGTTCAAAATTAGATGTTCGAAAATAGTCTGTAAATTTGGAATCCTTGTACGATAACGCAATTTGACCGACTTATTTATAATTTTTTATGGCAATGTGCTTATATATTATTGAACAGCATATTTCAGTGAACAATTTTATAGTAAAAAAAGTAAAGAAATGTAGAAAATAAGGGATAAGGATGATGGTAAACACTGAATGATGCAACGCATGAATGGCAATACTCGAATGAAGCAGTTATGTCGTCTCCAGTTCAATGCCAGCCGCATTGGCGTAGTTGATAACATGCTCGCCTCTCATCATGCTGTCTTGGGTTCGACTCTCATTCAGGGACGGCATATTTTCATACATTACAAAAAATCATTTCATCCTTCACCGTCTGCATTATCAGTAATTGCAGAACAGTCTGACGTTAAACAAAAACAAAATCTCCAGTTCAATGCTAAACTACATAGGTGATAAAACTGTGTTGTGTAAAAAGTAAAAATAATAGTTACAATACTTTCCTTCCTATATATTCATGTAGGCAAGAGATGTAAAAATTAAAAATAATAGTAATAGAGAAGTACAAAACTATTTATAGTTTCGAAATAATCTACCCAAACAGTCTGCATTAGCAGTAATTGCAGAACAGTCGGATGTTAAATAAAAAAAAACAAAAAAGAACAGTCTGGTCATTTATAATGTCATTCTTTTCTTGCAGCTATCAAAACCGTAATAAATCACTTTATTTTCAAGATAAGCCTTTACAATAGGTAAACATGCGATATCAAGTCTTAATTTATCCAAAACAAATGACTTTATATACAAAATACTAAGAACATTTATGTTTCTATCCTTGTTTTTTCTTCTCTCTCTTTCCACTGGTACCAAACCACGTGAAAAAATAGTTTGGCTCTAGATTGTAGATCGTTTTTTGTGAATAAATTGATTTACATGTCAATATAACTACAATTACTGACAAAGGACTTATGAGCATTCACTCTGTGCTCTACACGTTGACGCATCATTGCGATTACCGTTATTTGTTGGTTAAACCTTTTAAACTACTCAAAAACTTGTGTGTGGGATAAACATTCACTTCTGTACACTTAAATATGGAATGAGCTACTTTAGCAGTTTTTCACAAGAAACTTGAGGTTAACTCGTTCCATGCTCTGAATTTATTGACGAGATGCTAGTGCAAGGACTTGAACGCGTGAGTGCTACAGTGAGACTGAGCGATGTACAATCGTGTCCATCGTGCTGAGGGTCGGGGAAGCATCAACAGACAAACTATTCCAATCTGCTGCAGTGCACTTGCTATTTGCAAGTAGCAACACCAGTCTGGTTATGTAATGTCACACCTCGTAATAAGTTTTTGTTATTAATATTTTGTTTTTTATATATAAAAAAACTTTGTATTTTACCTTATATTGCTTTCAAAATCCTTCTTACAAGTACTTTCGCAGTGCGCACCGCTTCTTCAGGTAATGATAAAATATTCTAGAACTTTTATTAAAATAAAATATTTACAATTTTTAATAAAATATTCTAGAACTTTTATTATAACTACCTGAAGAAGCGGTGTCCACTACGAAAGTACTTTTAAGAAGGATTTTGAAAGCAATATATGGTAAATTACAAAGGTTTTTATATATACATTAGGCCTCCGGGCCAGCCCAGTCAGTCAGCTGGTAGAAAGTCGCTATTATTTGTTAAGTAACACTGGTTAGGCAAGCAACTTTGTATGGTGACCAGCTGTCAGCCATCCTTGAACAAACTCTACTGGGGGTCCTTGTTCAAACTCATGCCTAATTCACTTCAAAAATACAGCGATTGAAATGGGTTGTTGTCAAAAATTTACAGTTCCCGATAACAAATATAAGCTAAAAAAAAAATGTATATAATATATACATAAAAAACAAAATATTAATATGGATTCTACTGCTATGATGCTAACTAATAACTTAAATAATTATAAGTTTTTGTTTTTGAGTATTTTAAATCATTGAAATATACAAGATAGTTGATTTTTGTCTCTGCCATTTTATTTGGAAACTATGATTTATAAAGAAAAGACAAAAAACTTATGTGATTGTTTATGATCTTATAAAATTATTGATAGTATTAGATTTTTATACTGTAAGTCACTTTCCAGTGTGGTAGCATAAATATTTATTAGGGATCATAGTTAACCCTTGCATTATTTTGAGACTGACTATCAGTTCCACTTGTTACTTTCTCTTGCCTATATGAATATATAGGAAGGAAAGTATTGTTTTCATGTCGATTTTTCAAAATCGAGTTTTCACCTGATCTATACGTTTTCAGACCCCCTGAACCCAAAAAACATGTTTTTAGCGATTGATCTGTGTGTGTGTGTGTGTGTGTGTGTGTGAACAGAATATCTCAAGAACGGAACCATCGTACGAACTTGAAACTTGAAACTTAAGTTACATACCACTACCGGACGCGACACGAACATTTTCATCAAAATCGGTCAACCGGAAGTAGTAGTTTATTCGTATAATTTTTCAGTTTTTTGCGATTTTCTCAAAAACTGGTCCTACGATTTTTTTTAAAATCGCCTATTTTACTCAATTTTTATTCTCTACAAGATAGGGTAGGCGCCATGTTTGCTGAAATTCTCGGTGAGGCTGTTTTCACTTTAAAAAGTTGTTTTTTTAAGATTACGGCTTTAATATAAATTTTAGCGCAAAAACTTATATAATAAAAGTTGTAGAGAATTTAAAAACCTACAACTTCTGTTTCAAACATTTTTTTGTATGACGCTTAGTTTAGCAGTAATTAGCGATTTTCTGATTTTTTCTCACGAAAACGTGTGAAAAATCGATTTTTTAAAGATTTTGGCCTTAGTATGCATTTTACGACAAAAGTGTATATAACCAAATTTATAAAAAATTAAAAGATCTACAACTTTCATTAAGAGCATTTTTCTCTACAGAGCCTAGTTTAGAGAGAAAGAGTGATTTTCCGTATTTTTAAACCAAACTGAGTTCGAATTTCATTTTGCGTGTTTCACTCATGATTGAAATATGGTTATATTTTTGAGATTAGTTGTTTGTTTATTTCTAATGTTTTATTACTAATGTTAGGTTTATTGTTAATTATTTATATTGGCAAGAGAAAGTTGTGTGAGTGTTTCACACCAGATTTTTTGTCATCAGTCTCTCGACTGGTTTCTTGCAATTCTGCAAGCTGTTCTATCTTGCGTAAGTAGTTTCATATCTATATACCTGTAACACCCTACATCTTTTGTAATTTACTTTATGTATTTTAACCTTTTTGCCTCTCTGTACGATTCACTCCCTCAATTTTACCCTCCATTATTGATAGACCAATACCTGGATTTCTTAACCCTTTCACTATCAAACACGAGTTAACTCGTTTCGAAGTTTTAAATCGTATTGCCAAACACGATTTAACTCGATTGGCATTGAAAGTGTTTGAATTGCCTACAGTAAGTGTTACCAACTGTATTTACGCATTTACTATTGACTTTTTTCTTCTCTGTCGACGAATTCAAGGACGTAGTAAAGAGATATTTTCATTTCTGCACGGCCTGTTTTGTTTGTAAACACGAAATGGCGTCGATAATGATATTGTTTTTTTCCTCTCCGATTGTGATTTAGCCGATAGTGATAGTGATTGTGACATGGAAGAACAATCTAGTGTAATTAAACCTCCATCTAAATAATGTAAAAAGGTTAGACCTACTTCGGAAAGCAACCAGTAGGCTTCCAATAAATTTATTCATGTTGTTCATGAATTTAATGATACAAATAGTGGAATAAATCTAACATAAATTTTAATAAATCTGCTTCTTCTTCTTAACGTGCCTGTCCGGTTCGAACGTTGGCTACCATCATAGCTATCTTGGTCCTGTCCTCTGCAATGCGGAAAAGTTGGGCTGAGCTCTGTCCATACCAGTCTCTCAGGTTAGCAAGCCAGGATATTCTTCTTCGGCCTGGCCGTCTTCCACCATCCAATCTACCCTGCAGGATGCGCTGCAACAGTTCATATCTACCGGGTTCCTCTTAATATGACCAAGGTATTCCAACTTGCGACACTTTGTGATGTTTATTACCTCCGGTTCCTTGCTCATTCAGCGCAGTACCTCGGTGTTGGTCACCCTGTCCGTCCATGGTATCTTCAACATTCTTCTGTACAACCAAAGTTCGAAGGCTTCAAGTTTAGCAGTGGTTGCCTTCGTCAACGTCCAAGTCTCCACCCCATACAGAAGCACGGAAAATCTGCTACAAAGAAATAATTTTAATTGATAAAACTAGTAAAAATTAAAATGTTTAAAAATTTAAGATGCATCCAAAATATATTTAAAAAACCCGGCTCACTGGTTTAACCCACGGTTTTATAACTTGGCATTGAAAGGGTTAAGATACTAGCGTATCCCTTCTTCTTGTAAGATGCTTTCATATACTTCTTTTTTCATCAACTCGCCTAAGAACCTCTAAATTACTTATTTTGTTGACCAACCTAATCTTTAACATTTTCCTATAACACCACATTTCAAAAGCTTCTATCCTCTTCCTTTCTACAGCCCCTATCACCCGTGTTTCACTTCTGTATAATGCTAATTTCCAAACATAGTGTTTAAAAAATTTTTCCTAATCTGTAAGTCAATGTTTGTAGTCAGTAAGCTATTTTTCATTTCAAAGGCCTTTTTTGACTTGAGCAATCCTACTTTTGATATCACTTGTGCTTCTACCATAATTTGTTATTTTACTCCCCAGATAGCAGAATTCCTCAACTTCCTGTATGTATTTGTTGCCTACTTTTAAATTTCCCATCTCTTCTAAACCACTCTTGCTGCTGCACTACACTTTCGTTTTGTTCGTATTAATTTTCATGAAGTAATCCTTTCTCATGATCTCAACCATTCCATTTAAGATATCCTCTAGTTCTTTCTTTGTCTCGGCTAATACTACTGTATCATCAGCAAATCTCAGCATTTTTATTGTTTCTACTTAAATTTTTATTCATGCGTCAAATTTTTCTTTCACTTCATTTATAGCGTCTTGTATATACAAGTTAAAAAGTAGAGGGAACACTGAACATCCTTGTCGTACACATTTTCTTACAGCAGCCTCTTTTTCATACCCCTCGATTCTCAAAACAGCAGTTTGATTCTTATAAATTAGATAACTTTCCTTCCTTTGTATTTAATTCCTAGCCTTTTCAAAGTCGTAAACATTTTACTCCTGTCTTGATTGCCAAATGCTTTCTCTAAAACTACAAATGCCACGTAAGTAGTTTCATTTTTACTTTCTCTTGCCTATATGAATATATAGGAAGGAAAGTATTGTTTTCATGTCGATTTTTCGAAATCGAGTTTTCACCGGATCTATACGTTTTCAGACCCCCTGAACCCAAAAAACTTGTTTTTAGCGATTGGTCTGTGTGTGTGTGTGTGTATGTGAACAGAATATCTCAAGAACGGAACATCGTACGAACTTGAAACTTGAAACTTAAGTTACATATCACTACCGGACCCGACACGAACATTTTCATCAAAATCGGTCAACCGGAAGTAGTAGTTTATTCGTATAATTTTTCACTTTTTTGCGATTTTCTCAAAAACTAGTCCTACGATTTTTTTTAAAATCAACTGGTTTACTACATTTTTTATGCTCTACAATATAAGGTAGGCGCCATGTTTGCTGAAATTCTGCTTGAGGCTGTTTTTACGTAAAAACATTTTCTTTTTAAGATTGCGGCTTTAATATGCATTTTAGCGCAAAACGTTATACAATAAAAGTTGTAGAGAATGTAAAATTCTACAACTTATATTTCAAACATTTTTTTGTATAACGCTTAGTTTAGCGGTAATTTGCGATTTTCTGTTTTTTTTTCTCACGAAAACGTGAGAAAAATCGATTTTTTTAACATTTCGGTCTTAGTATGCATTTTACGACAAAAGTGTATATAATTAAATTTATAGAAAATTAAAAGATCTACAACTTTTGTTTACAGCATTTTTCTCTACAGAGCCTAGTTTAGAGAGAAAGAGTGATTTTCCATATTTCTAAGCCAAACTGAGGTTGATTTTCATTTTGCGTCTTTCACTCATGATTAAAATTAGGTTATGTTTATTTCTAATGTTTTATTACTAATGTTAGGTTTATTGTTAATTATTTGCATTGGCAAGAGAAAGTTGTGTGAGTGTTTCACACCATTTTTCTCAAAAACCAATCTCGGAGCCAATATTGCATCTCGAGTTCCATTCTCCGGTGTGTAATTCTTCTTATTAGTACCTTGGATGCATGGCACATTAGGCTGATAGTTCACACTTCTCCGACTGTAATGATTAGGGTGTTATGTTCACACTTCTCCGACCTTTTTGGTATGATCATAATTGGTATGGGAATCATAATATTTTTTTTTTAAAGTCTGACAGTACTTCTTCACTCTCATACATTCTGCACGCAAGTTTGTACAATTTGTTTTATGCAACTTCTCCGCAACGTAATAATAATTCCGATAGTATGTTATCTATTCCTGCCGCAATAGAAGTTCAAAAGAAGTGGCAAATATGATTCACCATACTTTTATAATAAATGTATAATAAAAGTACACAAAATCTTGTGTAGCACAATAAACAAGTGGGAAACATAAAACACAAATATTTTGGTAGACAACAAACGAGTGAAAACTGTTAACAATTTGCATAATGAAACAACTGATTTTGAATGAATATAAAAAAAGTGAAGTAAAAGTTATGGTTATTCATTCAAAACAAGCAAATGCTCATTCAAATTTGCTCCATTATTAATCGTACATTATACGATATTTATCTCACTTTTTTACTTTCTCTTGCCTATATGAATATATAGGAAGGAAAGTATTGTTTTCATGTCGATTTTTCAAAATCGAGTTTTCACCGGATCTATACGTTTTCAGACCCCCTGAACCCAAAAAACATGTTTTTAGCGATTGGTCTGTGTGTGTGTGTGAACAGAATATCTCAAGAACAGAACATCGTACGAACTTGAAACTTGAAACTTAAGTTACATACCACTACCGGACCTGACACGAACATTTTCATCAAAATCGGTCAACCGGAAGTAGTAGTTTATTCGTATAATTTTTCACTTTTTTGCGATTTTCTCAAAAACTGGTCCTACGATTTTTTTTAAATCGCCTGGTTTACTCAATTTTTTATTCTCTACAACATAGGGTAGGCGCCATGTTTGCTGAAATTCTGCGTGAGGCTGTTTTTACGTAAAAACATTTTTTTTTTAAGATTGCGGTTTTAATATGCATTTTAGCGCAAAACGTTATATAATAAAAGTTGTAGAGAATGTAAAATTCTACAATTTTTATTTCAAACATTTTTTTGTATAACGCTTAGTTTAGCGGTAATTAGCAATTTTCTGTTTTTTTCTCACGAAAACGTGTGAAAAATCTATTTTTTTAAGATTTCGGCCTTAGAATGCATTTTACGACAAAAGTGCATAAAATAAAATTTATAGGAAATTAAGAGATCTACAACTTTTATTTTAAGCATTTTTTTGTACAGTGCCTAGTTTAGCGTGAATGAGCGATTTTCCGTATTTTTAAGCCAAACTGAGGTCGATTTTAATTTTGCGTATTTCACTAATGTTTATTGAGGTTAGTTTTTTGTTCATTTCTAATGTTTTATTACTAATGTTAGGTTTATTGTTAATTATTTGCATTGGCAAGAGAAAGTTGTGTGAGTGTTTCACACCAGATTTTTTTTTAGTGCACTACGGCCCCTTTTCAAAGATGGAGCCATTATTCCAATGTTTATGCAGTAGAATCTCAGTAGTGTGACCTGTTCAAATGTATAATAAGTAACATTTGAATCAGGTCATTTCAGAAAAGTCAAAATTTTACATTTTTTCTTTAGTATATTTTAGGACTAACTGAATGTCCTTACAAAAATCACATAAGTTTGGCTTGCCTTAAGTAATATAAGTAAAGGCTTATACTTAAGGATATAAAGTGTTTCCTTCTAATTCAAAAAAAAGAAAGTGGATCATTTTTTGAAGTTTGAGCTCTACTTTTTAGTGAAAGAGGCTACACAAAATTTCTATTTAAAAATCTTTTTAAGGGAGATTACTTTTGTTTGTGGCAACGAAGAAAGTGAATAGTCCTGGAAACCAACTTTTTTTTCTTAAAGTTAAGGATTTCAATTTGTATTGCAAACAATTAAGTTACTAATTTGAATGGGTCAACGGAAAAACGTTGCAAGTGTCACCGGATGGTGACATTAAGTTTTTTTTTTTCTTTTTTGTTTAACGTCCGACTGTTCTGCAATTACTGCTAATGCAGACGGTGAATGATGAAATGATTTTTTGTAACGTATGAAAAAATGCCGTGCCTGAATGGGATTCGAACCCAAGACCGCATGATGAGAGGCGAGCACGTTACCAACTTCGCCAATGCGGCCGGCGACATTAAGTGGCAAACCTTATTTCTTTGGTGGCCCTGAAAAGGGCTGTTTAAGCGGTGGTCGTCTTGATGGGGAGCGTCGGTTGTAGTCGTCGTGGCGGTCGAGGAGCTGGGCGACACGGTGTGTTGTCGTCTAGCGGAGACATCATCTTATTCCCTCGCAGTAGTGCGTCAATGGCTGCTTCGTCGGGTCCGGTGGGGGTAAGGCTCGGTCGAGGGACCGGTGTGTATCATCGCTCGTGTCAGTGGGCGATGACGGTCCGGTAGACGGCTTACGGTGTCGGGTCGGTGAGTGGAAGCATCATCTTCTCTCTTGCGGAGTTATCGATTAGTCCTCGCTGGAGTCTGGTAGCCGTGTGCCGTGGTGGACGTCTTGTCGATGCTGTCTTGATCGGTATTGAATCGCCCGGCTCAGTGCAGTGCTCTTTATATACTCGCCGAGAGCGACTACTGGCTTGGCCTTGATGACAAAGGCCTCTGTCGGTGCGGAGCCAATTTCGGTTTGTCGGTGCGCCGACAAAGGCCGGCAACATAGTAAATGATTAATTAGAAGGGGTGGCGGTGACACAAGTAACAAAAACTTATTTTTACAGAAAGTGAAAGATATCATCTGATTCTTAGCTGTATAATGATTTTTCACTGTATGACGATTTTTTTTCAAGAATTTCCAAGATTTTAGTTACAATTCTACCCGTTAGAAGTCACTATTATGATAAAATAGAGGATTTTTTTAGAACATATTCCACTGAAACTTCACTTTTGTAAATTTTGTCAGTTGCAATGTTTTTCTGTTGAGCCATTCATTTGTAAACTTGTGAAATAAATGAATACTGATTATTGTACAATACTATTTTCTTCTGGTTTACAATGTATTTTACAGAAAACAACATAAATTAGCATTTTACTCCAATTTATTTCTGAAACACCTTTAGTCTAAATTTTCAATATAACAATTAGTTTATCTTAAAAAGACAAAAGTATATATTTTATATTAAAAGGAACAGCCTTCAGAACAAATTATATTTTTTAATATTTGTATTTTATTAAAACGTAATAAACTACCAGTTTTTTAATTTTTTTGAAAATTAGTTTGTTTTGACTTATTGGCTTTCTGAAATGACTGATTCATTTATAACAAAATAACGGAAGAAAATCCAGTAATGTTATGTTCAGAAACACAGATTTAAAACAGAATGCAATAAAATTTTATTAAAATAACATCAATTAAAGGAATAGAAATGTTTACGATACAAATACGCAAAGGTATGTGCATAGAATTTGAATTGGTCATTTCAGAAAGCCCATAAGTCAAAAAAGTATCTTTTGGAAAAATTAGAAAACTGGTAATTCACTAGGTTTCAATAAAAAATGTTTACTTTTGTTTTTTTAAAGATAAGCCACTCATTTAAAAAAACAGTTGAAAATTTTGACTTCAGGTGTGTTTCTGAAATAAATTGGAGTAAAATGTTAACTTACGTTGTTTTCTGTAAATGCATTGTTAGACCAGAAGATAAATTGTGTTGTACAATAGTATTCATTTATTTTATTTCCCTAGTTTACATTAGTGACTTAAATTAGCTTTTTACAGTAATAAATAATTGAAATTCGTAACTTAAGAAGAAAAATGTTGGTTTTCAGGACTATTTATGTTGTTTGTTGTAATCACAAACATTAATTATCTCCCTTAGAAAGATTTTTGCATAGAAAGGTTGTAAAGCCTCTTCCTGTAGAAAGTAGAGCTTAAGCTTAAAAAAATCATCCACTTTCATTTCTTAATTAAGAGAAAGTATTTTATATCTTTTAGGATATCTCTTTTCGAACATTCGTTACATTACTTCTTAAGGAAAGCCAGATTTATTTGATTTTTGGGTGCTACGATAGTACGTGGCCTACCGCGTCATGTTTAGTGAAATTTGTATTTCTTGATGTGGTAGCACTGTCCACTAGCACTTATGGCGCGCAAATATTCACATATTTACAGGTTATGTGAACTACATAAGGTTATGTGAAACATTAGGTTTTAAAAATCATTTACATATTTTACAGGTTACATGAACTTACATTAGGTTACCTGCATTCAACAATTGATCATCAGCGAAATTATGTAGATCCACAAACAGGAGCCAATACACAAGCAGTTGAGAGATCATGGTTGGACGCAATAGTAAACATTTTAAACAAAAAACAGGTGTTCCAAAAGAATTATTTCATTCACACCTCGACCTTATATCATGGAAAATTATAAGAAAAGTAGAACCTGTTTGTTTGTTGCTTTTCTCAATTACATTCACAGTGCGTAACATGTGCAGACTGACTAAAAATAACTGGGTGAATCCTTATTGTATTAATAATTAGTTTTTTTTTTGTTTTTTTTTTATTATTATTGAGTGATGATGC
The DNA here is from genome assembly GCA_035578175.1 of Catonia carolina. Lineage (NCBI taxonomy): Eukaryota > Metazoa > Arthropoda > Insecta > Hemiptera > Achilidae > Catonia > Catonia carolina. The sequence continues at coordinate 74,746,182 of JAQMRL010000004.1, forward strand.
CTACATAAGCCTTGGGCTTGTGCGTAGGTAATGATATGTGGTGATTTACAGATGAAAAAATGCCAGACCTGACCGGGAATCGAACCCGGGACCCCGGCATAGTAGCCAGTTCCGCTGACCACTACACCACGGGCCGGCCCCGTATTAGTATTAGTATTATTTGCTATTATAAATTTTTGTATGTAATATAATCTTAATAATTTTTTTTTCTCTTTAATTCTTTATTTACAACTGTAAAATTTTACAAGCAAATGTGATGATTATGATAATAATGTAAATGACATGATTGGCGTGAGGGGGTAGGGCCCCCATTGGTGCCTCCCCAAGAATGAAATTTGTATATCAAATTAGCAGGTCTCTACTCCAGCGTCTTTTAAGGCATCTAGGGGGATTATCAGGTAAATGGACGGTGGAAAGTGAACGCACTAGGGGGTTCGCGTGTTCATGTGACTTGTCGTGAAAGCGTTTGTATAGGTATTCAATGGAATTTTGCACAAGTGGTGTTTTCAAATCTGTATGTAAGGTTTTGTTGCTAACGTAAAGAGGTGTATTTGTTATAAGGCGTAATGTTTTTGACTGGAATGCTTGAATTCGTTGCAAGTTAAGAGGGTTTGGTTGAACCGTAAATTTGGGAACTGTAGGTCCACATAGGTTTCAAAAGAGAACAATATATGCGTAATTTTTGTGCCATTGGTAATTTTGATAATTTGTGAAGTAGGGAATATAGAAGTTTAAGTCCGAAATTCAGTAATAAACGTTTCTGTTTCATATGTGTGCTCCAAGTTAGTCGTTTATCAAAAGTCAGACCGAGATACTTGACTGTATCTGTTTTTGTGAGAGGTTCATTGTCTACGTATACTACATTGTCTATGTATATTTAAAAAAAAATATTATAATAATTATCTTATGTAATTTGTCCTTTTTTCTTAATATCACATAACCTGTAAAATATGAGAATATTTACGCGCTAAATGCCAGTGAACCCAATGGGGTGGTCTAGGGGTAACATCGTTGCCGCTAGTCAGCTGTTTAACTGCCGATTTTTGAAGATGAAGGTTCCTGGTTCAAATCCTGGTAAAGGTAGTTACTTTTATACAGATTTGAATACTAGATGGTGGTTACCGGTGTACTTTGATTGTTGGGTTTCAATTAACCATACTCTCTGGAATGGTCAACCTGAATCTGTACAAGACTACACCTCATTTACACTTCATACATATCATCCTCATCTCATTGGGTCATGGGGTTGCTTATTGTTCTAAATTAAATAGATTGCAACGTAGACACATTAGGAATTTTAAAAAAATGCTAGTTGACAGTGCTACCACATAAAGAAATACAAATTTCACTAAACATAATGCGGTAGGCCACGTACTATAGTAGCACCGATTTTTGTTGGGATTGTGTATTTAAATTAAATTAGTCCTAAAATATACTAAAAATAAATGTAAAATTTTAACTTATGGAGTTTCTGAAATAAATGATTCATTTGTTTGTGGTGAAAATTCCTCACACTAGGTCAGCAATCTATCCCTACCCCATATTAACTGTGCTTTCTAAACTTAAGTAAGATATAACTATTTTTTTTTTGTTTTTTGTTTTTAACCAGCTATCCAGATATCATTGCCATTTTAATCTTGTTAAACCATAAATCTTCAAAACTAAAATAATACTCTGTTTACTATTATTTGCATATTTTAAAGTGAAAAATCTGTAACACTATACCAGCAAAAAATGTTCAGTGCTTGTGTACATAAGAAATGATCTATAGTAAAAACCATTACTATTAAATTACTAGGCAAATCCAAAAAGTAAGAAGACTTTAAATTGTTAAAAATTGGAAAATATTTTTGATTAATTTACAAATTCATATAAATGAACATCAAACATTATTTTCCCATGTAGTTGCTTTCTTCTCAATGAATTTCATTAGCCAAGGGATGACGTTATTTTACCTTCGGCAAAAAATTGCCATTCCGCCTCTTTGATCCATTGTTTGATGGAACCGGGAACCTCATCGTTCAAACTATTCTACCTTGTTGATGGAATCTTTTTCCACCCATAAATAACTTGAGACGTGGTAACATAAAAATCTTAAAGTGCCAGGATCAGGGTGTTTGATGATAATGATGCAAGGGTTGCTTTTTGGTCTAAGGGGATTTTTATTGTCATGCAACGACACTTCCCTTCATTAACATTTCCTTGATTTATTCTGTATCTTACTCCATAGTGTTTTAGGGTGTCATAATTGTTCCCTCTTTGAATCACTTCTTTGATCTTATTCACCATTCTCATAGACATTTTTTATTTTGTTTAAAATCTTTAACAGCATAGTTCTTTCAAGAGAAAAAACTAAATTATGCTCCTGAACTCGCAGCTGGCAGGATTAGAATTGAGACACTCATTTCAACATGGCTATTACAACAAGAGCTTTCAACCGACTGAGACAAATCTATGCACATTGTACAACCAAGACTGAATCGGCAGTACTACCAACTTTGCTGAAAAAAATTCCCTTCAGAAACAGTACAGTAAAACCCTGATTATTCACCTTAACTGAAACAGATCCAAAAACTTTGTTTTTTAATTTGGTGATTACTCAGTTTCAATATTGTGTATATGCACATTATAGCATTTAAAAAATTAGCGTCGTTAAAATACAGAACAGTATTCAGTGAAATAAACTACAAATGTGTTCTGGGAATTCGTTTAACTCATTCTTCATCTGCAGGAAGTGCTTTTCCAATAAAACAATGGCATAATGTTGCTGCAATAAATGTTTTCATCAAAAATCTCACGTTTTAAAACTGTAAATAATTTAAAAAAGATACAGTAAAGTATTAATTACTGTACATTATTACATTTTGTTCTCTTGAAATTTCTGTACACATTGCTAATGAACAGTTGTTAAAAAATACTGTATAATCATTTTTAGTATGACTGGAAGTTATCTGGAATTTCACGTATCTGAAATTAGGTCTTACTGTACTTTCTGGATCTGCCAATATAAATTTTTAGTTTCTACAGAAAAATATTGAATAAATTTTTGTTTTGTAAAATTTATTTAATTGGTTACTCATCCTTGAATATAATATTCTGTTTGAAAAATATTAAAATGAATTTTAAAATTTAAAACTGAATAAATTTTATTTTGTATGCTCATTTTTATAGTTTCCAAGTGATTAATAATACAGTAATTTAAAAAATAGTCACCCAATTTTAAATCTGTATATTATATACAGTTTTAAATACGCACCTTATTTTTTATTATTATCTTGTTATACAGTAGCTGCCACTTGTTGTAATCAAATTTGTCAGAAGCGATTGGATAACGATAACCAACCGCATAATCACGATTTACAGAAGAATCGCATTAAACTCACTATTATGGTAAAAAGTGTTTATTGAATGATATGTTGGCCTATCATTACACTTTGATAATAAGATGTAAGTAATCTTTGTTCTTTAAAATTTTATATAAGAGGTTGAGAAGCAACGTTTCTTTGACTCATATTTTGTAATTTACTGTATCGTTTTAAATGTCAAGTTTTTCTTAAGACTTAAATCACATAGTTTCTTTTGAGATTCGAACATCTTACTACTTTTTGAAACTTCAAGTGACACCAAATTTCACAAAACAAATGAAAAAAGATCTTCCAAAATTAAATTATGTAAAGCATACTGAAATCATAAGCGTACATAAAAATGAAATAATTAAAATAAACTGTGCAGTAGTCATGTGAATAAAGTCCATACATACTGTTTGTAGAAATGATTTCTCAGAATTGATGACACATGTAAACATTTTCGTTTGGCGTATTCTAGTGAATGCGTAAATTTTTGCATGACAAATTAAATAACAATAAGCAATAACAACGAGATGATTATAATAAGCAGGCCAATTACAGTGTATTTATACGATGCATGTCTGTATTGAAATGAAACGATAATATAGATACTGAAGTCACGAGATTGCCTTTTGTGTATGTATGGGATGTGAGGAAGGGAATTGAAGTATTTGCAATGCTGCCAACTTCAACAGTGAGACACTCTTCGTACATTTCACTACCATGCACACAGTTTCAACATTTTTAAGCTGTAATTTATTCTGAGAAAATGTTTTCTTCATAAACCTTATAAGAATTAAATGTGACCTGTAATATTGCCTATAGCTTAATTACATGACTAGAAAGTTTGATTTAGTTTGAGGCACGGATAGACATTTTTATTGAGTTTCAACTTCACAACATTTTATTACATCGTATATTAGATTTCATTCAGCACTGTGAATAGTTCGACCACGTTTTCGAGAAACCAACATTTCTGTTAACGGTAACAAACAGTTATATTCGTACAGTTAATCTACAAAAGGTTCAGCGATATGCTCTGGGTATAAAATAATATAAGTTGTTATGTTTGTCGTACTGAAATGAAAGCAGTCACGCATGCACACTGATGCTTTTCCCCCTTTCTCCCTCGTTGCAAACAAGGACAAACTCGTGACTCGTCACTATAATAATCGAATGATAACAAATGTGATCACACTAAGCAGTGGCTTTTGTATTAAGGAGAATAATTTTGTTACATAGGCCTACTAATGTTTAATAATATAATAATGTAAATAAAAATATGTTATGATTTTAAGTGTAATATAATAATAATAATTCATATTATTATTATTATTATTGTATTTGTATGTATTTTAATATAATTATTAATAATTATTTGTAAATAAATTAGGTTAATAGGATAAAAATATATAATATTTTATATTACTTGTAAACAAAGAGAAGATAAATTAAAAAGCAAGTTCACGTGAGTGATAATCTCATAGTGTGTTTTTTTAATGTATTCCTTTTTTACCTGACGAGGTTTATTGCCAATCTTACCCTTAGATCATCTTGTAGTTCTACAGCTTTTGGTGGGCCTTGTCTTCCTCTGCCGGCCGCGTTGGCGATGTTGGTAACGTGCTCGCTTCTCATCACGCGGTCTTGGGTTCGAATCCCACTCGGGCATGGCATTTTTTCATACGTTACAAAAAATTCATTTCATCCTTCACCGTCTGCATTAGCAGCAATTTGCAAAACAGTCTGATGTTAAACAAAAAAAAAAAAAAATTGTCTTCCTCTACTATCCTCAGTTGTTCATACCCTTCTTCCTGTAACACTGGCCGCATTTGCGTAGCTGGTAACGTGCTCGCCTCTCATCATGCGGTCTTGAGTTCGAATGCACGGCATATTTTCGTACGTTACAAAAAATCATTTCATCCTTCACGAACTGCATTAGCAGTAATTGCAGAACAGTCGAACATTGAAAAAAAAATTCTTCCTGTCACACCTATTAAAATCAAATCATATCATCTATCATCTCTTCCAAGGTCAGCCTTCTGATATTAATGAATTTATTTTCCTTTTAATTTATATATATAACACATTAATACATACATATCTTGGAATTTACTAGCCACAATTTTCAGTACATGTGGCTAGTTGACAAAAAATAAATGATTTTCAAGCCAGTCTTTAAATTAAATGGCTTGATCCGCTGATATCACCTCTCTGCAGCATCCGCACTTAAATTAAAATTTTCACTAAATATAAATTAATGTAAATGAACTCAAAAACTCTGCAATTTTAACACCTACTTAAACCGATAGAACAATAATTGCAAATATATAGATATCACAGGTTGCCCATAACAGACAGCTGGAGTGTCAAATTATTTGCAGTCAATCTGTTAGTTGCAGGGTTAAAATAGTTATATTTCTTATCACATGGTCAGCCAATTAAATGACTGAATCATTTAAAAACAGAAGAGGCAGAGGTGTAAAAGAAACTAATCAGTTATCTCCTCTGAAAGTACACGTCAACATAGCTTACCATTCAAATAAACTAAGGATTAAAACAAGATTCTTTCTTTTGTACAGTTTTTCCTTCAAATAAACCATTCATTCCACATGTTATGTCCTAAATATGGGACCTTCCTAAATTTCATGGTGGAAATGATTTCCATGTCTTTCTTCATTCTCCTTGGAACCACTACACCTATATTTGGCATTCGAGTTGTTCATGAGACCCTCAACAATTATCTGTACAGCAACATCTCAAATGGTTCTAGTTTCCTTGTGATGCTGTAATCCGAGGTCCAGGACTTTACTCCATACAGGAGCACAGAAAAGTTGTAACATCTTATTAAGATACCTCATTTTTGTTGCAAGAGTAAAGTTATGGCTCTTGAAAATATGACCAGTTTTATAAAAATACTGCTCTCTTACCGCCAAACAACATTTTATTTCCTTTGTAATTTCCCATTGCTCATTTATCGTGGCTATCAAAAATACTGTTATACTCTCTCTCTATCCAGGTCTGGTTGTTATAAAGGTGAGCAAATATATCTGACTCTGTACAGTATTCAGACGAACTAAAGTCCCCCAGCCGTGGGAGTGAGAGAATCCAAAACGCTCTCACTCGCACAACCCATACGTGCCATTCCAATAACATTGCATAATTTTACTCATTGTTGTGAGCAAGCGTTTATGCACGCAGTAAACTAAGAAGCAAGGTAACGACTGTAGTATGTTTTCAGAAAGACCTTTGGGCGCATGCGTAGTTAAGCCACATATCTCCCTCTCACTCGCTCGGCTATGGGACATTAATTCATCTGATATCTATATACAGATTATAGTCAGCATAAATAGTTTATTTAGAAAATTGTTACTTTTTGGTTTAATGACAAGTCAAATTAATATACGAGGGGCGTTCAAAAAGTTCCCAGAATTGTGGTTTAGCATGCTAATGTTATGACGCATGGGAATGCTTATCTAATCACTTTTGAAGAAGGACCCTTGGATTGCACATACACACACACACACTTGCTCCATCGATCCTACCATTATTGGAAGCAGCGATAGAAGGCTTTTTTTTCGGAATCTTTAGGAGCTGAGTCTTTGCATTTGATTCTATGTACTTCTGTGGTCTTGGAGACGATGTTGTGTGCCACTCTGATGATTGCTGTTTCATTTCCAAGTTGTAGATGAACCTCAAGACTCATCACCAATGAGGATCTGTTGGAGGAACATAGGGTTCCTTTGAACTTCTCTCAAATAGCTTGTCGGCGATTGTCATGCAACGTTCCATCTGATCCATGTTCAGCAGCCTCGAAAAAAACTTCACACGAACGTATATCATCTTCAAATCATCGCGTAAAATGGCATGAATTGATCCCTGTGAGATTTTAACTTTGAATTTATCATTCTTCAATCATCTAGAATTAGTTGTTTCACTTTTGCAATCATTTTGGAATGTCTATGGTCTCTAGTTGCACTTGTCGTCCTCTAACATCTCCTGTCGTAAACAGCAGATTTTTTTTTAGTGCGTTATCACCGTAAACTTGCTGCAAAAGCAAACAGCATCTCTGCAGCCAACTTTCCCAATTTTCACACGAACTTGATGTTCGCACGCTGTTCAAACTCCAACATTGTGTTGACTGACAACTAATCACATCCATGTCACATGGAGCAATGACACCACTAAACTGCACAAAATTGTTCAAATAAGAGTGTACACTTAATCATATTGCTAGTTGGCATAGTGGTTAGCGCAACTGATTTCTACCCCGGGGTCTCGGGTTCGATTCCCGGTCAGGTGTGAAATTTTTTTATCACTCATCTTCATGTATCATCCTTCTCACTATCTGTATTAGCAGCAATGGCAAAACAGTCACACATAAAACTAAAAAAAAAAAAATATATTGCTAGTTCGGCTATTTATTGCTTGTTTTGCGACATTAAGGCAATTCTGGGAACTTTTTGAATACCCCTCGTATATGTATATAATAACCTTTTTTTGTGTACAAACAGTAAAAATTTTATTAGGGTAATTTTTCACATATTTTTTTATTTCATAGTAATTATTAAACTAGTAAGAATAATAGAAAAATAAAAATAATATAATAATAAAATTAGACAAAATTCACTTGTTCTATCATGAATACTTATAAATGGAGGTTGGGTGTTTTTCTTAGTGTACGTTTAAATATCTTAAGTAGGCAGATTAGTTCGTTTTGCATTATTTGGATTTCTGTGTTCAATGGACAGTGACAGTGAAACAGGAGTCGAATTAATTAACTGCTGTCGCACTGGGCAGTCTCTGTATGCGGCATGATGAGGCCCCCCACAGTGACAACATATAGGGCTTTGGCGTGGTCTCGGACAAAATTCTACCGTATGCGATTCTCCGCAACGTACACAGCGTGGTGCCTGTCTGCAGTTTGCTGCAATATGCCAAAATCCCTGAAAAAGAAAGAATGATGATTAGAATCTTAATGGGAGCACTATACCTCAAAATATATTGATATTTCCCAAAGATATTATAGATATTGCCCATAACAGACAGGTGGAGTGTCAAATTATTTACACTCAATCTGTTCGTTGCAGGGCTAAAATTAATAGTTCTGTTTCTTATCACATGGTCAGCCAATTAAATGTTTTTTTTTTTTTTTTTTTGTTTAACGTCCGACTGTTCTGCAATTACTGCTAATGCAGACGGTGAAGGATGAAATGATTTTTTGTAACGTATGAAAATATGCCGTGCCTGAATGGGATTCGAACCCAAGACCACATGATGAGAGGCGAGCACGTTACCAACTGCGCCAATGCGGCCGACCAGCCAATTAAATGACTGAATCATTTAAGAACAGAAGAGGTGGAGGTGTAAAAGACACTAGTCAGAGTTATCTCCTCTGAAAGTAATGAATTTCATTACACAGCCAGACCCTGTGGTGAATGAAGTGAAGGTGTCATTTGCAGAGTGGAAAATATGTGCTTTTCAGAGGGCCCGGCATGCTGATAAGCATACTTTTCCACTCAGTGAGGAAGGCAATTGTAAACCACCTCACTCCTTGTTTTACTTAGTAAAACCTCTACAGGTTCAAACCAGCCTTTCGGCTGATGACCTAAATAACAATACCTCGAAAATCGAAAAAATTCGATTATTTTAGTTTTGACACCATTGCCTTCTGTATCCTTTTCTGTGTAATTACATATAAAAATCATAACTGTACGATAGAAGTTACGGAAACTATGCAGATTTTTGTTAAGTAATGGTTTGACCTGAGTTTCTTTTAATTGAGTTAATCTGTGGAAACAATTAAGAGTTGCGATATTCAAAGAACACAGAAAGCTGAGACAGCATTGGAAGATGTGTCAAAAGAAGCAAGACAAAAGAAAAAAAAACAGGAAATTATTTGAGGAAAAAGAAAAGTCTGGTGAGGATCAATATTATGGTGCAGGCCAATTTTAGGGTAAGTAAAACTTTACAGCTCATTTCCCGCAAATTCACTTTTTCCATAAAGGAACCGTTTTCTCTAAAACTATTTGAGGGCCTGGCATGCTGATAAGCATACCTTTCCACTCAGTGAGGAAGGCAACGGTAAACCACCTCATTCCTCATTTTACTTAGTCTAGGCTATGACTTAAACAACAACAAATTAAAATCAGTGCCACAATATGACATCTCATTTGTATAGTGATTACATAGTTTTAAAGTTTTTTCAGTAAAAAAATTTTTTTTACCCCAGAACTATAAGTTACTTTCTTTCTGAATGAATTTTTAAGTTTTATTTTTACCTGGCATCGATAACATTGTACAGGCAAATCTTCATTTTGTATATTATTTTCCATGTTATACATGGAATTAATTGGTTGAAACCGCCATCGACCACTTACAACTGGAAAACGAGCTACTCCAAAAAAATCAAACCCACTTCGTAACAAATTTTCATATTGAACAGCGTCATTCAGCTGTAATAAAAAATTTTAAATATATCATAAGTTAATACTTTTGAGTATAGATAATTAATTTAGTACGTGATGTTACAGAGTATAAATGGAAATTATACTCAAAATACTCCGGCTGCCTATGCAAAGGGAAGAGAACGGGACGACCAAGTGTTAGTGCGGGAAAGTGTTGAGCGAGTGCGAGAGTCGTTCGTGTGTAGCCCACAGAAATCTGTTCGGAAGGCTAGTCTTGAATTAGCAATTCCTTTAACGACTGTTTAGAAAGTTTTACGGAGGTGCTTACAACTACAACCTTATCGTTTGCAGTTGGTACAGGCTCTAAATCCTGCAGACTATGGTTTACGTCCCAACTTCGCTAACGAAATGTTGTTGCATGAAGATTTTCTAAATTATATCGTCTTCAGTGATGAGTCAACCTTTCACCTTAATGGACAAATGAACACTCATAATGTGCTAATCTGGAGCACAGATAATCCTCACGCGATGGTACAAGTGGAACGAGACCCCTAAATTGAATGTTTTTTGTGCCATGTCCCGGCGGAAAGTTTCTATCTTTGGAGGTTCATAAAGGATCAAGTGTATGTGCCTCCACTACCAGCTGACCTTCCTGAATTAAGAATTAGGATTGAAGCAGCTATTCCAATAATAACTCGAGAGACACTAAACAACGTTTGGGAAGAACTCGCATATCGTCTTGACGTGTGTCGTGTGACGAATGGTGAGCACATTGAACACTTGTAGGCATTTATGTAAAACTGTTCGAGTTGCTCTTTCGTTTAATGTATCATTTATAACTGTAAGTATAATGTATTAAATATTATACAGCGTTAAAAACCCCGCTATTCATTTATAAACACCCGGTACTAATATTATTAAAATGTCTGTTCTACAGCACTAGGCTATTTACTGAAACCCAAATACTTTCCATTCCTATAAACACATCTTCCTCCCTTAGACCTTTCCTCCACAGCTTTCATGTACCATCTGAACACTCCTTTCTGGGGCGTCTTTGCTTCCTCCATCAATTTGGAAGCCATAGCTAAATTTTCTGTGGCAACCTGTTCTCCTCCATTCTTTGCAGATGATTATATCAGAAGGGTTGTTATTCTTCAATTTAATCGATAATTAAAAATTTTGTAAACAGAGGAATTTTCAACAGAACAGAATTTTATATTCTTATTAACACAGGATGTAACATTTTGTTGATGGCTCTACCTCAGTCAAATTTTTCTAAACTACCTTTGCCTAATGTACATTACTACTCCCTGACTTTCAGAGTGAATGGACACAGCCACCCATAATTTGCTGATGTGGTAAAGTGGTGTGCTGACCCACCTTAGCATAAGCTACTTTGGTCAGATAAACTGTATTATAGTGAAAATATTCTGTAAAAGGAAAAAGTGACGTCACAGTGTCTTGGGCCAGTCTAAGCTGGTGGGAGTAATCATATGGAAAAGTCCATTTAATAAGGAGAGGGGTGTGCGCGAGTAGTGAAATTTGACAATTTTGCAGTTGAGTTCTAACCTTAGTGTATTGAAATGATTAATTAGTTATAATTAATTAGTTAGTTATTGAAGTGAAGTGTTATTCTACACAAATGTTATAATCTTTGTTGTTCTATCTCATGTATTTATTTTTATCGTTTACTATATTGCTATTTATCCGATTTTAATTTCTAATGTAGTGTCTTATATAATTCAAAGCTGTTTACTTTTTCGTTGACGCGGTTCAGTTCTGAAGTCATATAAAATGAGTGAAAATAGGGGGAAAAATAAAGTCGGCAAAAAAGGTAAAGTTTTGCTTAGTCAAAGTCGTGAAATTATTAATAGTGTGAAAACGTTTTTTGAGCAGGAAGTGAAAGAGGGACCTGGTGTATCATTGGTTTTCATTTCTCTTATCTATATTCGGAATATCTTATATTAGTAGCAAATAATATTTGGTAGAGTAGTAGCATTCAAGCTGCAGTTGTTATGCGGTTCGGCTAGTATTACACGTGATGTGGAGTGGAAGGGGAATTCCTTTCTCATGACTGTACATGGAAATTTTAAACAGAATTTAAAATAAATGTTGCTAACCTCAACTTTGATGGCTTGTCTAGCACGTTCAATGTTAACTGCATGAATGCCTTGCTTATCTAATGCTTCTGAAATTTCCTGTAATGGAATTGCCCAAGGAACATCTCTGATAATCACACTCTGAAATATATTTTAAGATTAAAAATAATACTAAAAATGTTTAGAGCTGGATAAGAATATAATACAGTACACTACATTTTGTTAAAGATTTGGATCTGACAAACTGCACTGTTTATCATAATAGTTATTCAATAACATGGGCTTATAGACTACTCGAAGCATGATGACAACTCAGTTTCAATATATTTATGTCATTGTCATTAATATTAATTAACCAGTTATTTTATCTTGAATCTCCAAATGTGTTTTTAACTTATTTAGATTCATTTTTTTATCAGGCTGCAACAAGCTTGTAAAATGGGTAATAATTGTAAATAAAAACACGTTAAAGTAAGATATAAGCCCATTATATTGACTATTTTTTTTTTCTTTGTTTAACGTCCGACTCTTCTGCAATTACTGCTAATGCAGACGGTGAAGGATGAAATGATTTTTCGTAACGTATGAAAATATGCCGTGCCTGAATGGGATTCGAACCCAAGACCGCATGATGAGAGGTGAGCACGTTACCAACTGCGCCAATGCGGCTGGCTTATATTGACTAGGTTTGATTGAAGTCATTAGATACAGTAAGTACAAGTATTATTTTTGACTCCATGCACCTCATCTCTCCTAAGCAACGGTGTGCTATAAGGTTTTGCTTCAGACTTGAGCACAGTGCAACGGAAACACTTGCTAAACTTCAGCAGGCCTACGGAGATAGTATTTTGTTAAGAGCCCAGCTTTTTCGGTGCTTTAAGGCATTTTCAGAAGGGAGAGAGTTGATTGAAGATGAACCACGAAGCGGAAGGCCTTCATCTTCAAGAACCGATAAAAATGTCAACAGAATCCAGAATCTTGTGCACTCAGATTGTCGGTTGACAGTCAGAATGATTGGGAAAGAGTTAAATTTGACTCACACCACCATTCATCATATTTTGGCCAGTGAATTGAGGATGAGAAAAATCTGCGCAAAAATGGTTCCAAAAAAACTTTCACAAGACCAAAAGGACATCAAGAAGGAAAGTTTTTGGCCAGTAAAAACATTCCTGTGGCTCCTCAGCCTCCTTATTCGCCTGACTTGAGTCCTTTTGACTTTATTCTCTTCCCAAAATTGAAAAATCACCTCAAGGGAACTAGTTTTGGGACAGTCGAAAATATTCAAACGGCTGTGGCCGACCAGCTGAAGGCTATTCCAGTATCATAGTTTCAGCACTGCTTTGAGGAGTGGAAGAACCGTCTCCAGTGCTGAGCAGCTTCAGAAGGAAGTTATTATGAGGGTAACAATAAAAAATTTTAATTATATTTGAATAAAAATTTTTTTAAAAATCAGTCTCATTACTCAATTTACAGACCTCATATTAATGAGAATGCTGCTAATATCCTGGATGCAAAAAAACTAATGCGGAAGTGCCACATCAAATGAACAAGGCAGCGGAATTGATCAGCATAGTGAAGGTGTGAAAGCTGTAATATCTAGGTCATATCATGCGGGATGAGCACCGGTATGACTTGCTCCAACGCATTCTGCAAGGAAAAATCGATAGTAGACGGGGACTAGGATGATGAAGAATTTCATGGATGGCCAACCTGAGAGTGTTGTTTAACAAAAGCTCAGAAGAATTGTTTCGGATAGCTACCAAGAAAGCAAACATCGCCATGATGGTCGCCAACCTTTGAAACGGAGAGGCACCCTGAGAAGAAGGCTTATAATGTGGGTAATAACACATCAAAATTACGACAAAAACTACTTTATTTATCGTTGAAAGTATACGACTGAAAATACAGTATTATTTTAACTATGGTTGGCCTCCCAGCTCCGCTATAGCCAACACTATCCACACCAAGGGAATACCTAAAGTGGGGGATTGGAATTGCAGGTTGACGAGGGAGTCACAGCAAAACAGCAGAAGCCTTAAAATCCCGTTATTAATCCAAAATGGGAGGCCTCTAGTAAGCAGCCAATATAAGAACAAAGAAAAAACAAAATTAAGGACCATTAAAACAAACAAGAAAAGGGGCACAGTCTGAAGAGAACCTTATAGAATTAAACCAAGCATAAAAATATCACACAGACCCTATTGGGACAATACAGCACACACTCGTAGAAAAAAAACCAGTTAAAACAAACAAGGCCAAAAACCAGGAAAAGGATACTACAATACCAAAAACGATAGGATACTGATGTAACTGATATAACGAAATACTGATGTTACTCCTTAAATATACAAAAGAAAAGTAACCAACTGGCTGATTAATTTAGGGAGAGGGCAGTCTGAGGATTTAATTAGTTCTATGTATTCAAACTAATTGCTCTTTCTTTTGTGTCAGCTAAAAAATTTTTGTTATCATTGTCATCAAAAGTCTGCTCCATCCTTTGCCATTACATGACATATTTTTATTTTTATTTTATTTTTTTAAATTTATTTTTTATACTATTATCCTTTTTTTGTATATTTACGTTAGGAAATTTTGTTGTATGTTATTTTGTAAATTTTTGTTTCTTTTCTTTTATGTAAATTTAGTGTAGATATAAAAATCTATTATTATAATAGAATAAATAACAAAATACTATAAATACTAATAAATAACATACCCGCACACAGGGTAGACCTATGCAAGTATTAGGAAATAAGATAGGATAAGATTTATTGTACTTGTTTTTAACAATAATAAATAAAAATTTTTAAAAAAATACCAGCACATGACCAGTGCTCCCCAGTAACTTAAGCCACTTATGCCCAGAGTCGATACAGCCAACCGAACTTCCACACAGAACCAAGAGTCTGGGTAAACTTTATACTGCTACCCAGATACTTAATTCCCTGACTAATTTGTCATCCAGCTGTCCCAACTTCATCACAGTATTAAACCAGAAACCACACACATACACACAGCAGAAATACTCTTCCATCTGAATGAACAATCAAAGAATTACAGACTCCAGGAAATCTAAAGAAGAATTGGAAGAATTTGCATCAATAAGAAGCAGAAAGACGGACAATGGTGGATCTTTAAAAACTAAGTTATGTGTAAAAGGGGCTAGATCCGATTCCCTATATTGTGTGTTAGAGGATCCTTTGGACATATCATGAGGAAGAATGATTTTAGATATCTGAAACAACTGTTCCAGTTCAATCTCTACACAAAAAAACACCAAGAAACGATCAGATAAATAAGATCCTCTGGTCGAAATTATGCACCAGAAGATACTACAGACAAGAAAAATTAAATGATAATATCCAGGATAAAAAAAACATGCTTCATCCTCACTACATGATCATTTTCAACACCAGAAAGGGCAAAAAGATTATAACATAATGAGAAAGAATTGGAAGGACCGCAAGATTCAAACAGTCCCTTTAAAAAGACTTTGCAAATAATTTCACTTACCTGTCTGTATTTAGTATCCTGGGATGAAAATTGGGCTGCCTGAATCGGCCCTTTTAATTCATCGGATAAGTTTTGTTTCAAAACTGATGTCATGTCAACTTGATTACTGAATGAAGCGATTAAACCACAACTAGTTTCAGTTACAATCCATTGTCCAACTGGATTCATATTTGAAATAACATTTTCGAGTTCACACTTCTTTAATTTTTTAGGATATTTTCCATATAATTCATCAAAATATGGGCATATGTACAATGAATAACCTGTAACATGATAGATTTGGATACTTGCTACTTATAACAGTTTAAAATATTATAAATTATATTGTAATTAATAAATGATTTTTTAAAATGGCTCCTGCAGCTGTTAAGTAAACTAAATGACAAAATAGCATTGTTAGAATGATAATTAACATTGCTTTTTTATATACATAGTGATTCAAAACTATTCTACAATCTCTTGGGATCTCATTCTACAGCTAAAAATAAGAAAAAAAGTTCATATAAACATATGCCTGAAAACGCTTAGTTAGCGAGTTACGGCTAGCGAAAAATTTCACCTAGAACTCTGTACCCTCGGTGAAGTAAGGCCATATAAAAATGTTAAAGGTAGTTACAAAGATACAAATACAAATGTTTCTCATGTTTTTTAATCTGAAAAATTGAATAAAATTGGTTCCAGAGCTGTAAATGCAATACTCTCAGAGATATCTTACATAAAACACAAGAATTGGTGCAAAGAAATAACACATTTTTGTGTTTAATGTAAGATTACTTCCATAAATGGTAAATAAAGATGTATTTTTTCTTAAATAAATTTGTAGAAAATTTAATTCTGAAAAGATTCATGTGAATTACTCAGGAAAAAATGTATAATAGATATTGAAATTTCGCTTTATTTAAAATCAAAACAGACGCACATAAAACGACACAGAATGTGCATTTTTTACTGTTGAGTGAAAGGATTGTTTATACAATTTTAAAAGCTTATAACGAGTATAACATTACTATTCAACAATAAAACAATCGTTCTAATCTATCGTGAAAATGACATAAATTACTAGGTAAAGTGTGTGCATATGTGAAGTAAAGTAATTATACATGATGGGTTAGGGACAGGGAGCGAAGAATATCAGCTCCCTTTCTGTAGGGGGCACAAGCCAGTCGCCAGCCTCTAGAAATGTAAAAGACACTAGTCAGATATCTCCTCTGAGAGAAATGAATTTCATTAAACATCTAGACCCTGTGGTGAATGACATGAAGGTGTCATTTGCAGGGTGGAAAATAGGTGCTTTTTAGAGGGCCTGGCATGCTGATAAGCATACTTTTCCACTCAGTCAGGAAGGCAATTATAAACCACCTCACTCCTAATTCTACTCAGAAAAGCCTCTGGAGGTTTAAACCAGCCTTTCGGCTGATGACCTCACGCCCATAACAGGAAGGTTAAATTATTTGCATTCGATCTGCTAGTTTCAGGGCTACAAAAGATAATTCTGTTTCTCCTCATTTGTTCAACCAATCATATGACTGAAGCATTTAAAAACAGAAGGGGTAGAGGTGTAAAAGACACTAGTAAGAGTTATTTACTCTGAGTAATGAATTTTATCCAGTCAGACTCTGTGGTGAAGTAGAGGAGTCGTCATTTGCAGGGTGGAAAAAAGATGCTTTTCAAAGGACTGAGCATCATGATAAGCATACTTTTTCCATTCAGGGAGGAAAGCAATATTAAACCACTGCACTCTCATGTTTTTTAGTAAGTTCAAATCAGCCTTTTGGCTTATGACCTAAATAACAACACATATTAAGTTACAAACCAAGATCTGTTGCGGCACATTTTGCACCATCTTCTATCCTTTTACTACATTCACCATTATCTCCTCCATTTTCAGAGTACTTTTCAACAGTATTATATTGTTTTCTTCCAACTCTTTTGCCTAGCAAACTATCTCCCAAAGTTCGAGGCGGACCTTCTTCATCCTGTCCTGGTTCGTCGTCATCCATTATTGGATCCGAGGAGCGTTATCTGTTTAACAAACTCAAACAATTGCTTACTTATACAAATACTAGCATGCCCCGCACAGCTTCGCATGCGAAACATGTGTAATAATTTTTATTTAAGCAAATAATATGTAACAAATTGTGTATCTGCTAAATCTACTGTTCTCTCTCCCCTCCCTCCCTCTCTCTCTCTCTCTCTCACTTACTCACTCACTCACACGCACGGGCTAGTATCCCCACACAGACATACACGCTCACGCACATACACGTACACGTGCACACACAAAATGTTTTGATAATTTCCCCCGCGTATGCCTCTCAAAAACATCAAACCCCTTCATCTACTTCAACAGCAATACGTACTCACATGTACACAAACACACACATACACATTTATGATAGGTAATCTTAATTAGGGCCCTTAAGGTTATCATTTTTGAAAATGTTTAAATAAAATGTTGCTGTGAATATAAATACGAATATGCTGTCAGAATTTCATGAAAATCCATTTGGTAGTTTTAGAAATTAGCCTCCACAAAACAACACGCTTTGTCTTTTTAATATTAGTACAGGTACAGGTAATCTAACTTATACCGGGTGATTTTTTAGTCCTGTTATCCAATTTTTAATGTCTGGTAATTTTTTTCTAAGAAAGGGATATTTTGTTTTGTGACACAAAGTTGGTAGCCCTACTCAACCGGTATAGATACGACAGTTTGAGTTGATTCTCCTTGAGTTGCGTAAAATTTTGTGCTGTTTCCAGTTGTGTTACGAACAGAATGTCTTTTACCCTAGAACAACGGGTTTTCATTCTTGAATAATATTTTGCTACAAAATCGTATGCGAGTGTAAAAGAATCATTTCAAATTAAATTTTTTGGTGTTCCTCCACTCTATTCTAGTCAATTTCTAGGCTAACTAACTGATTTTTAGAGGCAGGTATTGTTTGCAGCAGAAAACGTAGTGGTCGACCAACTCTGTTGACAGATGACGTTAAGAGAATGTGAAAACAAGATTGCTCAATTCTCCATGGAAAAGTTTACAAAAACTTTCCTCGCATGTTGATTTGTCATGTTCGAGTGCTCAGAAAGCTGCTAAAAAATTGAAATTGTATCCGTATCACATACGATTAGTTCTAGAGCTTCAGCCTCCAAATTTAAACAAGAGATTGTTTTAGGATAAAAGACATTCTGTTCATAGCACGACCGGAAATGGCACAAAATTTTACACAGCTCAAGGAGAATCAACTCACACTGCCATATCCATACTGGTTGAGTAGGGCTACCAACTTAGTGTCACAAAACAAAATTTATTTTTTTTAGAAAAATATTACCAGACATTAACAATTGGGTAACAGGACTAAAAAATCACTCTGTAGGCCTACTATTAGATACATCAATGCAGACTTTGAGGTCGACCAAACATTCTAGTCATTCATTGCCATTTCTAGTTCTGGGGGGGAGGTGTAAGATATTTCAAGATTCCTTGAAATATCTTACAATAACAACGTTGTCAAATATTTTAAGTTCAAGTAATTTTTCTTAAATGTCAATAAATTGTTTAGACACCCTGTAATTTTTATTTCATTTCATAAATTTTATTAATCAATTTTATTTCAAAATCATAAGTTAGTTAGTAGTTCTGTATTGAATCTT
The DNA here is from genome assembly GCA_035578175.1 of Catonia carolina. Taxonomy (NCBI): domain Eukaryota; kingdom Metazoa; phylum Arthropoda; class Insecta; order Hemiptera; family Achilidae; genus Catonia; species Catonia carolina. The sequence continues at coordinate 74,765,196 of JAQMRL010000004.1, forward strand.
TCTAAAGCAAATTTTCAGTGTTATATTTCATGGTTTTTTCCGTAAATGTTTTTCCTCGTTAATGTTAGGTTTAGGCCTACATTCATTTTATAATATGTGTAATTGTTTTAATAATTGAGTTTCCATCTCTACCAATACAATCGACCGTCGTGTGATATGTACTCTGTAAGACCGACGGGGCGGTTTCAGGGAAGGGGGCATGGGGGCCATGGCCCCCCCCCAAAATACTAGGAAAACTTAGTTTAATATTTTCTATAAGCTATTATTTCTAACAAAACTGAATCCCAATACTCATACCTATCAATTAACAATAATTATTTTAGTATAAAAATGAGTCAAACAGAAAGTATCTATTTTTAAATAGTACTAAGATAACAATTAGTGTCAGTAGTCAAAAGCCACTCGCATCCAGTCAGCGCCTTCATTTTTCAAAATTTTCTTGATTTTAAGGACTTTGACGTAGCGAAAATTTCTCAGTGAATTAAAATTGTGGTTACAGCAATACAGCATAAAAGAGGACTTTTCAATGACTCAATTACAAACAGTAAGAGCTACATAAAAACAAGATAGCCCCCCCCCCAAAATCAGCCCTGGAACCACCCCTGAACACCGAATGTTCATTCTAGTCTGTGTTCCCGATGTTACACAACAAAAATACATGGTAGTGTAGTGAAAAATTACTCTATACTTTTAGTACTCAACTCTGTTCTGTCCTGTGGTTATTGTTATTATTTCAAATCTAATTAAAATGTGTCATCAAAATGATAAGATGACTTAGTGCCTAGTACTGTAATTTATATTTTTGTTTATACTAGCATACATTCCATAAAAATATAAATTTACAAATTAATACACATAAATACATGAACAGGTATAGGCTATGCACAATCTGGCAACCATGAGTATGTTTTTTTTTTTAAAGGGATTATTTATCTAGGTACTACTTTTTTATGACATAACTCAGTTATTTCTCCCCTTCCCCAGAGTTTTTTTGTTTTTGGTTTTACGTCTGACTGTTCTGAAATTTCTGCTAATGCAGACAGTGGATAATGATCACAATGAAAATGAGTGATGAAAAAATGCCAGACCTGACTGGAAATCGAACCCAGGACCCTGGGCGTAGAAGCCAGTTCCACTAACCACTACGCCAACAGGCCGGCCACTGGTAATTCATACTGATAAGATTAGTAAGGTTTTACGAGAAGATAAATTCTTTAAGTTTAGTTTACCATAAAGCTCAGCGAGTAAGGGTTTGCTAGATTATTTCTAATTATTTTTTAGTATTCCAAAATGAGAGAGTGAGTGAGTGAGTGAGTAAGAGAGTGCAAGAGGGGGAGGGGAGAGGAAAAAGTAATTATCATTAAATTATATTTTTAGGCACTCAATGAACAATCAAATTCTACTGTAACAAAACCTCAACTTCAAAATTATTTTAAATTATTTTAAATATCTTAAATTTTTACCAATTATCTACATACCAGTAGCTAATTTATGAAATATGTCATCATTTAACTAAGAATAATTTAAAAATCATGAACAACTTAAAAAATTTTTGTCTTTTATTAACCAATTGCCCCCTTTTGTATGCTATTTTGTAGATTAAATATGCATTTATGTAAATTTTGAATGATTTTGTGATCGATTGATGAAAATTGAACTATTTAAGTCAAATAATATGAAGATAATGTAAAAAAAAAGTTTAACTTACTGGATGTCCAATGAAACCACGATAATGAATATTTTTAAGTAATTCAAATGTTATAATAATATCTGACTAAGATACTTCACTAATAATTTTAAAATATTAAAAAAGATGAAATCTGATGTGAGTACATCTGACCCATCTTCCGTAACCATAGCAATAATATTTCTTTTAATATAATTAAAAGTGACTGTTGTTAAATCATGTTAGCTTTCATTGATATTAACAAAGCATTGGCTGCATTGAATATTAGAATACTATGTTTGATATTGTTTGAGGTGTACGAGTAAAATAATTCTTCAGCAATACAAGAATCAGAATTCTCTAATAATTCAAAATGGATTTCAGAAAAAATTTCAAAAAATGTCAGAAAGGGATGTAGCATATCCTCACTCAAGTTTAATCGGTACATTGAATGTGCTATGAACTAGTTTACAGAAGTTTACCGACATGACATGAAGATAGACGGCGAGTTCTACAAAACAATGAGAATATCTATATTTATATAGATCTTTATGCTTATAGATCTTTCTGCTAGTTCCAGGGCTACAAAAAATAGTTTTGTTTCTTATCACACTGTCAGCCATATATATGACTGAAGCATTTAAGAACAGAAGAGTTAGAGGTGTAAAAGACACTTTTTTTTGTCATCAGTCTCTCGACTGGTTTGATGCAGTTCTCCAACCTTTCTATCTTGCGCAAGTCGTTTCATATCTACATACCTGTAACACCCTACATCTTTTGTAATTTGCTTTATACATTCTAATCTTTGTCTGCCTCTACAACTTACTCCCTCAATATTACCCTCCATTATTGATAGCCCAATACCTGGATGTCTTATGATATGCCCCACTAGCCTATCCCTTCTTTTGGTAAGATGCTTCCATATACTTCTTTTTTCATCCACTCGCCTAAGAACCTCTAAATTACTTATTTTGTCCACCCACCTAATCTTTAAAATTTTCCTATAACACCACATTTCAAAAGCTTCTATCATCTTCCTTTCTACAGCCCCTATCACCCACGTTTCACTCCCGTATAATGCTACACTCCAAACATAATGTTTTAAGAAATTTTTCCTAATCTGTAAATCAATGTTTGTAGTCAGTAAGCTGTTTTTCATTTCAAAGGCTTTTCTAGCTTGAGCAATTCTACTCTTGATATCACTTGTGCTTCTACCATCCTTTGTTATTTTACTCCCTAGATAGCAGAATTCCCTAACTTCCTGTATGTTTTCGTTGCCTACTTTTAAATTTCCCATCTCTTCTAAACCACTCTTGCTGCTGCACAACACTTTCGTTTTGTTCTTATTAATTTTCATGAAGTAATCCTTTCTCAAGATATCATCCATTCCATTTAAGGCATCCTCTAGTTCTTTCTTTGCCTCGACTAATACTACTATATCATCGGCGAATCTCAGCATTTTTATTGTTTCTCCTTGAATTTTTATTCCTGCGTCAGATTTCTCCTTCACTTCATTTATAGCCTCTTCTATATACAAGTTAAAAAGTAGTGGTGACAAAGAACAACCTTGTCGTACACCTTTTCTTACAGCAGCCTCTTTTTCGTACCCCTCGATTCTCAAAACAGCCGTTTGATTCTTATACAGACTGTAGATAACTTTCCTTTCTTTGTATTTAATTCCTAGCCTTTTCAAAGTTTTAAACATTTTACTCCAGTCCAAATTGTCAAATGCTTTCTCTAAATCTACAAATGCCATAAAAGTAGTTTTATTTTTCTTTATCCTTTTCTCAACAATCAGTCTCAGAGCCAATATTGCATCTCGAGTTCCCATTCTCCTTCTAAAAGACACTAGTCACAGTTATATCTTCTGGGAGTAATGAATTTCATCATTACACAGTTAGACCCTGTGGTGAATGAAGTAAAAGTGTGTGTGGTGAAGTAACATGAGAAGTGAGGTGGTTTGCAATTGCCTTCCTCAGAGAGTTGAAAAGTATGCTTATCAGCATATCAGGCCTTCTATAAAGTATCTGCTTCCACCTTCCAAATGATACCTTCACTTCATTCACCACAGGGTCTGGCTGTATAATGAAATTCATTACTTTCAGAAGAAATAAAATCCTGACTAGTGTCTTTTACTCCTCTACCTCTTCTGTTCTTAAATGAGTCAGTCTTTTAATTGGCTGACCATGTAATAAGAAATAGAACTATTTTTTGTAAAAAAAAATAGTAGCCCTGGAACTAACAGATTGAGTGCAAATAATTTAACACTCCACCTGCCCGTTATGGGCAAACTTTTGACTACAACAAACGATCAATTCAACTTATGAGTACAATAATAAAGCTGGAATTACTCCATTATTTTTCTTGCATTATTTCTTATTTTAACTTTACTTTGGTTTGTTGTTTTTCTTAATTTTTTTCTCTGAAAAATATTATAATTATTATTCTATAACATCTTTATCTATGTGTAGTATTATTAGGTTTGTTCTGTTAGTTTGAACCATTGGTTTTTTTGTATTCATTCAGCTTTTAAAATACTTGTTTTCTAAATCTTTCATGGTTCATCCTTAAAAGATGTCCATAAAATAAGGTGACCAGATTGTTACCATGCAAAAATGGGACACTAATATGACACGCAAAACCGAGGCTGTGGTCCAAGAGTGGGGGTATGGAATAGGGCGTACAGAATTATGGTTTAATGTTCGTCTGTTAAAAATATTATAAAATAAAAAATATCAAGGGTCTAAACTTGTTTTTAAAACTTTTAAAGCGTGAATTTTCTGTTCTTTTAAGCCTATCAAAGCAGACAATTTGCTAGTTTTTCAAGGAATAAAAATAAATAAATAAAATGTTAAGGTTAATATTACTTTATTACTAAAGTTATTTCTCAAGTATAAATGATCAAGGATATACCATAAACATACACAACTGGTAACAGAATTTAACAAAATGCAATACATTTTTAAGTTTTGGTGTACTTTTCATTTGCTCCAGCCAACTTAATAATGTCTTTTTTCTCTATTATGTAATTATAAAAGTGAGAAAACGGGACATTTTGACGTCCCGATAACGGTTTTTGGGACAACGGGACACAACGTTAAAAAACGGGACTTTCCCGTTTTTACGGGACGCCTGGTCACCCTAACATAGAATTACATTCTCTTCCTTCTTATTTTATTCAATATGTTTAGGAATCTCTTTGTTGGGGCAATTCCTTGTCCAATAGTTTTTATTTTCATTTATAATTTAAATTAGTGGACTCATTATTCTCTTTGCTATTCCTCATTCTACTCTTTCTAACTCTTCTTTTACACTTTTATGTACAGTTCAGTATATCTGTAATATAAAATGCTTCTAGTAACACTAACAGAAACTGATTTTCTTTTGGTTTTCGTATTAGTCTATAGCTCAAAGGAAGTCCCACAGACTTACATTAAACTTATTCATACTAATCTTCATCTCTCAAGATTCAAAAAATTTGCTGTTGGTCTAAAACTTGAAAACTGTAAGTTCTAATTTTGAACCCCCGCATAGAAATTTAATATAATATGCACCTTTAAGGTAAAAAAATCTACAGAAAATTTTTTGAGCTATCCTGTTTGAATTTTTCTTTAAATTACAGCCTTAATATACATTTATGCCACAGATTTACAAAATATAATTAAAGTAAGATAAAAATACTAAAACTTTAATACTAATAGATATAAAATATGTCTAAAACTGTATTAAATGTAGTTTTTGTCAAAAAATTTATGTATGTAATAATTTCCTACAGTGATTAGTTTAATGATAATTTACAATTTCCCATTAACAGTTTGTAAATCGACAATTTAGAGAAATAAAGTTACAATTTGTTCTCAAAATTACTTGAAGAGCTTATACAATTTAATTTTTATTTTTGTACTTTATACAGTGTGTCAAACGATGCCCTAGCTCTACTCCCATTTTATATTATACTCTGAAGACATTGTTTCATTTTTATAAAACTTTTAATATTTGTGTAAAAAAATTTCATAACATTTTTATCCATAGCAAGTAAAATGAGTTTTTTTATGAGGGATGAACACCATCATGTAATTGGCAAATCTATAATTTATATATATATTTTTTATATATTGTGAATTATTTAGGTTCGTCAGGTTTTTGTTGTAAATGTAAGATTTGCTTTAATTAATTTATGACACGAATTTGATCATTGATTTAACAAAACCGCTACACCGAGGCCACAGTTATTCCCAATCCTGCGCACCTGACGAAATTTACCTAGTACTTCTTACAGAGATATTTTCAGTAAAAGTATATTTTCTTAATTAGTTAATTACACTTAAAACCTTACTTGTTTATATTTTTACTTGTTACTCTACCACAACTGTATTCAAATTAATTAGTTTTAACTAGAAATAACTATAACGAGACTAAAATGTTGTGGCCACGTTAAAAGTAACGCTTTCCTTTAATGCAGTTTATATTTTAACGATAAAACCACAAGTTTATGATAAAATTAGTATCAGTGTTATTAAAGTTATATTAAATAAACACAACTACTTTTTAATAACACATTGTTAAACGACCAATATCACATGTTAATATTTCATCAATGCTTAAATTCTGATGCATACGTGGTTTTATTGTGTAGTTGCTAAGCGGCTAACCTGTTTTTGTATCGGGTCAGGCAATAACCTATTTGTTTTGCGCAGTAAGTAGTTCGTGTACATACATTCAACATACTAATTTGTTAAAGTTTGTTTTATAAAGATTTATTTACAAAGTTTATTACATTGTGTATAAATATATAATTATATTTTTATAACATTATTTGGTATAATTGTTAGAGATTTGCTGTAAAACTAATAAGATCGTGATATTTTTTGTTCGTTTACCGGTAAAGTTACGCATAATACGAAGTAACAGTGCCATTCTAAGCACCTAGCACCGGGGTTTTGTACTTTGGCTTAATGGCCAGTTTTAAAACTAGACAGCAACAAGCTTTTGAGGATCTTCAAGTAACTAAAGATGAGTTGAATAGTATAGGTGAAGCATTCAAAAGCGAAGAATTTCGTAATCTTTTTACTGATTATATAAATGAAATTACAGATCCTGAAAATCAAAAGCTGTATGAAAAAGAAATCACTGAATTAGAACGACAGCGGGGAAATGATGTTACGTTTATTCGACCGGTACCGGGTTATGTTATTAAAACTAGCCTAGACGGCGAGAAAAAAGCTTTTATAAATGTTTGCTGCAACGACAATGTCAAGAAACCTACTGCTGTTCCTGAAGAAGGAGGATTGCATTGGTCAATCCCATTTACCCAAGCTCCACCTCGGGATGATTTCGACAACAAAAAGAATACCTGCTATGTTTTTGATGTCGTTTTTCATCCTGACACCATTCAAATGGCGAAAGAAAATGCCAAATTTAAAGAAATGGTGAATGATACAGCTATGAATGCAGTAGAAGAAAATTTTAAAGTGAAATTGGATAAGCAAAATATAAGATATCCAAAAATGCAGTTTAAAGGACTTCAACAACCTACAGTTATAAGAAGAAAATCTAAGAAACCTCCAGTTACTAATTCAGAAGATTCTGATCAAGGAATTTTTGAAATACCAAACTACCCATATCCACCGGTTAGCGATGAAATACCTTCACCTAAAGAAGTAAAATTACAATCAGTGAAAAAAATAAATCCGTACACAACTCCAAAATATTTGATAAAACAGAGAAGCAATATTGATATCCAAGACTGCACAAATTCGACAACTGCCAAAATAAATGCTGCAATTCCAAATGAACTTGTTATTGAAGTTGAATTACCGTTAATTAAATCTGCAACAGATGTAACTCTTGATATCACTCAGAAATCATTGAAATTAATTAGTGAAAAACCAGCAAAGTACAAATTGGATATAACATTACCATATAGTGTTGATGAAGAAAAAGGTAATGCTAAGTTTGATAGCGGTATCAAAAAATTGATAATTACATTAATTGTTAATCGTGATAAGCATTGTCCCAAAGTACCATTCGAAATGAGTCGTGAAGACAGTGGTGTGGATAGTGATGTGGGAAGTGGTAGTGTAGAATCTTCGAGTATCGATGGCAGTGAAGATGAACCCGCAGAATGTCAAAAACCATCGCCAGAAACAAGTGAAAAAGTTAAATCGCTTGATAATTTATCTGATTTAATTATCGAAAATAAAGTGAAAAGTGACGAAGCTGATAATGGTTATAGAACTAACAAAAGTGATGAATTTTTAAGTTCCGATAAACATTACAGTTATCCACATTTTGATGTTAATATCTTGGAAAATATTTTAGCTTTTACATTTCATACAAAAAATGTCGAACCAGATTCGATAGATTCTAAATTTCTTGATAATGATTGTGGTTTTCATTTAAAATTTTCTTCTATTGGTTCTGGTTTTTTTCCGATTCATTATGCATTTTGTGTTAAATTTCCTAATGGTGTTATTATTGATAATGAAAATCTAAATGTTGAAGTTTGGGACAATAATGTTATTGCTCAAGTTACTATTAATGGCTGTGATAAAGAAGAAATCGATGAATATTTCAGCGGAGTTGATGAGAATGTCTTAGAAAAGCATTCATTGCCTAACCCTATGAAATTGTTAAACTTGATTCAACAAGAGGTAAGTTCTGTTAAATATTTTTCAATTTCTTTTTAGGTTATTTATTTGATACTGAAATTTTTTTATAACTATTGATTCCAATACACGTTTTTCAAATATCACGAATAACATACCTACAATAAGAACAAAAATCCCATTACAGAAACTGAAGATGATTTTTCAGTTCGGTGTAATTTCATTGTCCATAGTTATACAGCTATTTTTTTTATTGTGTTCTTCCTTTTGGAGTCTCAATATGTCATATTCATTTAACAGTTTTCTCAAATGAAATGATTTTCATGTGATTTAAGCATAATAAATTGTTCATAACAAATGTAAGAATTAGTTTACCGATCTTTTGTTTCCCTAATCTGTTACTTTTGTCTTCACTAGTTTTTTCATACAAGTGATATCAAAAGTAGAATTGCTCAAGCTAGAAAAACCTTTGAAATAAAAAACAGCTTATTGACTACAACATTGATTTACAGATTAGGAAAAATTTCTTAAAACATTATGTTTGGAGTGTAGCATTATACAGGAGTGAAATGTGGGTGATAGGGGCTGTAGAAAAGAAGAGGATAGAAGCTTCTGAAATGTGGTGTTACAGGAAAATGTTAAAGATTAGGTGGGTGGACAAAATAAGTAGTTTAGAGGTTCTTAGGCGAGTGGTTGAAAAAAGAAGTATATGGAAGTATTTTACCAGAAGAAGGGATAGCCTAGTGGGGCATATCTTAAGACATCCAGGTATTGGGCTATCAAAAATGGAGGGTAATGTTGAGGGAGTAAATTGTAGGGGGAGGCAAAGATTAGAATATGTAAAGCAAATTACAAAAGATGTAGGGTGTTAAAGGTATGAAGATATGAAACCACTTGCACAAATAGAACAGCTTGGAGAACAGCATCAAACCAGTTGAGAGACTGATGACAAAAAAAGAAGTTCTTCATCAACAATTTGTTTACTTGCTGTTATTGTAGGTCAAAATTATTATAATCCGTTATTGATTTTTTGGAATTTTTTAAAAATCTGACTGTTTTGGAATTCCTGCTAATGCAGATGGTGGAGAATGATGATATATGAAAATGAGTAATGAAAAATGCCAGTCCTGACTGGGAATCGAACCCGGGACTCCACTGTAGAATCCAGTTTCGCTAACCACTTAGCCAACGTAATAATAATAAAATGCAAGAAACATAACAAAAATTTTGAGAATATAGGCTTTGAAATGGGCTTCCGAAAATGTTTTTATGTTACTTAACATTATGTAAAAATGACCATATACAAGCCAAATGTTAAAAAAAATTTTAACATTGATATTAGAATGAAATAATGATTTGATCACTGGGATAAACTAACTTATTAATACACAATTTTGCTCTTTATCTAAAAACATCTGGTGTAAACACTCACACAACTTTCTCTTGCCAATGCTAATAATGAACAATATAACCTAACACAATAAAACATTAAAAATAAACAAAAAACTAACCTCAATAAACATAACATAATTTTAATCATGAGTGAAAGACGCAAAATGAAGATCAACCTTGATTTGGCTTAAAAATTTGGAAAATCATTTTTTCCGATTTTGATGAAAATGGTCGTGTCGGGTCCTCTAGTGGTACCTAACTTAAGTTTCAAGTTCATACGATGTTCCGTTCTTGAGATATTCTGTTCACATGCACACAAAAATTTGATTTTTCACACGTTTTCATGAGAAAAAAACAGAAAATCGCTAATTACCTCTAAACTAAGCGTTATACAAAAAAATGGTTGAAATAAAAGTTGTAGGATTTTAAATTCTCTACAACTTTTATTATATACATTTATGCGCTCAAATGCTTATTAAAGCCGCAATCTTAAAAAAAAAATTTTACGTGAAAACAGCCTCTCCAAGAATTTCAGAAGACATGGCGCGTACCCTATCTTGTAGAACATAAAAAATTTAGTAAACCAGGCAATTTTTAAAAAAAAATCGATGGACCAGTTTTTGAGAAAATGCCAAAAAAGTAAAAAATGACACGAATAAACTACTACAACCGGTTGACCGATTTTGATGAAAATTGCGTGTCGGGTCCTCTAGTGGTACCTAACTTAAGTTTTGAGTTTCAACTTCATACAGTGTTTCGTTCTTAAGATATTCTGTTAACAAACACACACCCACAGACCAATCGCTAAAAACATGTTTTTTGGGTTCTGGGGGTCTGAAAACGTGTAGATCTGGTGAAAACTCAATTTCGAAAAATCAACATGAAAACAATACTTTCCTTCATATATATATTCATTATAGGTAAGAGAAAGTAATAACAGTGTTTTAAACATTGCACAAAAAATTGGCTTTTCTAAGTGAAGTTATTTAAAACGTAGTTTCGTATTAAAATAGAATAACTCTCAAGTAAACACAATTTCATTTAATATATAAATGTTTACTATTAGTTAATTAAAATTACATTACTGTAGGCATCATATAATTAATATTTTCTTAATTACAAAAGCATCCCACTAATTCATAAAATCAATAACTTTCAAATTTAATGAATTTTGCACAGTTTGCAATTTATTGTGTGTACAGAAGAATTATTGCATCATTCTAGAATGTTCTTGAAAGTAATTGGCCGTAATTATTTTATCTTTAATTATATTAATCAAAAAATGTTGTATTAAATTTAATTTAATCTATTTTTTTTTAATATACTACGTATATGTAAAATTGTGTTTAAATGCAATATATAAAAAGTATTAATAAATAAATATATTTTGTCAATTTACAAGTAATGTCAGTTTAAAGTGGTTTGCTGATTATTTAAAATAATTTGTTTTTTCAGCTTAAGTATTTTACAGAATTATAAATATAAATTTGAGATTATACCCGTAAAGTGTATAGAAACATTTAATCAATGGGATTTTTTGTAATTATTCAGTATAGCCCCATTAAAGTCAAATTTTATTTCAGTATCTAATTGAAATAATAAATGTAGTATGTAGTTTTTATGCAGTAATAAAACAGCCTTATTTTTACTTTCTCTTGCCTATATGAATATATAGGAAGGAAAGTATTGTTTTCATGTCGATTTTAAGAAATCGAGTTTTCACCGGATCTACACGTTTTCAGATCCCCTGAACCCAAAAAAAAACATGTTTTTAGCGATTGGTCTGTGTGTGAACAGAATATCTCAAGAACGGAACATCGTACGAACTTGAAACTTGAAACTTAAGTTACATATCAGTACCGGACCCGACACAAACATTTTCATCAAAATCGGTCAACTGGAAGTAGTAGTTTACTCGTGTAATTTTTCACTTTTTTGCGATTTTCTCAAAAACTGGTCTTACGATTTTTGGTGCCATTAAATCAAACACCCTTTGACCTCCTGATGTATGTCGTTTCACTTCTATAGCCTAACAGGGGCTGAGCAGGCTGGGTTGGAGCCTTCCTAAAAATGATCCTTAAAATCTTTTTTGTATCTTAATAAGTTTCTTATTATTATTATTATTTGTATCTTATACATTACTGGTTTTGATGGATGCGCAATCCTTCTGCTCATCCGCTAGAAATTTGCCAATTCGATTTTTAGATAATATAATCACGGATTAAATGATTAGGTACTGATGTGATCACAATAAGCTGCGAGCATTGTGGTTAAAAAATGATATGTTTTTCAAGGGAGATAATTAAAAGATGGATGGATATTTTCAGAATTAAAATTTCACTATGTAGTTGTATAAAGACTCAAATTAGTCCATTTTTTTAACCAGAGAAAACTATTTTATTTGTTGTACTGTATTTTCAATGTTGTTTTATTGTTTCAGACTGAAAATATAAATACTGTAAGTACATCAACCATTGAAGTGATAAAATTTGAAGAAAACAATGTAGTTTTAGAAATAAAAAGTAAGAATCCATCATCTGCTTCTCCTTCATCTCCAACACATGATGATATTAAAGAAGAAAATACTGAAACAAATATAAATAACGTCGAACAAGAAATAGAAAATATTACTACTGAAGTCAAAAAGAAAGTTAAAACTAGCGTCGATCATGATGAAACTAACAGCGCTAAACTTAAATTTCTCAAAAATTATAATGAAAATGAAGGTGTCGAGAAGAAACAAAATATCTCATCTGGAAATAAAATCAGGTTTAGTCCAGGTACTAAAATGTCACCTAGGTCACTTTCACGTACATTTTCGGAATCGCGTTCGGATAAATCTGAGTTGGTGAGTTTGTTTCGCTTGATTTAAATATTTTATTAGTTTTTATCACTGTAATGCTTTTATCGTTGATGAGCTATGCTGTCCCACGACTTTAGACGAATCAGAACGTTTTCCAGCATTGTCAGATTGTACGAATGTATCAACCTTTTTTTTTTTATCAGCCGTGCGGAGCGGGCGGGGGAATCTTCATAGGACCAAGTGGCCCTGAAAGATACCATTGCTCGCGCAATGGTTATGTGGGATTTTTACCCACTAAACCTAACCACCCCTTCACAACACCGGATACCGGACCCGTTTATACAAAACATTACTCAGCACCCGATATGCCCTGGGAAAACCAACCCCAACCCATATATTTTTAAAACCCGTCTCGTAGGGATTACTGGCCATCCAGCCGGCACTCGATGACCAAACCTAGTCGACTGCCTGGATCAAACCAAGAATGGAACGACCACTATTAACTAAAAAGGAATAAACCCTTCCCTTAACCCTAACTTAACCCCCTAGGCTTTACTGACAGTTCATCAAACGATCAACTGTCACACTTGACAAAAACAATAACTGCCCGACGAACCTGCCCTAACGCACACAATCACACTGATACACGAATGTATCAACCTGACTAACATTACACGCGCATGCGCATAAGAGCTGCAGTAGTTCACTCATGTATTGTATCTCGTACTGAACACATCGATTATATAAGGACCTGCAGAAAAATTGGATTGTTTTGTAATGAATAAAATAAATCAGAAATAAGATGTAAAAAAAAAAATATTAGATTTGAAACATCATTTCTTGCCGTTTTTTATTAAAGTACTTAAATTCTAAAATTTACTTATTTTGTTTTAAAAATTATGTCAGTCAAGTGATGACCCTCATTCTGCACGCATTCGTGTAATCGTACTTGGAAATAATCCATTTCCTTCACAATCATGTCGTTCAGTATCGCCACTATTTCATTTTGAATTGCTAGCTTCAGATCTTCAGTTGTTCGAGCCTTTACGATATACACTTTCGATTTCAAATACCCCCTAAGAAAAAAGTCATATGCCAAAAGATCTGGGGAGCAAGCAGGCCATGAAAAATCACCATTTCTTGAAATTACGTGTTCTGGAAACATTTGTCGTAACACATTCATTGACACACTTGTGAGCAGTAGCACCATCTTGTTGGAACCAAACATTTGCAGTGTTAGCTTCACAACGTTGTAACTCTGGTGCAAGGAAATTATTTAGCATTTCAACATAACGACTTGAAGTGATCGAAACTGCTCGACCGTTCTCTTGTAAAAATATGGACCTATCGCTCTGAATTTAGCCACTGCGCACCAAACTGTCACATGTTCACAATGAAGTGGTTTTTTGTGTAGGCTACGAGGATTTTCTGCCGCCCAGTACCGGAAATTTTGTTTATTTACACAACCAGACAGGTGAAAATGAGCCTCATCTGACATTATGATTATTGAATCGTTAGTTAAAATGTTCAGAATTGATTGTGCACATTCTTTTCGGTTTTAAAAATGTTGGCTTAATTCTTGAACACTTACGATTTTATACGGATGAAAATGAAGATCCAAACGCAAAATTCTTTGAACACTCCGATCTAAAATTCCTAGCACAGCTGCGTGATGTGCAGCAGGGCGACGTGGACTTCTGGCTACTGACAATCGCAAAGCACATGTGTTTTCGGGAGTACGAACACGACGTGGACGGCCTGTAGATTTCTGTTGTAAAGATGAAGCCTTTCTCTAAAATTTTTAACCCAATGCATTATTGCATTGCGACTAGTAACATTACTGTGTCTACTTACTCCAAATTTTGTACGGAACAAACGCTGGGTTTTGACTACCGAGTAACCGTTACTAAAGTTAGTCTCTATGATGAATGCACGATGTTGTGCGTTCCAAGACTCCATTGCAACTGTAATGGCATTGAGTCTGGGAATGAAAGTCATTGACCCGGTTCTCCCCACTTGCATTGTTATGATGTACAGTCAGATCAAAAACCATCCACTTTTTCTGCTGGTCCCTGTAGAACGTGTTAACATACAATACTTTATAATATAATTAGCTGTTTGTATGTTTTGTCGCTGACTGGGGCCGAAGACTTTTGGCAAAACCTTGTCTGTAAAATTGGTGGCCCTGAAAAGGGCCGTTTAATTGTGTTGGTGGCCCTGAAAAGGGCCATTGTTGATGGTTGGAAGCGGCGAGCCGGTGTGGTAGAGGCGGAGCCCGAAGAGTGACGGCTCGGCTTCCGGGTTCAGGCCTAGCCTTCCCTCAGCGGCAGTTGGGTCCCCACTGCAGCGTGGCAGTGGTGGCCTTCAGAGCCCCACAGTTTCGGGTCGGCATAGGCTGTCTGTGCGGCCGAGGCGGCTCTCTCCGGGCCGGCGAAGGCTGACCGGTGCAGGAGTGTAGCGTCCGCCACCGGTAGCACAGACCAGGGATGGTGCGTCTGGTCTCGGCTGGGCTCTTCTTCTTTTGGTTGGAGCTCTTCTTTCTTGTTCTTCTCCGGTTGAGAGTTCAGTGAAGAAGAGTCTCGCGGGCGAGAGCGCTCTCTTAAATACCTCTCCATTGAGTCAACAGGGTGGTGGGGAGAGGCTGTAGGCTCTGCGCGTCTGTAGCGCTCCGCACGGCAAGCAGGTAGATAGTGAGATTGTGTGTAGACGCTAATATTGGAAGGGCAGGCGGCGACAGTTTATAGGTTATAATTGTTTTAGAAAGGCCAAAAAAATGGCTGATGAAATATAACATAGCAAGTATTGGCAACGTTACTGGCAAGTTATTGGCTAGCTTTGAAGTGGATTGGAGGCAATCCATACGTTCAGAGCTCATCAACTTTGAAAATAGTTTAGAGATTTATCAATATGTAAATTTATTCTTTTTCTAAGATTGATCATGTTATTGTTATAAGATTCTGTAACAATACCAATCTTAAATTTGTCGTGTTAATTTTAACAAACAATGAAAACTATTTTTATGTAGCCAATGTGAATATTAATGGATGCAAATCAACCCGGAGTTAGGGTTATTAGTCTTTGTATAGAGTATTCAGTGTGTAAATGATTAGATTAAAATAAATGAGTATGAAATATTATGTCTGTAATCTGATAAGTACTTGACGATAACATAAATTTTTTTTATGTTAATAAATTATTAATGGGGGCCTAAAGTATAACTTACTAATAATCATTGTTCATAATGTAATTGAAGACCTATTCATAAGCATGTTTACTCATAATACTTTATGACTGTATACTTGTCTATATTGAATTTTTAATTGACTTCACAATAGGAAAAGTTACCAATTCAACTTGCATTGTTTTATAATGTTCTTCATCCAACCATAGCTATAGAATGTTTGCATCAAATTTTATAAAATTTACTACACTTAATAAAAATATATCCGGTGTGGAACACTCACACGACTTTCTGTTGCCAATGTAAATATTGTACCATATACACATGTTTAATTTTTATCTATAAAGTGTGTATGTTGCAATCTGTTCAATTTAGAACAGTAAGCAACCCCATGATTCAATAAGATGAGGATGATATATATGAGAAGTAAATGAGCTGTAGTCTTGTACAGACTCAGGTCGACCGTTCATGAGTGAGTATGGTTAATTGAACCCCAATCATCAAAACACCAGTAACCACTGTCTAGAATTCAAATCCGTTTAAAAGTAACTTTATCCTTTACTAGGATTTAAACCAGGAACCAGTCTCTGAATTGCGGCAATGACTTTACCACTGGATCAACCGGGTTTATGTAACATAACCTATGTTTAATCATGAGTGAATGACGCAAAATGAAAATCAACCACTGTAAAACTTAGGATTACGGAAAATCACTAATTGACGCTAAACTAGGCTCTGTAGAAAAAAATGCTGTGTGTTAGTGCTGGCCTTAGTATGCATTTTACGACAAAAAAGTATTATAATCAAATTTATAGAAAATTCAACTTTTATTTATCGATCTTCAACTTTTATTTAGAGCATTTTTCTCTACATAGCCTAGTTTAGCGTGAAAGAGTGATTTTCTGTGTTATTAAGCCAAACTGAGGTTGATTTTCATTTTGCATCATTCACTCATAATTATAATAAGGTTAGTTTTTTGTTTATTTCTTATGTTTTATTACTAATGTTAGGTTATATTGTTAATTACTTGCATTGGTAAGAGAAAGTTGTGTGAGTATTTCACACCAGATTTTTACTTGAACAAAAAAAAACAAAGACCCCGCTCTATAAAACAGAGTCTGATCTATTGGTCTACTGAATAAACACACGTTTATATTTTGTGCTAGCTATTGTGGCTTGTTATGCTACCTCTATAAATATGAGGGTTATCCAGAAAATAACCTCCGTTTGAAATAAAAATTAAACGAGTGAAGATACAAAAACTTTATTATATACATATTAAAACTACAGTTTTTCTCTATTTTTCGACATAGTCGCCAAACAGATTCAAGCACTTGTTGTACCTTGGAACAGTCTGAAATACCCTCTGCATAAAAATCTGCCGCCTGTGAATGTAGCCAACCATTCACGGCGTTTTGAAGCTCTTCGTCATTGGCGAACCGCTAGGAGCCAAGTCCGGGCTGTATGGGGGATGATCGAAAACATCCCATTTAAACTTGGCCAAAAGTTCATTTGTTCTTCGAGCTGTATGAGGGTGAGAAAACAAATGAACTTTTGGCCAAGTTTAAATGGGACATTTTTTATCATCCCCCATACAGCCCGGACTTGGCTCCTAGTGACTTTCACCTGTTACCGAACATGAAGCGGTGGCTTGCATCCCAGCGGTTCGCCAATGACGAAGAGCTTCAAAATGTCGTGTATGGTTGGCTACATTCACAGGCGGCAGATTTTTATGCAGAGGGTATTTCAAAGACTGTTCCAAGGTACGACAAGTGCTTGAATCTGTTTGGCGACTACGCCGAAAAATAGAGAAAAACTGTAGTTTTAATATGTACTGTATATAATAAAGTTTTTGTATCTTCACTCGTTTACTTTTTATTTCAAAATGGAGGTTATTTTCTGGATAACCCTCGTATATAAATATGTATTCAAGTAAGTGTTCTAATTATGGGAAATTTAATTAATTAGTTTTTATCGGTAATTATTTAGTCGTACAGTAATAACTATGGTTTGTGTGATAACCTTCATTGATTCAGTTTTTAATGTTTAAATGATCATAGTAAAAAAATGCATGTCTATTTATTTGTGGTTATTATTATGTATATTTGTTTTATTAAGGTCATATACAGGGGGTATCAAAAATAGGTCACTTACAATTTTATTTGTTTGTTTTGAATAAATTTTGTTACATTGTTTAGCTAGTAGAGAGGGCTTATTGCAGATATCTGTGAATTGATGTATTTAGATTCATTAGTTTGTGAACGGCAAAAATTTCAAAAATGTTGAAAAGTTTTTAAAGAATTTTATGCTGTAACTCTGAATCCAAGGTTCTTTCGGGATCTTGGTTTAATAATTAATACGCAGCTTTCCTACGATTATTATGGTTAACCTACTAAACAAATTTCAGTTAAATTACATAATTACAAATCTTAAAGCCTATATAGTTTTCATCGTTTGTTGATGTTGAGGATTATCCTGATCTAGGAAGTTCATTGGTCGATAATCTGCCCGCGTAAACCACTTGTAATATTGTGTATGGCTCATACAGTCCTCTTTATGTGTCTGCTGAAGCAATACCCCTGTTTTAGAAGATAATTTACCGGTGTTAAATTTAATGTTACAATGTTGCTCCACAAAGTCCTCCATTTTTAATTTTTTCAGAGCGGTGACTGCACATGCTCACTAAACTGGCTCTGTTTGCTAACTGATCAAACTATCGCAAAGCAGTAAGCGTCTCGTTTAGTTTTGAAAGAATTTCACTGGACGTAGCATGGTGTGCGAATTCAAACTGTACACGCTTTGGATGCATTTTCAAAAGTTTTGTCTTTGTTTTTTGAACAAACCTCGTATATCATCTTTATCCCTCTTCCAAGTTTTGTAGGGTTGGACCCAGCAAAAATCGAACCTGTTCCATTACTTCACATCATCAATATATCGTGTGAATACACCTTTACTGTTCAACCCAGCAATTGCCAGCGCGTACTGTTCGACTAACAATCACCTGTTTCTTTTATTTCGGTTGTTTTCATTTTTATTTAACTGTAACTGTATGTTATTATTTAAATGTAACTGTAAATGAATAGAATGATGGTTCAATAATCCAACTTCGTATTGGCGAGAAATGTGTCACTAATATACCAAAATATAAACTAAGATTTCACAAATAATTTACTTATTAATAATCATGATAGAGATCCAAAACGAGACAAAAAAAAATTAACACATAATGTGGAATTGCTTGGAAACTTACATCGTGAAAGACTTAAGAATGGCTGACCTATACGATTCTCGGCTCTGACAAAATGGATCTATTGCCGCAATTCTGTCCATGATATTATAATTGACTATCATGCAGTTAACCGGAGAATAAGCTGCATAATTAGTGGAAGAAGATTTATGATAAAACATATTTTTTGAACGGTTACAAAAACTTGGGACGTGAAAAGGAAGTTTTCTAAGCGTATAAGGATCATTTATTTCACCACACAATAATTGTTTCAAATACATTAGTGAAGCTAATCGACGCCTATTTTCTTGTGTTTGCATTTGAAAGGTGTCTAGTAAAGTATTATGTAGAATTGTAAAGGAGCAGATACGGTTCTGCTTATGTACAGATAAAGGAGGAATTTATCTGTCAATTAATTATCTATCAATACATACACTAGATAAGTTTATCTCTCCTGTAAAATTTTATAAACAATTTCTTGAATAAGCTATTTTGTTACAAAAAATTTCTGAACCAACCAGTAGTAGTGTATTTATTAAAAATGTTTATTATTTATTTCTGTTGTTGTTTTTCCCAAATGATAAAACATTATGATGAAGTAAGCTAAAATAAAACAAGATAAGATAAAAACACCCATATTGTCCTATAAAATGTTATTTTAATAAACTTGATTAGCATTTTATTATTAAGTAATTTTTGGTTATATTAAATAAAACTTATGTTTATAATTTGTTAATTAATTCCTAGTAATGTATTATTAATTTTGATGATGGTGTAATCAATGTTAGATAATATTTTAATCTGTTGGGAGTTTTTGTAACAATTCGTAAAAAAAGCAAGTTGCAATATAGTTGGCAGACGTGAATTTTTAGTTGTTTGTTGTATTACAAGTCTTTAGGTTTATAACATTATACATTTTCGTGTAGTTGCCTTGTTGGTTTAGTCGGTTTTTACTAAACAACTGAACTCGTAATTTTATTCTGAGCACAATTACTGGCTATAAAATTCATTACTTTAAGTGATCTCAGACTATTTTCTCATGTATTTAATCAGTTCCTAAATATTTAAATAATTTACCTCATCCTAGGATTAGAAGTAGAGTTTTTGTAGATCTGGAATTGGAAAAATCTGGTGTGAAACTCTCACTTAAATTTCTTTGGCCATTGTAAATAATGGAGAATGCAAAGTGTGGCTATTAAATAACGAGACTGATGTTGTAAAACACTTTATTTTAATTTTATACATAATCACTTATTGTCACCTTCAATATACACTTTCTATCCCCACAACGCTCCATGCAAATTTTCCATTGTTGGAAACAGTGCTGGAAGTCATCTTCTGTCAGCTCCTTCGGACACATGCCGCTTTCTCTTTTACAGTTTCCACAGACTCAAATCTTGTCCCTTTTAATGCAGATTTCACCTTAAGGAACAGGTAGAAGTCACATGGTGCAAGATCTGGTGAATAAGATGGATGTTCTAACACTGAGATGCTGTACTTGGCTAGGAACCTCTTGACAGATAACGCGGAATGAGCTGGCGCATTGTCTTTGTGGAGAACCCATGATTTGTCCTTCCATATTTCGGGGTGTTTTTCTTACTCTTTGACGTAGTTTAGAAAGTACGTCAAGGTAGTAATATTGATTAATTGTTTGACCTTCAGGAACCCAGTGAAGGTACACAATCCCATGGATATCAAAAAAAACAATCATTCCTTTTAATTTTGACTTGCTCATTTGAGCTTTTTTGGCTCTCAGTGAATTTTGGCTCTTCCAGTGCATGGATTGGCACTTTATTTCATAAGTAAAAAACCACGTTTCATCACATGTTATTATCTTCTACCTGTTCCCTAAGGTGAAATCTGCACTAAAGGGACAAGATTTGAGTCTGTGGAAGCTATAAAAGAGAAAGTGGCTCGTGTTCTGAAGGAGCTGACAGAAGATGACTTCTAGCATTGTTTCCAACCAAGGAAAATTCGCATGGAGCGTTATAGGGATAGAGAAGGAGTGTATATTGAAGGTGACGCTAATTGATTATGTATAAAAATAAAATAAAATTTTTTACAACGTCAGTCTAGTTATTTAATAGCCACAACTCGTATAACCTATCCTTAACCATGAGAGAATTTTGCAAAATAAAAATCAACTTCTGTAATAGAAATAAAATTATAGAAAATCTCTGATTAACGCTAAACTAAGTTCTGCTGAAGAAAATGCTTGAAATAAAACAATTTAGATTCTTTTTATAATTCCCTACAACTTTAATTACATACTTTAATTTTCATGCATTACAAAAAATTATTTCATCCTTCACTGTCTGCATTAGCAGTAATTGCAGAACAGTTGGACGTTAAACAAAAAAAAAAAATTACTTTAAATACAAAGTGGGACTTCACATGCTGTGACTGGGAGATGACAATATGGTTCTATGTGATCTCATTCGTTACAAACAGGAAAGAGTTAAAATGTTGCTTTTATGTGTTTTGTATTTATTTTTTTTGTATATTTTTCTCTTTCAGAAACCATACAGAGGAATATTGAAAGTCGGTCGTAGTTTGTCAGAATCCAGCGCGGATGATTACAGTTGGTGTTCTTCATCGGTGGAAAATACAGATCCAAATGGCTTGAAAACTAAAAAGACTGTTCGATTCAGTGAATCAATATCAAAAAAAACTTACAGGTGATTAATTTATTTATGCAGTTTTGATACTAGTTTAAAAAGAATCCAAGTACTTTTATGAAAATGTATTAAAAAAATAATTTTACATCATTTGTGTTAGGTTTTAACAAATTTTCACTTTCTCTTGCCTATAAGAATATGTAGGAAGGAAAGTATTGGTTTCATGTTGATTTTTCGAAATCGAGTTTTCACCGGATCTACACGTTTTCAGACCCCTGAACCCAAAAAACATGTTTTTAGCGATTGGTCTGTGTGTGTGTGTGTGTGTGTGTGTGTGTATATATATATATATATATATATATATATATATATATATATATACAGAATATCTCAAGACGGAACATTGTACGAACTTGAAACTTAAGTTACATAACACTACCGGACCCGACACGAACATTTTCATCAAAATCGGTCACCCGGAAGTAGTAGTTTATTCATGTAATTTTTCACTATTTTGCGATTTTCTCAAAAACTGGTCCTACAATTTGTTTTAAAATCGCCTAGTTTACTAAATTTTTTATGCGCTACAAGATAGGGTATGCCATGTTTGCTGAAATTCTTGGTGAGGCGGTTTTCTCACAAAAAAATGGTTTTTTTAAGATTGCGGTTTTAATATGCATTTTAGCGCAAAAAAATTATATGGCAAAAGTTGTAGAGAATTTAAAATTCTACAACTTTTATTTCTAACATTTTTTTGTATAACGCTTAGTTTAGCGGTAATTCTGTTTTTTTTTCTAATGAAAACGTGTGAAATAAACGAAAAACATAACCTTATTTTAATCATGAGTGAATGATGCAAAATGAAAACCAACCTTAGTTCGACTTAATAATATGGAAAAATCACTCTTTGGCGCTAAACAAGACTTTGTAGAGAAAAATGCTTCAAATAAAAGTTGTAGACCTTTTAATTTCCTATAGATTTCATTAAATACACTTTTGTCGTAAAATGCATACTACGGCCGAAATCTTAAAAAAATTTTTAAAAAATCAGAAAATCACTAATTACTGCTAAACTAAGCATTATGCAAAGAAATTTTTGAAATAAAAGTTGTAAGTTTTTAAATTTTCTACAACTTTGATTATACATACTTTTGCGCCAAAAGGCATATTAAGGCTGCAATCGTGAAAAAACCATTTTTTTCTATGAGAATACAGCCTCCCCAAGAATTTCAGCAGACATGGCGCCTACCCTATCTTGTAGAACCTAAAAAATTGTAGGACCCGTTTTTGGGGAAACAGAAAAAAGTGAAAACTGACACAAACTACTACTTCTGGTTGACCAATTTTGATGAAAATATTCGTATCGGGTCCTCTAGTAGTGCCTGAAAACATTAGGAGTTTTAGACCTCCTAATGTTTTTAGAAAACCCATGTATATCCTGTGAAAAGTCGGATTTTGAAAAATCGACATGAAAACTATATTCCTATAGGCAAGAGAAAGTAAAAATAAAATGTAAAATTATGAAATATTTAAATTGTTTAAGTCAAAGACAAAGCTAACAATTTTTAACTCAAATTGGCCTTTTGAGTGAATGATAAGTTTCAGTTTGGGTTTAGCGTTAGTTTTTCTTTCTCCCTAATGTATAATAATTTTTTTTAGATTTTTTGTGCGAGTAACAGAATTTGTAAGTTTTGTTTTTATAATTAGTACCAACTAGGTTATTTTTTTTGACATTTGCTTGTCCTTGTTTACTAACATTTACCTTATAATTTGTTGTAATTTGTCATTGATTTTATCTGCCAATCTGTGATAAGAACTACCCACGTATAGTCATGTATTTGTAACTAGTGTGTCATCAGTGTCAATTTACATGACAGTTGTTTTATATAACAAATTTGTTTGTTTTTCTTTAATATTTGGAAATTTTATTTATCTATTTTTCTTTACTAAATTTGCTTTGTACCTATTTGTTGAAATTTTGTTTATGTCACTTGAAAAATAATTTGACTGTTTATGTTATTGATTATTATTAATATACGAGGGCTATTCAGAAAGTAGATTACGTTTTCGTCTGTTGCCGCAAGGGGCGGGGCAATCGCGGACATTTTGGTATGTGGGCGTTCTGCCGTTCAGTGGCTATCCAGCCGTGCTAGTGAGAGGGTGATCGCGCTGCTCGTTCCGTTTTTATAAGCTTTTGAAATGTGTGCTGCAATCGCAAATCCCGCGAGTTGTGAAGTACGATCTGTGATAAGGTTTTTGTTGGCAAGCAACCATAAACCAATAGAAATTTACCGGAAACTGTGTGCAGTGTATGGAAATGACATTATCACTGAAGGTGGAGTTCGTCAGTGGTGCATTCGCTTTAAGAATGGCCGAACTAATGTCCATGACGAAGAGAAGAGTGGTCGACCGAGCATTGTGACTGATGAACT
Source organism: Catonia carolina (assembly GCA_035578175.1). Lineage (NCBI taxonomy): Eukaryota > Metazoa > Arthropoda > Insecta > Hemiptera > Achilidae > Catonia > Catonia carolina. The sequence goes on from JAQMRL010000004.1 coordinate 74,789,122, forward strand.
GACTGAGAAAGTCAATGAAAAGGTGCGTGAAAACCGCCGTTTCACAATAACGGAGCTTTCCCTTTGTTTCCCACAATTTTCAAGAACTTTGCTGTACGAGATTGTTACACAAAAGCTAGGCTACCACAAATTCTGTGCAAGATGGGTGCCAAAACTCCTTACAGAAGACCACAAGGATCAGCGCATGGCTGCATCATTAACATTTCTTGATGGTTACGACAAAGCTGGTGAGTCATTTCTTGACCGAATCGTAACGGGAGACGAGACGTGGGTAAAACATGTTACCTGCGAGACAAAATTACAGTCTATGGAGTGGGGACACACACATTCCCCTAAAAAACCAAGAAAATGTCTCCAAACATTGTCTGCAAGGAAGATTATGGCGACTGTTTTTTGGGATAGGAAAGGTGTTATTCTTATCGATTTTTTGGAGCGTGGTACAACAATCAACTCTGAGAGGTATTGTCAAACGTTGCAAAACTTAAGAAGAGCGATTCAAAACAAACGTCGGGGAAAGCTGACGAACAAAATTTTGTTTTTGCATGACAATGCCAGACCTCATATGGCAAATCGCACTCAAGGTGTCCTTAATGGATTCAAATGGGAGATTTTTCCTCATCCGGCTTATAGTCCCGACCTTGCACCCAGCGACTTCCACTTGTTTCCAAAGATGAAGAACTGGCTTGCAACACAACGTTTTGATGACGACGTGGAACTGCAGGCGGGCGTGACTAACTGGCTGACATCTCAGGCGGCTGAATTTTACGATGAAGGCATTTCAAAACTTGTTCACCGCTACGACAAGTGCCTCAATTTGTATGGTGACTATGTAGAAAAGTAGTGTTTAAGTTGCTCTTTCAGATGTACATAATAAATTTTTTTTTCTGTAATTTGTTATTTTTTTATTCCAAAACGTAATCTACTTTCTGAATAGCCCTCGTATTTACACCTACATAAACTCATTCTTCTATTTTAAAAAATACAAACGTGTAAATTATTGATTGATTTTTTTTGGAACTGACTATTTTTTTTTGTAGACTATTTTGTATTGAAAGACAATATACTGTTGTCTCATTCTGCAAACAGACTGGTATATTTTCATCATAACACTAATGCCAGTAAATTTATAAATTATAAATTCAGTATAAAATTATAAAAGACTTTCTCTTGCCAGTATAATTAATGAAGTATATAGTGACACTTATCGCTAAGGTCCGTTTCGGGATCTAGGTAATTAAATAATTAATATACTAAAGTTTACAATTACAAGTATTATTACAACTAAAATATTTACAAAATAAATAATAAACTAATTATAATGAAGTAATACAATAAATAACTTAAATAATTTACTTAGTACTACTTACAAACAATTAAACAGAATGCACATACACAATAAAACAGAATAATAATAGTTGACCAATACAATGCCTGGAACTTCGACCTTTTGTAACGTACTGATAGCACACGCAATAAACACTCGTCAAAGATCAAACGAATACACTCGACCCTCGATGTTCGTGGACTCCTATGTTCGAGGTTTCGACCGTTCGAGATTTTGTATTTGTACACAAAAAATTCAATTTTCGAGATTAACACTCGGTGTTCGTGATTTGTACTGGGATCTTGAACAAGAAATCCAACAGCTTTAAAAAACGTACCAAAACACACTTTGCCGGTAATTTGGAAAAGTAATGAGAAATATGGGTGACGAGACATCCTTACAAACTAAAACTTAAAGAACTTCAAACCAAAGCAAAACAAACAACGATTTTGAATTTTTTTTAAGCCGAAAAGAAATAACATCATTACCACTCATCAAGGTTTCACCATCAACATCAAGGACACAATTTGCAGCCCAGAAGGAATAAAATATACATAAAGAAACAACTTTGAATGTTTTATAAAATTCACAAATAACAAAAAAATATAATAGGGGAATATTTTTCGATTGCAAAGAACATTTTACATTTGAATCAAGATAGTTAATAATATTTTATAAGCTATTTCTTTTTTTAAAAACTAAATTTTTCTACAACACAGTTTTTTTATTGAAAATAAGCCGAAACGCCTTGTTTATCTCTTTAAAAACCACGCATTTTTCACTCACATAGAACCGATTAGAAATTTTACACTGAAAATGGATCTCGATGTTCATGATTTCGATTTTCAAGATGGTTTTCATGGGCCCAATTAATCTCGAACATTGAGGGTGCAGTGTACTAACTCTTGACCGCACTTGGGGCTCTCTTTATATAGGTAGATCAGAGACATTTCGGGAAAAACAGGCAGATTCGATGCAATAATAAAATATGAGGGTCATTTGTAAAGAAAGGTCCGTTTTTGTATAAAAAATTAACCACAACAGATTAGATCAAAAACCTTGTTTTATTTAATTCCTGACGTCTTAATCTATTTTTCTACATAGTTTCCATTTTTTTTTAAACATTTATCATAACGTTCTACAAGCTTTTGAATACCAGTGTCGTAGAACTCTGCCGCCTGCGAATATAACCAGTCATGAACAGCTTCTTTCACCTCGTCATCAGAGTTGAAGCGCTTACCGCCGTTCTCACGTTCACCGATTACTCACATTCGAGAATTCCAATGCTTATGACGAAATTGTGAATCGCCGATTTTCACTAATCTTTTCTTCAATGGCTTTGACCAAATCTTCCGTGATCACTGATGGTCGGCCAGATCGCGGTTCATCATGGACATTGTCCCTTCCTTCCTTGAAAGCTCTCACCCACTTGCGCACTTTACTGTCACTCATTGCATTAGGGCCATACACTTCACTTATTTGTCGATGAATATCTACTGCACAAACGTTCCTTGCTGTCAAAAAACGAATCACTGACCATATTTCGCAGTCGGCGGGTTGATCAATTGTCTTAAACATCTTAAAGATGCACAGTAAACAGCACACAACAAAGATACTACTGCAAATGGCGTCGTTTCGTACGCAAGGCAAGCTGGGAGTCGTCGCGCATGCGCATTGAGCTGTTTGCTCGCCGTGTGGCTAGTTACCACGATTCGGACCTTACTTTATGAATGACCCTCGTACAAAAACCCTTTTTATGGCTCTGGAAAAATCGTAACTAGTGTAAACAAGTCACAATTGAATAAAAGGTGTTACACAAATAGTTGGACAACAAATACTCTACCTTACTATACACGGCCCTTTTTAAATATTCTTTTATAACTAACTCTGATATTGTTACTTTGTCACTCTATCATTTACTATTTAACATTTTATTAATTTCTAGAAACCTCTCGAACCACATTCCTTTTTGATATCGTCATAATATATAACCTATGTTTAATCCTTAGTAAATAATATACCTACCTAATTTTAATTAGTGAATGATGCAAAATGAAAATTAACCTCTTTAGTAATTAAAAATATGAAAAATCACTAATTAATCCTACACTATGCTCTGTAGGAAAAAAATACTTGAAATAAAAGGTGTATTTTTTAAAATTTCCTATAACTTTGGTTGTATACTTTTGTCCTAAAATGCATATTTAGGCCACAATCTTAAAAAATACCATTTTTTTATTGCGAGCACAGCCTTTCCAAGAATTTCAGCAGTCGTGGTGCTTACCCAATCTGGTACAGCTTAAAAAAATGTTTTGATTGTTGCTATTTTTAAAATAAAACTTGTTTAGGTCATCAGCCGAAAGACTGGTTTGAATCTGTTGAGGTTTTACTAAGTGAAATGAGGAGTGAGGTGGTGTACCATTGCCTTCCTCACTGATTGGAAAAGTACGCTTATCAGCATGCCAGGCCCTCCGAAAAGCACCCACTTTCCACTCTGCAAATGACACGTTTACTTCATTCACCACAGGGTTTGGCTGTATAATGAAATTCATTACGTTCAGAGGTGATAACTCTGATTAGTGTCTTTTACATCTCTACCTCTTCTGTTCTTAAATGATTCAGTCATTTAAGTGGCTGACCATGTGATAAGAAACAGAACTATTTATTTTAGCCCTGCAACGAACAGATTGAGTGTAAATAATCTGACACTTCACCTGTCTGTTATGGGCAGAAAAAAAAACTTAGTTGTCATTTTTGAAAAAAAATTCTAAAGTGAAACATCACCCTCTCTCCAATTGTGGGTGAAGGTAGAGGAGAAGCCAAGCATGTGTTCTTTTTAAATGAGATCTCATCTACTCTTATAAATTTTTTTTCTATAGTCATTAATAACTTAGACATTAAAAAATTAGATAAATAAAAATGTTTAAATTATTACTTAAAATTATTCTTATATAGCAAATCAATTTTTTTGTTCACTTTGTAAATTGTATTTTTTTTAAACGTATGCTATTTTATAATTTTCAGAACAAACTCCAGTATTCTGGGTCAACGGAAGAAAAATCAACGTAAAGCAAAAAGCAAAAAACGAGCTCAAGAACGACGTGCAAGCGAAAGTGAAAACTCAGAAGGCGAATTCGATGACTTGAAAAAAAATAAAGAACAAGATAACGTCTTTAAATCTGATGATGAAATGAGTGAAACACAATCAGACGTTTCACAGTCAGATATCTCACAATCAGACGTTTCAGAGTCGGACGATGGAATGCCTAAAAATGATAAACCTGATGTCATGTCACTTTCGAAACGTAATCCACATAAAAAGGGCGGTAAGAAATCAGCCAGGAAATCTGCGAACACTGCTAAAATGGCCTTCACCAATAATCTAATGTTTGATCTCGATATGTAATTTATTTATTCCACAATTTTTTTTGCGGTCGTAAAAAAATTTCAAATTATTATTATGCTGAGTTAGTTTGATATTGATTCTTTATAATGTATTTATTTATTAATAAAATTTATTCTCGTAAATTTTTTAGTGTAATTAATGTTTTTTTTAATTACAGTTTAAAATTTTTATTAGTATTGGTAGTTCATTAGTTGGTGTTTTAATGGAGTGGGTCAGGAATGAGGAAATATCAGTGTAAATTATCTATTATTTTAATTAATTACAGTAATCCCTTGATAATCCTTGCATGATTACTTTGTCGACATGTCAAATTATTTATAAAATATAGAATACATTATCGTTTACAAACAACCACCAAGGGGTTTAATGGGTTTCAAAGAAGGTTTAAGGTGTTTATAGTCTTAAAAACAGTTTTTTTTAATTAGCAAAATCTTTTTTCTTACGTTATCTTTTAATAAGATCCTAAAAAAAAATTATTTCAAAATTTTACCCTCATTCCCTAAAATCAAGTCAGAGTTGAAATGCAACCACTAATTTCAAAAATGATAACTTGGATGTACTTTGGCCAATTTATATGAAATGGTGTCTAATTTAAGTAAAACTCCCGCACTAGAGAACCAGGTTGCAGTATTCCCTTTATATTCAACCATTACCCTGTTTTAAAAACGAAGTTCCTCTGACAATAGCGAAATTTTCAATTAAGAAAGATTTAAAATACTTTTTTTTTGTAATCCCTAATTCGTGTACGTTGCAATCTGTTCAATTCAGAACAATAAGCAACCCCATGACCCAATGAGATGAGAATGATGTGTATGACATGTAAATGAGGTGTAGTCTTGTACAGACTCAGGTTGACCAATTCTGAGAGAGTATGGTTAATTAAACCCCAACCATCAAAGTACACCGGTAACCACTGTCTAGCATTCAAATCCGTATAAAAGTAACTACCTTTACTAGGATTTGAACCAGGAACCTTTGTCTCTGAAAATCAGCTATTAATTGTTTAAAATGTTCAAAACACATAATTATTTTTTAGATTCAAGTAGCTTTAGAGAACATAGTTCTAAGTAATGTAAAAAATAATTCTTGAAGATTGAGTGGGTCAAAAGTTATGATTTCTGAAAAATAATAAATATCCAATACCCACAGGGTTTTGTTTAGTAATAAAGTCCGTCAGTGCAAGTCAGCTGTTTAACAGCTGATTTTTGGAGATGGAAGGTTCCTGGTTCAAATCCTAGTAAAGGAAGTTAATTTACTTTTATGGGGATTTGAATACCAGACAGTGGTTACTGGTGTACTTTGATCGTTGGGATAATAAGTAGGAATTGTCCCAAAATGTAAATTGTTATTGATAAAATATATGTATGATTTTGTTTAGAATAATTTACAACTTTGAATTTTTTAATTGAGGAAAACCTCAAAAAGAAGGCCTCTCATTTCTATTTTAATTCAAGAAAATTACGTTTATATAATTATTTGTTTATTTAGAATTCAAAAGTAGCATGATCACTGACAGATATGCACTTTCTGTTAATTATTAAACATAGTGCATTAAAATTATGAATAATGTTCAAAGAATTTTCTATTTACCGATTCTAATCCCAGTACCCATAGTGGTTGGTTTTGCTATACACAATAAGTTCATGGAGTATAACCATCACGACTAAGGAATTGCTGTAATTAAATTTTATAATTAATTAGTGATTAATAAAGAATTTAATTTGGGCATTGATTATCAGATGTATTTATAATTGTAGGTTTACTTAAACAATAATCAAATCTTTAAATTTGTAATGTTTGTGTTGGTTTTTAATTTATCATTGTTTGCTATTTTATTTGTTGTCAAATGAACCAATTAAGTAATTGTGTCTTTAAATTCTTTTGTATAAGAGTTAAAATAATACAGGGTGATTCATTTAAAAGTAGTCCGCTGCATTTAACAGCGGCCTTTGGCACTCAATTGGATTCAAATAGTAAATGAATAAATAGAATTACTTAATACATAATTTTACAAATTTATTTAAAATTTATATACAAATTTCAACTTCACCTTTACAGTAGATGCTGAAAGTGGCGTCCTTGAACGCTTACACATTTTTGCGCTCGTTCAATGTTATTAATGCACACACGACGCAATACGGAAACGTCTATAGCTTGAATGACTGCCACGTTGTTATTCTTTAGCTCATGTATACTGCGGGGGTTTGTTTGGTAAACAGTTCCTTTTAAATAACCCCATAAAAAAAAATTGCACATACTCAAATCGGGTGAATGAGGAGGCCACAAATCTTTACTAACAACTCGCATGGGAAAAGCCTGATTGATATGAGACAGGGACTGGCGAGACATGTGACATGTTGCACTATCTTGCTGGAAAAAATTGTACTCTATAACAATATAATAATTAAATAATAATATAAATTGTACTATAAAGGCCAGTCGATCACATCGTGATCAGTGCTGCCAATACAGCGTATGAAAATTACTCGAGCTGCTATAAAGTAAATTACTCGAGCGGCGGGCTACTTTTAAATTAATCACCCAGTAAGTTTCAAACATTGTAAATGTAGGGATATGTTTTATAACTATTATTTGTCATATGGTGAGAAAGTCATACTAAAGGAGCTGTAAGGGTTAAAATTTAATATAATTCAATTTAAAATTATCATTAGGAATATAGTTCAAATATATAAACTAAACTGTATTATTTATGCAATTTTTTGTATTTTATAATTTGTGTCAAGTATTTTTGGTTGATCTATATATCATTTAATAAAAAGAAAAAACAAATAACATTTTTACTTATTAAGTTCAATGTTATTTTCTACTCAATTAGTCTAAAAGACTACAGCATGAAGATATAATTCATATTGTAAATTGATGCATGATTAATTCTTGTTAATTTTTCTAAAAAATTAAACAAAACTTATAAAAGCATTATGAAAAAGTTCTGAAAATAGGAAATAGTTATAAAATATAATATAGAAAAACTGTTGGGTGATTTGTCAATAATTTGAAGATATTAAACATTTCCAAAAAAAAGTTTAAAAATTTGAAACCCTTTTAAATTTATCATTGTTTTAAATGGATTGTTTATGTTTTGTTTTGTATTATCTTTTTACATATTTTGTATCATTGTATTCTTAATTCTACCTTTTATTGCTAGTCAAAACGTTTGTTATTTTATTTTTTGTGTTATAAATTGTTTTCATTTTTGGGTGCATCTCAATATATATTTATGTTGAAAAGTGATTTATTATAAGAAGGAATTTATTTTGAATTATATATAAATGAGGTATAATTTTAGCCGTGAGTAAACGAATATTGGTATCATTGATTAAAATTTTGTTTTCCAAGTTATATAATAACATTGTAAGAAAACTGCGTCTTGGAAAAATATATGAATATTGTATGTGAGATGTTAATACATATTTTATAGAAGCCGAGAGTAAGGTACACAAAGTTATAAAAACCAAGTTTACGGTAATTGCTGTCTAAAGTTGGACTGAAATCATGAAGATTTTCTATATACAACTTTCAAAAGCTCAAGATAAATAACTCCTGAACTAACCTATTTACACAGCTTGGTTAAGGGGGGAGTCTACCCAGTTTTATCACTAAAAATTAAAAATAATCAAAAAAATTTTTTTGTTGATTATAAAACTTCAGAATTTTCTTTTTTCAGCTATATATTTTGTTTTTATGTACGATAACTAGAAATTTGTAAAACATTATTTTACATAATCTGTGTAATTGTAAGTGAAACTTTACATTCAATTTTTTCTGCATTTAGTATTTCAGGTTTTCTTTGTGATAAAATCCTTATAAATTTCTTTATATAAATGCTATCTTCATGATTTTTTCCCTCTGTATTCAGAATTTATTGCTCTTTTATTATTTTGTAGGTTGGCCATGTGAAAATTATTATAGGAGTTTTTAAAAAATAAAAAAATAATGACCTTATCTGTATTTTTGGGGGAAAATATTTAAAAAAATAATTTTCTGATTATTTTGACATAGAAACCAGGCCTGTACCTCTAAAATTAACTAAGTTATAAGGAAATAACGAAGATATGATTTTCCCCCTTCCGCCCCTTATATTTGGGGTTGTATTGAACAAAATTAACATTTTTTTATATGAAAAAATTTAATGTTTATTCACTTGCAAAACAAACAAATTACTTATCTAAAAAGAATAAAAAATTTTTTTTTTTTGATTAGACTTCTCCCTTAATAAAACAAAGTAATCTGGTGACTATTGCCAACTTACAAAGTGTGTGAAAATTATGTCCTACAGTATTTAAAATACCCACTGGGTTGGTCTCGAGATAAAGTCATCACTGTGAGTCAGCTGTTAAACAGCTGATTTTTCGAGACAAAGGTTCCTGGTTCAAATCCTAGTTTAATTTTTTTTTTTTTTTTGGTTTAACATCTGACTGTTCTGCAGTTACTGCTAATGCAGACGGTGAAGCATGAAATGATTTTTTTGTAATGTATGAAAATATGCCGTGCCTGGATGGGATTCGAACCCAAGACCGCATAATGAGAGGCGAGCAAAGGTAGTTAAACCCATATAAAAAATAGTTACTTTTATATGGATTTGAATTCTTATTGATGACACAATTCTAAAATTTAAGTAAGTTATGAAGTTAATAAATATGTCACAGAAATTATTACAATATTATAAATAGTTATTTTGAAAATATGATTTTTTTTTTATTAATGAATTTAAATTGAGTGCAAAATTATTTAATATTTTATAGTTACAATAAATTCCTTATTGAGGTTAGTTGTTGGCCAATCGTGATCCCAGTATTGGGTTCGAATCCGATTCAGGCACGGCATATCTTCATACATTACAAAAATCATTTCATCCTTCACTGTCTGCATTAGCAGTAACTGCAGAACAGTCTGACGTTAAACCAAAAAAAAAAAAAAAAAAATCGTGATCCCTCCCTTCCATCCATGAAATGGGGCCTCGAGTTATTTAGTTTTATTAGCAATTAGTTTTATAGATGCTGTTTAATTCTGTTCAAGTCTTAACTGCTTGCTTTTAAAATCTTTTGTTTTATTAAGTTTTAAAATTCAAATTGATCTTGACTTTGTTCTCATTATTTTATTATATAATTTTAATTATTTATTCTGAATCATAACTTCATTTCGTGATCCCTTCTTTGATTAATTTAAATGTTTGACTTCTGGAAAATTATATGTATTTTGTATTTTTCTTCTTAAAATTTTAATCTATATTGTTTAATTTTGATTTAAAATATCTTGAAATTATTTATTAGGATTATTAATCGTGTACCAATGAGGTAAAGAGTGTTAACTCCAATTTTGGCAAAATTGAGTTAAAACTGCATTTAAAATCAGAAATAAATGCTCTAATGCTTCAATTTTGTTGTTGATGTGTAGGTATCAGACGAATTATGTCCCATAGCCGAGCGAGTGAGAGGGAGATATGTGGCATAACTACGCATGCGCCCAAAGGTCTTTACCGTTATAATCCAAATCTGAAAACATACTACAGTCGTTATCTTGCTTGTTAGTTTACTGCATGCATAAACGGTTGCTCACAACAGTGAGTAAAATTAAAAACAATGTTTATTGGAATGGTTTGTGCGAGTGAGAGCATAATGCATTCTCTCACTCCCACGGCTAGGGGACATTAGTTCATCTAGATACTGTACAAGATTTTTTGTAAAATCGTAATTAAATGTATTTTACTGATAGTCAAGTAAATTTTGTTTGAATTTGTTGTTTGATTCGACTGTTACTAAACAGTAGGCTACTATTAAATTTTGAAATTTTTTCAAACGTGTATAAAATGCTGCTTCTTTATAAAAGTAGTACGTATTTCACTTAAGTTTTTTTTTCAACTTATTGTACATGGAGTTAACACTAATGTAGAACATAAAAAAGTGACGAAACGCAGAAAGCCTTTAAGGTTTTAAGTCCTGTTTGGATGGGAAGGAAGGAGTGTAGAAGTTGACAAAGTTATGAAATAATAAATTTGTAGATAAGAAACATTTTCTGTAGAAACTGGTTGTAAATTTCAAGTCCTTAACACCTACTGAAATTTTGTTACAATAATGAAAAGATAATACTGCTGGTTATTGGCTGTTCTGAAAAATCACCAAAATGGAGTTTACACCTTTTACTTCTCAGGTACAGAATTATAAGATGATTTTTTTATAATTTATTTAAATTTTTCGACAATTATTAATTTGGTCTTCCATCCACGATCTAATGAATTGTAGACTGCTTTTCTACACGTCCAAATTTTAGCTTTTTAGCTATTGTGCAAGCTGGAGAATGGTGATCAGGGAGGGCTTTCCCATTTATATAAATATAGTTCGCTATTTTTACTTTCTCTTGCATATATGAATATATAGAAAGGAAAGTATTGTTTTCATGTTGATTTTTCGAAATCGCGTTTTCACTGGATCTACACGTTTTCAGACCCCCCTGAACCCAAAAATATGTTTTTAGCGATTGGTGTGTGCGTGTGTGTGTGTGAACAGAATATCTCAAGAACGGAACAACGTACAAACTTGAAACTTGAAACTTAAGTTACATACCACTACCGGACCCAACACAAACATTTTCATCAAAAACTGGTCCTACGATTTTTTTAAAAATCGCCTGGTTTACTCAATTTTTTATTCTCTACAAGATAGGGTAGGCGCCACGTTTTCTGAAATTCGCGGTGAGGCTGCTGTTTTTACGTAAAGAAATTGTTTTTTTAAATGCATTTTAGCGCAAAACTTTTTATATTAAAAGTTGTACAGAATTTAAAATCCTTCAACTTTTATTTCAAACATTTTTATGTAAAACGCTTAGTTTATCAGTTATTAGCAATTTTCTGGTTTTTTCTCACAAAAACGTGAAAAATCGATTTTTTTAAGATTTCGGCCTTAGAATGCATTTTATGACAAAAGTTTATATAATTAATTTTATAGAAATTAAAAAGATCTACAACTTTTATTCAAAGCATTTTTCTCTACAGAGCCTAGTTTAGCGTGAAAGAGTGATTTTCCGTATTTTTAAGCCAAACTGAGTTCGATTTTCATTTTGCGTCTTTCACTCATGATTAAAATAAGGTTATGTTTATGAGGTTAGTTTTTTGTTAATTTCTAATGTTTTATTACTAATTTTAGGTTTATTGTTAATTATTTGCTTTGGCAAGAGAAAGTTGTGTGTTTCACACCAGATTTTTATAGTATAAAATATATTCTCTCGGAATAAGATTAAGGGTATTTAAACTACATGAATAGGAAAAATTACTACGATCGGCAAAATTGCTCTAGCTGTACACGACCTCGAATATATATACAGTAAAACTTGTCTAAACCGGAATCGTTTTGTTCTCGAATTTTTTTTCCGTTTCACCAGTTTTCCGTTTTATACAGTATATCTACATTTAGGCAGCTAAATTTAACTTAAACGAATAGCAAAAGTAGTAGCAGTAGGCCCTATTAAATCGTCTTTAATTAGACGGAACAAATTAATTTAGAAATAAATTATAAAATTAAGAAATAAAGCAATAGCAGTACTAATCTACAGTATCTTTATTTATTTAGACTGAAAAATTAAAAATAATTCATAAAATTAATACCACTACATCTGTTGTTTACGAAAATAGTCTTTCATAGTCATCTGCCGCGTAGATTTTAAAGAACTGTTAAAAATAACTTCCTTTGCATCTTGCATCAGTTCAATAAGTTTTGGGCAATTTTTAAAAGCTGCAAATTCGTGCAAGTCATTAACTGCAGATAGCGCTTCATTGAATGTTTTTATTTTCAGTTCCCTTACGTCCTCTTCATCTCGACCATTATCATCATCATCTTCCTGAGCTTCTGTATCTTCCAATAAATCGACAGCATGGCTAACATTTTCACATACGTAGAGATCATCATCAAAGTGAACAACATCATCCGGTTCGAACTGAAGATGGGCTTCCTGACATAAAACAGCGATTTCACCTTCGCACTCTGTTTCATTATTCGGGATATCAACTTCGGTAGTTTCCTGGCTAGGAAACCCGGCTTTTACGAAACATTTTTTAACTGTCTGTGGAATTACTTTTTTAATCGCTTGATTTATCCAGCAAACGGCATCAAGCACGTTTATAGATTTACACAGCTCTGAGACTGTGGAAACGTCTTTCAACTTCACAATAAGTGATTGTAAAACAAATTTCCTGTAAAAGCATTTAAAGTTGGATATTACACCTTGATCTAAAGGCTGAGTGATGGAGGTTGTGTTAGGAGGGAACCAAGCAAGCTTAACGTTTGTCAGTGAAAGGTGAGGATGGCAGGTAGCGTTATCCAAAAACAATAACACTTTTCTGTTCTGGATTTTCATTTTTTCATTGAACATATTTAGCCATTCTTCCATAATTGCACCAGTCATCCACGCCTTTTTGTTAAATCTCCAATGAACTGGTAAGGAATTTCGGTCAAGATGTCTAAATGGCCGTGGACAAGCAGCTTACCCAATTACTAGTGGTTTTTCTATTTCGCCTTCCATACTGGCACAAAGAAACACAGTTAACCTCTCCTTTGACATTTTCCCTCCAACACACTTATCACCTTTTTCTACTAACGACTTGGTTGGCAACATTCTAAAAAACAGGCCCGTTTCATCACCGTTAAAAATGTCTTTGGTTTCGTAACCCTCGATCAGTTTTGGAATTTTTTCTTTCCACTCACTAACAGACTGATTATCTACATCATTAGCTTCACCACAAATTTCATTTAAAACGAGGTTATGACGAGACTTAAAACTGTCAAGCCAGCCATTTGACGCTTTAAAATCAAATTTTCCCAACTTCTTGGCTACTTCTAATGCTTCTGTTTGAATCAGTGTCCCAGAAAGTGGCAATCCTTTTGCTCTAACACCAACAAACCATTCCCAAACGACACTATTTATTTCCTCATTTGGAGTACTTTTACTTAGTCTTTTACTTTGACCCGCGGTCCCATTTAACCATTCGTCCATAATCTTATTTTTATTTTTTAAGGTGTCATAAACCTGAGTTTTACCTACTTTGAATTCCACGGTAAGTTCCTTCGCCGATCGTTTTTCTTTTTCGTGTTTTTCAATTAACCTTACTTTATCTGCAAGAGATAAGGTTATGTGCTTGCCGCCTGGCATGATTAATTTTTAAAACTAAACTTTTGTTACAGGAATAAACACTTAAGCGAAATAAAACTTAAAAAAAAAATAAACTTCAAGTCAAAACAAACACGTAACAAAACTTTACCAATACACAACTCACTGGCAGTTAGGTTACTGGCTGAACTGATCGTTTGTGGGAAAACCGTTATCGCAATCGCTCTAATAGCGATAAGTAATCACATAGCCAAATTTCCTTATCTCTCAATACAAAAAAAACATCGTACGGTAATACTGTAGATAAGAGTAATCACATTTCGTAAAATTGTACACTACCGGAAATACATAGTATGTAGTATATGATAAACGTGTAGGTCTTTGTACATTAGCACTAGCCTACGCGTGAAAATCAACTGGGAGCAAACCCAGCAATAATTTTTTCCGTTTTACAATATCTTTGTTCTTAATTTCGTCTTCCGTTTCCGGGTTATACAAGTTTCCGCTTTATACAGGGTATTAAGCATGGGGAAGATATCCGTACCCAGATTTTTTTTCCGTTTAGGCAGTTTTCCGTTTTATTAAGGTTCCGGTTTAGACAAGTTTTACTGTACTAAATCATTAAATTTATTATATCAATTACATTTTTTTTAAATTTGACTTCGTATGTGTTTTTTAAAATAATCAATGCCCCTAGTGATAACATTGGCATAACAATTTGAAATTTGAATAGTATTATAAACTACTTTTTAAAATTATTATCTGTTATTTATTGTGTTATTTTATTAATTATGATTATGTTATCTATAATTATTATTTGTATTTTTTTTCTTATAAATGAATTTTAAATTTATATTTTAGGTTATTTTTTACAAGATTTGAATGGCAATAAAATATGTATTTTATAGTTTTATTATATATTTCATTGTATTTAAAAAATCCATTAAATTCTTAGTGTGGTTTAAAGTGAGTATTGTTTTTTGTATAGTAGATTCTTGATTATCAGCGTTTTATAATTAGGTAATCAACGGGAAATATTTTGTCGGGTATAAATTATTTTGTAAAATGATATTAAATGTTTTACCAGTAAGGCATAATTTCTCATGTTGTTGTTGTTTAGGTCATCAGCCGAAAGGCTGGTTTGAATCTGTAGAGGTTTTACTAAGTAAAACGAGGAGTGAGGTGGTTTACAATTGCCTTCCTCATTGAGTGGCAAAGTATGCATCTATTAGCATGCCAGGCCCTCTGAAAAGCACATATTTTCCACTCTAAAAATGACACCTTCACTTCATTCACCACATGGTCTGGCTGTATAATGAAATTTATTACGTTCAGAGGAGATAACTCTTGACTAGTGTCTTTTACACCTCTATCTCTTCTGTTCTTATATACTTAAGTCATATAATTGGCTGACAATGTGATAAGAAACAGAACTATTTATTTTAGCCCTGCAATGAACAGATTGAGTGTAAATTATTTGACTTTCCACCTGTCTGTTATGGGCAGTCTCAAATGTACCATAATTTCTCATCTCTCTCTGTCTCTCTAGTTAACAGCCATAAGGCTGGTTGGCAGCTGCTCTCCATGCTCCTCGGTCATCTGCTTTCTGCTTCAGCTCGCAATATGAAGCACATCCCATGTCCTCTAGTAACTGCTTCATGTACTCCAATCTGGGTCTTCCCCGCAAATTTCTCCCCTCCACAACTCCTTCGATTATTCTTTTCAACATACTGTCATGTCGGAGTATGTGGCCTATCAGCTGGGCTCTTCTCTGTCTGATCCATTTTAGGAAGCTCCTTTCCTCCCCCGTTCTACTAAAAACTTGTTCGTTCGTCATCATTTCTCTCCAGCTGACCCTCAACATCCTTCTATAGCACCAGGCTTCAAATGCAGCTAATCTTCTCTCTTCCCTCACACCAAGTGTCCAAGCTTCACTCCCGTAAATACTACTCATATGTACCATAAAAATATAGTTCTACTACATATAGAATCTATATAAATATAGATAACTACTACAATATTTTATATTATAAGCAGTCCAATAGAGAATATTGTTTTAAAAAGTTATTTCATTACCATTTTGAGCGAGGGGGGGGCTGGAATTGTGGATGTGCCGACATGCCGTTGCAGTGGAGTGAGGAAATGCCATGATGCCACAAGTTGTCAATCAGCAACGTGAACGATCTTACTTATTTGTTCATCTATCCATCAGCTAAATTATGAGCGGTTTTTCGTTTGTTGCATGATTATAAAAATACATACATTTAATATTGTATTACGTACAATATGTATAAAAATTGGTGCATACTGGTCGCAAATTCTTGAAGTAACTGAATTTACTTGTTACTTGTATTATATAAATTATTATAAATTACTTGTATTACGAGTTGTAATACAACTATTTTTTTGTAAAAATGTATTGTTCTTTTTTTTGGTAAAAATATGTCACTAAGAACGGAGAAATTTGTGGAATAAATGATTTACAGTAGTGATTGGATACAGTGACCTCCAAGGGGCTGGGTAATTCCGGCCATTGTAACCGACGGCCTTTTCTTGTAGCAAAGGTCAAGTTACGGTCATGTTGTTTGCCCGTTGCGAAGTAAACCACTTTAAAAGAGCTTCTTCTACATCATTATTTTTGGACAAAGTTAAAGTCTCTTCGATTTTTCTTTACCTTCATCAAAACTATTCTGAAATTTTTCTCTGGTTTTCCAAATTGTGGATATTGTGGTGTGTTCAATGTTGAATTCTATTGCAATATCTCCGTTTCACCGTTATCATATGATAACTTGATAACCAAACACAATGTAAGGGAAAACAAAGAAGTGGTTGTCTTTATACAAAATAATATCTTAGATCATGTGCAAACAGTGAAGTTTCTACGAGTGTCGCTAGATAGGACTTTATCGTGGGGGTATTTGTATTAAAACAAATTGCCAGATTGAATGATAAAAAAATTGCTAATGGCAGCTTATCATGGTTTAATTTTATCTCATATCAGGTATGCCATATTAGTATGAGGTAATTCATCACAGTGTAACATGGGAAGAGTTTTTAAAATACAGAAAAAAGCTGTTAGGTGTATGATGGGAGTCAACCACCTTACCTCATGCAGATCACTATTTAAAGAACTGCAATTGTTCACAGTTCCTTCTTTGTACATTTTAGAAGTGATAATGTACGTAAAGCAAAATACCTTTTTACAGAATTTAGATGTTCACAACCACTTCACAGGAAACAGAATCGATTATTATGTTGCTAATCACAACACTAAATTGTTTGAACAAAAACTAACTTATGCAGGTAAAAAATACATCAATAAATTGCCACAAGGTTTATTTTTATTTTTAATGCAGATTTCACCATAAGGAACAGGTAGAAGTCACATGGTGCAAGATCTGGTGAATAAGGTGGATGTTCTAACGCTGAGATGCTGTACTTGGCTAGGAACCTCTTGACAGATAATGTGGAATAAGCTTGCGCATTGTCTTGGTTGAGAACCCATAATTTGTCCTTCCACATTTCGGAGCGTTTTTTCCTTACTCTTTGACGTAGTTTAGAAAGTACAACAAGGTAGTAATATTGATTAATTGTTTGACCTTCAGGAACCCAGTGAAGGTACACAATCCCATGGATATAAAAAAAAACAATCATGATTGTTTTAAATTTTGACTCGCTCATTCGAGCTTTTTTGGCTCTCAGTGAAGTTCAGTTCTTCTAGTGCATGGATTGGTGCTTTGTTTTCGGATCATAAGTAAAAAACAACATTTCATCACATGATACTATCTTCAACCTGTTCCTTAAGGTGAAATCTGCATTAATAGGGACAAGATTTGAGTCTGTGGAAGTTGTAAAAGAGAAAGCGGCACGTGTCCTGAAGGAGCTGACAGAAGATTACTTCCTGCACTGTTTCCAACGATGGAAAATTTGCATGGAGCGTTGTAGGGATAGAGAAGAAGTGTATATTGAAAGTGACAATAAGTGATTGTGTATAAAATTAAAATAAAATTTTTTACAATGTCAGTGTCGTTATTTAATAGCCACACCTTGTAAAAGCACGTTATTCGGGAATGATGTACAGAACACTTTACGTTTATAATTATCTTTATCATGCATTTTATCATCGCTTTTCAAATTCTTTTTCATTCGGAACAAACCGCGAATATTGAATTTAGCTCACCGTGAGTACCGAAAACGGTAACAAAAAATTAAAGCGCGAATACGGATAGTTGACTGTGTGTAGTGAATCCCCAGTACCTTGTTATTAGTCATTACTGCTGATAATTGGTAGTTTATTGTAATGTAATCTTTATAAATTATTTTTCATTATCCTTCAAACTATTATCAATTTATTTTAAATTTTAAGATTGTTAAATTATGTACAACTCCGCTTCTAATTACCCTAATAATTAAAATTAAAAAAAATATATATTTATTTTTTAAGTTTTTAGAGTACAGGAAATATTTTTTAAATCTATACTTGATTAAATTTTAAATCCATATTTATATATTATAATGTATGTTAAAATAAAGTATTAGTAATTATTATAATTTCTTTTAATATTTAAATTTTTATTATAGGTGCTACATATAACGGGTGATTCAAAAAGAGCGCCGGTTTTTAAACAGCTGGTAAATTTTTGTTTATCGGTTGGCAACATTGTTAAACCTCATTTCTATTTCGGAGAACATTGCAATTGACGATTCAGTTGTAGTTTCTCTTGTTCGCAGTGTAGTACTCTCGCAGTCTGTGTCTAACCATGGAGAAGTTTACTATTGCACAACGAGTGTTAATCGTCAAAACATTTTACCAGAGTGGAGAGAGTTATGCGGCTAGGCGACTTCGCGGTACTCTAGGACGTAATGAAGCACCGAATGAATCAACAGTTCGCAGGCTCATGAAAAAGTTTTTTGAGACGGGTTCAACAGTCGACCTTAAAAGTTCTGGACGTCGTCGTTCTGGCCGAACTGAGCAGAACGTTGTGTTGGTTCGTGACAGTGTGGCTGTTAGCCCAGCAAAATCAATACGTCGCCGTTCTCAACAATTGGGTTTACGATGTTCTTCTGTATGGAGAATTCTTCGGTACGATCTCCAATATCACCCGTATAAAATTCAGTTGCTGCACGAGAAACAATGTTGTTGCTCCATGAACGGTTCCAGGATCGCATAATTTCTTGTAATTCCGACCGTCAATGGCCACCAAGGTCGTGTGACTTGACGCCTTGTGACTTTCATCTTTGGGGTCATCTGAAGTCATTGGTGTATGCCAATAAACCCCGAAACATCAATGGCTTGAAGGAGGAAATTCGACAGGTTATCGGGCAAATGGAAGTCGAAACTTGTCGTGCAGTAATATCCAATTTCATGGACAGAGTTGATGTGTGCCAGCGCAGTAGAGGAGGACACATGCATGACATCATTTTTCATACATGAAATTGGAAGGTAAGATGAACTTGTTGATGTATTTATTTTCAGTTTTTCAATAAAATAAATCTCTTAATTTGATATATCAAAACCGGCGCTCTTTTTGAATCACCCTATACTAATTAAATATATAGTTGAGTATATTGTTTCGTAAAGTAATTTTTAGTACGATGTCGTAAATATAATAACAAAATTTTCACATATTTATACTAGTGCACCGTAAAGTGAAATTGTAAAAAATTATGTGTAAAAATTAGATTAAAATATTGTAATATTATTACTTAGAAGTTGAGTCAAAAGTTCCTGTAATTTGCTGTCGGTTTAGAAAAATGTTATTGCGGGGTATAGAGTTAATACATATTGGATCTGTCCGCTAAACATTTGTCACCACGATTCGTTGGTGCAGGCGATAGCATTTGGAATCTTGTGATAGGAGTATCGCCATTGCTTGTATAAACAATTCTATTTAACACAATGCACCAAGTTATCGCGTGTGTAAATGGCGTCTAAGTGTATAAATCCAAGAGGAGAGCTTTCAAGGAAATTGAGGTTAAGGGGGTAGTCAACTCAAGAAGATGATTTTTTTTAATTTCGATTGTTTTTTACATTTATTTGAAGTTTAAAATTTTTTAAATCACACCATTTGTTTACTTTGTACATTGACAAAAAGTTATAAAAACATCTTGTTTAAAATAAAGCTCCCTATCAAGTAAAGAAATTATTCCTTCAACTTTAAATTTTCCGGAAATGCTGTTTTTTGATGATTGTACATTCTTGGGAATTAAATATTTTGGTTTGTATTGGAGATGTTTTTTTTTCAAATGTTCATAATTTCTTGCTCTATTATCTGTGGAATGATTATTACAAAAACCTTAATAGGGATTTAGTTAAAAAATAATTTGTGAATACATAAATTAAATGTTTTTTAAAATATGGTTTTTCTTCAATAAATTTCTTGTAAGAAAAATTAATACAAGCGCATACAACAGATAATAGACTGCAGTTTTCTGTATTTTTTAGCCTAAAAATCATGTTGATATCTTTCTTGGTTCCTGAGATATTTGATTCCCCGTAAAAGCCCGCTTTTCCAACCTCACCCTTATATTTGGGGCTGTAATTAATTTTTTGGCTATGTTCAAACGGTAGATCATTACTAGTAATTTACTCTTTCATTTAAAATAAATAATGATAAATTATAGCCAGAAGTTTTCATTTTCATTTTCTGGGTTGACTACCCCCTTAAAATTATGTACCTTTTATAAATAAATTTTTTTTGGTCAATTCCAGGAACATATTGATCCTACTTCTAATAAGAATTAAATATAAATTTTTTGTTTAATTTATATGAATAACATTTACTAAGCACTTAATTTACTAAGCATTTAATTTGTTTTGTTTGGCCTAATAAGTTTGAAAATGGAATGAATATAAAAGTTTTAAGATTGATAACTGAATGGTTTTATTGTTCATTATATTTTGTGATATTTCATCTTCATTCATTCATATTGTCATTGCTAAACTATTGATTATTTTTGGTAACCATTCTTTTTACATCTTCTAATTTACGATTTCATTTCCTCAGATAAATGAGGTTGAACTGTTTTTATATATATATAGTAGAACAGATGTTTTTCATGGATTTTTTTTTCTTTAGCATAGAGGTTGTGAAAATATTTGTGTATTGAGTAATGTAATAATGTCGGATAGTTATTGTGATAAAATATATAGAATGAACATTTTTTAAGTTTATTTTTTTCTTATTGTATAATATAAATAATACAAAAAGATATTGCCGTCCATCTGTCGGTATTTTATTTGTGTTAATATTATTTGAAATTATATAATATAGTAATATCGGTAAATATTTAAAAATAAATAAATGACTGAAATAATTATAACTTTTTGGGGAAATTTAAAAAAAATAAAAATTAAGTTAACATTTATGAACTTTTTTGAAAAATAAAATTACAGGTAAGTGTACATGGGAAGGGATATTTTTTGGGCATTACAATAACTATAGTTTCATTGTATAAAATGTAATGAGAACAAATTTGGGGAAAATTTATTGAGAATATCCTACATACCTTTAAAATTCTTCAAATTAGGACCCTTTGCCATTGATCTTCTTCAGCCAACGACTTTAACACTTTCAGTGCGGCGGACGCATTTATGCGGTTTATCAATCACTGCCAGGTGACTGGCGAATGCAAAAATGCGGCCAGTTTGTAGGTTTTATCTCTTCTTTCTACGTTTTGTCGGGGTAAATAGTATTTCTTTTATCATGCTGTCCTAGAAAAATGTTTATTCTGTGCCAGTATATGATCAGTTCTTTAACAGACGTCACAGGTTTTTATGACGGAATTTTAAAAACCAATATATTTACAACTCAGTTTCAAGTTTTCTGGGAAATGTTATTGTTACTTATAGATTATTATTTTTATATTATTGATTATCAGGCTACATACATTTTGTAATTATAGATACTGATTGTATTATTTTGGCTGCATTCACATAATCATGTAAGAAAACTTGAGCATTTACACAATTTTCTTGTGTTTTCTAGTCATATAAATAATATTATAAAAATTTATTTTATGACATGTCTTGCATTAGGCGGAGTGCACACCTATACGATACGTAAGATACGATATTTATCGTATATCTTACATGAATGCACACCAGTGCGATACGATATTTATCGTATATCTTACAGTGTGCAATACGATTTTATTTGTACGATACAATCTTACAATTTCCTCAGTATATAATGAGTTCTTCAAGCGAAGAGGATGCTATAATCTCCCTGGTATTTCCGTAGAAGGCGAAATAGAAGGATAAACAGAAGGTTTTGGGTTCATCCATATAATTTACACAATGCACACCACAGCTCAGCTATTGTATATAAAGAACTATCGCTGCATGAAGATAAATTCACGGAGACAGACAGAATGAGACCTGAGAATTTTTATTTTATTTTAAATCTTGTTTCCTCTGATTTAGAGAAAAAGGATACTCGCTACACGATGGCCATCACTGCAGCCGAACAACTCTTAATAACAATAAGGTTAACAATTGGTAATTCCATAAACACGGATATTTTTGTACCTCATTTACAAAGAATATCATAAAAACAGGATCGTCCTTCATATTGTAAAAATATAATTAAAACAAATTTTAAACAATGAAAATAAGAACACGCGATAGTATGATGTTTTAACAGGGGTGTCAGGGCGACTAATGTCTTAAGATATTTATCGCATAAGACAAGCCGAACATATCGTATGCTACAAATATCTTACGATAGATGTCGCTGTATTACTGGTGTGCGGCAAGTTTTCACCAGCAATGTGTTTTGTATTGAGCAAGCAGACATTTATCGCATAAGATAAATATCGTATCTTACGTATCGTACCGTATCGTATAGGTGTGCACTCCGACTTAGAATTACGCAAAAATAATTGTAGTAAATGTTAAGTAAGGCAAAACTAATTAAATTTTTGTACACGAAAATGGCGTCAGGCCAGTTTACCATTAAAGTATTGCTCCGTCATGGTGAATGACATTGGGTCTGCCAGGCAGCATTGAACGTGTTAACCTCATCTTTTGATAGGTTTGTCATCTCAAACAGCAGCTTTTGATAGGCTTTCATGTCTTCTGAACACTTTCTGGATCAGGGCCGATTTTCTGAGTCCGTCACTTCTGTGAGGGACTCAAATTCTTTACTATTAAATGGCCTAACAATGTTCAATTGAATATTGAATTTTTAAGCTTTCATAAATATCGCTATAGATAGGGGTCCACAAAAATGATACGAACCGCATGGAAGCTCGTAGGTAACTTATTTTAAGTGTGTTTTGAAGCCATTTGGAGCGAGCATTCTGCAATTTTAGTCGTGTCAGAAAAAAAATAGTCTGGTTACTTTTTATGCAAATCTGTACTTCTTTATTGTCTTGGCCTTCTAAAGATTACATTAGATGATTTTCCCCCAAGCCTCTTTCATTTGTTCACAACCCTTTCCTTCTTTCCAATTCTTGTTGTCATTTTCCATCTATTTTTTCATTGTAACCCTTCAAATTTTTTAACAATTTTTCTTAATTTACTTATGACTTTTACCTTATCTAACATCTTCATCTACATCATTTCTTTTCATTTTTTATGAACCGTCTATTCTGTTTTTTGTAATTTTTACATCAGTCAAATAAATAACTGTTTCATAAATCTATTCTATAAAAATGTATCCATAAAACTAAATTCACTGTAAAAATGCTTGCAACATCCAGACTTCTTTTATTCTTATTTAAGCTATGGCTAGACGGGTGTTATTTGACGCTACTATTTTTACTTTCTCTTGCCTATATGAATATATAGGAAGGAAAGTATTGTTTTCATGTCGATTTTTTGAAATCGAGTTTTCACTGGATCTACACATTTTCAGACCCCCTGAACCCAAAAAACATGTTTTTAGCGATTGGTCTGTGTGTGTGTGTGTGTGTGTGCAAAATATCTCAAGAACGGAACATCGTACGAACTTAAAACTTAAGTTACATACCACTACTGGACCCGACACGAACATTTTCATCAAAATCGGTCAACCGGAAGTAGTAGTTTATTCGTGTAATTTTTCACTTTTTTGCAATTTTCTCAAAAACTGGTCCTACAATTTTTTTTTAAATCGTCTGGTTTACTAAAAATTTTTATGCTCTTCAAGATAGGGTAGGCGCCATGTTTGCTGAAATTCTTGGTAAGGGTGTTTTAATGTAAAAACGTTGTTTTTTTAAGATTACAGCTTTAATATGCAATTTAGCGCAAAAATTTATATAATAAAAGTTGTAGAGAACTTAAAATCCTACAACTCTTATTTCAAACATTTTTTGGTATAACGCTTAGTTTAGCGGTAATTAGCGATTTTCTGTTTTTTTCTCACGAAAACGTGTGAAAAATCGATTTTTTTAAGATTTCAGCCTTAGTATGCATTTCACGACTAAAGTGTATATAATCAAATTTATAGGAAATAAAAAGATCTACAACTTTTATGTAGAGTATTTCTCTCTACAATGCCTAGTTTAGCGCGAAAGAATGATTTTCCATATTTTTAAGCCAAACTGAGGTAGATTGTTATTTTGTGTCTTTCACTCATGATTAAAATTAGGTTATGTTTATTAACGTTAGTTTTTTGTTTATTTCTAACGTTTTATTACTAATGTTAGGATTATTGTTAATTATTTGCATTGGCAAGAGAAAGTTGTGTGAGTGTTTCAAACCAGATTTTTCAATAAATGACGCGGCTTCTTTTTCAGTAAACCCTTGGCTACACAGGACGTTAAATAACGCGAAGATTCTTGCGTTATTTATCGCATGTCCTGTAACATACTGGCTACATAATCAATTTTTAATGCAGTTTTCTTCAGTGCTTCATAGTGTAAATGCTTGATAGGTGAATGTATACTGAATGTTATTTAACACTTTAACTGAGCTACCGGTCTCTCAGACCGGGAGGTATATTAAGTTTTCCACAGTTTCAGCCCTGTTTGTTCAAGGTCGTTCATAGGCTCAGTAGCTGACTTCTAACTCCCCCTCTTCACTAAACACTAGCGTTAGTTAAGTTTCCGTTAGTCGTTCTCTGGTGACAACCGCTTTTTGAAAACCACCCGGTCTGTCATACCGGATAGCTCAGTTATCGTGTACTAATTAGCCAGTCCTGTATACCGGATAGCTCATATAAGTGTTAGTGCGCCAGTGTTAGTGAAATGGATCGACCTTCTACCAGTCGATCTGCACACGTGGAAGACGATGATTTTGCCGTTTGTGTACGTAGAATGCTGGATGATGAGTCTTGTTTAGATGATTCAGATATTCAGAGTGAAATACATGATTCCGATGCAGATCCAGACTTTGTGTTGCTAAATGAAAGTGATTCCAGTTCATAAAGTGACTTCACGTTTTGAATTCATCAAAGCCTTGGGCTATGACCTTATCAGACCTCACCTTCAGAGAAGACTACAAATTCCCAATCACCGGCGAGATTTGAGGCAAACTATTTTGATGGTGTTGGCAGAAAATAACCCTGTTCATGCAAGAGAGGAAGAAGTCCCTTCCGACCGAATGGAGAAGAGAAAAACGTGCAGCAAGTGTCCATCTATTCCAGAGAGGAAAACCCAATATAAATGCATTAAGTGTTCTAATCCCATTTGTTTAGAGTGCAGTCGCAAAGTCTGCTATAAATGTGCAAAATACTGTGTAAACTCGTAAACTGAACAGTTATTTCTTTTGTTTATTATTATCATCCATTATTATAGCAAATTACTTAAACATATCTTACAAAGTATCATTTTATCATAATTGTTCTTTTCAAATTAAATTTTCGATATGAGCAAGAGTTTGTTTGTTTGTAGTACAACAGCAGCAGTATTTCATTATGTAATTTTCTATATTTAAAGGTTTGCAAATAAAAAAGTAAAAATGTTTAATTGTTTTTATATACGTTCCCCATTAAATATGTTTACTAAAAATATGTATTAAATTAGAAATAGTTAATAAATTGACCGGTAAAAACCAAAACACACTGACCGGTCTCAGAGACCGGATAGCTCAAATAACGTTTCTACATCCACAGCTCAGTGAAAGTGTTAACACTCGTCTAGCTATTACTTTGCGTCATTTATCGAAAGAAGGAATGGGCTGCTGTCTATTCCTCTACGTTATCACCTTGAGGATGCGCTCTTGCTGCAATAAATTCAGTACCATCTATCTACCCAATCCCATTATAAACTATTGTGTCCATATTTCCAGTGTCATTCATCGAA
Source organism: Catonia carolina (assembly GCA_035578175.1). NCBI lineage: Eukaryota > Metazoa > Arthropoda > Insecta > Hemiptera > Achilidae > Catonia > Catonia carolina. The sequence goes on from JAQMRL010000004.1 coordinate 74,815,197, forward strand.
AGAAAGTACAGTAAAACCTCACTAATTCGGACTAATTGGAGGGAAGTGAAGTCCGAATTATCGTGAATATTTGTTTACATCTAAAAATTGAATAATTTAGGCAATTAAAATGAAAAAATAAACGTTACTTGTCTGAAATATCGATGTTTAATGCATTTACAGTACAGTATATTGAAAAACAACAAAGTTAAATGTATAGAAATAAAAATATTTATGGCAGTAAAAATATTGTTAAATAATAAATGTCCAGTGTAAAATGATATTTAATTAAAACACTGTACTTACGTACCGATTATTTGGCACTTGTTGAAGTAGAGGGTTGACAAATATCCTCAGGGATCATTTGAGGTTGCTTAGAAAAAAAACTTGTTATTTTTTCAGTGATTCTTTGCTACTGTTTTCTTATAACTTGTTGGCGCATCTCTCTTAGGACAAGATAATAGTCATTGAATTCCGGATTGAAGTCTGCAAATTCAATAAGTTCATCTATGTGGTTTCTCACTTCACTAGCTTAAATTGTGGAACTTTTTCTTCACCGAGTAACCAATAATGTATTACAGGATGAAACAATTTTTATTAGACAGTTAAAAGCTATTATTTTTTGAAGTAGCACTTTATTAATTTTTAACTAAAAAAACTTCTAAAAAAATTAAAAAAGCTGCTCTTCTTGGAGTAGTCTGAAATATCGCGAATTCCGAATTAGTGAGGTTTTACTGTAGTGTTAAATAACACCTATCTAACTATAGCGTAAAGAAATAAATCAATAAATTTCTCAAATTTTATTTCACCTATTAAAATAAAATATCACATTTATTTAATCTTTAGTTTAAAAAAATTTGGACCAAAATTTTTAGATAATTTTTTTCAACGGTAAAGAGTGGAAACAATATGATATAAGTAAAACATCTGTTTTATAAATATATAATATTAAGTAAATACGTATTAAAAAACATCAAGACGCTCAAATAATTTTTGCCTTTTTTAAAAACTACCTAACTAGTACAAAGTTTAAAAGGCAATAAAAGTTAATAAAAAAGAATACTAATAATAAATAATATTTTATTTTTTAATTTATTAATTATTATTATATATTTTATTAGATGTTTGTGTCGTAAGTAAATATGTAATGTACAAACATAATTAATTAATTATATATGTAAACTGCATATAATATGTTTATTTTCTTGCGTATGTGTATACAAAAATCAAACCACATTTATCTGAAAAAGACTACCTTTTGGCGAAATAATTTAAAAAACCTTAACTATGTAAGTACGTGCCGCTTCATTGCCTTGCTCAGTGGAGTTAGGTAGATCAGAATTCATAAGTGAACGTTTTTTCTAAGTGGAATAGTTAAATTTTTCCAAAAAATTTTAGGTGGTGTAACCCCCCCCCAGGGCGTTGTTACCTGAGATTTCAGGAATTTGGGCTGAGACAAACAAAAAAGGTCCTATCATTTTTGCTATCCGAGGTCTCCTAATGGGATAGATTTTCATTTTCAGTTTTCCAAGACATCAGGTAATTGGTTTTTCGGGGTTTTCCAGGTCACAGTTATAGGTTTAAGAAATCCAAGATCTGGACCTTATGTTTTGGGTAACGCTCGACAAAAAAGCTTCTGTTCACTTTATTGTTCCAGTGCTTTCTAAGTTTATCAAAAATTTTGAGTCGATGCGTCCCCCCCAAAATTTGGTGAAGAGACATCAAATTGGATTGACTGTTTTTCAACAACCATTCTGTTTAGAATCAGCCAGTCCTTTTGGACTAAAATAAATAAAGAAAACTGTTTTTAACCCAATTTTGAGGAAAGGGTGCAAAACAGAGTTTTTAAGTTACTTAAGTTTATGTTATTTGGGATGCTGAACCACATGCCATTGAAAGTTTTTTTTCTAAAAGAACAGTTAAATTTTTCAAAATTTTTGGGGTGGTTTAGCATCCCCTTGGGGGCTGTTATCCTAGATTTCCCAGGAGTTTGAGCACCTGATAAACTAAAAAGGTCCTAATCATTTTTGCTCTCCGGAGGCCTCCTTATGGGTCAGAATTTGTGTCAGTTAGTCAGTGACACTAAGAGCTAAAGTAAAACCTCGTTATACCGGGCTAATGACTGGCTATACCCTTCCAGGTATATCCGAATGTACGTTAGAGGTACCATGTTTACATATATGGACATGACATTTGAGTTTTATATACGAGGGGTGTTGTTGTTTAGGTCATCAGCCGAAAGGCTGGTTTGAACCTCTAGAGGTTTTACTAAGTAAAAATGAGGATTGAGGTGGTTTACCATTGCCTTCCTCACTGAGTGAAAAATTACGCTTATCAGCATGCCACGCCCTCTGAAAAGCACATATTTTCCAATCTGCAAATGACACCTTCACTTCATTCACCACAGGGTCTGGCTGTATAATGAAATTCATTACTCTCAGAGAAGATAATTCTGACTACCATCTTTTAAACCGTTACCTCTTTTGTTCTTAAATGCTTAAGTCAATTGGTTGACCATGTAATAAGAAACAGAACTATTTTTTGTAGCCATGGAACTAGCAGATCGAGTGCAAATAATGTTACACTCCACTGTTATGGGTACATAACACTACATTTAATATTACAGTAGAGTGTCAATAATTCGGAACGTCGAAAATCCGGATTCAATTCTGGCGAAAAATGGGAATTAATTTATCATAGGTTAAAAGTGTCCAATATGGCTGAACGGCTCGCCGTGCGTGATGAGTAAGAGATACGCTCGAATCGCATGTTGCGTAGTGGTTGCACAATTGCACTAATTAAATTAATTGTCTTAAATCAAAATAATAAGAGTCCTTTGGGTACAATATGGCACCAAAGCTTATTTTGTATCACTCTTTTATATGTACATTACAAATTTCGTTAAATAAAAATTAGTTCTTTATACATAACAACATTTTTCGTAGTTTTACTTACCCGCTTCACATTTCTGTTAACAAATCATGTAAATTATAGTCGAATTTAGCTACTGTACTTTTCTTACTTTGAAGACGTCTACTGGCAATTTTATCGGGTGTTTCGATAATCCGGATAATTTGATAATCCGGATGGCGTCCGGTCCCAATTAATCCGGATTATTGACGCTCTACTGTAAATGTTAAAAATTATTTTCTTATTCCATGAGGTCATAAGCAATTAATTTTTCTCTGTGTAGTCTTTTTCAGAACAGCTGATTATAAAGAATTATTAATAGGATATAAAATAGTAAAGTAATTGCACTGAAATAATTTTATTAGTATTATTATTATTATTATATAAATATTAAATTATTGTTTAAAATATTTTTTTCATAATTTCTAGGTTATTTACAAATGAATTTTATTAGAGTACTGTATTAATATGAATCCATCAATAAATAAATTCAAAAAATTAATCATTTTGTTCTTATTTTAAGAGAGCTTTACATTTTTGGTTTAGATTTTGTAATCGAGATTTTAGAATATTTTGTTTACATTTTTTTAGAGATGGAAAATTTAAAAGTAAGTATCAAAAATATACAGGATGTTGGGGGGGAATTCTACTATCTAGGGAGTAAAATAATAAATGATGGTAGAAGCATTAATGATGTCAAAAGGAGGGTTGCTCAAACTAGAACGGCATTTGAAATGAAGAACAGCTTACGGACTACAAAAATTTATTTACAGATTAGGAAAAAATTCTTAAAACACTATGTTTGGAGTGTAGGATTATACGGGAGTGAAACGTGGGTGATATGAGCTGTAGAAAGAAAGAGGATAGAAGCTTTTGAAATGTGGTGTTATAGGAAAATGTTAAAAAGTTAGGTGGGTGGACAAAATAAGTAATTTAGAGAATGTTAGATGAGTGGACGAAAGATGAAGTCTATGGAAACATCTTGCCTAAAGAAGAGATAGGCTAGTGAGGGATACCTTAAGATATCCAGGTATTGCTCTATCAAAAATCGAGGGTAATATTGAGGGAATGAATTGTAGGGGGAGGCAAAGATTATAATTTTTAAACTAAATTACAAAAGATGTACAGTATTGTAGATACAGGTCATTTGTTCTAGCTAGAAGCTTTCCCACCAATGCTCTGTGCCGCTGAGCTGTTCTGTTTAGTGAAAATTGTTGGTGCAAACGGTTTACAGATTTGTAATTTATACAAATTATTTACACTCAATCTATAAATTTATTTCAAATTATTTACACTCAATCTGTTGGTGGGGGAAGCACCTCGAAGGGAAGTGATCAGTCTCTCCATAGTGCTAGCAGCGTTAAGAGCCTAAGTGTACTATAAATCCTAAAAACATTGACTGTATGTTGTAATTTTATATTTTTGTTGTTCTATTCCCTTCACAAGCCTTCAACTCATGCATTCGGTAGTAGGCCAACTGTTTTATGTACCTATTGTTTTTACTCTTATGCTGTTTGGTTTTGTTTATATTAATTTTTCATGTAACGGACCAATTTTACTGACCGATGTGCAAAATCGTGTAGCCAGAGCTATGGGGATTTCGCGTAGTACAGTTCAAAGAATTTTGAAAGAAAAAAGAAAAACCCTGATGTGCTAATCAGAACACCAAATAAGAAAAGAATGAGAAGGAAAGTGAAGAGTGAAGTGGACAATTTTGATAAGTGCGTTGTGAGAAGAACAATACATGATTTTCATAAAACAAACACTGAATGGCCAACTTTGAATTTGTTACTCCCCGTTTTGCGGGAGAAAATTAATTTCAAAGGAAGTAAATGGTCGCTCAAAAATAAATCTTTATAATGCATCCTGCAGTTTGAAATATTTCTATTTCATATAATGAATTAATATAATAATTTCACTAACCTTCTTTTTAAACTGCGTCACCTTTATTTTATTCCTACTTACACGTGTTTCGGTGGATCCACCATCATCAGAGTAAATGAAAAATTGAAACTAAAAATTATTTTCATTTATTTAAAATTTACAGAAGATGATACATCTTCAGTCACTTGTATAAAACTCGTTTATGTTCTTGTTTTAAACAAGTTTTATACAAGTGACTGAAGATGTATCATCTTCTGTAAATTTTAAATAAATGAAAAAAAATTTTTAGTTTCAATTTTTCATTTACTCTGATGATGGTGGATCCACCGAAACACGTGTAAGTAGGAATAAAATAAAGGTGACGCAGTTTAAAAAGAAGGTTAGTGAAATTATTATATTAATTCATTATATGAAATATAAATGGTCGCTGTGGAAAATTATTAAAGATATGGGATTCAGATGGGGAAAGGCAAAAGACAACAGGAAATATAAAGTTTTTAACTAGTTTTTAGTCTAGCGTAGTAGTTGTAACAGAATAGTATACAGTTAGAAAGAGAGGGAATGATCATTAAGTGAGAAGGAGACAACATTGCCCCATTGAAACTATCCCTACTCTACCTACTCGCCCTCCCATTACAAGCTTCTTCCACAAACAAATGTACTATATGTAGATATGAAACGACTTGTGCAAGATAGAACAGTTTGGAGAACTGTATCAAACCAGTCGAGAGACTGATGGCAAAAAAATTTATAATCAAAGCTGAGATGGGATCTGGGTGAAAATATTTCATAAATGACAATTTTAAGAGAAGTTTCATGAGTATATTTTAAGGCCAGAGCTTCCATGCTGTCACTTAATTATAATCATCACAGTGAATAACAGATGAGTTTGTTCTCTGTGCAGTGCTCAGGAGGATAAAGAAGTTATCCGTTTTTCAGATTTGATAGTGGCATACAGAAAACAGAAAAGACCCTTTTATTTATTATTTATTTAGCGTATGGCTTTTCAAGACATTTAAAAAATCAGCATCATAATTGTTATATATTGGGATCAAATATGACCCTCTGTCTAATTTATCTGTCTAAATATGTACATACAGTACGTAATTCTAAAAACATGCTTAAGTCTATATACAGACATCCAGTCTGTCCAAGTAGGCTATTGATTCTGGAGTTGCCATCAGGAAATCCGCTCTTGTCCCTCCTCTAAAGGCAGTTATTCTGCACTCTTTCACTATGTGATCAATAGTTTGTCTTTGACCACACTCACATAAAGGCGATGGTATTTTGCCCCATTTAAACAATAAATCAGCACACCTACCGTGTTTTGTTCTTATTCTATTTAGAGCTGACCATTTTCTACGAGGTAGTCCAAAACCTGGCGGTTTTTGTGAAAACCATGGGATTTGTTCTTGCTGCTTTGATGCCCATTCTTGCTGCCATGCACTGGGTATGTTAAATGCTTCCTCTTTGGCAGTTTTTGTAGGTGGCTTTCTTGATCGCAGACGAGTTTTATTTGCGTTTTCAATATCCTCATGAATTCTCAGGTCTTGATTGTCGACAATCTTATCATACTCTCTAATGAGGGCATTCTTGCGGCGCAGGTTTGGGGGTGGTATGTGGCTCAATACTGGAAGCCATTCAGTAGGTGTTGATCTGATAGCGCCAGTGATCATTCTCATGGTATTATTGAGTTGGGCGTCTACTCTATGAGTGTGAGGGCTGTTTAGCCAGACAGGTGCACAGTATTCAGCAGCTGAGAACACAAGGCTCAGAGCTGTTGAGCGAAGAGTTGAGGCTGAAGCTCCCCAAGTTGTTCCACAGAGCTTTTGTATAATATTATTCCTTGCTTTCAATTTCTCTGCTATTCTTGATAGATGATGTTTGAAAGAAAGAGTTCTATCAAGTGTTATGCCTAGATATTTTGGGGTCCTATTGTGAAGAAGCAATTTGTTCTCGAACTGGATTTTGAGCTCTCTCTTGGCAAGTTTGTTGTTAAGGTGAAAGCAAGAAACCTCAGTCTTGCTAGCATTAGGCTGCAGGCGCCATTGTCGGAAATATCTATATGTGCTAATAGTGAAGGTGTCTACCAACCAAGTACAGGTCATTTGTTCTAGCTAGAAGCTCTTCCACCAACGCTCTGTGCCGCTGAGCTGTTCTGTTTAGTGGTGGGGGAAGCACATCGAAGGGAAGTGTGTGACACTCATGAGCAAGTCGCACAAAAGAGCTAGCTCTTTTATTTTGAACGACCAGCACACCGAGCGTTTCTCCCCACGCAGCACGCTCTTTGCCAGAGCTGACTTGTACATCCCCTCCACGACTAAACCACTTTTCTCTAGTCACATCATAGCAAGGGCTACCTATACCTAAACGCTGCATGAAAAGTATACATTTCGTATCAAACTCTGCCATTGTTTATGACGCTTTTTAATATATATATAGATTGGATTCTGAACAAGTGGAAGGAGAGCATAAATGCTGGTGTACAAATCGCCGATTATGATTTAAGCTGTTTGCTATATGCGGATGATCAGGTAATTATCATGGAAACTGAAAATGATTTGCAGAAAGCTGTGTTTGAACTACAAAAGATCTGTGAGGGTTATGGAGTGAAGCTATCTGCCGCTAAGTCAAAGACTATGGCCTTTAAGGGCAAGTATTTAGTCAGAACGAAAATCGTTATACATGATAAGGTTTTAGAACAAGTCTCGCATTTTAAATATTTAGGATGTGACGTAAGCTTTTTAAAAGATGACGATGTTATGAATAAACTGAATAAGTTTAGAACAATTTGCGGGACAATACATCGAACTTTGAAAAATAAGACAAGAAAGGATACAAGAATTAAACTGTACAAAACTATGGCAGTCCCGGTTTTGCTGTATGGCAGTGAAAGTTGGACCATGACGCAACGAGAGAGATCTCTAATACAAAGTGCAGAAATGAAGTTTTTAAGGGCGACGGCAGGCTATAATAGACTGGACATGAAACGTAATGAAAGTATTCGAGCAGAATTACAGGTCCAACCACTATTAGACGGCATTGCGCGCTACAATTCCAGGTGGTGCGAACATGTGAATCGAATGCGAGAGGAAAGACTACCAGTCCAAATATTAAGTTATGCCCCACGGGGTAGACGTGATAGAGGAAGACCGCTACGAAGATGGGTGCCGGAACAGGCTTTAGGCCTATCCGTGTTTGGGTGATGATGATGACTATACTACAACAACCCTGAGACAAGTGGTTGTAAAATACCATTGTACTGTACTGTAATAATTTTACCACGGGCATACGAAACAAAGATAGACAGACACATGACAAAAATTTATTTGTGGAAAGGGATGCATGAACATTCAGATTGATGCACGTGCAAACACAACGTGCTGTGTGCGAAGGAGTGAGCGAAAGTCACCCTCGGCTCGACTCACTCTCTGTTTATTCACATAGCTCAGCTCAGTGCTGTCGTATTAGAATCTAGAATCTACTAGCTCATGCCACAGTTCAGCCCGTCTCATCATTCAATTGTATGGCACGCACTGTGCCGTTCACTCAAGTGTGTGCTAGCTCACCTATTTTATTGTGCCGTCCCATGACTAATGTATACAGAGTAGTATACTCATTCAAAAATAAATCTTTATAATGCATCCTGCAGTTTTAAATATTTCTTTTTCATATAATGAATTAATACAATAATTTCACTAACCTTCTTTTTTAACTGCGTCACCTTTATTTTAATTTTCACTTACACGTGTTTCGGTGGATCCACCATCATCAGAGTAAATAACATATAATTGAAACTAAAAACATTATTTATTAAAAATCTATAGAAGATGATACATCTTCAGTCACTTGTAACAAGTGACTGAAGATGTATCATCTTCTATAGATTTTTAATAAATAATGTTTTTAGTTTCAATTATATGTTATTTACTCTGATGATGGTGGATCCACCGAAACACGTGTAAGTGAAAATTAAAATAAAGGTGACGCAGTTTAAAAAGAAGGTTAGTGAAATTATTGTATTAATTCATTATATGAAAAAGAGTAGTATACAGTTAGAAAGAGAGGAAATGATGATTAAGTGAGAAGGAGACAACACTTGCCCCTTTGAAACTATCCCTACTCTACCTACTCACCCTCCCCTTTCAAGCTTCTTCCAAAAACAAATGCACTGTAGATGATCCAATAGATCATGCTTTTTATGTTAAAACGTTGAACTTATTAAAAAAAAATGTATATATTTTTTAGATTTCTGTTTATTTGCTTAAAAAACATATATATTGTACGTACAATATCTATAGTAATTCAAACCATTTGTATAGTTTGATGTGACATTTTATCTTCCTCCATTAAAGTTTATCCTTAGAATTATTATCATAATTAGCAGTATCGTTGGCGATTGTGATCATAGGTAAGAAATCTAAGTTTCCATCTTCAGCTGAAAGTTGGAACATATTGACAAGCGTTTTAACATCTTTAAATTTTGATGTAAGAGCATTTAAAAATGATTTACTCTCAGGCACCTTTGTTAAATTACCTTTTTTTAAATCATCTGCAAATTTTTTAACATTCTTTAAACGTATTATTGGATTTGATTGTTTATGTTTTTTACTCGAATGCTGCGAACGTAATTTATTTTTCGATTGTTTCGCTCGATTACATCCAAAATCTCCAAGTTCAATATTTTGTAATACATATTCATGTGATGTTGTATTACATGGTTCGAGACATATAACTAACGGTACTTTAACTTTTAATTTGAACATATCTTTTGATTTGCATGATGTCATATTACTTTGATAAATTGTTGAACCAAAACCAAACGTTACAGATGCTATGATATATTGAAAAATACTTTTTTGATTTACGGGAGCTAAATTTATTGTTAATGGAACATTTAATCGTAACATTAACGTTCCATTTCCGAATACATCCCACGGTCGACTTGGACATTTTGTTGATAACATTGATGATAATTTAGTTTTTTCAGTTATACAAGAACAAGCAGTTGTTATTTTATTAAATTTTGTTTTATCTTTTGTTGTTTTTATATTGGTAGGTTTAATAATAATTGTAACTTGTGGTGTTTGTTCATTTTTATTGTAAAATGGTTTTTTTGTATGATCATGAACGGTTTGGTCAAGTAAGGTGTGATGTTCGTGACATTGACTTGGTTTCTGCGTTGTAAATGTATCTTCACTTTCATCGCTGTAAATATCATGTGTCAATGGTTCCTCAGTAGATGTAACAGTCACGACAAAAAATGCACTGTTACATTCATGTTTAGTATCCTGGAATTGATATTCACCAAGTCCAGGATTAACTGTGTTAGATGTTGCTTTTTTCAAATATTCCGCCGTTTGATCTTCAAGATTGGTAAAAATACTCGTTCTCACTCCACCAACTGCTACCTCCTTCTTTATGTCATCCTCATCAAAATTAATTGCGTCCTTAACTGTAACTCCATACACTTTAGTATTATCATCTACATTTTCATCAAATTTATTTGAACCCTTTAATTCATATGTTTTTTTGTAGTGAACATTATTACTAATATTAGTAATTCTAGTTCCATTAACGCTAATGGCTTTATCATTTAATGGTTCCTTATTCCAATAATTATCATCTAACTTGAATAAATTTTGAAACGATGTTGTACTAACATTATTAATATTACAATTATTATCTTCCGGAAAATTAAATACTGGTTTAATTGGTCTAAAAGAGAGACCATTCAAAGGTTGTGCAACTGGTTTTTTACTACTGTAATCTGGTGGTTCTCGAGCAAAAACTAATATCGGTAATATTTTATGATCAATATCAGATAACCGCTGGCTAATATCGTTAATTAAATTATGATGTTCTTTAACCGTCGGTGTTAATGCTGTTATTAATTGGTCCAATAATGCAGCATTATCGTCAATATTAATGTCACCTGAAACTTTTATCCAATTAATATTTTGATATTACTATATAATAATAAACTAGTTAGTTGATCAAACTGACGCTAACTGATACAAAATTAAAAATAAAATTTAGAGCGGAACCTTAAAATTCTTTTCTTGTAAAAATGGTACTAAGATAAGAAGATGGTTTATCTCCGTTTCAACTGTGCTCTTGAATACATAATGATAGAATGGTACCAAAGAAATCCCGAAAATATAGGGTGATTCTAAAAGAGCGCAGGTTTTGATATATCAAATTAAGAGATTTATTTTATTGAAAAACTGAAAATAAATACATCAACAAGTTCATCTTACCTTCCGATTTCATGTATAAAAAATGATGTCATGCATGTGTCCTCCTCTACTGCGCTGGCACGCATCAACTCTGTCCATGAAATTGGATATTACTGCACGACAAGTTTCGACTTCCATTTGCCCGATAACCCGTCGAATTTCCTCCTTCAAGTCATTGATGTTTCGGGGTTTATTAGCATACACCAATGACTTCAGATGACCCCAAAGATGAAAGTCACAAAGCGTCAAGTCACACGACCTTGGTGGCCATTGATGGTCGGAATTACGAGAAATGATGCGATCCTGGAACCGTTCACGGAGCAACAACATTGTTTCTCGTGCAGAAACTGAATTTTATACGGGTGATATTGGAGATCGTACCGAAGAATCCTCCCTACAGAAGAACATCGTAAACCCAATTGTTGAGAACGGCGACGTATTGATTTTGCTGGGCTAATAGCCACACTGTCACGAACCAACACAACGTTCTGATCAGTTCGGCCAGAACGACGACGTCCAGAACTTTTAAGGTCGACTGTTGAACCCGTCTCAAAAAACTTTTTCATGAGCCTGCGAACTGTTGATTCATTCGGTGCTTCATTACGTCCTAGAGTACCGCGAAGTCGCCTGACAGTAGCCGCATAACTCTCTCCACTCTGGTAAAATGTTTTGACGATTAACACTCGTTGTGCAATAGTAAACTTCTCCATGGTTAGACACAGACTGCGAGAGTACTACACTGCGAACAAGAGAAACTACAACTGAATCGTCAATCGGAATGTTCTCCGAAATAGAAATGAGGTCTAACAATGTTGCCAACCGATAAACAAAAATTTACCAGCCGTTTAAAAACCGGCGCTCTTTTTGAATCACCCGTTATTAAAATAGAGTTGAAAAAGAAAATTATATAACTCAACTCTGAGACTTTTTTAGCCAATGTTTTAAAAGAATCAAAACAATAGATATCACCTCTATAGGAAATGTTTTAAAAACAGAAATTTCTTTAAAAAGCGGTTGCTTCTCTTCTTTAAAAGAGATTTTATCATAATTGGTTAATTTAATTAGAAACAATTCGAAAAACAGAATATACACAAAGTGTAGAAAACAAAAGTTACATTACAAAAAAAAACAGATATTGAAAAGAGACTTCAACATTCCTAACCTAAGGAAAACTTAGTGCAATAAACTAATAAAGTAATTAATGAAAATGTAGAATTATCACTTAGGGCAACTGCACTGTTTGAACCATTCAACAAAAACTATTACTGTATAAATTGAGGTCAATTTACTGAAAAAAGTTATTTTCAGATTCAATGCTCCTTTTTATGGCTTTGGTGTAAGAAAGAGAGATGAAACTTAGCAGACATGTATTTCTTGTATTGCTCTACAAAGTGATGAAAAAGTTTTTTAATTTTTTTGTACTTTTAGAATTATTCACAAAAATGTCCATCAAACGGATTATAAAAATTTTAAAAAAATTGAAAATATCTAACAAAAAAAGTAATGAAAATTATAAAAAATGCCTTCCACCAAATTTTAAAGAAGAGTGTACTCTTGCATAAAAAACCTGCAAAGAACACGAAGAAATCTGCAACCAGAACTTGAAAAAGAAACATCAAATATACCGAATTTAACATTCGCCGCCTCTGCAGCTTAGAGGTTAGCGCATTAGCCTACCACGGAGAGGTTCTGGGTTCGATTCCCGACCAGGGTCTGAAAATTTTCACAAGTCAAATACCACCGTTACATTCACATAATCCACCATAGTTGCTAATAACCAAGTAGTTGATGCAACTTTAAATAAATAAAAATAAAATATAAAAAAATTAACATTGTAGATATACGATCTTCCAACTCCCCCTAAAAATACAGGGTTATCATAAAAGAATGGGCGGTTTCGAACATGGTTTAAAGAAAAACTGAATTACTTACAGTTAATGTTAATAAATTTCAATATGTGCGCCCTTAGTCGCTCAACAAATGTCCAAACGATACTCAACTTCTCTCCAAACATTAATTAACATTTCTTCGGTTATGGTTGTCATTGCTTCAATAATCCTGTTTTTTAAGTGGTTCAGGTTGCAAATTTTTTGTGAATAAACAACGCTTTTGATGTACCTCCACAACAAAAAATCACAAGGTGTCAGGTCTGGACTCCTTGGAGGTCACAGCATAGGTCCTTGCCGGCCTATCCATCGATCTCCAAATTTTTCGTTCAAAGCGTCCGTGACCAATGCATTGAAGTGTGTGGGAGCGGCATCATGTTGGAAATGAAGTTGATTAACATTTTCGAGTTATTATTGCTTTCCTCAGCTAGATGAACTCGAAAACATTCATCAACTTCATTTCCAACAAGATGGCGTTCCCCCACACTTCAGTGCATTGGTCACGGATGCTTTAAACGAAAAATTTGGAGATCAATGGATAGGGCGGCAAGGACCTATGCTGTGACCTCCAAGGAGTCCAGACCTGACACCAAGAAAAAATCACAAGGTGTCAGGTCTGGACTTCTTGGAGGCCACAGCATAGGTCCTTGCCGGCCTATCCATTGATCTCCAAATTTTTCGTTTAAAGCGTCCGTGACCAATGCACTGAAGTGTGGGGGAGCGCCATCTTGTTGGAAATGAAGTTGATGAATGTTTTCGAGTTCATCTAGCTGAGGAAAGCAATAATAACTCGAAAACATTCGTCAACTTCATTTCCAACAAGATGGTGCTCCCCCACACTTCAGTGCATTGGTCACAGACGCTTTAAACGAAAAATTTGGAGATCAATGGATAGGCCGGCAAGGAACTATGCTGTGGCCTCCAAGGAGTCCAGACCTGACACCTTGTGATTTTTTCTTGTGGAGGTACATCAAAAGTGTTGTTTATTCACAAAAAATTCACAACCTGAACCACTTAAAAAACAGGATTAATGAAGCAATGACAACCATAACCGAAGAAATGTTAACGAATGTTTAAAGCGAAGTTGAGTATCGTTTGGACATTTGTCGAGCGACTAATGGCGCACATATTGAAATTTATTAATTATGTAAAAAAACTCTTTGAGATGATAAATTAGATGAATAAACAACATTACTGTAAGTAATTCGATTTTTCTTTAAACCGTGTTTGAAACCGCACCATTCTTTTACGATAACCCTTTTTAACACATTTAAAATTCCACTTTATGAAATAAAATATAAAAAAGTTCACTTATCTATAACATAACACATCATCTTTACCAGGATCTGTCGAACTTAAACCTTCAGTATCATCATTAATAACAACCTCAATACATTGTATAATTATAATCACAAATATAAAATATATTCCCATTACAACATTGAAAAATTTATCTGTACCAGCACGCCATTGTTTACATTGATGTACATAGGTTATAAACAAAACTATAAAAAAAATTATGCACAACAGCTGATGTTTAAACATGATTTTATTTACATTTAGTTCGTGAGATGAATTACAGATGGAATGATTTGCTGGTGCACCAGTAAAATGATCCATGTATGTGTAAACTGTTGTTTTGTTATGCAAGTAAATCAACGTGCATACACAGAAAGAAACTTGCATGGAATATTCTGCATTTTTCCTTAATCTTTGACGTAGTTTAGAAAGTACCTCAAGGTAGTAATATTGATTTATTGTTTGACCTCCAGGAACCCCGTGAAGGTACACAATACCATGAATATAAAAAAAAACAATCATCATTACTTTAAATTTTGACTTGCTCATTCGAGCTTTTTTGGCTCTCGGTGAAGTTTGGCTCTTCCAGCGCATAGATTAGCGCTTCGTTTCCAGATTATAAGTAAAAAACCACGTTTCATCACATGTTATTATCTTCTACCTGTTCCCTAAGGTGAAATCTGCATTAAAAGGGACAAGATTTGAGTCTGTGGAAGCTGTAAAAGAGAAAGCAGCACGTGTCCTGAAGAAGCTGACAGAAGATGACTTCCAGCACTGTTTCCAACAATGGAAAATTCGCATGGAGCGTTGTAGGGATAAAGAAGGAGTGTATATTTAAGGTGACAATAAATGATTATGTATAAAATTAAAATTGAATTTTTTACATCAGTCTCGTTATTTAATAGGTACACCTCATAATGTAATACTGGTGTAGATGCAGTTGTTTGACCAATTTAGATAGGGTGTTGAATAAGACAAAGAAGGATGATGCAAGTGGAAAAGTTGATGAGATTGAAGTGCAGAAGATTTAGGCAGCACGGGCTTTAGGTTATACTGTTCATTATTTGCCTTGACAAAGTAAAGTTATGCGAGTGTTTCACACCAGATTATTCTGTTTACGTTAAGGGAAGCAGACTGATTTTAATAAAAAATATTGATTTTTCAATTTTACCATATATTGATCGATCGTTTTCCCCTATTTAAATTGATATAGGCCTATAACACGACATTTGTTGCTTTTTCTGTTGAGAAAAATTATGTTTTTACGTTGATGGGGTAAGTAGTGTTTATTTCGATATTTTTTCGCGTTTTTCATTCTTGTAAATTGATATTAATATAATCATGTTACTGCTCTAACATTACGGAGATCGCGTTTACATAAAAACGATAATTTCTAGAACGCGTAGGAATCAGCCGTAGAGGAAATATTGGTGTGTTTTTGTTTGGAAGTTAATTCCAATTGGCAATAGGTGTTTCTGTTACGGTATTATGCTTTTACTATATCCGCATTTTCCGCATATTTTTTGACTTTAAGTACACTTATTTTAGGAACCATCCCACCTAGGAGTGTGAAATTTCACACACTACATTTTAATACTAAGGTATGTATTTACTCCAGAGGTATTTCAAAAATTTTGGAGTTTTTATTTTTTGGGTGTGTTTTTCATAAAAAAATTTGGGCACATTTGAACATTTTTTTGAGAATAAAAATCATTTTTAGATTGGATGAAGATAAATGAAAAAGCTCTGGTACAAATTTGTAAAACGGTACTGTAGAAAGGTGTGCCAAAGCTCAGCTTTGTAGCTTTAACGGTTTCTACAAAAATTCTACCTAAGTTAGTATTGCAGGTATAGGGATAATGAAAATGGTCTGCTCCCCTTAACAAACAGTTATATTCATACAACTAACCTACAAAACGTTCCGTGATATAGCGTATGTGCTCTGTTGTTGTGTTGGTTGTACTGAAATTAAAGTAGTCGTGCATACGCACTGATGCTTTTCCCCTTTACCCCTCATTACAACCAAAGGCAAACTCGCCGGCTGCATTGGCGTAGTTGGTAACGTGCTCGCCTCTCATCATGCGATCTTGGGTTCGAATCCCATTCAGGCACGGCATATTTTCATACGTTACAAAAAAAATCATTTCATCATTCACAGTCTGCATTACCAATAATTGCAGAACAGTCGAACGTTAAAAAAAAATAAAAACTCATGGCTCAAGTAACTACAACACATAAAATTCTATAATTTTAAATCCTTGAAAAAATTAAGTCGAACAACAATTTTACTTTAAATAGTTTATTTATAATATAATAGTAACAATGGCAATAATATCCAATAATAAATCGATATATAATTGACAATAAAAGTAATAATAATAATATTTACTCTTATTTTAAATAAAACTATATAATATATAATATAGTATAATAAATATATAACATATTCAGTCTACAATAAACAACAATCTAGTGCAGAAAAATTATCAAAAAGTGATAAAATACCGTGTATTATTCAATTCTATCATGGCGGACTGCCCATAAGAGACAGGTGGAGTGTTCAATTATCTTCACTCAATCTGTTAGTTCCAGGGCTAAAAATAATTATTTTTCTGTTTCTTATCAATGATCAGCCAATTATATGACTGAATCATTTAAGAACAGAAGAGGTAGAGTTGTAAAAGACACAAGTCAGAGTTATCTCTTCTAAAAGTAATGAATTTTATAATACAACCAGACCCTATGGTGAATGAAGTGAAGGTCGTTTGCAGGATGGAAAATAAGTACTTTTTAGAGGGCCTGGCATACTGATAAGCATACTTTTCCACTCAGTGAGAAAGGCTAGGGTAAATCACCACACTCGTTTTACTTAGTAAATCCTCTAGAGGCTCAAACCAGTCTTTCGGCTGAAGATCTTAACAACAACAATCATGGCGAAAAGAATACATAGATGTACCGAAGTGCAAGTCTCCATGCAACTATCAGATGAACGTTCCTCACCTCACCTGTAATTCAACTGGTCATAAAAAAATTTCATACTTTGGGAGTTGTAAGTAGTAATTTAATCAAAGATTACGTCAATTATTCTTGGATTTAAATGGTCCTAAATGAATTTAAGTGGTCTTAATTTAATTGAATGGCCTTAAATGAATTTAAGGCCATTTATCATGGAAAACAAACAATGTACAGTAGAGAGTCGAAAATCCGAAGCAATTGGGACCATAGGTGGTTCAGATTACCGATTTGTTCACATTTTTGAAAAAACCCTAGAAATACTGCTTAGGCCCATAGTTAAGCATTTTAAAAAGGTTGGAATAAATAAAAACAAACACTTCTCTGTACTTACTATATTTAGTTGTGTTTAACGAACAAACCTGTAAGCCGAGTGTGTTCTGTGTAGCAATGCAGAGGTAGAGTAAAATAATAAAACTACAGTCTGTATTTTACTGTATATAGAGTATTATACTGTATATTAAATTGAAAACAAACAAATAAATATGTACAGTTAAACAAAAGGTTCACTATAAACCTTAAATCATTAAAATCATTAAAATTTAATTTTAAATCATTAAAATCTTACGTAAAAAACTTTTGAATTTTTGATTGTGTGATTTGTTTAAGCCTCGCTCATTCGTTTACACAAAACATATTGTTTTAAAATAAAAGTTATAAAACATGTTACTCAGTGTAAACATTTTACAAAATGTTTTTGAAAGAAACGTTTATAAAACATGTTACCTTTCTCACGCAAATCAAAATATTGAAAAAATACTCAGATGGCGTTCGGATTTTTGACGATTTGAATTTTTGATTATCGACGCTCTACTGTATAACCTATATACATGCCCATAACAGGCAGATAGTGTTAAATTATTAGCACTCGATCTACCAGTTCCAGGGCTACAAAAAATAGTTCTGTTTCTTATCACATGGCATTTCATTACAGCAGACATTTGTAGATGGTAGGACTCCTCCATCTTGTGTGTATGATGTAGTTATGCGAACAGAACAGAATTGAAAAGTGGGAAAAGAACACCTATCTAATCTTAACAAACTTGTAGGTTATAAGATAACCTTCCTTTCAAGAAACGGACAGTAATAAAAATTTAGTATTGTTTACTTGTTTGGATAATAAATTTTAAGCCAGGTTTAATCTCCAAATATATTACTTAGTAAAACTAAGTAAAAGTATAGATTCTAGTCAATGAATATTTAATATTATCTTTTCATTTAGAATGATTACAAACTGCAGGATACATTAAAAAAAAATTAATAATGAAAGACACAAGAATCGTCTGAAAAGCTACCGACCTTAACATGAAGATGGTAGCACCCGTCAAATACAGCTGGAAAATGTGTTTGCACATGCTGAAATTCACAAAAATTTTAGCCATTTTGGATTCTCAATTATTTTGGAGAGTTGATGTAAAAATTAATAAAATCTAGTAACAAGCTATAATTGAAAGGCAATATGCGTACGGAAATTAAAAACGAGTTAGACACTGTACAGAGACTCTGCACAATCATTAACCACTGTGAAATTTTGGGCAGCTGAATTTAAACATGGCCGTACCAGTTGGGTGATGACGGAACATTTAGGATGAGCCATAAACTGCAATTACTGACAATAATATCACTCAAGTTCATCAAATAATGGTAGACTCTCTTTAACTTTAATTCAACAGTTGTCATTACCAAATTATGTCATTACCAAAAACAGCTCTGACTAGAAATATATAAAAATATACCTTATATTTGTATGTTCTCTTTTACAGATGCAACCACCATGTACTGCTACAGATTTCACCCACAGTATTTCAGATACAATAAATTTCAGTGTACTTTTAAAAAAATATTGCACACGTGTTACTTTTGTGGTATGTTAATGAATACCAAGTAATTTATACTTCCTTATGATAACACTTAAAAAAATCCAGTCTAGGGACTGACCAACAGAAGTGACTGCTTACTTAATTAAGTTAACAAATACAAAAAAAAAGATTTTTGTAAATTAATTAATGGTAATTATTGATACCCAAGCATGACAAAACAAGTAGTCACTCTAAAAATTAAACTTCACAAACATTTATAAAAATACAAATATTTTGATAGCTTGACTAATGTACATTGAGGGCAGTTAATTACATCAGTATTAATTTGACAGGGAATTACAGAATAAGTTAGTTGTATCAAAAGTCTGTAGTAGCGGACATGTACTGCAATTATACCCAGTTGTTGTTGTTGTTTAGGTCATCAGCCAAAAGGCTGGTTTGAACCTGTAGAGGTTTTACTAAGTAGATCGAGGAGTGAGGTGGTTTACCATGCCTTCCTCACCGAGTGGAAAAGTACACTTATCAGCATGCCGGGCCCTCTGAAAAGCATATATTTTCCACTCTGCAAAAGACACTTTCACTTCATTCACCACAGGGTCTGGCTGTATAATGAAATCCATTACTTTCAGACGAGATAACTTGATTAGTGTCTTTTACACCTCTACCTCTTCTGTTCTTAAATGATTCAGTCATTTAATTGGCTGACCATGTGATAAGAAACAGAACTATTTATTTTAGCCCTGCAACTAACAGATTAAGTGTAAATAATTTGACACTACACCCAGTAAACCAACACATAATATTGTTTAATAACTGTAGGCCTAGCCCATTATAGTATAAAAAAGATGCGTAGGGAAATTGCGGCATTAATAGGGACTTTTAAATGAATTATAAGGATATACCTGAGCATTATTACAGTCAAGCTATCAAAAGATTAAAGAAAAAAATATGATCTAATTCGGAAACTATGAACTTAGGGTAAAGAATTATTAAAAAAAAAAATACAAAAATCTTAACAATTAATTAATGAAATGTATAACAATCATAAGCTCTATTTACTCTAGAATTTTTATGGCTACTAAAAACAGATCATGTATAAATTGATTTGATGCTATAAATTCCACCTTTTTTAAACTAACTTATTCAAATAAAACCTAAAACTATATTTTTAAATATGTTTTACTAAACCTCAACAAACTAAAGACTGCAGATGAAATCTAGCCAATAACAATCAATTGGTAATTGGTTTGCTGGTATTTCTCCTGCCACCTGCCATCTGATTGGTCACCCGAAAGCATAGCCCGGAGGCCGTTCCATAGAACTCTTATTTTACCATGACTGGCGACTGTCACATACCTAATTTATTTTTTAGGTGAGCCTGGTCGGCAACCAGGTGGATGCGTATTGCTTGCTTTCTTGTCAGGGAAGCCTCTTGTCGCACAAGGCGCCCATCATCAACAACATTACGAATAAAATGTAATTCTGTCTAGAAAAAGGGTCAGAAGTAAAATATAATTAGGACCTGTCGCCATAATATATTTGTACCAGCAAGTGCTCGACACCATTAATTTGTTCCCGGCTGGGAAAAATTTAGTTAACGGCACCAGAGAATCAGACCTGTTTCAGGATAACCCTTATTAAACTACATGATGACAGTAGAATGAAGCTACCTCGCCAAGGAGCTCCCACACCGGAGAGCTATGCATCTCACGGTACAAGCTCTCACGTACCATGAGGGGCAAATTTTCCCCTCGGCCTTGAAGCTCCAGGGTCAACCCCCAGAGCAAGGTAGTCATACAACAGATGGTCTTGTGTCTGTACTGCCCCACAGACGCATGAATCATCATTCAGCAGACAGAACCTTTTCAAATAAGCCGCAAACTCACCATGACCAGTGAGGATCCGGACTCCCGATATCCTTAAATAAACGCTAGAGGCATACCATCCCCCCAGATCTTGTATGAATTCATACAAAGACCTTCCCTTAGGCAAGGTGTTCCACTCGGCCTGCCATGCTACCAAAGCGAGAGTCTGTACTCTCCTCTACAAGGCAGAGTAGGGCAACCTTGTAACCACGTCTATGTTACCCGGTCCCTCCGGATCCTGGTCATGACCCGCCACAGCGACTCGAAACCTCTAACCTTAGATCTCGGCTTCCTGCCCCCCTCGCAATTTCCACATGGCAGCCCGCACTCTCACATTAAAATCCGTCGGTAGAGCCTTTCCCGATAAGGTGGTAGCCTTATATGAGCATGTATACAGTCAAGGTCGGATGAGGTTACCTCTTTGCTAAGTCATAATCTGTTCCACCGAACTCCAGCTGACTTTTTGTTAGGCTGTCATCCACAGCGGGACCACAACTTGACAACGCAGGATACGATTCACGAAAGTCAATTGGCTCTGTGCTGTGATCTAGGTCACTATGCTTCGCCTTCATCTGCAGTCTCTATTTCGTTAAGGTACAACAAATTAAGAGCTGAGGATTTAAGATATTTATAACCTAATGTCTGATTCAAGCTGAGCTCTGTTCTTATGGAAACAAATCCGTAAATATATTAGTCAATTATCCATAAACCTTATTCAACTGCTTCTCTTAAAAAGAAAACATGATTTGACTATGACAAAGAAACTTTTCATAACCTAATCAAAAATAGTTAAGAATTCAATTACAGTCATTATTTACACAATTATTTTTATCTCAATATGAAACCCTGTTACTTTTTAGCCTAAAAATAAATAAATAAATTTTACTTAATCTGTTTATTTAAACAAGTTTTAGTGTATAAACTTTATACGTTTTTTTATTGAACAAAAAAAAGTTTGAAATCTAGAAATATTTTTTGTTAACTACAACTAGCAGAATTTAAAAAAGGAATATAGGAAAGACATAAAAAAACTGATAAGCAAAAATATTAAATTATATAAAAATTATTGCTTATTGATTCCAGAGGTTATTTATGAAATGTACAAAGACGATAACGAAATAAATGAATATTTGTTGAATGTAGAATCAGACAAATAAGATGTAAGAGAGATACAGGGTGATTAACGAAGATATGCAGAAACTTTGGGAGCCCATTGTACATGTAAAAATAATGAAAAAAGTTTATATAAACATGGGTCCGGAAATGCTTCATTACCGAGTTACGGCTAGCGAAAGATTTCGCTCGGATTTCAGCTCACCAGGTGAAATGAGGTCTTCCTGAAATTCTGGTAAGGTAGATTAAGAAGCAAATTCAATCGTTTCTTATGGTTTTTGACATGATAAATTGAATAAAACAGGTCCCAGAACTGTAAGTTAAATAGTTTTTGAGAAAACCAGTGTCAAATGCAAAAAATGGAGTGAAAAAAAACACATTTTTTATCTTAGTTTTTCCGGTTAATTTTACTTTGTACTCTTATGAATAAAAATTCATTTAATCAAACATCTATTCGCTTCTGTGTACTTAATTTACACCGGTTTGTTCAAAATAAAATTTTCTACATTGTATATTCAAAAATTTTAACTGTTTCTTGGTGAAAAAACAAAGTTATTCTCGCCCAAAGATGAAAAAAATGTGTTTTTCACTCCATTTTTTGCATTTGGCACTGGTTTTCTTAAAAACTATTTAACTTACAGTTCTCGGACCTGTTTTATTCAATTTATCAGATCAAAAACCATAAGAAATGATTGAATTCGCCCCTTACTCTACCTTACCAGAATTCCAGGAAGACCTCATTTCACCTGGTGAGCTGAAATCCGGGCGAAACTTTCGCTAGCCGTAACTCGGAAACAAAGCATTTCCAGACCCATGTTTATATAAACTTTTTTCATTATTTTTACATGTACAATGAGCTCCTAAAGTTTCTGCATATCTTTGTGAATCACCCTGTATTGATTTTAATAATGAGACCATAATGAAGTATGAAGTATGTTTCCAGGAACTGACTTCAACTTTTTTTGCTTTTAATTGGGAATTGTAATTTTTTGACAACCACTCAATTTGATCGCTGCTTTTCGCTGTATTTTTTGACAAGAAACGGCATGAATTTATGAACAGGGACTCCCAGTGAGTTTGTTCAGGAACGGTTGTCAGCTGTTCACCACACAAAGTCGCCCAAAAATGTTGCTTAACAAATAATAGTGAATTTCTACCAGCTGACTGAATGGGCTGGCCTTACGCTTAGTTGAATGGACTTCAACTTAAACAAAAATTCTGGTCCCTATCAACAGCTTTCGTTAGAAAGACCTACTGAAATAATTAGTACAATTATTTTATTATAAACACCTAAAAATAAAAAAATTCAAAAACCATGAAAGGTCCAAGAAAAATTACAATATATAGTCGGACCTCTATTTATCGAACTTCTATAAAAAAATTCTCTTATTTTGACCAAAATGTTCATGTCAGGTCTGGTAGTAGTGTGTAACTTAAGTTTCAAGTTCGTACGATGTTTCGTTCTTGAGATATTCTATTCACACACACACACACACACACACACACACACAGACCAATCGCTAATAACATGTTTTCTGGGTTCAGGGGGTCTGAAAACGTGTAGATCCGGTGAAAACTTGACATGAAAACAATACTTTCCTTCCTATATATTCATATAGTCAAAAGAAAGTAAAAATATAATTACAGTATTGTACGAGTATTATAAAAAACAAAATTTGTAAAAATTACAATTACTTTATTCAGATAAATATTAATTTTTTTTACTAATCTTAAAATCTTACTAAAAATCTGTCTATTTACATAGTTTTCTTACGATTGTTCATTAAATATTTACATATTTTTCTTACGATTGTTCATTAAATTGTCATCATCTAGGTGTTTTAACCTTAATACAGTAACCTCATTTTGTAGATAATAATTCAAGTTGATGTTAAAAATGCCTTCTCTAAAATCCTCTGCTCTTTTTTTATTTTGTTATATTTATAATTTATTTATTTTAATGTATTGTCATTAGATAGAGACAATATCAAATGGCTTCATGTAATTATTACATTACAAATAAATTGGTGGCTTTGAAAAGGGTCATTCATATTTGAAAAATTTGACGAATGTGGTATTAATGGCAGTGCATGGCTGAGACAGTTATGGTGTCTCGTCACCCTGTAGTAATAGTCTTATTTTCTCGCAATATTAAGGCTGATTACACCTGCATACTATGGAGTTACAAAGTAATGCCTCCTTTGATTGGTCATTAATGACAGATTTCTTGGTTGCTGGCTTTTAGTATAAATTGTGATAATAGCTGTTTTTCTTCTCTTGACAAGAAAGCCGTAGCATTTTCTTCTGTATGATAATATTTCACAAAGTGAGCTGTTCTTCTCAAGGAACCATCATATTTTTTATCTTGTACCAACGTTCCATTTATCTCTCGTCACTGGACATCGATAAAAAGGGCTTTTATATATTGTTTCCCTAAAGTAAGCAGACAAGCATAATCCTAAAAAGAACTATTGAGTAATGGCAAGATGAAGGGGTTTTTTGGTTGAGGACCAACACCTGAGATAAGAGATTCCAGTCAAAGTAATGATTCCTCAAGAACAACCTTGAAAATCCTTGTTCATGCTTATGACAACCAGTTCATCGAGTAGAAATATTTCTGGTGAAGGTGGAGCTGTTACCATCACTTCTTTTTTAAGTATTTTACTGTTATTTCTATTTTATATAATGAATTTATATAATAAATTTTACTAACCTTCTTTTTAAACTGCGTCAACTTTTATTTTTATTTTTACTTAAACGTGTTTCGGTGGATCCACCACCATCAGAGTAAATAACATATAATTGAAACTAAAAACTTTATTTATTAAAAATCTATAGAAGATGATACATCTTCAGTCATTTGTATAAAACTGACTTAAAATTAATTTCCTCTAATTTTTCCCTTCTCATATTTACTATAGATAGTAGCAGCAGTCAATATCACTTCATCATTCCTAAATTTGACCTGTTCATTCAAAATGTCCTGCTTTTGATCTTTTAAATATTTATAAGTGAGGTATTGTTGTTTAGGTCATCAGCCTGTAGGCTGGTTTGAACCTGTAGAGGTTTTACTAAGTAAAACAAGGAGTGAGGTGGTTTACCATTGCCTTCCTCACTGAATGGAAAAGTACATTTAACAGCATGCCGAGCCCTCTGTAAAGCACACATTTTCCACTCTGCAAATGACACCTTCACTTCATTCACCACAGGGTCTGGCTGTATAATGAAATTCATTACTTTTAGAGGAGATAACTCTGATTAGTGTCTTTTACACCTCTACCTCTTCTGTTCTTAAATGGTTCAGTCATTTAAGTGAGGTATAATGAACATAAAAAAACACTGAAATGTGACTACATTATATATAACTATGTGTTGTTGTTTAGGTCAACAGCCTGTAGAGGCTGGTTTGAACCTCTATAGGTTTTACTAAGTAAAAACGAGGAGTAAGGTGGTTTACCATTGCCTTCCTCACTGAGTTGAAAGAGTATGCTTATCAGCATGCCAGGCCCTCCGAAAAGCACTCACTTTCCACCCTGCAAATGACACCTTCACTTCATTCACCACAGGGTCTGGCTGCATAGTGAAATTCATTACTTTCAGAGGAGATAACTCTGACTAGTGTCTTTTACACCTCTACCTCTTCTGTTCTTAAATAGTTCAGTCATATAAGTGGCTGACTATGTGATAAGAAACAGAACTATTTTTTTTAGCCCTGGACCAAACAGATAGAGTGCAATTAAAATAACACTCCACCTGCCCGTTTTGGGCATATATATAACTATACCAATCATATAAAAGAGGAAAAACATAAATTTGGTGAAATGGATAAACATTTTAATATAATAGAACAGTGTAATATAGAAAATAAAAATAAAATTTAAAAATATGAGATGTTCCACATTTATAAATATTTAAAAGAGCAAAAGCAGGACATTTTGAATGAACAGGTCAAATTTAGGAATGATGAAGTGATATTGACTACTGCTGCTATCTATAGTAAATATGAGAAATGAAAAATTATAGGAAATTAATTTCAAGTCAGTTTTATACAAATGACTGAAGATGTATCATCTTCTATAGATTTTTAATAAATAAAGTTTTTAGTTTCAATTATATATTATTTACTCTGATGATGGTGGATCCACCGAAACACATGTAAGTAAAAATAAAAATAAAAGTTGACACAGTTTAAAAAGGAGGTTAGTAAAATTTATTATCTAAATTCATTATATAAAATAGAATTAATTTTAAACTGCAGGATGAATTATAAAGATTTATTTTTGAATTTTACAGTTAGGTACTCCACACCATCACAAAGAAGAAAAATAAATATATAAATATAAAATAAACGCACCAAGAGAAACAAATCGGCTAACTTCGACTGAGTTTTGTGGCATTGTCAGCAAACAAAAAGGCATTACTTCCTTCATCCATAGTAAGTTGGCTACCTCAACAATTATAAAGATGAAAATAATAGTCCCTTTATCCACGTGTGTTATCAAGATTCTGTGAAAGGTGATGTGACACCATAACTTACATTGCGACAATCAACACTACTCTAAATGGTTCTTCTTAAAAACACATAAGTCTGTTTGTCTCTATAAAACAACACATCAACGACCCTTTTCAATTCCAAAAATTAATATAAAAATGAATCTTTCACAAAGCCATTAATTATTACACCACCTAATGACTATAATAAAAAATCAGCTGATAATAATAAAAATAAAAGCATAAAAAATATA
Organism: Catonia carolina; assembly: GCA_035578175.1. Taxonomy (NCBI): domain Eukaryota; kingdom Metazoa; phylum Arthropoda; class Insecta; order Hemiptera; family Achilidae; genus Catonia; species Catonia carolina. The sequence continues at coordinate 74,841,949 of JAQMRL010000004.1, forward strand.
TCGAGTATAAAAACAAATATAAAAGTTTATTAAAACGGATAAATGATAAAATAAAATATATAAACAACATAAATATATAATATCAAATCGCTTGATTAATTTCATTGAAGCCAGTAAAAAAAAGAACAAATAAACGTATACATATAAAACGAAAGGAATGTTAAAACTTCATCCTCTTCTATATTTAATTTTTTTTTTTAATAAAATGACTTATTTAAATATCTGGTACTGAGTGATCCATTGAAGATTTCATCATATTTAAATTCATTCTGGAAAAAAAATAAAGAAAAATCATTAGTGTTTAAATATTTTGAGTATTATTTAACTCTTTCCACTCGACTGTCGGATCTGATCCGTCATGATAGTATTACCGTTCCACTCGTATGTCGGACACCATCCGACTCAGTTTTCACAGTTGATTTTTAATGAAAATACGCGTATAACAAATCTGTTGTAATGTGCTGGCCTCTACGGGATGTTTTAAAAATTAATTCTTGTAGTTTTCGATAATTGACTACTACCGATTATCGATATAAACGGAATTAATTGAATCGATGTCGCCATACCAAACTAGTAAACAAACTAACCTAATTGTGAACATGCATTGTTTAGTTTGAGGTATTTTGTGTCACTTTAAGATCAGTTTAATGTTTTTAGGTAACTTAATTCACACAAAAATAATATTCAGATTATTTTCCATGTTTTTATTAGGTTTTAGGTATCAATTTCTAGTTACAGTTTATTTTATCTTAGTTTTTACAACAGCAGTGTATGTTTTGCAGGTTATATTTTAGAAGTTTTTAGGTGAGAGAAAGCATTTTTTAGGTATCATTATTAAAATTTAAGTAATAACAAACATAAAAAGTATAGCACGCTCTTAAAACTAACAACAACACATTATGCGTATGATTAATGTAATAGGGTATCAACAAATCATAAAATAAATACAAGTGGAGGGGAATCACAGTGCAAACATAAACGAGTGGAAAGAGTTAAGAACCTTGATAATTAAGAATTCAAAGTGCTAAAGGGGAGCAGTCCTATGCGTCCTCTACTTCTCCATGTTAACATTTGTATCTTTTTCTAAGCAACCAGTAAACCCATCTTCATTCCGTTTTTTTTAATATGAAAATTTAGAACTTTTTACACTTTTTGTTAGATACTTTTTACAAAATAATGTTTAGAAATGTTTTTACTGGTTTTTAAAATTTCTAATACAATATTGCACAAAAAACTATTTAAGATAATACAATAATTCTCAGATAGATTGCAGAAATATGTATTCGAAGTGAACCCTAAAATTTTCAAAGCGATACCTTTAGTACAACCTGAAAAAGGTATTGTGTGGTTCCAACCTCAGTGTAGTTGTGGGGTGAAGAATACGGGTGAGGTATAATGAATGAGTGACTCATGCTGCGAGAACGATTGTTGTATTACTCCGATACAAAACATTCGTTTTCAAACTTTCCATATTTAACATATTTGTTTGTATTTATTACATTTATTTATTTACATATTTTGATATAAATTAGCAAGTTAAATATTATGAATCCGACCAAGTTAATAACCCGGTAGGTATTTGTTAAATTAATGCGCCAGATGATAAGAATATTTTTTTAGTCTAGTTAGTACACGCTACCACTACAAATGCATCAGCTGTGAAAAACTACTAACTCATTCATTCTCCCACTACTATAACAACGCACTGCATCCCTTCCAACTAAACGAAGCTGGGACTCAAGCAATACTTAACCCTTAAAAAATGAATTTATTTGATTAATTTGCTTAGTTGCGGACAAACAGCTGTTTTAGTGAAGGTGCGGCGTTCTACACATCTGTCAAAGTTTAAAATGAGTGACTTGCATGAACAGTGTTGTGCTGTGAAACTCACAAAATCTTTCACAGAAACTCATGAATTGCTTGTCAAGGTATACAGTGATGAATCCATGAAAATAATGACTAGCTACGATTGGTTCAAACAGTTTAAAAATGGGCGGCAATTAGTAATAATGATGATGATCGTTCTAAAAGGCTGTTGGTTGATTTTTTAATGCCAGAGTACCTTCCGCTCTAAAGTTAACCAGTCTTACTACAATGAGCTTCTGAAACGCCTACGACAAAAAATCAGATGGAAACATCCTAAACTTTGAGCAAGCAGTGACTGGTTTTTCCACCATGACAACGCACCAGCCCATTCAGTCCTCAGAACTCATGAATTTTTGGCTATCAATTTGATTCCTATGCTTTCCCACCCACTCAACTCACCTGGTTAAGCACCCTGTGACTTCTTGTTCCTAAAACTCCAAAAAAACCCCTACATGAAAAAGATTTGCCACGATTCCTGAGATTCAGAAGAACGTGACAGAACAAACGTTCCAGGATTGCTTCAGAAAGTGGAAACACCAAAGGGACAAACAAGTGTGTACGTTAGGGGAGGAGAATACTTTAAAGAGGATGCAGACCTGTACGCCATATTCAAGTATTTTTTCTATAAAAAAAGTTTGGGTACTTTTTGAACAGAGCTCGTACATAGTAAAATGCTGTCAGTCATTTATAAGATCATACTGATAACTGGCAGTATTGGAGCTTTATTTTGTTTTACGTATGACTGTTTTGCAGTTTCTGCTAATGCAGACAGTGAAGAATGACGATATATGAAAATGAGTTATGAAAAAATGCCAGACCTGATCAGGAATTGAACCTGGGAACTCAGTGAAGCCACTTGTGCTAACCACTACGCCAACAAGCCAGCCAGTGTTGGAATAACACCACTGTAATAATCTAGAACTAAATGGCATTGTCATTATGATAAAGAGGTATTTGAGAAACCTTGGTACAAATAAAACACAACCACTTACTTTTTAATCATGTGCTTGAAGATAAATGACGGAATGATGGTGACAGTAACAACTCTTGGGGCATTGTCTATGATTGAGGAAATTTCCTTATCTTTTAATCCAACTACATTTTGTCCGTCAACTTCTAACAAATTATGTTCGGTGAGGAGACCATTCTTTGCTGCTGATGTATCTTTTACTAAACCGATAATTTCACCGTTTTTAAACTGAAATCCGACATGTCCAACACTATCTTTATGTAGCGTTACTGTCCTTTCGAATGGCCTGAAAATTAAAAGTTTATTAATAATAAAATTAAAACCTCCATCTTAATACAATTTTAATTCAAACAACAATAAGGAAATTAAGCAATTATTTTAGAATAGGGAACAGAAACAAAGATGTTGTTGTTTAGGTCATCAGCCGAAAGGCTGGTTTGAACCTGTAGAGGTTTTACTAAGTAAAACGAGGAGTGAGGTGGTTTACCATTGCCTTCCTCACTGAATAGAAAAGTACGCTTATCAGTACGCCGGGCCCTCTGAAAAGCACATATTTTCCACTCTGCAAACGACACCTTCACTTCATTCACCACAGGGTCTGGCTGTATAATGAACTTCATTACTTTCAGAGGAGGTAACTCTGATTAGTGTCTTTTACACCTCTACCTCTTCTGTTCTTGAATGATTCAGTCATTTAATTGGCTGACCATGTGAAAAAAAACAGAACTATTTATTTTAGCCCTGCAACAAACAGATTGAGTGACAATAATTTGTCACTCCACCTGTCTGTTATGGGCAGGAATAAAAGCTAAGCAAAAAGTAAAAATTTTTCAAGATTCAAAACCAGGACCTTCCAATTATCATTTCAGCGTAATTTAACTTGCAAAACCACTGTGCCGTGAGACAGCCTCTATAAACATTACTACACAATTTTTTATTTGTGCTCTTGCTTTTAATAGGGTGTTCACATTTGGCCATGTCAGTAAAATGAAGGAAGGATGACTGCCAAAAAGGATATTGTATTTGGAGATGGACGGAAAAGACAAAGAATGAAGCGGATGGGGATCCGTTATGGAAGAATTGGGGAAAAGATGAGATGCCAAAAGAGATGGCCAAGTTATAGAGAGAGGTGAAGAGTTGATGTAGGGCCCTACCTGAGGAAACTTGGAAGAGGGATAACGATGATAATGATTTATGTGGTAAATGAGGTGATTTTAAAAAAAATTGTAGGAGCCGTTTTTGAGAAAATCGCAAAAAAGTGGAAAAATAACATGATAAACTATTACTAATAAAGATAAAAAAATGATAAACTACTACTTCCGGTTGACCAATTTTGATGAAAATATATGTGTCAAGTCCTCTAGTAGTACTTAACTTAAGTTTCAAGTTTCAACTTCGTATGATGTTCCGTTCTTAAGATATTTTGTTTACACACACACTGACCAATCACTAAAAATATGTTTTTTTTTGGTTGGGGGGTCTGAAAACGTGTATATCCAGTGAAAACTCAATTTCGAAAAATTGACATAAAAACAATACTTTCCTTCCCTATATATTCATATAGGGCAAGAGAAAATAAAAAATATTAAAATGATGATCTAATTATATACATACAAGAAATAACTTGTTTAAGATCGGAAAGCTTGAAATTCTACATTAATTCAATCGATCGATTGATAAGAAACAAAATAACTAAAAACAAAAACACCACATTTTATATTGAATTATACATACCTATCACGAATTATAACCTTAATTCCATTAACTCCACTCTTTTTAAACAGTCCATGTACTTGGCTCATTGAATATCCGGCGACACTGTTGCCATTTATTTGTAGAATTTGATCACCAAATCGAATACCGCATAAAGCAGCCGGAGATCCTTTAGTCACCAAACAAACGAATATGCCACTGTTAACAGCTGACACTCGTAAACCAACAAGACCTTTAGCATCTTTGCAGAGTGTCACCTATATTAAAACAAAATTAACAATTTATCTTTTAAGAAACCACAAAATACAAAAAAAAAACATAATTTTAACCCTTTAGTCAGTATAAATGCATAATTTACGAATTTATGTTTTTTTTTAACTTTTAAGACCACACTGGATCACTTTAAGTTAGGTTAACATTTATTTAGTCTTACGTTGTTTTCTCTTCTCCCAATATGCCCTCATTCTAAGCGATCGGGCCAGTCTCACTTCATCTGATACGACACTAGTTTTATATTGTTTAGTTGGAGGAGGTGCAAATTTAAAGCTTTTAATGATGTTTAATTTTTTGGATTTATTTTGGAGGTCTTCAATTTTTAATCTCATCTTCTCCAGATCTTCATTTATTTCTCTCATCCATACCGGTTTGAGAGCGAGTCTACAACAGAAATTCAATATCTGTTTGATATATCTATTTTCTGGATATCTCAATATGTGACCGAGGTATGATATTCTCTTTTCCTCATCGTCTCAGTTACTGGATCAATAGTTTTGTAAACTTCACTATTGGGCAAAAGTCGCCAGTGTCCTTCCACTTTGTTTCTCTTGCCTATGCAGGTTCTCACTATTTCTCTTTCCTTTTCGACAACTCTGTTAGTGTTAATCTTGGATTTTATTTTAAACAGGGTCTCACTGCAATAGGTAATTTTGGGCTGGACAACTGTTTTATAGTGTTTTAATTTAGATTGAATTGAGAGGCATTTTTTCTTATAAGTGTTTTTCACCATCCTATAGGTGCTGTTTATCTTGGCTGATCTTTCAGCCCAATTTATTGCCTCATTATTATTTTTAGTGATTATTTCCCCTAGATAATTAAATTTCTCAACTAATCCCACTTTGTTGTCATTTATCATTATGTGTTTAGATTTGTCCTCTCCTAAATTCATCATTTTAGTTTTTTCATACAATATTTTGAGTCCTTTATATTTAACAGTTTGTTATATATTTTCAAACACAATATTAGTTTTATATTCAACAATTTATATAGGTTGATTATTTACAATACGTTTATGAATTTTTGTCGCATATTCAGTACGAACACACATATACAATTCAATGTAGTGTGCAATTCAGAAAATACACAAATGAGATGATTATGCTCATACTAAGTGCTGCAACCTATTTTTAATAGATTTTTGTTTGATTAAATCGCTTTTACAATCGATAATGTTATCTGTTACGTTAAGTACCGACCCACAGATTACATATTAGAAGATATCGATAAACGCAACCTTTCTAACATGTTGTTCACAACACTGAACGTCGTCAATAACTCACAGGATTTTCAATTGCAGCACAGATATTAAAAGTTCACAATAAGCAAAGTACCAAATTATGTACACTACCAAAACTGGATACGTATAGAGAACGAGGGACAGTTTAAACCAAAATGGTGGCTCTGACCCTGCCCACTGAAATGTTATGCTGAAACATAAATTACTTTCTTGATAGTCCTCATATGAAAAGAAAACATTTTTGTGTGTTTGCAAAAATCTCAAGGACCTAAACCAATCATTTTCAAATGTTTACCTCTATTATAATTTCTGACCAACCACTTTTTAACATGTAACAATATTTACACAGACCTCTCTAATTCCTTGTTGAATCTGTGCACGTTGTAATCCTAAAGATTGACTGGATAATGGAGCTATCAAATTATTAGAAGGTTCTTGGGCTTCTCTGGCCACAGGAACGATATCACTTCCATGAGCCTGAAACAAAATAATACAAATATATGTTGAAATTCACCAAAAGGTATTTGTATATAAAACAGAATAATTTGTTTTTCCATATATATGTTGAAATTCACCAAAAGGTATTTATATATAAAACAGAATAATTTGTTTTTCCATATATATGTTGAAATTCACCAAAAGGTATTTATATATAAAACAGAATAATTTGTTTTTCCATATATATGTTGAAATTCACCAAAAGGTATTTATATATAAAACAGAATAATTTGTTTTTCCATATATATGTTGAAATTCACCAAAAGGTATTTATATATAAAACAGAATAATTTGTTTTTCCATATATATGTTGAAATTCACCAAAAGGTATTTATATATAAAACAGAATAATTTGTTTTTCCATTATTATAACAAACAATGCACTTTTACAATAACCCTGTATCTGTAACTTAATTCCACACCTTTTTTACACACACAAAACCACAAGCACAATTTTTTTTAAAACACAAAACAGAAAATCACTAGTTGCTGCTAAACTAAGCGCTGTACAAAAAAATATTTGAAATAAAAATTGTAGGTTTTTAAATGTTTTACACTTGGCTTATTCAAATTTGTATTAGAATTCATATTAAGGCTGCAAACTTAAAAAACACCATTTTTATCAACGAGAGCACAGCCTCCCCTAGGATTTCAGCAGACATCACAATTATCTTATCTTGTAAAGATGCGGTTTCGTTTGTGCGATTGTCGCATAGGTCAGGTAGTTTCGTTTGTGCAGTGGAATGTGTGATCCAACTGCACGTGCGGGTAATCCGAAACGTCAAAAAATACTCAGTATTTTAAATGTATTTTTTCTATAAATAACTGTAATAGAAATAATAAATAATAAATACTGTAAATAGTATTTCTGTACCAAAATACTGTTTAAGCAAACTGAACTGTAAATTATAGCACATTAAGTATGCCTACATGACATTCAGCACTACAGACAGGATTTTTACCAATAACATTAGTATTTTTCTTGGAGCGGTAGCCTACTTACTAGGCCTAGTGTTTATTTTGGCTACATCAACTTTGCTGCAAACAGTCAATTAGTACTGTATTGTGGTTGAATGGGTACAGTAGTGTCTTGGCCTTAATGTAGTTTTCATTTAGTTTTGTGGTAAATAAGTGTTACGAGGGCGAATCAAATATAAACGGTAATTTTGCTGTTGACTGTACCAAACACGTTCGGACCAGATGTGGCGGTGAGCAGTTGTTGTTTTGTTTAATAAGAGTGGGGGGAACAGCTTACTTCGCAGCATTGTTGCGTTCTGCCGTCAGTACAGCCATGACCGAGCGAGAGGTACATCCATCTGTTGCGCAATGAATTGTCATAAAATTTTTAGCAAATGAAGGTGTTAAGCCTTCGGAAATTTTCACTCGTTTGCGGGCACAGTTTGGGGACACTACTCTGTCTAAGAATCGAGTGTATACGTGGGCCAGAGAATTTAGGGGTGGGTGAGAACGTGTTGAAAACGAAAGTCACCGTCAACGCCCAAGGTCAAGTCTCGCAGATGACAACATTAGTGCCGTTCGAGAGCTTATTGAAGGTGATCGCCGGTTAACTGTTCAAGAAATCTCATCAGAAATTGGTATCAGCTACGGGAGTGTTCAGTCTGCAATCACAGACCACCTTGGCTTCAGAAAGATTAGTGCTCGATGGGTTCCGAGGTTGCTGTCCGGAAATCAAAAACAGGTCAGGTCGGAGATCGCCGGGAGACTTCTGCATCGATTTCAAGAAGAAGGTGAAGATTTTTTGAGGCACATCGTCACATGTGATGAGACGTGGATCCACCATTACACTCCCGAATCGAAAATGGCAAGTAAGGAGTGGCGAAGGAAGGATGAAGGCTGCCCAGTGAAAGCCAAAACTCGTCTCTCAGCCGGAAAAGTTCTTGCAACAATTTTTCTTGACTCAAGGGGAGTTTTACTCATTGATTTTCTTCACGATCAACGAACAGTGAATGCGGCTTACTACTGCCAGGTGCTACAGTCGGCAAAACCCAGTTACCGAAATAAAAGACGAGGTGTGCCCATTAGAGATGTCATCCTTCTCCATGACAACGCAAGGCCTCACACCGCATTGTTGACAAGGGATAAATTGGAAGAAATGGGCTGGGAAACTCTCGAACACCCTCCTTACAGTCCAGACTTGTCCCCTTGTGACTACTTTTTGTTTGCGCCTCTGAAAGAATCACTTGGAGGAAAACGATTTGAAAGCAATGAAGATGTCGAGAAACACGTGCGCGATTGGTTGACAACTCTCCCTCAATCTTTTTATGAACAGGCAATATTCAAGCTTCCAAATCGGTGGCAGAAGTGTGTAGATAATGCACGAGACTATATTGAAAAATGTTGAAGGCATAGTTTTTGTATAATATTATTCAATAAATATAATTTTAAAAATTACCGTTTATATTTGATTCACCCTCGTACATACTAGTAGTGGAAGTGAATTGATATTTAACAATGTCGTGTAAACGTAAACGTGTGGTCAAAACCATCGAAGCGACCCACTGATGTACTTTTAGTTAAGCGTTGGCGGGACATTTCGGTAAGAAAACGAATAGAAAATATAACCAAAAGAAATTTCTGACTTTTCAAAACAAGAATTAAAATGTACACAAAATATTTGACATTTAATCATACGAATAAAAGTTTTAGGGCAAAGTAATATTTTTTTTTACAATAAAACACAATTTTCTTGTTCTTTAAAAACCTGGCTTATCCGAAATCGGCTCACCCCAATTATATCGGATTAGCGGGAGTTTACTGTATCTATTAGATGATGAAAGCAAGTTTAAAGGATCAAATAGTTGTATTTTTTCTGCAGCTAACTCAATGAGTTTTGCGTCATCGTCTTTGGAAAACTCATTTTCAACTTCCAGATGCATGCGATTGCTGCAGGTGAATGGTTGCCAAAGCAGTCGATGCAGCCGACACATGCAATCTCTTGCGTTGAACACATAAATGGAACCACTCCTTAAGAAATCTATTTGATGACTAATGGCAGTGACGCATGCAGCAGCTACATGCAGTAATTGCATGCGACAATTGCACAAACGAAACCGCACCTTAAGCATTAAAAATGTAGTTCATGAGGTCAAGTTCGGTAACTAACTTAAGTTCAGTTTCAACTTCACACACTACTCCAATCTTAAGATTTTGATTACTCACCCACACAGACCAATCATGTATTTCCTGTAAAACTCAAATTCGAAAAATCGATATGAAAACAATACTTTCCTTCCTTATATATTCATATAGAGCAAGATAAAGCAAAAATAAAATTCTAAGGTTTAGAAGAAACACGACAACAAAATAACAATGAAATACAAGCAGAATAATAAAAATGAATCCAATGAATAACATCAAAAACTCACACACTGTACTCCATAAAATGCATCTAAAATCACTTCAATTACATCGCCAAATTTTTGAAAAAACATTTTATTTCATTTAAAACTATCATATTAAGTTATCAAATGTAAACTGGGAAAAAAACACGTTAAAAGTATTTTCAAATACTTTATAAACATCATTAAAGAGTATAATAAAAATAAAACCGTGCAAATTTTATACTCCCATTTTGGCTTAGCATATTAAATCCATTATAATTAAATTTATTATACAAATACGAGAACAATATATTACATATTATATAAGATAATGATGTACGGACATGCAATTATCTGTATTAAAATTCAATGAAGACTAATTAATCAAAAAGTAAACAATAATAAAAGATAACAGAAGTCAATTAATTGTACATAACAAACAGATAATGTTCACTGATTTGGATTCAATTACTAAGTAAATATCATTATCAAATTAATACAGGTGCAGCTAAAAAATAATTGAACTGAATGTATAACGGAAAATCAAAACGTGCGCCCAAGCCACGCGCCACATTGCCGAGTCATGTGATATTCCAGCCACGTAATTGTCAGCCAGTCACTCATTTGGGCGTTGATCACTGTGCTTGTCTGATAGTGTATTTGCCATCCGTCAGAAAAATACTGACTGTATTGAAAGAATGTGTCAATTTAAAATTCTCGGTGAAACTTGGGAAGAACACTACAGAAGCCCATACTTTGTTGAAACAAGTTTACAGCTATAAATGTTTGTCACATACGAGGTGTGGCTATTAAATAACAAGACTGATATTGTAAATTTTATTTTTATTTTATACATAATCACTTATTGTCACCTTCAATAGACTATACACTCCTTCTCTATCCCTACAACGCTCCATGCGAATTTTCCATTAATGGAAACAGCGCGCACACACAAACGCTCCAGCTTTCCCATACTGTTTCACTTCTAATACATAGCGGCGGTATTACATTCCATTCCCATAACGTTACACACACATTCATATAGTGAGATTTTACTTGAGAAAACCCATTTGTAAAGCATAATTTTATCAACACACGTATATTTCAGAATTAAGTTGCAGGAAAATGACTTGAGGGTGACTTGTTTGGGAACACTGCAGATAATGTTTTTACACGTTTTCGTGAGAAAAAACAGAAAATCAATAATTACCGCTAAACTAAGCGTTATACAAAAAAATGTTTGAAATAAAAGTTGTAGAATTTTAAATTCTCAACATTTTGTATTATATAAATTTTTGCACTAAAATGTATATTAAACCCGTAATCTTAAAAAAACAATTTTTTAAGATCCCCATATTAGATCCTCCGTCGTCCCTTTGCTACAACATACATTAGATCCAACCGTTCATAACAAACACAAATTCCTATAGAAAAACGTCACAGCTTTTACATAAACTAAGAAACGTGTAAGTATGTTGACTTAAGAACGGCCTGCATCAATATCTGTTTACAAAAAAATTGTTCTACACTCTAGCCTACCCTTCACACTAAAACAATTATAAAAAAATCTGGTGTGAAACACTCACATAACTTTCTCTTGCCAATGTAAATAATTAACAATATAACCTAACATTAGTAATAAAACATTAGAAATAAACAAAAAACTAACCTATAAAAATATAACCTTATTTTAATAATGACTAAAAGACGCAAAATGAAAATCGAACTCAGTTCGGCTTAAAAAGATGGAAAATCACTTTTTCACACTAAACTAGGCTCTGTAGAGAAAAATGCTTTAAATAAAAGTTGTAGATCTTTTAATTTCCTATAAAATTAATTATATAATACTTTTGTCATAAAATGCATACTAAGGCCGAAATCTTAAAAAAATAGATTTTTCACACGTTTTTATGAGAAAAAAAAACAGAAAATCATCACTAGTTACTGCTAAACTAAGTGTTATACAAAAAAATGTTTGAAATAAGAGTTGTAGGTTTTTAAATTCTCTAAACTTTTATTACATAATTTTTTGCCCTAAAATTTATAATGAAGCCATAATCTTAAAAAAACTATTTCTTTACGTGAAAACAGCCTCACCGAGAATTTCAGCAAACATGGTGCCTACCCTATCTTGTAGAGCATAAAAAAATGAGTAAACCAGGCAATTTAAAAAAAAAAAACGTAAGACCAGTTTTTGATGAAAATGTTCGTGTCGAGTCCGATAGTGGTATGTAACTTAAGTTTCAAGTTTGAAGTTCGTACGATGTTCCGTTCTTGAAATATTCTGTACACACATGCACACACGCACACACACACAGACCAATAGCTAAAATCATTGAGCGTTCAGGGGGTCTGAAAACGTATAGATCCGGTGAAAACTTGATTTTGAAAAATCAACATGAAAACAATACTTTCTTTCCTATATATTCATATAGGCAAGAGAAAGTAATATTTCCCTATCAATGTATTCTATTTCTGTAAACACTATTAGTTGAGTTGAAGAATTCTCTACAAAATAAATACAATAATGACATGTTTCAGATGTATATTTACCTCACTGCAACAAGTTTTATTGCAAACTGCACTACCCATTTGTATAGCCACTGAAGTGGCTTTGCGTAGCAAATGAGTTAAACAACTATTAAAATATTTTTATGAAAATGAAAGTAGTATTACCTGGTTTAAAGATTTGATATATTCTGGCATATTGGCAGCAATAACAGCAGGTGATAATTCCAAACCCATGTAATCAGATAACGATGGATATAGCGCTGCATTTGCATTGGGCGAGACAGGATATGGCAATTCAGAAACTGGGTAAGGTGGAAGAGATGTATGATTCACAGGTGCTGACGGTTCAAGACTTGGATACATTGGTGCAGATGCTGGTTGATTATAAGACACCGGCATGGGAGCTGCTGACGGTTGGTTATACGGCACAGGCATCGGTGCTATAGCTGGTTGATTACGCTGATGAGGATTGATTAGTTGTGATGTAAAGCTGATCTGAGCCTGAAACAAAACAATTAAACAAAACTGTAGCTACTTTTATATTGAAAGACTAGCATGCCCGTGCAGCTTCACACACGAAACGTGTAATCAATTTTTTTAAACATATATGTAATAGAAATTGTATAGCTACTATATATAGATCAACTATAAACTCCAACAAGTACACACACATGCATGCACGCAAGCACATATACACATGCACACAAAACCATTTGAAATATACCACATATTCCTTAGCATTTTATTTTGGAATTTTTGTATTAATCTTTCATTGCTGGATTTTGTTCGGCACCCTAGAGCCAGATACTTTGACTAGTTCACACTTTTTAACTCCTGTTTTTATAACGGGTGTTTTATTAAGGACGCAACCCTGATTATAAGAAGATAGAAGTAATACATCGGTAAATTTTCTGACCCCCAATCGGTATGTTGGCAACAGTGTACTCAAGGCCAACTACCTAAGACAGTTAAAATGTTCTAGTCAAGCATTAGTAAGGTGACAACAGTCGTTTCGTTATATTGTGTCAGCAATGGTTTTTTCCAAGGAAGAACGCATGTTTATTGTAGAGACTTACATAGCAAGTAAACCTTACCAATGTGTGCAAGATAAGTTTCAGTTGAAATTTCTCTGTTCTGCCATTCCGAATAAATCGTCAATATTGCATTTGATAAAAAAATTCCGTAGAACTGGGAGTGTACTAGATGAGAAACAACCTCACCAGCCAACAAAGTTAACCGCGGAAGTTCTTGAAGATTTGAAAAATAGTTTGACTCAATCACCTAAAAAATGCTTACAAGATTATCATCGCAAGCTGGGCTAACATTAACTACTGTTTTCAGAGCTAAGTTACATTTGTATCGTTATCGCGTTAGCGTAACTCAACTGAAAGCTACAGACCATCAGAAACGATTACAATATTGTCGGTGGTTTTGATCTTTGGTTGAAGAAAATGGTATTCAATTGTTGGATCATTTTTATTTTAGTGATGAGGTTTGGTTTCATTTAGATGGCTACGTGAATAGTCGGAACTGTAGAATATGGAGTGCAATAAATCCTTATGCTTTCCATGAAAAAGCATTGCACTTACATAAAATTGGTGTTTGGTGTGCAATTTCCCGCCGCCGTACAACAGGGCCGTTATTTTTTGACAGTACTGTAGACAGTGTACTTTATAGTTATTTAATCCAACAGTTCATTTCATTGTTAATTTGTACGACCAAAATTGTTGGTTTCAACAGGACAACGCTACATGAAACAACGCTACTGCAAATGAAACGTTAGCAATGCTACGGGAATTTTTTAATCACCGCTTAGTATCGAAAGATTTGTGGCCTCCAGATCCCCAGATCTTACACCAGCAGACTTTTTCCTATAGGGTTCTTTAAAAGGTGAAGTTTACAAAAACAACTCTCATATGGTCGATGAATTAAAAACTAACATTACAAGTGCGATTTCAAGCATTAGTGAACAGACTTTAAGAAAAGTTGCTCCTAATGTCATTAAACGAATTCGTATCTGTATTGAAGTTGCAGGAAATCACTTCGAACATCTACTGTAAACATAAAGGGTTAAATTCAATGCAATTTTCTATTCATTTGTAAAATAATAATTTAGATTAATTAATAATTTGTAAAGTACAGAAAATAAAAATATGCCGTAGATTGTGGCTCTTAACATAGGGTTGCGTTCTTAATAAAACACCCGGTATTAACATTTTCTTCTTTGTGTTTAACTTCTGACTGTTCTACAATTACTGCTAATGCAGACGATGAAGGATGAAATGATTTTTTTGTAACATATGAAAATATGCCGTGCCTGAATGGGATTCGAACCCAAGACCGTGCATGATGAGAGGCGAGCACATTAACAACTACGCCAATGCAGCCAGCGTATAATAACAACTTAATAAGAGTTTGTAGGATCGATTTCCTACCAAATAACCATTTTCTTGTATTTTAACTCACCGGGCTGGACTGTCTCAAACAGCTGATAGTCCTCTGGTAATTTCAAGCGTTATCGTTTTTTTTAAATAGTTCATTCAGTTATTAGCAAACTCTTTTCTCGTAGGATCAATTCCCAACACACAGTCTATTATAATCTGATTAAAATAATAAAGTAATTGAAATATCGACAATCAATACAACAATTTACATTGAGAACGATATGATCCTGGTAGAAATAGGTTTACACAAAACAATTACAAATTAAGAAGAAAACAAAACCAAATAACTAAGGACTCACCTTTTCCATACGATCCACTTTCATGTCTTCTAATGATGGATAGAGAGACATCTTGACAAATCTGTACAAATAATATTTTTTTGTGAGATTTAATTCAATTAAATCTTTTTTTAATTGATAGCAACTAACATCAAAATAAAGAAACAGTTTACGAAACGATTTATTAATTTCACATTTAAATTCATTTTTGATTATGTAACCGAGAAAAGGTGTATAAGGTACTGGTGAAATGGGTAGGTAAGTAACTTGACTGTATGAATACGGATTTTACCTGTGTGTAGGCCTGTGTTTATTGTACTGTTTTATTTTTTATGTTAATATTCTAAAAATATTGGTTTATTTTTTTTTAAATTGATAATATCTCCGTTATTATGCATGAAAATGAAAAACTTTACATAATCAAACTTATCTTGAAACGTTTCGTAATTTGTAATATATAAAATTTTTTGATATATTGACTTTTAATGGAGATATTCGTTGGTTTTTGTTCACCCCTCCCTCTGAACTCCCCTATTCCTTTGTGATATTAAAATAATTTATAGCCTATTTTAATTTCGATTATGTCCAGAACCTAGATACTGAAATTCATTGAATTTGGTTCAGCAGTTCTCACGTGATGGCATAACATACAAACAGATAAACAGACAAAAATTCAGCCGAACTTATTTTCGGTGTTTATGTGATACATCTGGCGTAGAAAGAAAATTTGGGGCATTTTGAAAAATTGTACAGACAAAATCACAATTTTATTTATAAAGATATGGGGTTATGAAAAAATCAATGAAAATGGATACTAGATCGTTTCACGTAACATTATTCTCCCATATTATACAAATGTCAGCTGTAATAGATAACAAATTAATCTACTGTCCTTAGAAAGATTAAATAGTACAATTCACCACATCATAAACAAAATGTTTCCACACCGAGTAAATTATCACAATTTCCTTGAAGTCGTTATCAGTTGGCAAGGCTTAGTCATCTAGTCATGGTGACTAATGTACCATTAAAAAACATGATCTTACTTTTAGACTATGTTGAATATTTTTTAGTATTTCTCCTGTTGTTAAACCAATTTAATTTAATTTAATTAGCTTATTCAGCAATTAGGCTGAGTTTCATTATTTTTAAGGCCTCACAGAATCCATACTTGAAGTCATGTTACAAAAATTCAATTACAGTAAAACCTCCTTAATCCGGCATTCTATAGTCCGGAATTGTCTATAATCCGGCATCAACGGCAATAGACAAAAATTATAGAATTGCCTTCACAATGAACATTGTAAAGTGAGCAACCCGACAGCTACCGCCGACACTCAAGAGCCACAAAGCGTCACGTTTGTAAAATTTGCTGAGTCAAATAAACAATACAGTATGGCTGAAGTTATGAACTTGCATGTAATAAAAAATGATTTTTTAAATAAAAAAAATACTAGTTGTAAGAAGCAAGTAGATATTAGATCTTTTGTCCAGCCATCTACCAGTGCTGTTGCTAAAAACCACGAATAGTACAGTACTGTACTGCATTCAAATTTATTTCATCATGTACTGTACTTAAAAAATGCATTTTAATATTTCTCCTGTACTTATATATTGATTTATATTGTTTAAATAACCCATGTTTAAAAAGTTTCTTGTGCAAATTGTGTCATTTTTTATACGACTCCTGTATTTTTATAAATAACCTCCATAGTACGGAATTTCCTTTAATCCGGCAAGCTTCAAGTCCCAAACGTGCCGGATTAAAGAGGTTCTACTGTACATATATTTTATTAGAACAGGAGGACATCATAAAATTTATCGAGAAAATAATGATTTATATCTTACTTTAAATATTTAAATATTCTTTTAGTTCCGACATCAAAACTTGTAAAACTGTCATTAGTAATACTTTAAAATTTAACGGTACTCAAATTACAGAAAGTCTAAAACATCCTAATCATTTTTTATAACATCGTACGAAAAATTATTTATCAAACAGATTATTAGGTAGCTAACTGACAATTTTAATTAATAATCAGCTAATTTAATTAACATACTCCGACCTATTTTAATGCTTAATGATAAGAGATTGGACCCACTGTAATTAAAAATTACGTAATCTTGCCATGATTAAATTATGTGCGTAGGTAAATTGGCCTACAAAAATATACGGTTAGTCTAGTCATTATAAACAAAATTCGTTGTATCATATTTCTGTAATGAATATCAAATTACAGAAAAACTCATAGCAAACTATACTGAGAAAGATTCTTGTAGTTACCAACAAAAAAAACTAAAACAATGTATCCAGTACCTGTATATTTTGACAAATCACTGACATTAACCTGGAAAGAAGCCTGCAGAGAAAAACAGGATTTTATACTCTCGGAAGTACACGCAGTACAAATTTTCATTTGTTCTATTTACGTCATGAAATGTATGAATTGACCCAAATAACAAAATAAGAATACAAAAAAACAATTTTGAACATCCTGTAAAAGACAAAAATAAAAGCCAATAAATACGTACACACAAGAAGAAACAGAAATAAAACATTAACTTTAACGTCTACATACATACCTTAAAATTTAAATCCTTGCGACACGGATCTCTATACAAAAATTTAACTTAATCCAAAATATTTGTGATTTTAAGCAAAACCTCACTTCCAAGAACTATCAACACAGAAACACAGTACAACGAAGTTGACTCACTGTCATTTGATCAGCTGCAGGCAGCACAAAAGATAACCGACGCGTTGTACCAACTTGTAAACACAAATTATTTATCCAAACAAAATGTACATTAAAGAAAACTGTACAAAATTAATAGTCGCAACTCATCGGTTTTTATCAGATTATCTGATTAAACCGAATATTTTTAAAGTAGCATTTCTTTATATTTAATATATTCTTTTATAGAATACTATTATTGTACAGAATTCCAGGTGATTTTTTTTTACTTTTAAGTCTATACGTACATGTCAATAACGAAGAAATTCAACTTTTCAATTGGAAATTTCTTTACAAAATTGAGAAATATTTAATTCATTTTTTGTGTTTTTAGTTATAGGACTGTGATACACACTGGATTTTAATGCATTTAGTTGTTTTTTTTTATTTTTAAGGTATTATAAAATATATTAATTTTAATCAACATACAGTAGAATCTCGGTAGTCCGGCCGTACAGTAGTCCGGCACCTCCAGTAATCCGGCCTTAAAATATTAGGCCTAAAAGTATGAAACCTCACCCAGGACAGATTTTGATTAAATATTTAAATTGAAATAGGGAAATCAACTCGACCTAATTACGGCGGATTTAATATAACTTGTATGTTTAGGATTTGATTAAAGAAATGAATAAGTAGACCTAAATTATTGTTAAATGGAATAATTTTTGGCCTTTTATCCAAAACCCAGAACTGGGTCATGCTCTATACTTCATTCTGAAGTGACAACGAAAAGTAATTCTCAGAACACGAGCACCCCCACACCGCACTAGGCGATGTCAATAGCCGATAATTATGTTTAGTACAATGACTACAGAAGTACTCAGCAAACCTTTTGTAGGTAATTAGTTTATTTAATTTAAAATCACATAGAAATCAATGCATATTCATTTTTTGTTTAAATTTATAATTTATAGTTCCAAAATTCCAACACATCTAGTAATCCGGCATTTTCAGTAATACGGCACCCTCTCGGTCCCGAACAGGCCGGACTACTGAGATTCTACTGTATTTAAACAAAATTATTTTTAAATCGGTTGAAAGTAATTTAATCAGTTTTGTTTGTTATAATTTGGTTATAATCTTGTACAGAGGGAGAATATCACTATCATCCTAGAAAAAGGCCATTAGAATGAGCTGTCAAACCTAAGATCATTATCCCACCTCTTTTTAATGAACACAATATCTCTTCAATGACCACATCCTATTTCTGTTTCTTGGTCATCTTCTTCATAATAATTTTGTTTATCCTGAAAATTTTGCAGAATTGAAGCGATTTTTACATCCTTTCAGCGACAATTGTATAAGGTGGTCCTCGTGTTTAATCTTTCTTTATTTTTTTTTCCATATACAATATATTTTTGTTCAACCTGAAGAGTGCGCACTACCTCTGCCGCGCCGCTCAATGTAAGGGTTTAGAGCAGTCATGTCAAAGATACGGCCCGCGGGCCGCATCCGGCCCCCGGGCTGTATCAATACGGCCCGCGATCGCAATGTGTCACAGAAAGAAGAATCATGTTTTTTTAGAGCTTTAAGACTTTTACTCGATTCCTCTACGGAAGTTTTAAAATGCGCACACTACATTTATAACTAATTTTAAGGGCAGCGCGTGCCTAGACAAGCGAGAGAGATAGACAGTAACGCCATCTCTATCTGATATCAATGAGCTTGTCAAAAACAAGAGAAGTCAGGTATCTGGATTCTCGAGCTCAAAATAATTACCATCTTTTATAACTTTGATATGATTTTTTACAACCGTATATTATATACTGTACAATTAAATAAATAAAATGTTATTATAATTCAGTACATTTTTTGTTTTTTGAATCTGGCCCGCCAACACATTCTAAATTTAATATATGGCCCTCTTCAAAATTGAGTTTGACACCACTGGTTTAGAGGATTACAACATACTCGGTTGTTATGCAAGTCATAATTAAAGTTTGACATGCATTTTAAAGGTTAAAATATGCTCTATGTAACAGTAACATTTTTTTGTGTGAGCATTAAGTCTAAGCTTTAAAAAATTAAGGTAAATCTCTGAAAGTTTTCTAAAATTATTTGGAAAGATCGGAAGGTATTTGTCGCAAATTAGTCTTTATCAGTAAAAAGAACATCTTTTTTAGATTCTAAAAATATCAACTTTAACCTGTTTACTTATTTATCAGCGGCGATATATTGCAATCTAATAAACATTTACAAGCACAAATTTCTTAACCGTTCTATAGCGCTCCAAGCTGCCAGTTAGAAAACTACTAAGCATTACATTATCTGCTAATCAAGGGTATTTCCCCTCACCAACCTTTCGCTTCTAGGTCATACAGTGTTGCCGATAGTGTAATATGTTTGTCTTCTGTAGAATGTTTACTTCTATTAATATGTTTTGACAAGTAAAATTAATCGCTCGCCCAACCCAAACAAAGATTAATTTTAATTGATTATGAAAAGGATAATTGATCGTATAGGAAAATATACTTGTAGACCTACTGATTGTTATTTATTAATTGTTTCTTTTCGAACTGATTCAAAAATCTGTATTGATTCTCATTCACTTTTCAGAACGATTGCTTTACTTTAGAAACTAGTGAAACAATTCATTTTTTTTTACTTTCTCTTGCCTATATGAATACATAGGAAGGAAAGTATTGTTTTCATGTCGATTTTTCGAAATCGAGTTTTCACCGGATCTACACGTTTTCAGACCCCCTGAATCCAAAAAACATGTTTTTAGCGATTGGTGTGTGTGTGTGTGTGTGTGTGTGTGTGCAAAATATCTCAAGAACGGAACATCGTACGAACTTGAAACTTAAGTTACGTACCACTACCGGACCCGACACGAACATTTTCATCAAAATCGGTCAACCGGAAGTAGTAGTTTATTCGTTCAATTTTTCTCTTTTTTGCGATTTTCTCAAAAACTGGTCAACGATTTTTTTAAAAATCGCCTTATTTGCTTAATTTTTTATTCTCTACAAGATAGGGTAGACGCCATGTTTGCTGAAATTCTTGGTGAGGCTGTTTTTACGTAAAACAAGTATTTTTTAAAGATTACGGCTTTAATATGTATTATAGCGCAAAAATTTATATAATAAAAAATGTAGAGAATTTAAAATTCTACAACTTTTATTTCAAACATGTTTTTTGTTTAACGTTTAGTTTAGCGGTAATTAGCGATTTTCTGTTTTTTTTTCTCACGAAAACGTGTGAAAAATCGATTTTTAAGATTTCTGTCTTAGTATGCATTTTATGACAAAAGTGTATTTAATTGAATTTATAGAAAATTAAAAGATCTACAACTTTTATTCAGAGCATTTTTCTCTACAGAGCCTAGTTTAGCTTGAAAGAGTGATTTTCCATATTTTTAAGCCAAACAGGTCGATTTTCATTTTCCGTCATTCACTCACGATTAAAATAAGGTTATGTTTATTGAGGTTAGTTTGTTTATTTCTAATGTTTTATTGTTAATTATTTTCATTGGCAAGAGAAAGTCGTGTGAGTGTTTCACACCAGATTTTTTTAGTCACTGTTCACAGTTATTAGACAAAGCGTATTTTGAACCAATACTTTTGTTGTACAATACTCGTATGCTTACTCTTTAACCACTATAACTGCTACGTATGACATAATTTTGGTCTGTTCTCTGGGCCAGGGCTAGCTAGCGTTCTCTTTCGATAACCGACCCGTTAAATCGCTTTTACTTCAGTTTCTGCGCGCTCTTCTCACTCTCCTCTCTCCCACACTCGGTCTCTTCCCCTTGTTTTTCTTGTCATCTTCAAGACTAAACAAACCGACGGTAGTTCCTTTGAATTTATCATCTCAGTTACATAACTTATTTTTATTATACACCGAGGTGTCAAAACTATATATTTTATTTATATTGTGTGTTGTTAATTCTTTTCAGTTGAAAATAATATTAATTCTTGTACTTTTATTTTCTTTTACACACAATAGGTTTTTTTTTTAACTAGTTTAGGATACGGATGAAAATGTTCATGTCAAGTCCTCTTAAGGTACGAAATTTCCCAAGTTTCAACTTACGATGTACGATGTTCCGTTTTATAGATATTTTGTTCACACACACCAATTGCTAAAAACATGTCGTTTTGGATTTAAGGGGCCTGAAAACGTGTTCATGTAGCCCGTGAAAACACGATTTCGAAAATTTTACTTTCCTTCCCTACCTATATTAATATTTGGTAAGAGAAAGTATAAGTGTAACATTTAACAAAATTACTATAAGTATAGGCTTTTCATCTGGCGCGTGGAGGCTTCGAATGAATCAGCTTGCATATACAGTGGAACCTCTCTAATTCGTCTCGTTCGGGACCGAAGGAGTGACGAAATACAGAAAGTGACGAATTATGGAATTTGCTATGCACGGTTAATAAATAACATACTCGTACGTATATTAGTTCCATAAAAGTCGAATTACATAAATGAAACTTACATTAACGATAAACACAATAAGTAATCCTAAGTCCTATAACTACAGTAAATTTGTATTAGTCTATACTACGCGCGCCAGCTCATGATCTCTGTCGCCTGGGGAAGTGGGGCGGGTGGCGTAATAGAATGTGAGTAATATATTTGTTTTATCGTGCAGTACAAAAACATTTAGTCATCCTGTAAATATTATTATTATGTCTATGTATTTATTTATTATAGGCCTACGTATTATTGCTTTTCACAACGGATACACGTGTCACAATATACAGATTTGTGCTAACGCGTCTCGGATGTGTAAATCATTATTCATGATTTTTGATCACTACAGTGATTTTTATTTTGAAATTAAAGGGTGTTAACTTGCCAAAAGTTATTTGTTTTGTGTTAGGTAAATTTCAACGTGTATTTTTCATATCTTTTGTTTTATTTTAATATGTCTTCCCGGAAAAATAAAGCGGTAATTCATTCGGAAGTGCGACAAATTATTGCATCAGTTATAAAAAACTTTGATGAAGAATCGCGTAAAGGACTCGGAATTGGCTTAACCACTTGACTGAGGTAAAAAAAATCATAATCATAATTTGCTACTAATTATTTAGACCTATAAATTAATGTTATGAAATGTATATTTTTTAATTTCCTTATTTTCTATGCTACGTGCATATTTTAATTCCTGAGAACTGCCTAACTCAAACTATAAATAATTACTAAATATTAATAAATACAATGAAAGAAAAGTAAAAGAGTTACTATATTGTAGAATAAATTGAAATAATAAAACAAAAGGTTACTTTATAATGACAAGAACATTATGATAAATGTTTATTTTATGAATAGTATAATCTTTCACTGCATGCCGTAACAGAAATTCCTCACACGGATCACGAGCTGACGCGCTTATAGTACGTATCTAGTTTTATACTACTTCAGAAATTCTGTAGTATATGGTTGTACTTACATTTTCTAATTTGTAGAAGGCACAACACAGTACACGTTACCGAATATAAAATTACAATCGAAAAAGTATACATTTGCAAAATCGATGAAACGAATCTTTAACTATGTATCACTTAACACTACAAAAAAAATCACATTAAAATTTAGAAAACGTTACTTAATTACACTAATATGTATGTATGTATGTAAAATGCCAAATTTATTTCTTGAAAAAGTGGGTTATCTTCTTTTCTACCAACGAGTTCTTTTCTTTTTCCACAGCCAACTGGCGAATTTGTCGTATTACAATTAATTTTGATAACTCTGCTTCTTTCTGTCTCTCATACCATTCGATGCACTTCGTCAGCATTCCTTCTATTTCTCGATTCGTACCAATATTTTCAGGGCTTGAAACATATTCTTCGTTGCTATCTTCCTCAACAGGTGAATCTTTGTTTTGAACGTAGGGCACAATTTCTTTGTCACTTAAAATCTCATACTCAAGTTCGTTAGCATCTTGCTCTATCCATTCAACTAATTCCTCGTCGGTAATATTTTTAGTCACAGGTATACTCTGGCACACTTCTTTTAATTCTGATAAGACATTGTTTGTTTCATTGTAAGAACGGATGCTACTAGTTTCTTCTCGGTCAGCCCACAGATTGTTCCAACAAGACTTAAGTGTTGTTTTCAAAATGTCATGCCATGCTCGTGATATGTTATGTATAGCATCCTTTGATTGTATACTTTTTCCAAAATTCTTGAACCTGCGTTTCATTTTCGGAAAATATCAAACTCTGCAGAAATATTTTCCTATAATGAACTGGGGAGGGCTGACGAATTATAGAAGGTGATGAATTAGAGAGTGACGAATTAGAGAGGTTTTACTGTACTACATCCACCCGTCCCTCAACTATTGTTATAGACTGTTCATAAAACTAATGTATACATTTTTCTACATTTTATAGTGACATTCTTTTATAGTAAACACAGTACAAAGTGAATGGGGAGTGATGTAATGTATTTATAATTAATCATCAGTTATTATTCTTATTATACAGTTATAGGCTTATATGTATGCATAGTTTATTTACAAATTAAACTGGGTTTGACAGCAGGTGACTCATCAACTACATACGCCGAACTAACAAATGAAACGCACAGTGAATATTGTCATTCAGTGTTTAATCAAAATTGTCGTTCAGTACAATCATTACGGTTATACAGTGTCGAGGGGTTTTTTATGGGTGCAGATCGAATAGTGTGTATGTGTGTTTTTGATTTTTAATTTATTCTATTTTGATTTATTAATTTTTATGGTTAAAGTACAAAATTACCTAGTGTAGTGTTTATTATTTTGTCGTTTACTAGTTTACATTCAGCTTAAAATGTCTAAAATTGGAGGGAGTAAAGTTCTGCATAGCCAATCTCGGGAGAAAATTACTTTTAATGTGGTTACGTTTATGACCAAGGAAGCAAAGCACGGTGTTTTTACTATAAATGTTAAGAAAATTATCGAATGCGTTAGTACAGTAACTGGTGTGTCAAAACATTTAATTACGCGAATAAAACAAGCATCGAAAGTAATATTAGAAGGATCGTCACTGTCTTTTACGACACCCAAAAAACATTCGGTACGGGCCAAACCTGTTTCAAGTTTGGATGATTTTGACAGGAGTGTTTTCCGTCAAAAAATAAATAATTTTTACACAGACGAAGGTAGAAAATGCTTACTAACAATAAATAAATTATTAATAATTAAAAATAGTATTAAAGACTATTAATAATCAATTAAAAAATTAAAGTAGTGCTGTTTCAAAACTGTTACCGAAATTTTGTTAAAGTATAAATATTCTTAGAAATAGCTTTATAAATTATAATTGGGTCTATATGAATATTATTGTATAAATGTACGCTTTATAAAAAACTGTGTCATGCATTTTGTTTTGAAGAGGGCGTTTTTGATACACCTTATAGCATTATAGGCTGAACTCTCTGCAAACCAGATGAGACGCGTATAGCTATACACGCTATCTATTGAATGTGGTTGGATTGGAACTGAAATTCGTAAAAGTGCATTCTCACGCCATCTAGCGGACAGCGGTAAAAGTAAAAGTACGATACATTTTATAATTCTAATATTGCAACACATCGACGACTTTAATGCTGTAACAATATCAAGATTGTCGGCAAAAGATAGATGTTACCTAGTCGAATGTTGACGATGGAATGAAATGCAAGGTGTTACAGCAAGGTGTTAAATTCAATTTTTTTTTTATCCCTAATGTGTGTACATTGCAATCTGTTCAATTGAAAACAATAAGCAACCCCATGACCCAATTAGATGATAATGATGTGTATGACGTGTAAATGAGGTGTAGTCTTGTACAGACTCAGGTCGACCATTCCTGAGAGAGTATGGTTAATTAAACCCCAACCATCAAAGTACACCAGTAACCACAGTCTAGTATTCAAATCCGTATAAAAGTAACTACCTTTACTAGAATTTGAACCAGGAACCTTCGTCTCCGAAAATCAGCTGTTAAACAGCTGATTTTGGTGACAACTTTACCTCTAGACCATCCCGGTGGGGTAAAAACTCTACAAGCAAAACAGAGACTGAACAAAGGTGAACGAAATGAAAACACACAAATTAAATTATCAATATTTTACATTTTTATATTATAATCATAATAATTTATAGTTCATAATGAAAAAACACATATATTATTTTTCCTCCATTACAAAATGGATTAACTACTGGAAACTACTGTACAGAATTTTTTCACATATTTCATCATAATTCTACATTAAAAATATTTATATAATATATATATCTGAGAATTCTTCATGAATACTTGTCTGTGTGTACAAATTCACATTATATATTTCACCTATATATATAAATATTTCAATTTACATATTTTTTTTTCACAAATTCATACATGTCGTTTATAAATTAAAGTTCATATTATAATAATAATTATTATTATTATCATAATTAATAATAATAATAATAATATCTACATTTTAATTAATTAATTAATCAATTAATTTAGACATACCAAATATTAATCTACAATTAAATCTACACGAATTATAATTTATAATTATTTACAAATAATTATAATTAACGTACTGTTCATTAATTTAATCTTATAATTTAATATTTACATTATATTTTACAATATATAATAATAATAATATTAATAAACTAATAAAATTACTAATTTATTTACATGTAAATAATAATAATAATAATAATAAAGATGAATAAAATTCACAATTACAAATGTGTGAAGAGCCAGGCACATCACTTATCAGGAGCTCTGTTATCAAAAGGACTTATAATACAAGGCGATATAAAAACAAAAAAATAATTAAAGAATATAATAATAGTACGAAAAAATATGTATTCATATTACCCGGTATACGTTTTAAACATTTGTAACAAATTTATTACGAGGCCGTCGACGTAGCATAGTGATTAGTACGCTATTCTACAAAGTAGAAGGTTCCGGGTTTGATTCCCAGCTAGGATCTGAAAATTTTTACACATTAAAACCCACTTTTACAGAATCGAAACCCATATTAATTGCTAATGACCAAGCAATTAATTAAAAAATTAATTTTAATTGTGTTTTAGACGTTAATTGGCATTATTGTGTTCAAAAAATTGAAAATCAGACTCCCCTGATGCTACATATTTTTCATCTTATAGTGCGGAGTGGAGTCTTCGACCTTAACGAAAGCAACAATGAAGAGACTGGAAGCGTTCAAGTTATGGACTTAAAGAAGAATTTTAAAAATATCGTGGATGGACAGACTATGAAATAATGCGCACAGTAAAAAGACAAAAATGAGAAAATTTAGGACATATTTTTAGAAATGATGAAAAGTACAGGGTAAGAGAGACATCGGAATACGACGAATATCCTGGCTAAAGAACTTGAGGACTTTGTTTACAACTTCTACTAGAGGACTCTTCAAAGCAGCAGCGAAAAGACTTATGATTGCCAAATATTCAGTACCGGATCGCCACTAAGAAGTGTTCAAAAAAGTATTTGCTACAAATCAAAACAGTACTCATATGCTTTTCACAGTTGATGAGCTCTGCTGTTCCACACATTTTGACCAATCAGATCGTTTGCCAGCGTTGCCAGATTATACCTGACAAACATTACGCGCGTATGCGTATTAGAGCACCAATAGTTCACTCTTGTCATGTATCTTGTACTGAACACATCGATTATAGAGCGCATTAATATGCAATACTTTATAATATAATCAGCTGATTGGATGTTTATAGGTTATAATTGTTATTGAAAGACCAAAAAAAATTTTTTTTTTTTCCTAATTTGTATACGTTGCAATCTGTTCAATTCAGAACAATAAGCAACCCCATGACCCAATGAGATGAGGATGATGTGTATGATGTGTAAATGAGGCGTAGTCTTGTACAGACCCAGGCCGACCATTCCTGAGAGAGTATGGTTAATTAAACCCCAACCATCAAAGTACACCGGTAACCACTGTCTAGTATTCAAATCCGTATAAAAGTAACTACCTTTACTAGGATTTGAACCACGAATCTTCGTCTCCGAAAATCAGCTGTTAAACAGCTGATTTTGGCGACGACTTTACCTCTAGACCAACCCGGTGGGTTAACAAAAAAAAAAAAAAAAAAAAAAAATGGCTGACAAAATACTTAACAGAGCTACAAGAGCAAGTATTGAAAACGTTGCTGGCAAGTGATTGGCTAGCTATAAAGTGGGTTGGGGGCAATGCATACGTTTAGAGCTCATCATCAGCCTTGAAAAATAGTATAGCAATTATATTAAAATTACATGAAACCCAACTTATTACATTAGTCAAGATCATTTACCCAGACTGAACTGCAATCTTGATTTATCATAGTTACTGCCTCCTTGATTATTAATCATGTGTAAAAGAAATCTAGTTTAATAAATTCCCTTTTGTAAATACTTTCCCCTGTCGGTTCTATTATAAACAACGTTTATTTGTGATTGTTCTTGCAATTTTTAATTATGTTCAGGAAAAATAAATAAATTTTATTTCCCATTTAACGGGTTGCATAAATAACGATTATTAATGCAGTTAATATTTACAAAATTTGACAATAATTATGGTACGGGGGAAAATCAACCTATCCAACTATGGTAGAGCCATGTTCTAGAATAGACATCATGAATGTTTTCCGTTAGGACAGAAGTAAATTTTTATGGCCCAAAAGTATAGTAAGTAAACCAGTTAAGGATTAGAATCAGTTAAGTCTATCTTGGCTAAGCAACCACGGACTGACAACATTTTTAAACTTAATAATGTTCGGCAGATTTCTGATATCAATAGGCAGAGTTAAACAACCCGACTGCTTTTGTAGGGATGAGTTGTTAAGGGGAAGGCATTTTTGTTCTTAAACGCCTACTTGTGAAAAAATCTGCCCATAACAGACAGGTGGAGTGTCAAATTATTTACACTCAATCTGTTTGTTGCAGAGCTAAAATAAACAGTTCTGTTTCTTATCACATAGTCAGCCAATTAAATGACTGAATCATTTAAGAACAGAAGAGGTAGAGGTGTACTGTGACACTAATCAGAGTTATCTCCTCTGAAAGTAATGAATTTCATTATACAGCCGGACCCTGTGGTGAATGAAGTGAAGGTGTCATTTGCAGAGTGGAAAATATGTGCTTTTCAGAGGGCCCGGTATACTGATAAGTGTACTTTTCCACTCAGTGAGGAAGGCAATGGTAAACCACCTTACTCCTCGTTTAACTTAGCAGAGCGTTTTACTTAATAGAGGTTCATTGAACCTCTACAGGTTCAAACCAGCTTTTTGGCTGATGACCTAAACAACAATGTGCAAAAAACTGTCGAATATCCAGAACTTGGTTGTAGAGGTTCATTGAACCTCTACAGGTTCAAACCAGCTTTTTGGCTGATGACCTAAACAACAATGTGCAAAAAACTGTCGAATATCCAGAACTTGGAAATCTGCTAAAATAATTAGAATATAACGAGAAAGTTAGACTAAATATCTTGTGACAATAAAGTTTATTATTAAAATTTATTTATGACACAATGTAATCTCTCCCTTTTTCACCTATTAAAATTCATGCAATGTGCTGGGGATAATTTCGTCACACCTCAAAATTTTAAATCCATTGAATGGTACCGTAATGAATGGTTCATGTCATATGTGTCCCACCCGGAATAGTTTACATTCATTTTATAAAAGTTTCCATCAGTGTGGTATTTTGACAACCAACTGTTTTCAGCATAAATGCTAAAGCAGATGAAAAAATGCTGGACCAGTTTGGGAATCCAGAGCAGAATCTATTTGCACTGACTACTACACCACGAGCCAAACCCCCCCCCCAGCCCATAATAATGGGCAATTACTTTCTGTTCATGGTAAATAAATTTTAATAAAGCAAGTTTTTTGTTTTAGAAAATATTGGCCTAATTATAAAAATGTTAATTAAGACCGCTTGCAATGAATAGCGGTACAAATTGAAAATCCTCGCTTCACTTTTAAAAAACCTATTATTAATTCCATACCCAATATTGACAAACAGTGGAGGTATCTTTAACCCCCCCCCCACAAAAAAAGTTAATTTACAAATGTTTAAAACATATATGGCAAATAAAACACATAATAAATAAAACAAAATAAATAAATAAATACAAAAATATAAAAGATAACGACGAGCAATGAAAAACTAAATTAACATAATAAATAGATTCAATTACAATTAATTAAAAATTACAGCAATTACACTTATATAAATATTTGAACACGTCTTCACACGTTGAAAGACATTGTGTAGGATTAACACAAATAATAATAATACTAATAATTAATAAAAATTAAAAATAAATACAAATAATAAAACTTCTTTTTTTTTAAAAAAAAAGTAAAAAAAATAACACCAGTCTCGTTTTTAAGTTATAAAAATTTAACATAATTTACGACTGATTTAATTACGTTTCTACATTTACAATAAATAATGTAACAATGTGAATTTTTTAAAGTCTTTAAAATTTTTAATCGTTCCGTCGTAAATTATCCACATACTGCCATCAATTACAGCTCCACTTTTATTGATTTTATTATCTGTATATTTACGAGATATAAATATATTTAAATTTAGTAGTGCCAAACCTACGTTCCGTTAAAAATACAATCGATAAAATTACTAACATGAAAAATGCACAGTTCACCATTGATATATATTCCTCTGTGGAATGAAGCGGAGAGTTTAGTAAATTACATATTGCCATTTTACTAATTTATGTTTGCTATTCCTATAGCCAGTGGAACCATGAACACTAAAATAATTTACAAAAACATTGTTTGGTCTGCCATAAAAATAATATTGCCGGCCACATTGGCGTAGTTGGTAACGTGCTCGCCTCTCATCATGCGGTCTTGGGTTCGAATCCCATTCAGGTACGGCATATTTTCATACGTTACAAAAAATCATTTCATCCTTCACCCTATGTATTAGCAGTAATTGTAGAACAGTCGGACGTTAAACCAAAAAAAAAAAAAAATCACCATGCCGGCCGCATTGGTGTAGTTGGTAACGTGCTCGCCTCTCATCATGTGGTCTTGGGTTCGAATCCCATTCAGGCACGGCATATTTTCATACGTTACAAAAAATCATTTCATCCTTCACCATCTGCATTAGCAGTAATTGTAGAAGTCGGACGTTAAAAAAAAAAAAAAAAAAAAAAAAAAAACATAAATCACCATGATCTGACTAAAACTCGATCTTGTGTTGTTTATTTTCCTCATAGTGTTCAACAATGGTTGGGCACCGCATTCATTCCTTATTACTTCATTACGAATGCGATCCTCTCTTGTGCAGCCCTTAACTTGCCTTAGAAATCGCATTTCCGCTGACTGGATTCTCGATTCCTGTTTTCTCGTCAGCACCCATGCCTCACTTCCATAAGCCAAAGTTGGGATCGCCATTACTTTATAAAACTTTAGCAATGTGTTTTTCCTGGCTCTACTCTTGAGAGATCGACTTATTGCACCACATACCATGTTGAACTTAGTTACTTTTTGATGCACATCATGGTCATAATCGTACGTAACATCGCATCCCAAGTATTTAAAATTAGCTACTTGCTCCAAACTCTTGCTTCCAATCACTATTTTAGACCTTGTAGGCCATTTTCCATGGAAAGCCATAATTTTTGATTTGCCTGCAGAAATTTTCATATTAAAATGTTTGCCAATTATGAAGAGCTTATGCACTGCCATTTGCAGCTTGTCCTCGGATTCCTGTATAATCACAGTGTCGTCAGCAAATAATAAATAGTTCACAAAAGTATTGTGGGTAAGAGCGATACCCTTGTCTACTTCATGCTGCCAAATAGACATAAGCTCGTTGACATATATATTAAATAAAGCAGGTGAAATTGGACAACCTTGTACACTATCATTTCCTATAAAATAAGCAACAAAGTTTCAAGCTATTTATTCAAGGAATTCTGAAAGATTTATTGTTTAAATCAAGAAATAAATGAAAGATAAACGAGGATGTGATTCACAGGAGAAACTAGGTACTCCGGGAAGAAACACAAACTGAAAAATCGCGAAAAAATGTAGTGTTTGGTAGATGATTTTACACTACCAGTGACAATGTTTTTGGCTGTAGTAGTATGACAGACAAAATAACCGCGCCGGCCACATTCGCACAGTTGGTAACGTGCTCGCCTCTCATCATGTGGTCCTGGGTTCGAATCCCACTCGGGCACGGCATATTTTCATACGTTACAAAAATCATTTCATCCTCCATTGTACAATAGTTACACCCCAACGTCGTCGCTAATGACCGTTGTAGTTGATGCGCCGTTATATAAATGCATAAAAAAAAAAACCGTCTCTGCACACTGCATACACATTCCACATTACCAGTGGTGAACTGTACATGAATTCGATTTAAAACTATCCAAAATAATAATAATAATAACAAGAAAATCATAAGAAAACAAAAAAAACAACGACATTAAAAACAATACAACATAATCACTGGTACTAAATTACATACGAATAATAATATGACTTTTATAAAGTCAAAAATGCGTTCAATAAAAAACAAATTAACAAAAAAAATACAAAACGTAAAATATTTTTCGTAATACAATAGCAGTAATCGTACTAGTCTTATGTCCAAACATAAATATTACAAAACTAAAAATAAAATTATGCTTAATATTATTTATGTTAACAAAAATGAACCGACTAGAATATGTATTTTAAAAACTATTTAGTTTTCTAAGAAAAAACAAAACAAAAATAATGAGGTAAAAAAATGGTTTTATTAATGTATTATTAATAAAATTAACCTTTTCAGTGCTGATCAGATATGGAATAAAAATATTTTACTAAATTTTATATACGTAAATGTTATGTGATTTTAATGAATCCTTACAATACATTATACTTGTGCTGGTTTGCCTAATTTTACTTAGGGGTTTATTGTGAAGTAAATTATTTTAAAAATGATAATAAATTTAAATAAATGTGAATAAAAAACTTAATATAGTAACACAAAATTAATCAAATTACGATAAATGAAAAAAAGTTTACTAAAAAATACCCTGCTTCTGCAGTGGTTGCCAAGAGCTTTTAAAACCTACCACTCAAAAGCATACAGGAAAAGTTTTTGTTTTGCAGACTGAAAATAAATTTCATTAAGCACAAAGTAATCGTGGAGAAGAGATTTGAGGAGGGAAGGTGAGGTTATAAATGCAATAAGGCTAAATACGAGGGCATATTGAAAAGTAATTGTATTGGAGTATTGAAAAGTCTCCATTGTTATAACTATTATATTACAATTATGAGCCACACAGTCTCAAAAGTGGTTAGCAATACACTGGAAATCTTTGTAAACAAGTCACCCTACTGGCGAATCACAGCTACAACCGAAAAATTTAAAACAATGACATCTGCCGGGAAAGTCATGATTACCGTTTTCTGGAATTCTAATGGTATCGTTCATATGGATTTTTTTTTTGAATCTGGAATTTTTGAAACGGCCCAGACAAAAACCCAATTCTGCATCATGACAACACTCGACCTCACACAAGTCAGAAAACGCGTACAGCACTAGAGAAGTTTGAGTTTCAAGACGTTTTACCTCATCATATAGCCCAGATCTTGTGCCCTGTGACTTTTTCCTCTCTCTGAAACTTAAGGAATATCTCAAGGCCATGTGATTTTCTTCAGATGAAGAGGTGAGGAAATGGTGTCGTACAAAAACTTCACACTTCTTCCGTGATGGACTTTTCCAAAGCGTAATACATTGGTGTAAAAGTGTCGCTGTTAACAGCGATTATGTGGAAAAATGATATATTGGTGAGTAGAAGACACTTTAATCTATCATTTCACAGTAATATGTAAAAGATATATCCATTACTAACAAAGTTATAGCGATGGAAGTTTTACTTTTCAATACAGCCTCATATTATACAATAAGGTGCTGGGGAAAATGAAAAAATTGACATATTTTGAAACTGTTTTCTTATCAGAACGAAAATTAGAAAAGGAGTTAAAACAAAAGGGTGTACAAAGTAAGTAGTTAGTTTGAAAGTGCGAAAAGCTAAATCTGGGATCAAGAATTTCCACAAAGTATTGCAAGAAAATTATATAAAAAGCATATTTTGTGCCAAAACTGTCTTATACAACAGAAATGAAGTTCAAGAAGGGTACGTTAGTAAAGATAAGAAAAGGTACAAGAAAAAATTGGGGATGAGCAGCTTGATAAATAAGGAAAGTAGACAGGCTGCTATACTTCCAGATGAATAGGAAAAAACCAAGAGTGATGGAAGATAGATTGTTAAATGAACGGAGAAAGGTGGAGAGGAATTGAGTTGGGCCCAATCCGAGGAAACGTGTAAAAAGAGGATGATGATGATGATAAATTAGTGGTTAAAATTACGATGATATCGATCTGGTCACCTCCAACACACCCTGCACTTTTGGCAAAGTCTATAACAGTTACAAAATCATGACGAAGACATCTTTGAGAATTTTTCAAAATACTACAGAACGTTTCCTCTTTATACTCAGAAAAAATATTAAGATTATTTACTTTCATTGAACATAACAACTATGATTAGCATCAAACGCTCTTCAAAAATAAAAAAATACATTTTACAACACTACGATACAGCACAAAAAAGGTTAACTTAAAAGCCATGGTCCCTCTATGAAAAAGATATTCAGAAATACACTTCGTTCGATTTTTACGTTACGCGTTAAAACATTTACGGTTTTTACACACATTAGCTATTCATAATACTCTACAAGAATAAAGCTAAATTAACTCATTATTTTATGAGTTTATAAGTTGTATAACACTTGAGAACTTAATACGTGACTTCACTTTCACTTGGTTTTTTTTATTTTAAATATAGTTACCTACTTAATTTACCTTTTCTTAGTACGACTATCTTTCACTCTGATAATAAAACTGAAATTATGACTAACTTATAAGTTTCAGTCTTACAATAATAATAAAATTTTTTTTAAATATTATTTTTCAAAAAGTATTAAATCATTCAATTGTACGTACTACTTTTTGGAACATCAGTAACAAAATAGATTTTTTTACAGATGACACACAGAAACAACTAGAGTAAACGCCATTTCTTTAGAGACGTTTTGCTTTAACCCTTTCGCTGCCACCGTTATTTTTGTTACATGATTTCATGTGCCAATTTATGTTTAACCATTTTTTATTATATTTACTCTAAATATACGTAAAAAGAGCAAGATTTTTGCAAAAAGTGATTTACTAAAAACATGAGGAATAGAATGTGTAGCTACTGTGTGCTGAGGTCAAAATAGTAACGATAGGATCACTGCCGGCTTTCAAGACATACGAGAGCGCGCTAGGCAGACCCGAAGCATATACGGAGCCGGCACAGGGAAAACACACCCAACTCCGAAGGGTGTTCGGACCCGGCAGTGAAAGGGTTAAGTAGGCCTACATCCCCTTCTCCACTAACCATATTTCAATTTTTCTCCTCCAGTGGCACACAATACATTTTTATTTCATATAATGAATTAATATAATAATTTCACTAACCTTCTTTTTAAACTGCGTCACCTATATTTCAATTTTTACTTACACGTGTTTCGGTGGATCCACCATCATCAGAGTAAATGAAAAATAGAAACTAAAAATTTTTTTCATTTATTTAAAATTTACAGAAGATGATACATCTTCAGTCACTTGTATAAAACTGCAGCAGTTTTATACAAGTGACTGAAGATGTATCATCTTCTGTAAATTTTAAGTAAATGAAAAAAATTTTTAGTTTCTATTTTTCATTTACTCTGATGATGGTGGATCCACCGAAACACGTGTAAGTAAAAATTGAAATAAAGGTGACGCAGTTTAAAAAGAAGGTTAGTGAAATTATTATATTAATTCATTATATGAAATAGAAATATTTCAAACTGCAGGATGCATTATAAAGATTTATTTTTGAATACATTTTTATGACAGACTCAACATGTATGATGTGATGCAATATTATTAACGCATGGCTGCTGGTGTGTGAGTATGTATATACTTTTCATGTGTATGAGTTAACCGTTTATAGGTTTCTGGTAAGTGTGTTTACCACTGGCAATAAGGTCAATTTTATTTAAGAATAAGCTATGCAGTTGAGCCCTATTGACATATTATGGTTTTATAGATGTTATCTGGTAAGTAAGTAGGCTATCCATATTTTGAAGTTACTGTGTAGCGGCCATTTGCTTCATGAGTTACATGAATGTGGTAAGGATTCAGACCAGTGTACGCAGCTGCATTTTGTTGTTACTTTTGTCCAGTGCTTAGAAAATTCTGAGTTTTTTTAATGGAAAAGCAAGCATTCATGTTAATATAAAGTTTAGATAAGTTATTCTACACATTTTTCTATTATATAGGACTACAAGTAGTTTTAATAAGCATTCTTAGCACTAAACATTATGTGATTCTCATTTCAATAAACGTTCTTTGGTAAGTATACTTACCAGAGCTTAACGTAAAAAAATAAATATCTTACTGTTCTGGCAATTGAAATACATTATTCAAGTCCCTATAAAACAAAATTTAATATTTTACAACATGTGTATTTCCCCCCGTAGTACTGCCCTATAAAGGGTTAAGGAGAAGTTTGGAGTCAACCACTATAACTGATGTGGTGAGATGGGTTAGGCAAGGTAGTGATACAATAAGTGATACAATAAGATACAAGAAAAGTCTGTAATTTTACGATTCCGACTAAGAAAAACTACTTCAAGATAATACTGGTAAAATTGGCCTGTAAGTTTCCATGGAAAAAAACTACATTTATGAGCAAATTCCTGATAACCGCTCACTTAAAGCTACAAAAAATCAGAAATAGAAAAAAATATAGAATTAAAGTACAGTATCATATGCCTGCACAACTTCCAGAACTGTAAAAAATTCTAAAAATTGAAACTAAATTTTTTATCCTAATAAACAATATCTGGAACTAGGCTACCTCAAAACCGCCGCAATAAGCAGTCGCTTTTTCAGTAACTGAACTCCAAAATTTGAAAAGCATTATAGAATATGGCTAATTGTAAAGAACAGGAGGGTATTTCCATGAATCTACACCTATTTTTTTAAACAAAAAAATAGATTGCACATGTGTTGGATACGATTAATATTTTATGCATAAAATACAGAAAATAGTCTAAACTACCAGTTCCAAAACTGGGGAGCATGTACTTCTGAGGGCATGCAAAAAAAAGTAACAACAGCATAAAAAATAAAAATAAATACGTAAATAAGAAGGGGAAATCTGCAGCTGTAGGTAACTTACATACAAAAACTGAGTATGCTACTTCACTGTCTATTTTCTCAAGTTTTTTTTACTACAATTAAAATTGTTTTCAATTGAAATATGTTTGTACAAACAATTCCATTTAACGAAAAATTTCTTTACGTTGGCGACCTACAGTATACCTTACAGGCTACTATAATCACTGTAAGGGCAAATAACCCCCTAGAACTTCATTCAAACAAAAAGTAATACGTACAAAATAAAAAATTACAAATAAAAATTTGAAATTACTTAAAATTCTTCACTAAAAATGAGATTCAATTATTAAAAATTAATGAACAAAAAATTACATATACATATTACCCTGAATTTAAATTAAATTATAAATACAATTTAAATTTCATTAATAATAATAATACATACCCATTTAATAATAAGCTTTTCTAATATTTCTCAAAAAAAACAGAACGGAAACGAAATTAAATCTCAAACTGTAGTAATCCTATATAATTAAATAATAATTATAATATTTTATTTTAGGCTATTTAATTTCTTTTAAGGCAAATTTTAGTTAGACAATTTTCTTTATTTTATAATAATAATAATTCAGAGTGAAAATTTTTAATATATATAATAAATAAATTTAATAACATCATGTCAACTAGTGTTACTTAACATAAATTAAACGAGAAAATAATTGAGTTATTCACAGCCAATAATAGACACATCTTATTCATTATTATAATTAATATATAACAAATGACAGTCTATTAATTAATATTACATTTAATTAAAAATAATTTAAAAAAAAAACAACAGTAATTTCATTAAATAATTTCACCACATTCATTGCTGATAGGTATTTGAAAATCAAATATTTAAAACCGTGACTAGCATATGCTAGCCTACAAAGCGAAAGGTCCTGGATTCGATTCCCAGCTAGGGTATGGAAATTTTAACACGTTAAAACCCAACATTACAGTACTGAAACCTACAGTAGTCACTAATGACCCAGCTGTCAATCCAACTAAAAAAAAATTTAATTGGTTTAAATCAATACATATTTTAATGAGAATAATTAACAGCTTTTACACAAGCCTTCCTCAATTGTTTAATAAATTATAATTAATAATTATATTAATTAATAATTATAACTGGGTATTTATAATTGTTTAATATAGATTGTTGCGGGTTAGACAATAACCAACTTGGTAGCAGAAGCAAATTAGTAAGCATCCTGCATTATTGTAATTTGCGAATTTATTAGTTAATCGGTTCACAATGTAATGTTTCTCAATTAAAATATTTTCCAGATTAAACAGTTATACATTTCTCATACTAAACATTTCAGTAACCATTTTTTTATTTATAATTCTGGTTACTTATGTAGTTTTTAATACAGGGTGTTTATAAAAGAACTCCTTGATTTTAAGTGTTATTTAAATAGCTTTAACATATCACAATAATGAGTTCTGTTAATTGTTTTTTCAGCAAATATGAACGGGGCAACGACGTGGTCAGATGGCCTGCCTGGAGATGTCCCTTTCAAGACACTGCCTATTGTCTTAAACTGGTTAAACCACTCCAGAATTTCATTCGTAGGTGCAGTATGGCCGTATTCGCGCCAAAAATTATGCTGAACTGTTATAACTGAACATGTCTCTGTAAACCGTATCACACAGTCCTTTCTGCTGCGGTGACGCCACGATTGGCAGACTGACACCTTTGATACTATAACAGAAAAACATTATAAAAAATCACCTATTCGCTTGCCCCAACTGAAGACTGAGGAAGAGTTCCCCGTCTAACTGTCTCTGTGATAGTTGGAGCAGTGTCAACAATAATTAACAGCTGGATTGACAATAGGGGAAGAGTATCGATGCACAGTAGTACGAGAAGCAAAAACAGTACAAGGACAGCAAGCCACATCCTTAAATTATTTTAAATTGTAAAATAATAGTTCCATTTAGATATGTAAATCAATGTTAGTTTTTTAACTACAACAGTAACAGCAACATTGCTTCCCTCTGTTTCAGTCTCATTAATAGCATTACCTAATTCTGTTTGTAAAAACTTAAAACCAATAGGTATGTCCACACTCATTCGACGTCACATGCGCTTAGCGGCATGCCAACTCCCCGCACTCATTTGAAGAAATTTATCTAAAAAAAAAAACATAAATATTTTTGAACAATGCATTAAATTAAAGCCTGTTCTTTCCTGCATTGAATGGTTTGATATAGATTGTTTTATTTATAAATTAATCGGAGATAACTCCAGCAATTTACACAAAAAAGTACTCAGTTTTTAGCCGGTGTTCCGTTAATGTGGTTTTTAAACGTCCGTTACTCCGTCCAGGCTTTTCATAAAAATCGGCATTTAACTATGTTGAAGATCAGAGGTTTTTCTAGAATATGACTATTTTAAAAGTTAAATCTCATGTTCCGTTTTAATATCCACATTAACGCAACAACATTAACGGAAAACCGGCTAAAATCTGAGTACGCTTTATGCGTAAATTGCTGCATCTCCGACTAATTAAAAGTTAAAATAATATAAGTCAAACCAATTAACGCAGGAAAGAACAGGCTTTAATTTAGTGTAGTGTTCAAAAATATTCGTTTTGGTTTTTTTTTGAGATAAAGCCCTTCAAACGAGTACGAACAGGTGAAATGGCATGCCTCTAAGCGCATGCGATGTCGAACGAGTGTGGACATAGCTATTTAATTGAATGATCAAGTGAACAGTAACCGAACTATTTTTACAGCTCTAGAACTATCTACGACCTGGAGAACTACAAGTATAATTAATTTAACACACCAGAGGTTCTTTTTCTCTCGCTTTACTTGCCATCAAAAATTACAGGTAGTATAAACTGGAAGATTGTATTAATAATTGTTTTACACTGTAGATTATAGGAGAAGTTCATAATAGTATTCCAGTAGTTCATTTATACAAATCAATACTGTAAAAATACTGTAAAATGAAGCATCTTACCAAAAGAAGGGATAGGCTAGTGGGGCATATCCTAAGACATCCAGGTATTGGGCTATCAATAATGGAGGGTAGCATTGAGGGAGTAAATTGTAGAGGGAGGCAAAGATTAGAATATATAAAGCAAATTACAAAAGATGTAGGGTGTTACAGGTATGTAGATATGAAACGACTTGCGCAAGATAGAACAGGTTGGAGAACTGCATCAAACCAGTCGAGAGACTGATGACAAAAAAAAACTGTAAAAATACTAATAAAACACTTTAATCTATAGTATCACTTGTTCTTTAAATTATTGAAGTATAATTCGGTTACAAATATAACAGAACTTTGTGTCACTGTAATATATCTAAACAGATAATTTGTGACAAATTCGATAGTAACTATTCAAATTACTAATTAATTAATTATTTAATTAAATTAATTAATTAATTAATAAAATTAACTAATTAAATTAATTATTGAATAGTAACTATTCAAAGAATTTTTTTAAGTTTTTTAAAAACAGAAATAGTATAAAACATTTTAAAAGCAATGAATGTGTAATAATAACAAATTTTGTATTTCGTTTTAACGAAAATATTATTATTATTAATAAATAAAAAAATTCACTAGTTGACATGTGACTAAGCCTATCGGCTCTGTGAAGACTCTTCCTTTTTATGATGAGGATGTGTGTGAGGTGACGGAGCTTTCGTCCTCAAATGTGGCGGTGGAGGATAACTACCGAATAATTTCGCTCTCTGTTCTTCTTCCTCCGTTCTAAACGCAGCCATTAATGGGTTGTACCTCAAAGGATCGTATCTGTGACAAATTATAACATAATTTTATTAACCCGTATAACATTATTTCAATAATATCAAAATTTAATATTCTTATATTCATTTTTGCTCATAACAGACAGGTGGAATATGTCAAATTATTTACGCTCAATCTGTTCATTGCAGGGCTAAAATAAATAGTTCTGTTTCTTATAACATGGTCAGCCAATTAAATGGCTGAATCATTTAAGAACAGAAGAGGTAGAGGTGTAAAAGACACTAATCAGAGTTATCTCGTCTGAAAGTAATGGATTTCATTATACAGCCAGACCCTGTGGTGAATGAAGTGAAGGTGTCATTTGCAGAGTGGAAAATATATGCTTTTCAGAGGGCCTGGCCAGCTGATAAGTGTATTTTTCGAGGTAATGACGGTGTAGAAGACCTCAGATACCCGAAAACCACGGTTAAAACAAAAAAAGTGTAAAACTATGTACTTTTGTTGTCCATTGGT
The DNA here is from genome assembly GCA_035578175.1 of Catonia carolina. Classification (NCBI taxonomy): domain Eukaryota; kingdom Metazoa; phylum Arthropoda; class Insecta; order Hemiptera; family Achilidae; genus Catonia; species Catonia carolina. Next base: position 74,883,308 of record JAQMRL010000004.1, read on the forward strand.
ATTTCTTATAATATTTATGTATAAAAAAATCTGTGATGAAATAAAGACAAACCACAACACGGTGACTTGCTGACTGTACAGTGCAAGACACTTTTGAGACAAACCACAACACGCTGACTTGCTGACTGTACAGTACAAGACACTTTTGAGACGAACCACAACACGCTGACTTGCTGACTGTACAGTGCAAGACACTTTTGAGACAAAACACAACACGCTGACTTGCTGACTATACAGTTCAAGACACTTTTGAGACAAACCACAACACGCTGACTTGCTGACTGTACAGTACAAGACACTTTTGAGAGAAGCAAGAAGCATGCAACTTGCTCAGGTAATGTGACTCGGAACTACCAATCAGAATCACATCGAACGCTAGTATCCTTGATGACGGCGAAAACAAAACATTTTGTTCCGCATCGACAACACAGCTAGTGTCAATGGTGGTGGCAAGAGTAACGACGCAGCTAGCATCTTTGACATGTGCACTCGATTACTAACAATGCTTTAGTTTCACATCAATGAAACATCTACCGCAACCTGCTAGGCAAGTTACTACCCTTACAGGAAAATTGTTGCTCTATCGTTAAAATCGTAAACAGGATTAATTCAGTAATTATTTGTCAGTAAATAACTGTTTTTTTACTTTCAGTTGCTCTACATGAATACATTGTAATACTTAAAGAATACACCTTATCTGATAAAACCTGTGTGACTGTAAGAGAAGAAAAATTTTAGAAAAAAATCCTCCAAAAGATAATCGGTCTGAAGATAGAAGACAAACAATACAGGTTGAGAAGAACTGTACTAGGAAAATGAAAAATTAATGGAAATTTTTAAAAAAAGAAGAATAAAATTTTATGGACACCAGCACAGGAATGGAAGACAACCGGTTGACAAAACAAATTGTTAAGGCACTAAACAATAACTCTAAGGTGCCAGATAAATGGTTTCAAGAAGTCAGAAAGAATACTGAGAAAATCGGAATAAACCAAAAAACTTGATGAACTGAACCAAATTCAGGCAACTAATTACGGACTTCCATGAAGAGCAAAAACAACATTGGGTGAAAAGAAGAAAAGCCTACAGTGAGAAAATATAGAGAATTCGGGCTGCAAAAAGAGCTTCCAGAAATATCTTAACAACACGTGGTCTAAAACTGGACCTTTACAAGAGAGAAAAAACAAATTTTTTTCTACAATCTATTATTTATTTTATCAATTTGTTATTTTTTTTATTTTTAAATAACAGTCATGGATTATGAAAATTATAAAACATTGAAAACAGGGTGTCTGAAAATTGTTGTTTTTGATTTAGAATTATTATGAATAAATTGTTCAAGTTACAAATTTCGAAAAAATTATTCAAAACTTCCGTTCAAATTGATTTTTCTTTTAAACTATATTAAATGACGTGTTATGAAAAACCTAAACATACACAAAATAATTACATTTAAAGTTGAAAGGAGAATTGAAAATCAACTTTTATTATTTATAAAATAAAATTCTGTTTTAGTCACCACAGATGCTTAATGTTAGCATGTTTTACTACAATGAGTTTATGGGTTCAAACTAAAAATCTCAACATGTTAAAAACTCACTGTAGTGACTAATGTCCACTGTTGTATACTTTGAAAACGTATGACCTTGAATGTCTTGGCGTATAATTTAGTAAGTACAGCACTTAAATGTTACGTAAACGACCCCACAATGGATTTCTGGCTTTGTGCTCATAATTACCATAATCTCCTTGAGCTATCATTAATTAATCAAAGTTGTAACATAAACTTGGGGATTAAAGTAAAACATAGAGAATTTTTTTCCCCATGAACATTTGATAATATCTGATGGTTCTACGAGGTGTGGCTATTAAATAACAAGACTGACATTGTAAAAAAATTTATTTTAATTTTATACATAATCACTCATTGTCACCTTCAATATACACTCCTTCTCTACCCCTACAACACTCCATTCGAATTTTCCATTGTTGGAAACAGTACTGGAAGTCATCTTCTGTCAGCTCCTTCAGGACATGTGTCGCTTTCTCTTTTACAGCTTCCACAGACTCAATTCTTGTCCCTTTTAATGCAGATTTCACTTTACAGAACAGGTAGAAGTCACATGGTGCAAGATCTGGTAAATAAGGTGGACGTTTTAATACTGAGATGCTGTACTTGGCTAGAAACCTTTTGAAAGATAACGCGGAATGAGCTGGCGCATTGTCTTGGTGGAGAACCCATGATTTGTCCTTCTACATTTCGGGGCGTTTTTTCCTTACTCTAATTTAGAAAGTACCTCAAGGTAGTAATATTGTTTGACCTTCAGAAACTCAGTGAAAGTACACAATCCCATGGATATAAAAAAAAACAATCATCATTGCTTTAAATTTTGACTAGCTGATTCGAGCTTTTTGGCTTTCGGTGAAGTTCGGCTCTTCCAGTGCATGGATTGGCGCTTCATTTTCGGATCATAAGTAAAAACCATGTTTCATCAAATGTTATTATCGTTTCCCAAAAATTTGAGTATTTTCAATCGCGTACAAAGTGTCAGTACAAATATTTTTGCGAGCTTCATTTCAAACATTTTTGAGCAGCACGTGTCCTGAAGGAGCTGACAGAAGATGACTTCCAGCACTGTTTCCAACAATGGAAAATTCGGATGGAGCGTTGTAGGGATAGAGGAGTGTATATTGAAGGTGACAATAAGTGATTATGTATAAAATAATAATAAAATTTTTAACATCAGTCTCGTTATTTAATAGCCACACCTTGTATTCCACCCTCCATCACAGAAAGAAGTAGCAAAATATGCTTGTCCTATGAAGAAAATAAGAGAAAACCTTAAATCCACCCAGTCAGAAGGAAGGGGTTGTAAGGCGGCAGCCACTTTACTTGATAGCTTCATAGTAGAGTTGATAAACCATGTGAAGTGACATTTTTCAAACCATCCAAAGAACTAAAATGAAAGAACAGGAAAATCGGAAAAAGGATTCAAAACGAAAAAATAAACTTCATTTTTTTTGAGCATGGAATATAATCTCATTAACTGGAAAGGAGGTGGAGATATTGTAGAAGATGTAAAGACACAAGATTGCTGTCCAGGGTGTTGGTGAAACTATCAGTGGGGGGTACAAGGTGTGCAAGATCCAGGATAGAATGGGGTTAGGATAGAAAAGGGGCAACGACTGTAGAGATATGGAAATGTTGGCAATAGACAGAAGAAAATTCACAAATTTTAAAGATGGACACTGCGAGACAGAAGAGATAGATTAAGAATATTTAATAGTGATTTCCGGTTACAATAAGAAATGAATTCTCCCTACAGAATACACTAAACAAATTCATCCTATTAGTAAAACAAAACAGAAAAGTAAAATTAAAATTTCAAATTTTTACCCGTATTTTGCATTTGCAATCCGTTTTGAATGATAAGATGCCAATCTGTAAAAACAAAACAATTTCCTGACTTAATTTTTTCAAATCTTACGCAAGAATTGTTGAACAGATTTCAACGAAACTTGCGTAAAAATTTTTAATTTAGTTAATAAATAATATAAGATTTGGTGTTAAAAAGAAATTCCTTGTATTATCGGTGAAAAGTTAAACATTGCTCAAGAAGATTAATCAATAATAATAAAAAAAAAAACTATCAAATATTTTTTTTTTAAATTAATTTTGTAGCTCTTTTAAGGGAATATTATTTTTCAGGTGAAAATTTAACAACAAAATTAATGCTTAAATTTTAAGTAAGGATCTAATTAGACTTACATGAAATCTTGTCGGTAAAAAATATAAAATCAACATTAATATTTTTTACATTTAATGAAAGATTAAAATGATTTAACAGCTTCTGAAATTTGCAAACACCCTGTTTAATAATATTAAACTAGTAAAAAAGGTATTGTAATATTAGTACCTGTAAGGGTGGTCCCAGGGAGTTGGTGCGAAATGTGGCGGTAAAGTACGCGCAGGATGCCTCGGCAAATAATGAGGAGGAGGCCTTCCTAATAGAACAACTTCTTCTTCTTTAGCAGTCGGTGCCGTTGGCACATTAGGAGGTACAGGTGCCGGCGCTGGCGGAGGAGGAGGTTCTCTTAGAGGCGATCTCTCACGAACTTTACTTTGAGCTGCTGCTAATAATCTCCTTTGTTTTTCTTCTCTTCTACAACGTTCTCTTTCTCTACTTCTTTCTCGTTCCTTATCTCTCTCCCTTTCCGCTTCACCAGGATCAGGTTTTAGACTCCAAGGAGTCGCAGGCGGAAAACCTGTCGTTCTCGGTTGTAACCTGTAAAAGTATTATCAATAAATAATATTAATACCACATTCTGGAGTGTTTCATACGAGGTGTGACAATTAAGTAACGAGACTGATTTTTTGCTAGATGCGGCAACCCTGCAGGCAGGCGTGGATCCAGGGGGAACGGTCAATCCCCCCAACTGACCAAGTGGTATACGAAAAATATTGAGGGTTGAATCAAATAAAGCGCGAATCTGCATTATCTGCACGCACTTAAGTATGAGTCGGCGGCTAGTTCTAGTGGAGGCCGTTAGATAGTAGCATGAGTTGCGTTACGACTAGTAGTTCACGCAAACACCACTAGATGGCTAGATCTAACTACAGTCCAACATGGCTGGTACCTGCCGGCACGTAGCAAAAGACGAATACTTTTAAGTTTAATGTGACTTAAGTATTATCAATCAATCTTCGAAAAATAGAGCTCTAAAATGTTACTTTGAACTCAAAAATACAAAAATTTTCCTGGGGAGGACCCCTCTTTGGTTGGGGGTGTACCCCTGAAACCCCCCCCCCGTTCGCCCCTCAAGTCTAAGTCCTGGATCCGCGCCTGCCTGCAGGTTGCACAGGTGCTCCATCTTTGACATTGATCTCTAGGCTACTCCTAGCCCACACGGTGCACTGATGTGACCACTCAGTAGTGAGTTGTGCTGTAGTAAGGGAACATGTGTTTTGGTCTCTCGTTACAGAAATGGAATCGCGAAATATTACGGTTAATTTGGGTGAGAATGTGACAACTTATGGTAAGCTTCAGAAGGCTGTTGGAAATGAGGTCACATCAAGAGCTCATGTTTTCATTGGCATAAAATGTATCGTGAAAGCAGAGCGAATGAATGGGTCAACGGAAAAACATTGCAAGTAACAAAACCAAATTTATACAGAAAGTAAAAGATACCATCTGATTCTTAGCTGTATAACGATTTTTCACTGTATGACGATTTTGTTTCAAGAATTTTAGAGATTTTAGTTACAATTCTACCCATTAGAATTCATTATTATGATCAAATAGAGGCTTTATAAAACATATTCCACTGAAACCTCACTTTTGTAAATTTTGTCAGTTGCAACGTTTTTCTGTTGAGCCATTCAAATGTTGAAGATGAAGACCATAGTGGAACCATTAATATTATTATGTAATTTGAACGAATTCTATTCCTGTTCATTAGTTACCGTTATGCCTTCTAGTGGTATAGCCTATAATATAACGTGCGTTCCCACCTTTTGGGAAACTAACAAGCATCCTTTTCTTTTTGATTACATTTAATAGCACTGATTATTTTTTAAACTATCAGCCTTTCTGTTGCCATATTAATGAAATTTATTTAATAACTACAATGGCTTAACCAACCCCTTTGATATTTGTATCCCCAAACTATTGCAACCCTCCTGATGCTAGCAATAAACATGCCCGTAGCATAGGTGCAATTACTAACAGTTCCTTAAAACTTTTACATTCGTCAAAAATGTCATTTCAGCTGCCTGGCTGTAAATACAGGTAGAGCAGATACTTGAAAAAACCTGCATTGATGTTTCTCCTACTGCTAATTCTAAAACAATTATATATAATACCACAAACAAATTCTTGTAATGGATTGAGGGAATACTGGAGAAAGTTCAAGGAAGGAAACATCAGGAAAGGACTCCAAAAACTGAAAAATTGAATTGAAATGAGCTCTTTTTAGTTTGATGAACTTATGTAGTCCTATGAGGCTTTAAAAAAAAAAAATGATTATTTCTTACCTCTTTTTTGGTCGGTACTTAGTTTTTATGTTTAAAAACTTACGATCATTTCAAGTGGTACACCTTCTTCAGAGTAAATAAAATAATTAAAATTCAGAATGGTAGTTTCATTCAGTCATACCAATTATGGAACGACCATTCTGAATTTTTATGTTTTTAATTATTCTGGAAGTTTTTTTTTTGGTTTAACGTCCGACTGTTCTGCAGTTACTGCTAATGCAGACGGTGAAGGATGAAATAATTTTTTGTAACGTATGCTACAAAAACTACACCACACTACAACTACAACTACACCAATGCGGCCGGCACTGAAGAAGGTGGCACCACTGAAACGATCACAAGTTTTTAAACATAAAAACTATAAACTAAATAAAAACTAAAAAAAGAGGTAAGAAATAACCATTTATAAACACCAAAAACAATTTAAAATATATTTTGTCGTTTTTGGATCAAACACATTTTTTGAAGAACTGAAATAATTAAAGGCATTTCTAGAATTGTAATTTTAAAATATAAACTGTTTAACAAAATTATATACATAAATAGCTTTAAGAAACTTACCTAGACCAAGGGTCATGCATCGGTGCATGTGGGAATGCTAAGGAAGGAAACGCTGTTGCAGCAGGGTACCTAGCGAACATGCTACCACCTGTAAAATGAAAAATGAATAATCATGAAAAAATAAATCCATTAGTATAAGTAAAGAAACATATTATAAAAGTTAACACAATAAAATCATAATTTTTGTTTAAAACATGCAAAATTGTATTTTATATTTTATAATCTACAAAGTATTATTATTATTATTATTGTACACGTTGTAAGACCCTTATGGATCACGTGAAGCTTCTACGGTTCTTCCTGCGGGTTCTCCATGAGATCTGCATCTTCTCACTCATGGCTCTCTCCTCTTCGCTGTCCACTACGTGGACAGCGAAGAGTGAAAGAGTTAGTGAAATTTATTATATAAATTCATTATTATTATTATTATTATACAGATTGTAGACCCTTATAAATCACGTGAAGCTTCTACGGTTCTTCCTGCAGGCTCTCCATGACATTTGCATCTTCTCACTCATGGCTCTCTTCCTCTCCTCTGTCCACGTAGTGCCGGTCTTCTTGGCTCTGATCTCTGACTGCACTTCCCACTCGTCTATTCTTTTTCTATACGTATCGCGGCCTGTCGCGTCTTCAGAAGTCAGTTGAGCGTTGTCAAGGTCTCTTCTTACTTGTTCGGCCCATGTCATGCCTTTAAGATTTTCTGTAGCAATAAGAATCTGGTGGGTAAGTCTGTGTTCAGGAAGTCGTTGTATGTCTCCATAGAATTTAAGTCGTCTTTTTCTAATACAGTATTTTTTTTTTGTTAATAAAGTAATTTTGTTAATAAAGTCATTGCAGCTACCTCTTTTCCTCAAAAATTTATACAAGATGCAAAATTTTAAAACATGTTTTGTCACAGTAATGCAAATTTTTAAAAACAATTTCAATATTAAATTTGTGTAAACTACTTTAAATTTAAATTTATTTGACGAGATAGTTACATGAAATTATAAGGGTGTTTTTCCCACCAGTGATACTTGACTGCGACACGACCTCGACTCGATGTCCTATACGAGTCCTAGCCTGTATATTTATATGTTCCCTCTTCCACCAGTACGACCTCGACACAACCTCGATCAAACCGGTTGCATCCGACTCAGTTTGTCCAACACCCGCTCGACCAGGTGCATAACCATGGTAGACAAAACAGCCCAAGTAGCCTTTGTGCTAGAAGTTGAAAAGCAATTGCTCCTCAGGAGACAAACTACTCCAGTAGTTTGTATCTTTTTTTATAATTCTGGGACCAAAAAGCTCAAGTAATAGTTGGAAACTTTCTTTTGACATCCGATAAAAAGACTTAAATTTGTATTCATCAGAGGAGAGTTCCTAGGCACACACATACGCTCCTCTATTATGATTATTACTTGTAAGTGGTGATATCCAAAAGATCCGTTGTTTTTACTGTTTTCTTCTTAGATAGTAATAAGCAATGACTACATCTTCTTCATCACTTGACTTTTGAAAACTGCAAGTGGATTCAAAGAAAAGCTTGAATAGTTGTGTCGAGGTCGCGTCTCCTTGATGTGTGGACATGTACAATGTGACTCGTTTTTCGGTAAGGTCGAGGTCTCACAATTTTAATCAGATCGAGGTCGTGTTTCACCGGTGTGAGAGCGACCTAATTTTTTAAACCACAATTTTATTTATGAGAATACAAAAAGAACAGAATTATGAAAAAACTAGCCATTAAAAATTTAAGACTTGTACATTAATTTCCAATTTAAAATTTTTACAGTGATTTGTCTTCTTAACTTTCAAAAAGTTGTTCTTTATCATTATTGACAAGCTTCATCGAAATTCTTTCACCAGCAAAAATTTTCTTTAAGTATTAAAAATGTTTTCCTATCAGACCAATCAGAAACTTTGCGCAAGTGTCTAACATTACTGGGATTGGTTGTAAGAAAAATACTTTTTAAAAAAACACACTTTGAACGAAAGGATGATTTTCATTACCAATTAACACATGACAATTTATTTTGTTCAAAAACATAAGTTCAGATCAATTCCAGGGAGTAAGAAGAATAAAGCTGCAATGTTACACACTTCCTTTTTTGTTACATTTAAGTATAAATAATATAAAAAAAACAAAAATTTAATTACTCGCTGCCTCCTTGATCAGGTGGTTGGAGGATTATACTGTGCTGTTTGCCTATAACAGGCAGGTAGTGTTAAATTATTTACACTCAATCTGCCAAGTCCACGGCTATAAAAAATAGTTCTGTTTCTTATCACACGATCAGCTTCAGATACATACAGTCCAGCCTCTCTTAGTTTGCTCCTAATGTAAACAAATAATGACGATACTGTGCATGCGCATTATATCAAAATGTGTACACGCTGATTAAAAAGTAACAACAAAATACTTTCAAAAGTATTTAAATGCAAAATACTTTTAAAAGTATTTTTCCAAATTAAATTGTTAGGCCTACATCATATCATGACTGATGTTTTTAGTACTTGAAGTACTTATAATTTAAAAAAAAAGTTAACTTAATAGGAATATGACATCCGTAAAGTTGCAGACTCTAGCGTGCACCCTGTAGTAGCTGGCTTTGGTTTGTTGACAGTAGGAGCAAACTAAGAACGGGTGAACTGAAGACAAATTGTGGTTTAATTCAAGAGTCAAGGCGAAATATCTCCAAAAAAGCTTCTAATGCTAAAGCAGATGCGAGATCGGGCTGCTCATAAGTAATACACAAAATTGAGACACAAAAGCTCACTGCCTTTTTTACTACCGATTATCTTGTAACTATATTGTGTATAGTATAAATTCATACAGTAATATGCAATTTTAGGTGAAAGTGTGCCGATTCAATTTTAAACTACATTCAAAATATTTTTGATAAGTACATGTTCTTTTTTATCGGTTTTTCCTCATTCTCTGGATAATCCGGATTAGCCCCAGCCCAATTGATCCGGGTTAATAAGGTTGTTCTATACCGTAATTAGTACAAAAATGATAATAAAAAAGTCAAAATAATATACAAACCTATACTAGGAAACGGCGGTGTAGGACTATCGAATGCCGCAGGTGCCGTCCGATGTGGAGGTGCGAAAGGTGGCAATTCGTGTGGCCTTGGAGGACCAGGAAATAAATGAGTCGGCTGCCTAAGAAGATCAGTTTTTGTGACGCCCGATGTCACACCGGCCTTAACTTCAGCAGCTTGTTTCTGTTGATGATGATAAATTTCCCATGCTATTCGAACATGCATAGCATTCCATTTTCCAGTTTTCTGAAACATCATAAGAAAATACAAAATTATAAATGAATTACAATTGATAATAATTTTCCATGCAACCAAATTGCATAATTACAATTAAAATAAAATTACAGAAGAGATATCTGACTTAAAACTCATTTACTATTATTGCCGACCGCATTGGCGCAGTTGGTAACATTCTCGCCTCACATCATGCAGTCTTGGGTTCGAATCCCATTCAAGCATGGCATATTTTCATACGTTACAAAAAATCATTTCATCCTTCACCGTCTGCATAAGCAGTAATAGCAGAATAGTTGAACGTTAAACAACAAAACAAAACTCATTTACTAATATTGATAACAGAAGTATATAAAAAGTACACTTGTTAAGAAATTCCTCTTTATATTATTTAAAACCCACGGGGTTAGTCTAATGGTAAAGTTGTAACTGTGAATCAGCTATTTGATAACTGATTTTCAAAATGAAGGTTCCTGGTTCAAATCCTAGTAAATAATAAGTGAGACATTAAGACCGGACACTTGCCCCTCCATAAAGAATTCTTCACGGTAGTCAGTTAGTAAAAGTGGGGATGCCCGCTGTGGCATTTTTATTACTGACGCTGTAAAAGTAACAGTTCAGTGAAAAGTAATCTATTTTTGCACTCGATCTGCTAATTCCAGGGGTACAAAAGATAGTTCTGTTTCTTATCACATGGTCAGCCAATTATGTAACTGAAGCATTCAAGAAGAAAAAAGGTAAAGGTGTAAAAGACACCAGTCTCATCTCCTTTAAAAGTAACAAATTTCATTATACAGCTAGAACCAGTTGTAAATGAAGTGAAGGTGTAATTTGCAGGGTGGAAAATAGATGCTTCTCAAAGGGCCTGACATGTTGATAAGCATATTTTTTCCACTCAGTGAGAAAGGCATAGGTAAACCATCTCAATCCTTGTTTTCGTAGTAAAGCTTCTAGAGGTTCAAACCAGCCTTTTGGCTGATGACCTAACACCACCGTACAACTAGGTATGAGTACTGAACTGTACCTGATACAAAGTACTTGATACTTTTTGTACCTAGAACCGATACAGAAATACCAACTCAGGAACAAGGGTTATTACTCTCCCTGTACATGGTTCAATCGACAGTTTTGCTGCACTTAGTACCTGTTCCTAGTACCGCTTGGTTTTTTTTTATCATCAGTCTCTTGACTAATTTAATATAGTTCTCCAAGCTCAAGTTCTATGCTCCAAGCTATGTTCTCCAAGCTCAGTTCTATCTTGCACAAGTCATTTCATATCTACATATCTGCTACACCCTACATCTTTTATAATTTGCTTTAAATATTTTAACCTTTACCTTCCCCTACGATTCACTCCCTCAATATTACCCTCCATTATTAATAGAGCAATACCTGGATGTCTTAAGGTATACCCCAATAGCCTATCCATTCTTCTGGTAAGATGTTCCATATACTTCTTTTATCGATTCATCTAAAAACCTCTAAATTACTTATTTTTCCACCCACCTAATCTTTAATATTTTCTTACAACACCACATTTCAAAAGCTTTTATCGTTTTCCTTTCTACAGCCCCTATCACTCACGTTTCACTCCCGTATAATGCTACAATCCATACATATTGTTTTAAGAAATTTTTCCTAATCTGTAAGTCAATATGTAGTCAGTAAGCTGTTTTTCATTTCACAAAGGCTTTTCTAGCTTGAACAGTTCTACTTTTGATATCACTTGTGCTTCTACCATCCTTTGTTATTTTACTCCCTAGATAGCAGAATTCCCCAACTTCTTGTACGTTTCCATTGCCTACTTTTAAATTTCCCATCTTCCCTAAACCATTCTTACTACTGCACAACACTTTTATTTTGTTCTTATTCATTTTCATGAAGTAATCCTTTCTCATGATCTCATCCATTCCATTTAAGGTATCCTCTAGTTCTTTCACTTGTGTTGTTGTTTAGGTCAACAGCCGAAAGGCTGGTTTGAACCTCTAGAGATTTTACTAAGTAAAAATGAGGAGTAAGGTGATTTACCATTGCCTTCCTCACAGAGTTGAAAGAGTATGCTTATCAGCATGCCTGCCCTCCGAAAAGCACTCACTTTCCACCCTGCAAATGACACCTTCACTTCATTCACCACAGAGTCTGGCTGCATAGTGAAATTCATTACTCTCAGAGGAGATAACTCTGACTAGTGTCTTTAACACCTCTACCTCTTCTGTTCTTAAATAGTTCAGTCATATAACTAGCTGACTATGTGATAAGAAACAGAACTATTTTTTTTAGCCCTGGACCAAACAGATAGAATGCAATTAAAATAACACTCCACCTGCCCTTTTTGGGCATCTTTCACTTGTATTAGGTAATAAAAACTGGTCTCTTACAACTTGTGCCATATTTACTAGAGTACTTTAAAAGCATGGTTCTTAAGACATTAAAGCAAACATATACAAAAATTAAATAAAATATTAGTAAAACTATAGACAAAAACAGCACATGCAAATGTTAATTTAAATGCAACATACCACAGGCTTGGGTTTAGAAGTCTCTGTCAACTGCTGTAGGAAAAATAAAACAAAAAACAAAAATAAAACATGTAAGGTACAAACACATCAAATAAACATAAATCACGCAATAAGTAGCACAAAATGATTAGATGATTAATTATGTATTAAATGACAATGATGATGAATAGAAACTTAAAATTATTTATGAAATATGAAGTTAACTGTCTTTAGATCATTTTACTCGTTAATATACAAGACTTATGTTACAGAATTTTCCCTAAATTGCATTCAGCAACTTTTGAAAGAAAATAAAACCAATAAAGGTGCAAGTCCGGGTTTTACTACACCTAAAAAAAAGTGAAATGAAAAATCGATAAGGCAAGTTAGAAAAATCCCTTTAATGAGACGACGTGTCTCATGGTTAGCAACAATTTTTTTCTAAAGAATTTTTTAAGAGATTAACCCCAATTAGCTTTCGTAAGATAGAAAAAGGCTCAACTTTGACACATTGCAAAAACCATTAGTGATTTCTGTATTTACTATTTAAGATGAATCGAATGACACTATTTTTGTTTCCAAATTCCGATTTTGATTTCTTAACGTCCAATTTTGGGCCATTTCTGGTCAAAACCACAACTTCAAACCAAATCCAGACCCACTAACTTTTTGTGTAGTTTTCAAATCCAAAAATCGTTTGCTGCTATCTGTTGTAGTTTTTGATATCTGAATGTGATGAATGGAAAGATATCGAAAAATGATAGATGACAATTTTAAAAATTGCTACCAATTATTTTTTTGACAAATAGTAGCAGCACAAATCACTCCCTACTTAGTGGTAAACTTCTCCAGTAAGCTTCACCATGCATTATAATAAACTGTGAAAACGTAGTGCACTGAACCAAGTACAAGCTACTGTTTATTGATTTCAAGACGTTTTACGAATAAATTTATTCATGTTTATAACCGGTGTGTATCACAGATTGACGTAGTTTCCACGTGATTGGCAGTTACTGTAAAATTGTTATTACATTGTTAATAAGAATAGATTATTTATTTGACTGTAAAGTAGTGTCACTGCCACCAATTCTAATTAATCATTTACTGTGTTTCCAGCCTTCAATACTTCTTCCGGCCTTTGTCGGCACGGTGGGCCCTTTAGCGGCATCCCGACAAACCTTTCGGCTGCCTTCCAATAGAGGGCTTTGTTGCCCAGGCCAAGCGACTCATCGCCCCCTACCACAGCGCTCTCAGTAGCTATAAAAGCGCAGTGCACCGAGCCGCTTGTCATTATGCTCTACATCTCCGACGAAGATCGACCGACTACATCCACGAGATAAAGAAGGAAGATGCTCTGGGGATTTGCAGTAGCCAGCAACGCAGCAGCCGTCGCCGCAGCCACACACTGGTCTCCTTCAAGACCAGCACAACGGTCCTTCTCAGGACCAATTTATTAAAGTTTTAACCGGCCCTTCTCAGGGCCATCAACCTGAGCCACGGTTCTCGTTGCAGCCATGTGCTGCCTACGCCGGTCTCTTTCGAGACCAGCACAACGGTCCTTCTCAGGATCAATTTAATAAGGTTTTAACCGGCCCTTCTCAGGGCCATCAACCTGAGCCACTACTCTCATCGCAGCCACGTGCTGCCTACACCGGTCTCCTTCGAGACTGGCACAACGGTCCTTCTCAGGACCAATTCAATAAGGTTTACACCGGCCCTTTTCAGGGCCATCAAACACCTCTGCCCGCCCCAGCGGACACACACCTAAACGGCCCTTTTCAGGGCCATCAAACACCTCTGCCCGCCCCGGCGGACACACACCTAAACGGCCCTTTTCAGGGCCATCAAACACCTCTGCCCGCCCCGGCGGACACACACCTAAACGGCCCTTTTCAGGGCCATCAAACACCTCTGCCCGCCCCGGCGGACACACACCTAAACGGCCCTTTTCAGGGCCATCAAACACCTCTGCCCGCCCCGGCGGACACACACCTAAACGGCCCTTTTCAGGGCCACCAAACCACCACTTAATGTCGCCATCCGGTGACAATAGAAAGGATAAAATCTAACAGTGAGAATTTTGGATAAAGAAAAATCTACCAGAAATGTCTATTTTACATGCTTAAATAAAATGGCAAATGATCAAAGATTTTAAATATTAAAATGCACTGTTAAATAACTCGCAACACTCTGTTGATGTAACTTTAAATAAACAACTAAAAAAATTACAATTATAGTGCTATCATTTATAATGCAACACATAAAAAAATCGTTAATGAAACAAATCTGAATTAAACAAGTAATTTACAAAACACATACAAAAACACGTATATTATATTGTAAAAAATGTAATTCATTTATAAAAAAAAACACAAATAAATATGTTAAACAATTTTGTATCATATTACGACAATATTAATTAAAACAAAATTTATTAAAAAACAAATGTACACATACTTAAAAACATAAATTGATTTTTTCAAAACTACAATTATAACTTATGAAAATAAATAAAGCAATATAAGGATTATGTAAAAGTATACTGTACAAAAAAACAAACAAGCATGAACACATATATATAACAATTACATACAATACTGTGACATATGCCGGGTGAACAGTTATTGTGTTTTGTCTATGCGGCTTTTGTTAAGTAAATATAAACTATAATTGTTTTATCAGCCCATAACGGACAGGTGGAGTGTCAAATTATTTACACTCAATCTGTTCATTGCAGGGCTAAAATAAATAGTTCTGTTTCTTATCACATAGTCAGCCAGTTATATGACTGAATCATTTAAGAAAAGAAGAGGTAGAGGTGTAAAAGACACTAATCAGAGTTATCTCGTCTGAAAGTAATGGATTTCATTATACAGCCAGACCCTCTGGTGAATGAAGTGAAAGTGTCATTTGCAGAGTGGAAAATATATGCTTTTCAGAGGGCCTGGCATGCTGATAAGTGTACTTTTGCACTCGGTGAGGAAGGCAATGGTAAACCACCTCATTCCTCAATTTGCTTAGTAAAACCTCTACGGGTTCAAACCAGCCTTTTGGCTGATGACCTAAACAATAACAATTGTTTTATAATTCATAGTATAAAGTCACAGACAGACCTATGAAATGAAATTGAAGTGATAAAACATTAGTTAATTGAAATACGGCACGAAATATATTAAATACCTTTGGAACATTGAACTCTTAAGGCGAGCGACAGACTTCAGAAACGATACGAATAAAATAAACCGGTAAATTATTTAATGTTGTTGTTTAGGTCATCAGCCGAAAGGCTGGTTTGAACCTGTAGAGGTTTTACTAAGTAAAACAAAAAGAGGTGGTTTACCATGGCCTTCCTCACTGAATGGAAAAGTACGCTTATCAGCATTCCGGGCCCTCTGAAAAGCAAATATTTTCCACTCTGCAAATGACACCTTCACTTCATTCACCAAAAGGTCTGGCTGTACAATGAAATTCATTACTTTCCGAAGAGATGATTCTGATTAGTGTCTTTTACACCTTTACCTCTTCTGTTCTTAAACGATTCAGTCATTTAATTGGCTGACCATGTGACAAGAAACAGAACTATTTATTTTAGCCCTACCACTAACAGAGTGTAAATAATTTGACACTCCACCTGTCTGTTATGGGCAGAAATTATTTAATATTAGTTCAATAATAGCTGATATACTTTTTATAAAATATATTTAATAATAATAACTAAATAATATATAAAATATTCTAAATTTCATTTTTTTAAAAAACCAGTCAGATTTTATTAAAATTTTATTTAAAACCGATGTTATTTTGTTTTTATTTTGATTGTTATTTGTTTTGTGTTAAAGAAGTTACAATTAAATATATTAAATTTTACAACCGAGACCTCCGAAAAGCATCTACTTTCCACCCTGCAAATGACACCTTCACTTCATTCACCACAGGGTCTGGCTGTATAATGAAATTCATTACTCTCTGAGGAGATAACTGCGACTAGTATCTTTTACACCTCTACCTTTTCTGTTTTTAAATGCTTGAGTCATATATTTGGCTATAATGATAAGAAACCGAACTATTTTTTTGTAGCAGTGGAACTAGCAGATTGAATGTAAATAATTTAACACTACCCTCCCTGTTACGAGCAAATAGTTTATCTAAGGAATAAATATAGAGCATTTCAGATTTATATAATTAGGAAACTAAAGTATTAATAAAAATAGTTGAGTCAGGGAGTAAATTTATCAGTGCAGACTTTTAAATTTATATGCACAGATAAACAAGACAACAATAAAACTACGTATATGTAAATTTCTACAAAATTATAATATAATTTATTCAATTAGAGTCTATATTTAAAATATTTTACTTAAATAAAAAACAGATTATTTTATTTAACAAATTTTTTACGTTCAAATTAACTGATAAAATTTTACCAACATTTATTTTAAAAAATACATTCAGTTTTTATTTTTGTGAATCTGTCTAGGTTATTTTAGTTTCTAAAAATTACATGTAACTTCTAAAATAATTTAAAAATATTATTTTAAAGAATATACAATTTACAAGTAAACAATGTAAAATTACCACATTTTGTGGCCTATTACGTGATTGAACTAAAAATAATTTGTTTAGCTTTGAGAGTAAATAATGATTTATTTTTATACCCCAGCACATAAGCTGATATAGAACTAGTCTACGAATCTCACGAGCAAAACATTTTTTTTTATTCAGTCCTGTTAAATTTATAAAAATCCCTTTCAAGAGATGACACTTATGTCATGATGGTTTTGACTGAAAATTTCGATTTTCGGTTGTTTATGTTTTTTAATAGCTCAGCCTTAGATCTACAAGAAAAAACATTATATTACGTCAAAAACATTATTTTAATGAACAAATTAAGTTTATTCCAGGTCTGCCCAGAAAAATTATCATGTAACCAAGAACGAATAATTTTTATAATTTTATACGGGTCGTTTTAAAACAAAATGGAATTTTAGTTTTTAAAAATTTCTGAATTACTATTTTTAATATTTTCAGCAGTTGGTTCATCTTTCTACCCAACTATTGCCGGCCGCATTGGCGAAGTTGGTAATGTGCTCGCCTCTCATCATGCGGTCTTGGGTTCGAATCCCATTCAGGTACGGCATTTTTTCATACGTTACAAAAATCATTTCATCATTCACCGTCTGCATTAGCCGTCATTGCAGAACAGTCGTACGTTAAACAAAAAAAAAAAAAAAAAAATTGATGGAAAATTTACTAATGTGTGTACGTTATGTTTTTGGTTTTTTGCTTGTTCTCGTAAATTTAGATTTTAAAAATTTTAGGTATATTTTTCTCGGAAACCATTAAACCTACCCAACTGAAATTTTTACCAGTTATTCATCTTGTACACGCACATATACCGGTATTTTTATGACTTCCTTAAATGCTCCAACAATTAGTAATATGCAAAAAACATAGAAAATAAATTTGAAAAAATCTATATGATTCGTTATTTTGTTTTCAATATTATGGTCCGACAGATTAAATTGAAAAAATGTCAGTAGCTAAAGACACCCGACAACTATGCGAGTGTTAAGTTTTATTCCCCTATCTTTTATCAATCCTTTGAAAAATGTACCTAAAAATATAAAATTTAACATTGGTAGGATACAAAGTACAGTCTCCCCTTACAAAGGCTTACCTTTGACTTATGCCAAAAACTATTAGTAATTTCTGTATCTATTCTTTAAGAGGAATTGAATGACACGATTATTGTTTCAAAATTCCGACTCTTATTTCTTGACTTCCAGTTTCAAACCACTTCTGGTCGAAACTGGAACTTCATTCCATTCCAGACCTAACTTTTTGGATAAATTACGAATTAGAAAACTGTTTGTTGCTGTCTCTTATAGTTTCCGACTTTGATTTCTTAACTTTCGGTTTTGGGTCACTACCGGTCGAAACCGGAACTTAAACCCAATCCAGCCCCACTAACTTTTTGTGTAGATTACAAATCCGAAAACCGTTTGTTGGTATCTCTAGTAGTTTCCGACTTTGATTTCTTGACTTCCAGTTTCAGGCCACTTCTGGTCAAAACTGGAACTTTAACCCATTCCAGGCCTAACTTTTTGGATAAATTACGAATTCGAAAACTGTTCGTTGCTATCTCTTATAGTTTCCGACTTTGATTTCTTGACTTTCGGTTTTGGGTCACTACCGGTCGAAACCGGAACTTAAACCCAATCCAGCCCCGCTAACTTTTTGTGTAGATTACAAATCCGAAAACCGTTTGCTGCTATCTCTTGTAGTTTCAGACATTTGGGTGAGATGAATGAATAGACACAACAAAATGATAGATGACAATTTAAAAAATTACCACCAATTTTTTAACTGATGTAAAGAGAAAAAAATAATAGAAACTGACCTTTGGTGTAAATGTAGGCAGATGATTAGGAGGAGCAAAAGGAGTTGCTGCACCTAATGTTGGATGTAAAAGTCCTGGTGAAAAACCGGGATAACTACTCAGGCCAAGATTTTGTCTGTAGAAAGGTGAATCCACACCGCCTAATTTAGGTATTTCCTTAAACTGTAAACAAAACAAACAAAATACAAAATATTTTTAAAAACATTTAAATTTATAAGTTATAATGATCTTATAACTGGTTTTCTTTTTATTATATGTAATTATATATTCTACCTAAATACAGTATTTCATATATCTATTTTTCTTCTCATTTCAAGTTATAGACCATCATATTATCATCCTCTTTATCTTTTAAGTTTCCTTAAGTTGGGCTTAACACAACTACTCTCCACCTCTCTCTATCACTCAACCTCCATTGCTCTCTTGGCATTGCATCCTTTTCTCAATTCATCCATAACTGAACCCATCCACTTCACTCTTGGTCTACCCCTTGGTTCTTTTCCCTTCCATCTCCAAGTACTGGTATTGCAATATAAGTTCACGATCATCAGCGAGAGTAAGACTGGACTATGCGGAGGGTGGAAGTGCTACTATTATGTGCTTTTCTAAATACATCATAGTGACAGCTCTAACCATGACATCATGGTGTAGTTCTACTCTTACATTGATTTATTATGTTTACAACTATGTCGTTTTATAAACATCCCATTGTATTATTTATTAATTCTTAATAATTATCCTAAATAATAAACATTCATTCTAAATAAGCCATAATACTAGGCCTAAGCTTTATTTAGTATCCTTTTTGGTCATCAGCAGTAAACTGAATTACTGCACTCTGACATTTGTAGTGACAGACTAGTTAGTCCATGAGTTCCGTCGATGCGAGCTTATTATTGTGAGTTAAGTATTACTGAATTTCAAAAGGTTATTGTATTTTTAGGGTTTTCATATTTCATTATTTCAGTAAAGTTATGTTAAATTGCAATTGAATTTTAAACAATTCACTTTCTATGAGCCAAAAAGCTGATTTTGAATATCTAGAGGCTTTACTAAGTAAAACAAGGAGTGATGTGATTTACAATTGCCTTCCTCATTGAATGGAAAAGTAAGCTTATCAGGATGCCAGGCCCTCTAAAAATCACTACTTTCCACCCTGGAAATAACACTCACACTTCATTCACCACAGTCTGGCTGTATAAGAAGTTATTATTCTCAGAAGAAATAACTCGTGACTAGTGTCTTTTACACCTCTACTTCATTTTAGCGGGGTAATCTGAATATTATATTAGCCTCTAATTGAAGTAAGTAAAAAAAGGAAAAGTTAAGAGTACATCCAAAAAGTAATGCATGACCTTGGAAGGACCAGTTAAATGGGCGAATGGCTAAAAGAAAAAGAATACAAAATAATGTATGATATGTATGAAT
Source organism: Catonia carolina (assembly GCA_035578175.1). NCBI lineage: Eukaryota > Metazoa > Arthropoda > Insecta > Hemiptera > Achilidae > Catonia > Catonia carolina. Next base: position 74,903,489 of record JAQMRL010000004.1, read on the forward strand.
GAACTTGTGGATGTATGAAGTTCTAACTAAAACACTGAATAAGATTAAGCACATTTAAGTTGAGCATGTAGTCAAGAATCACAGTTGCACTGCCACACCATCACAGCACTTTGATGTACCAATAACACTTGAAGAAATCTACTTGATAATTGAAGAAACAAATTTTCAAAAAATAAAAGAAAGAAGCAGACAATTCTGAAAAACTTGCCGATCTACTCAAGAAAATTCCAGAATTTGAAAGGATGACTCAAGAAAAAGCCAATTTAAAAAAAATGAGAAGAAAGACTCATGAAGATATCGACAACTGTAAGATGAGTCATAGTAAGACCTAGAAGCATTTAATGGATTGTTTTTTAACTTTAAACAACATGAGGGATCCACAATATATATTCTACATCCATATTGGCTTCATGATGACGCAGATGAACGTAGAAACCGAAATGAAAAACGATCAAAATCACTATATTTTTTACCCAGAAGAAGACATATATTTAATTTAATTTTTTCTTATATTTCACAATATATTTTTGTGACATTTAAAAAAAAAATTTTTATTACATCAATGTGTTGTAAATAATATAAATACATACAGTTTTCGTTGCTAATAAATAAATATTTGTATTATTAAATAAAAGGGTTGTTTATTACTTAAATAATCTCTCAGTTCATACTCCGTGAAATTTTTGAGACAACTGTACGTCCATAAAACTGATTCCCAAATATATTTTCTTTACTTTGTCAATATGTACAAAAAAATTTTATTTAAATTTGTAATTTTCTAATTTCAATTCTTCATGAAATGAAAACCATTGTAGATAATTCTTCCTTACAATAAACAAGACTGTTTTTTTTTCAAATATTTCTCAAATTCTTTATAAAGATGTTATTTTGTTTGAACAACCAATGAATGACTTCTTATCTATCTAATAAAGTAACATGATAAATGAATGATGTATTAATTTATTGTATTGATTCGAGAGGATTCTATTTATGATTCCTTACTGTTGTATTACATATGTAAAATAAAGAGTATTTAAAAATGAATAGGACGGTTTCAGAGGTATGTAATATTTCTAAAATTTCACATAGATTGATAAATTATACATGAGATAAAAGAACATTTAAAACAGTTTTGGCTGTGTGTAAGCTCACCAACTGTTTCTTATTATCTTCCAATTGAAAATGATAGTAGCAATGATTATGACTCCTTGAAAAAAAAATATTTTGTGTTTTGCAGTTTGCACAGTGTTAATTTGTAATTACTGATGGTTAGTTAGAAATGAACTTTGTTTGAGATGAAGTATAAGAGGGGAACAATCTACTGCGCAAACCCAGTTTCTCTATTACAATCCTAAAAACATACTGACACTCGATATTCATTGGAATACACATTCCTTTTTTTATTACGCGACGAGTGGTACCAAATCGTTTTGATTTGGCTACTCTGTTTTTATGTTTTAGGTTTTATACGAGGCGTGTTTTTTAAGTAAGTACCGTTTTGTGATTCCGCCGCCGCAGCGCTACGGTCGGCGTTCCGCGCATTCGTGCTGGTTACCTACATCTCTTGTCTACGCACTGACGCCATTACAGTCTGATTCTTCATTGTATACGTTGTTTACTGAGTGTTTAAGATGCCTCCGACAATCGTGAGTCCCGCTGATTGTGAAGTACAGGCTGTTATACGATTTCTTAGTGCTAAAGGCGTAAAACCGATCGATATTCATCGTGAGATCGTTGAAGTTTACGGACAAAACATTATGAGTGATGGAATGGTAAGGAAATGGGTGAGAGCATTTAAAGATGGCCGCACAAATGTGCAACAATTTCTGCCCGGAAAATCATGTGCACAGTTTTTTGGGACAGAAAAGGAGTATTGCTAGTGGAGTTTCTGCCTCGTAATGAGACAATCAATGCAGCGTCTTATTGTGAGACATTGAAAAATCTGCGTCGTGCAATCCAGAACAAAAGACGTGGCAAGTTGAGTAAGGGTATCATTTTGCTGCATGACAATGCACGTCCATATGTGGCTAATCAGACCAAAGATCTCATCAAATCATTTAAATGGGAAACTCTAGATCATCCTCCATACAGCCCTGATTTGGCGCCCAGCGACTACCATTTGTTCCTGCATTTGAAGAAACACCTGGGCGGTCGGCGTCTTCAAGACGATAACGAAGTCAAAACATTTGTGATGCAGTGGTTAACAAATCAGGCGGCAGAATTTTATCAGGAGGGTATTCAAAAACTGGTGCCACGTTATGACAAGTGCCTCAATATTCACGGAAATTATGTAGAAAAGTAGATTAAGGTACAGGCTTTCATGTAAAAATAAAATTATTGCGATATCTTTGCACGTCTTTTTTTAATTCCAAAACGGTACTTACTTAAAAAACACGCCTCGTATAAATAAAATTATTTTAATTCGTTAAAACTCATTCCGTTTCTTTTAATTTTAATTCTTCACATTTTATTCATTGTTCTGTAGTGTTGTTTTCTAACCGTGTATTATAAGTTTATTATGTTGACTGTTTGAAAGATGGGTAAAACAATTCGAAGTGCGGAACGGAATGTTATTTTAAATGTTATTAAGTGTTGTAAAGAAGACGCAAAAACTAAACTATATTATATACTACACAGTTGCATGTTTTTAGAAATGTACGTTCTACGCTAGCAACAGCGCATTGCCCACTCTGAGTCCCGGGTTCATCTCGTCCATTACATATTCAGTACCATTTCGTGCATTCTGTTAAAACCTTCTGAAAGACAATATTTGCAGATGGTATAAATTATTTGAAACCACTAAATGTATTAGTAAAGAGAAGAATACAGGGTAATGTGTAAGAGTTTTGCATGTTATTCTAGGAAATCTGTGAGAAAGGATAGCCACGAATTAGTAATTCCAGTGGGTCCAGTAAGACCAATCATATGGGACCAATCATGGCAGAGATGACAGGGCTTATTTGCAATAGCCTCTATGTACACCCGATCTGGAATTTCTTTCTTTGGGGAGGGGGGGGTTTATAAAAGATGTATTGTATGTGTCACCACTACCATTTAACCTACCCAACTTGAGAAACAGGATTGAAGAGGGTTTTTTTAATGTCCGACTGTTTAAGAATTACTGCTAATGGAGACAGTGAAGGATGAAATTATTTTTGTAACATATGATAATATGCCATGCCTGAGTGGGATTCGAACCCAAGACCAAATGATGAAGGTTACAGGCAAGTGTTATATTAATTACTTCAGAATTGCTGATTAAAGAACAAGACGAACTCTAATATCAGCTGGATATAAGTTGTCTGACAACTAGTACTTACATTACATACCTCTAGGAATAACAGTTTGCCCTTTCATTTCATACAATTCATCAATGTGAGTAAAACTTTAAAATAAAACTTAACCTTAAAACTCTGATATTCATTTTGAAACAACCGTTAATATTACAATAAATGGAAAAAATAAAGAGAATAATTAAAAAAAAAATTAGATATAATAGTTTTTATTAATAAAGGGCCTTTTCTGAACACGGGACAATAACATTAAGATATTGTGTAAGATCACCGTATTTTTTTTTCTCTTAATATATATTTTTTCTGACATAAGAAAATATAATGTTATTAAATGGTCCGATATTAAAAAAAATTACAGGGAAAAATATTGAATATTATGTAGAAGATGTGATCGAACACTGATATCTGATATTTATCATCCCTTGTACGAACGGGCGTAATTTTGTTTAAAATTCAACCAGACCTCGGTAACTCGGACCTCTTTAAGTCGGAAATCTCGACACGATGAAGATTTGTTCAGTTCACTTTCTTTTCTTACGCATAACCTCTGAAATTAAAAAATTAGCAGATGTTAAGTCGAATTTAAAAGAAGAGAAAAAACAACAGAAGAAAACGTTTAAAATATATTGAGTCGAAAGAAACACACTACTTTAGAAATTTATTATTATATTTTATTTTTAAATTATATAAATTTAAATTTTGTTCATACCGTTTTATATAAATTTAGAACAAGTTGTATTTCTAACTGAATATAGAATTACAGTTAAAATAATTTTTTTTTCTCTTTTTATAACGACAATTTATAAATAGCTGAATTGCGTTTCATATCAATTAAAGATCTGTAAATTTATTTATAGCATTTGTTTATCGTTAGATTATTAATTCGTTAAAATCTTTTAATTAGAAGTACGTATTAAATACTTTACTTTATAGTAATTTTCATTACTTGAATGAATTTATTCAATTTCATTTAGATTACGAAAAGAATTTAATTTTTCAACAACTTTTAATTGGGTACATTTTAAGGTTATAATAATGTCGGGTAGATCTATAAACAGTTGAGAAAATATACGAAATTTGATTTAAGATTTCAATTTTTTATTGAGAATTACATGGAAATGAATATGGAATGATAATGAAAAGTAAATAAGTAAATAAAAATATTCGATATACTTACAATAGGAGGTGTAAATAACGTTGGAGGAGGTGGAGGTAATAAAGGTGCAGTGTGCTGGTGCACGTGCGTGTGTTGGTGTTGATGATGATGCATCTCTGTGCGGAGGAATGGGGCTGCCAACGCTGCACGTTCTTGTGACGCAAGGAATCTTGTGTCCAATTCCCGCCTCAACAAATCTGCTTGATCTGTTTGAAAATAAAAATTTGTTAAAAATTACAAAATAAAAAAAAATTAAATACAGTTATACATTTAACCCTTTCTTAACCAGTGTGGCATAGAAGTCATATTGCAGTGAAATAACAGACATAAAAATGTTAATTGTTAGCGACTACTTTGGATTAAAGAGCGCTGGATGTGAAGTGTAATAATTTTCTGTACCCTAGCCAGGAGTTGAACCTGAGACCTCCGCTTTACAATGTAAGATGCTGACCACTACGCCACAGAGGCAACCATTAGTTTCTTTTTAAAGTTAATTTTAGTTTTAAATATTCGTGTTCATTTACTAAAATAAAGTAGCATTTCTTCGAGTATGTTGAATGTACATACAAGTATATTTTTTAGACTGTATATTACTTTACTTTACTTTACTCTGTGGGCGTTCAGGCTTCTGCAGCCCCTCCTCACCGCGACCTAAAAGATCTTTTGTGATTGCCCCTATTCCTTATTTATGCAAGACCCACACTTTCGATAAAGCGCAGGATCTGCCTAGGATCTAGTGCACTAACCTGAGAAGGAGTTAACACTTCCTTACCCATCAGCGCTCTTCTTTTGCAGCCAACCACTTTGCAACTGCATAAAATGTGCTCAGCCTTCTCTTCTGCCTCATGACAGAATCTACACAGGCTTTCTTCAGCAATTCCTATCTTGGATAAATGATACCCAAGATTACAATGACCAGTCATCAGGCCCACTACCCTCCTCAAGTCCTGTCTTCCTAGTCTATTATATATCCCAGCCTTCCTGCTGGAATAGGCAATAAATTTCTTTGCCTGTTCACAACCTGGCACCTGTTCCCAATAGGAGGTTTTAGCCTCCTCTTCCCAGGCCCTAACTATACCTCTATAATAGCCTTCACCAATTCCACAGAATTAGACTGTATATAGTGATTTTATCCATTTTACCAGAATTTTTGAATTGTAAAATTTTTAAGTCTTAAATAATGCTTTGATATTAAAATCATATTTAGTTTTTTTGCTACAAATCTAAGTTAAGAGAATATTGTTTAGAAAGCCTGAATATGATTTACTTATTCATATTGCTGGAAACTTTGATATCAAGTCCCAATGTAACATATGTGTCACACTTTTTTGTCAGGCCATCAAAAAGACTTAGGGTCTAAAAGTGATTTAATTTCACTTAAATGTCAGTAAAATTTATGAAACAATGTACACGCATTTAAAAAATTTGGGATTGAAAGGGTTAATAACAACTTTTATTGATGACATTCGATGTTTATTACTAGAGTTAACTGTTACTGAAGATTAACTACCAAAAAACCAAATATTTAGTGGTAGCAGGGCAGGCAAGAAATCTGCAGATATATGGACACACTATTCATGTATGTGATCAATATAAATACCTGGGAAGTGTAATAACGTCGGAAGGAAACTCTAGGAAAGAAATAACAAACAGGATTGGACAGGCTAGACAGGCAACACAAAAATTAAACCCGGTACTCTGGTCAAAAAGTATCAGGAATAGCACAAAAGTTCGTCTATATAATACTGTTGTGCAAAGTATTTTGACATATGGATCAGAAACCTGGGAGATGACCAAGAGAGATCAGCAGAAAATAAATGCGGTAGAAATGGACTTCTTACGCAGAAGTTGTCTGGTTTCTAGGGTAGACCGGGTTAGAAACACCGAAATTAGAGCTCGTACACAAAAACAAGACACCACAATGGAGGAAATCGAAAAACGACGTCTGGTATGGCTGGGACATGTGCAAAGAATGGGAGATGAGAGATGGCCAAAGAAAATAATAAACTGGACCCCTTGGGGACGAAATAAGCGTGGTAGACCACCTGAAGCATGGATAAAGCAAGTATCGAAAGATATGCATGCTAGACAATTGGAGGGAGGAGACTGGATGGATAGAGAGGGGTGGCGTATGGGATGCGAGAGACGGCCAGAGCTGTAGAATAACTCGCTTGATATATATAACTGTTACTGATAATGTGTAAAGTGATAATGTCTTCTATCAGGAGGAATAAAGTGATCTTTACCCCTAATTCAACACAAAACACAAAATTATGTAGTACATGCCCCCTTGATCCTCTAGTATTTCCTTAAACTGTTGAAACAGACCATTCTATACCACCTACGTAACTAAATATGCATGTAATATTCATCAATCATGAAATCTACATTTTAAAAAATGTAACATAGCACTTTCATCCATTCAGCTCTTTAATTACAAGACTATTAAGCATTTAAGAACAGAAGAGGTAGAGGTGTAAAAGATACTAGTCAGCGTTATCTCTTGAGAGTAATGAATTTTCATTACACAGTCAGACCCAGTGGTGAATGAAGTGAAGGTGTCATTTGCGGATAGAAAGTAGATGCTTTTCAGAGAGCCTGGTATGCTGATAAGCATACTTTTCCACTCAATGAAGAAGGCAATCGTAAACCACCTCATTCCTCATTTTACTTAATAAAGCCGTTGGAGGTTCAAACCCGCGTTTCAGGTGATAACCTAATCAACATAACACATCATTATCTACGTACAAGCCAAGACTTATAATGGCACCAATACTCTTTTTGTTTTGATAGTACAAACAAGTACGTACCAGCATATCACGTCTTATGAATTATAATTGCATCATACACTATTCTATGTGAAGACTATGTTTTTAGCTATAGGTCATTTGTTCTAGCTAGAAGCTCTCCCACCAACGCTCTGTGCCGCTGAGCTGTCCTGTTCAGTGGTGGGGGAAACACCTCGAAGGGAAGTGATCAGTCTCCCATTATGCTAGCAGCGTGAAGAGCCTAAGTGTACTATAAATCCTAAAAACATTGACTATATGTTGTAATTTTATATTTTTGTTCTTCTATTCCCTTCACAAGTCTTCAACTCGTGCATTCGGTAGTAAGCCTACTGTTTTATGTACCTATCGTTTTTACTCTTTTGCTGTTTGGTTTTGTTTATATTAATTTTTTGTATGTATTCTTTGTTCCTTTTCTATTTTTTATTTATTTAGTTATTAAAATGGAACCTAGTTGTAGTAGTGAAAATTCAAGCACGAGTGCTAGTGTCATACGGAAAAGGTAGGTAATACGCGGTCAGGCTAAGGAATATATAGTCAGTGTATACAATTTTATGAAAAAAGAAGCTGAGCAAAAAGGACCAATTTTACGGACCGATGTACAAAATCGTGTAGCCAGAGCTATGGGGATTTTGCGTGGTACAGTTCTAAGAATTTTGAAAGAAAAAAGAAAAAACCCTGATGTGCTAATCAGAACACCAAATAAGAAAAAGAATGAGCAGGAAAATGAAGAGTGAAGTGGACGATTTTGATAAGTGTGTTGTGAGAAGAACAATATATGATTTTCATAAAACAAACACTGAATGGCCAATTTTGAATTTGTTACTCCCCGTTTTGCGGAAGAAAATTAATTTCAAAGGAAGTAAATGGTCGCTTTGGAAAATTATTAAAGATATGGGATTCAGATGGAGAAAAGCAAAAGACAACAGGAAATATAAAGTTTTTAACTAGTTTTTAGTCTAGCATAGTAGTTGTAACAGAGTAGTATACAGTTAGAAAGAGAGGGAATGATCATTAAGTGAGAAGGAGACATCACTTACCCCGTTGAAACTATCTCTACTCTACCTACTCGCCCTCCCCTTACAAGCTTCTTCCAAAAACAAATGTACTATACTTTTTCGAATGCATTGGTTAACACATACCATAAATATTTTATAAGAGATTTTATAAGGTAACAGTAAATTATAAAATGAATACTCACTTGACTGGAACAGAGATTCTGCTGAGAAGGGATTTGGATTAGGAGGAGGAGGAGGTGGTGCATGTGTAGGAGCTGTGGGAGCAGACGATACAACAGCCGTAGGAGCACCTGGTGCAGGAGCTGGTGGTGCAAACATAGGCGGTGGAAATGGAGAGGGATGACCCATTCCATGTCTTGACACGGAACTAGCTGGCGATAGTTGAGGTGGTGCACCACTGCTTCCTCTGTTAGAAAAATTTCAAAAAATATTAACATTTCATAAAAATAATTCATTCACTCAACATTTATTAAGGGGGTAGTCAACCCAGAAAATAAAAATAAAAACTACTGGCTATAATTTATAATTATATATTTTTAATGAAAGAGTAATTTACTAGTAATGATCTGCCACTTGACCTGACCAAAAAATTTATCACAGCCCCTAATACAAGGTTGGGGGTGGAAAAGCGGGCTTTTACGGGGAATCGAATATCTCAGGAACCGAGAAAGACATCAACATGATTCTTATACTAAAAAATACAGAAAATGGCTGTCTATTACTTGTTGTATGCTCTTGTATTTATTTTTTCTTACAAGAAATTAATTGAAGAAAAATCATATTTTCAAAAACATTTATTTTATGTATTCACAAATTATTTTACAACAAAGTCCCTATAAAGTTTTTTGTAATAACCATTCGACAGATAATAGAGCACGAAATTATGAACATTTAAAAAAACAATTCATCCAAATATCTCCAATACAAATCAGTATATTTAATTCCCAAGAATGTATAATCGTGCAACAACACATTTCCGGAAAACTTAAAAATTAAAGGAATAATTTCACTCGCCTTGCTAGTGAGCTTTATATTAAACAGACGTTTTTATTACTTTTTGTCAACGTACAGACAAAGTAAACACATGCTATGATTCAGAAAATTTTAAACATCAAATAAGTGAAAAAAATTTAAATTTAAAAAAATCATCTTGAGTTGACTACCCCTTAACTAAACAATTTATCTTTAACCCTTTCACTGCCAAACACGAGTATACACGTAGTGGGCTTACCATGCTTACACATCAAATACGAGTTTACTCGTTTCGAAGTTTTAAATCGTATTGCCAAACACGATTTAACTCGATTGGCACTAAAAGTGTTTGAATTGCCTCCAGTAAGTCTTACCAACTGTATTTACGCATTTACTGTTTCTTTTTCTTCTTTGTCGACGAAATCAAGTACATAGTAGAGATATTTTCATTTCTGCACGAACTGTTTTGTTTGTAAACACGAAATGGCGTCGATAATATTAATTTTTTTTTAATCCTCTCCGATTGTGATTTAACCGATAGTGATACTGATTGTGACATGGAAGAACAATCTAGTGTAATTAAACCTCCATGTAAATGATATAAAAAAAGATTAGACCGACTTCTAAAAGCTACCAGTAGGCTTCCAATAAATTTATTCATGTTGTTCATGACTTGAGTGATACAAATAGTGGAATAAATCTAATATAAATTTTAATAAATCTGCAACAAATAAATAATTTTAATTGATAAAACTAGTAAATATTAAAATGTTTAAAAACTTAAGATGCATCCAAAAAAATATTTAAAAAACCCAGCTCACTGGTTTAACACACAGTTTTATAACTTGGGAGTGAAGGGGTTAAATAAATCAGAATTTTAGTTATTGATTCCAGAATTATACAAGCAAAAGCCCATTTTATCAAGAATACAAAAACTCACTCACTGAGCAATAATGAAAATTTAGCAAACTTCCCCATGATTCCTTGGCACAGAACCACAAAAATGCTATTCTAAAGAATATTACTTTGTTCACAAACGGTACAACCTACTTCTCCAAAATTGTAAAAGTATATAGAACATTATAAGATTTCCAACAGAATTACAGAAATGGCAGATATTATAGGAACAAAATTTTCATATAATTTCAATGAATTACAATTATTAAAAGAATTAGTTACAAATCCTAAAAAAATCTCTTAAGTAATACAAGAAAAAATTGTTCAATTGATGATAAAAAAATGTTATCATATAATGTGACCACCCTTTTATAAAACTGATTGATAACGAACATATTACAAATCCTTGATGGAATCCATAAATATTTTTTTTTATGAAAAATATGCATTTTATGAATACTTTTCAATGCTTTTTTTTACTTTCTGTTTCTTGTATGAATATATAGGAAGGAAATTATTGTTTTCATGTCGATTTTACGAATCGAGTTTTCACCGGATCTACACGTTTTCAGACCCCCTGAGCCCAAAAAATATGTTTTTAGCGATTGGTCTGTGTGTGTGTGTGTGTGTGTGCGTGTGTGTGAACAGAATATCTCAAGAACAGAAAATCAAATGAACTTGAAACTCGAAACTTAAGTTAGATACCACTAGAGGACTCGACACGAACATTTTCACCAAAATTGGTCAACCGGAAGTAGTAGTTTATTCGTTTCATTTTTCACTTTTTTGCAAGTTCATTTGGTACATTTCTAATACTAGAAATAAATGGTTTTTCATTGTTGATGGAAACCGGGCTATGCGTGCATTTGTTACAATTTTAATACATGTAATTTTGAGAGTTAATGTCTTACTTAAAACATTATAAATCTATTCGAATTCTACAAGTCAAAAACCTTTTAATTTTTAAACCATTTCAATGTTACTAAAATTTTATCAAATCAGTTTAATCTGATTACTTGGTTGTGGTTTAACACAGAAAAACTTTGATAAAGTCAATCAATATTTTTTGAGTAGTTCATTGTAACCACATATTATCAATCAGATTATCTTTCAAGGAACTCTTGTTTCATTTATTGGATTTATCGTGGTTTTTTACAGAATAATGAAAAAATATTTTTCAGTCCAAAATAATAATCATATTTCATATTTAAGTATTTTCATTTCAATTGGTTTTAAATTTGAAAAATGGCCACCTCCGTGCCATAGTGGCTAGCAATCTAGACTACGAAACAGAAGCTCCTGGGTTCAATTACTGGTTATGTTGTGAAAGTTTTAACACGTTAAAACCCACCATTACAATACCAAACCCCTACATTAGACTCTAAAGATCTAACTATCGATGCAACTTTAAATAAACTAAAAAATCTGGTGTGAAACACTCACACAACTTTCTCTTGCCAATGAAAATAATTAACAATAAACCTAACATTAGTAATAAAACATTATACATAAACAAAAAAAACTATAGATAAAACTATACATAAAAAAAAACTAAAGTAAAATTGTAACAAATGCACGCATCGCCCGGTTTCCATCAACAATGAGAAACCATTTATTTCTAGTATTAGAAACTAGAAGATGTATCATCTTTTATAGATTATAAATAAATCAGAAAAAATTTTTAGTTTCAATTGTGTTATTTACTCTGATGGTGGATCCACCGAAACACATGTAAGTAAAAAATAAAAGTTGATGCAGTTTAAAAAGAAGGTTAGTGAAATTTATTATATAAATTCATTATTATTATTATTATTATACAGATTGTAGACCCTTATAAATCACGTGAAGCTTCTATGGTTCTTCCTGCAGGCTCTCCATGACATTTGCATCTTCTCACTCATGGCTCTCTTCCTCTCCTCTGTCCACGTAGTGCCGGTCTTCTTGGCTCTGATCTCTGGCTGCACTTCCCACTCATCTATTCTCTTTCTATATGTATTGCGGTCTGTCGCGTCTTTAGAAGTGAGTTGAGTGTTGTCAAGGTCTTTTCTTATTTGTTCGGCCCTCGTCATGGCTTCAAGATTTTCTGTAGCAATAAGAATCTGGTGGGTAAGTCTGTGTTCAGGAAGTTGATGTATGTGTCCATAGAATTTAAGTCGTCTTTTTCTAATGTCTGCTGAAATGTTTGAAATTTTCTCTGTGGTTCAGTTGGTTTATAGCCGGTATCCATTGTCAGTTTTTCGTGGTTCAAGTATTTTCCTGATGATTTTACATTCTTCTTTTTCAGGTTTTGTAGCAGAGTCTTATTGTGAAGTGACAATGTTTCTGCTGCGTATAGCAACTCGGGTTTGAGGACTGAGTTGTAGCGTCTGATTTTAAACTGATTTCAAACTGCAGGATGCATTATAAAGATTTGTTTTTGAATGAACATAAATAGTAAACCAATGATACTTACCCTACCCAGACTGGGGCCTTATTATAAGGTAGACTAGATGTGGCAGGAGGTGGTTGTAATGTTGACGAGGCAGAATGAGGCGGTGGCGCTCCAAAAGGAGATGAATTAGTAGGCGGTTGAGTACCACTGACCGGAGTTGGTACACTTCCACGACTTAAGCTACTAACATTACTACTGCAAAATAAGCAAAAAACAAAAAAACAATTCACATAAGATAAAAATTATATAATTAATCTGAAATAAATAATATAAATATACAGTACAAACTATTATAAATCTGCAACAATTTTAATGTTCTTAAAACCTGTGACCTTGGACTCCGACCACAAAATCTGATTGTAAGGAATAAACACCGGGTTGTTCTAGAGGTAAAGTTGTCGCCGTGAGTCAGCTTATTTTCAGAGACAAAGGTTACCGGTTCAAATCCTATACAGTATTTACCGGTGTAATTTGATGGTTGGGGTTCAATTTAACACACTCTCTTTAGAATGGTCAGCCTGGTTCTGTACAAGATTATGCTTCATTCAAATGTCATACACATCGTCATGAAAAAAATACTGACTACAAACGTTGACTTACAAACTAGGAAAAAATTCTTAAAACATTATGTTTGGAGTGTAGCATTATACAGGAGTGAAACGTGGGTGATAGGGGCTGTAGAAAGGAAGAGAACAGAAGCTTTTGAAACGCGGTGTTTTAGGAAACTGTTAAAGATTAGGTGGGTGGAAAAAATAAGTAATTTAGGGGTTCTGTATTTAGTGGATGAAAAAAGAAGTACATGGAAGCATCTTACTAGAAGAAGAGATAGGCTAGTCGGGCATATCTTAAGACATCCAGGTATTGGTCTATCAATAATGGGTATTAATATTGAGGGAGTGAATTGTAGGGGGAGGCAAAGGTTAAAGTTTACAAAGCAAATCATAAATGATGAAGTGTGTTACAGGTATGTAGATATGAAACGACTTGCGCAAGATAGAAAACTTGGAGAAACCAGTCAAACCTGAATCAAACCAGTCGAGAGACAGATGACCAAAAAAAACACATCATCATCTCTTTGGGTCATGGGGTTGTTTACTGTTTTTAATTGAACAGATTGCAACATACACAAATTAGGAATAAAAAATATGGGATAATAATAATAATAATAATAAAAGGGTATTAAAAACCAAAAGAAAATGGAAAAATAACATAAAAGAAAGAATCAAATTTTAAGTTATATATGGAAATATAGAACCAATAGAACACATAATGAATCGTTGGATGTCAGAAATTCATTTCCACTGAATATGGGTCTTAACTGTGAGCTCGTTAAATCTTTAATGCCTTATTATTTGTATTATGCAAAGGCTAAAAAACAACAAATATACTGAAACACTAATTACTACAGACTTGTGAATTGCTTATTATTAATAAGCAATCCAGAAAGTAACAGACGTTTTGGCCTGGCACGGCAGTGGGCGGAGCTAGCGCCGCCATCTTGGCGTTGGAGTGTTTCTACATTCAGTATGCAACCAGACGTGGTAGCTAGAGCATTGTGCGTATTGTACTTTTTATACAGTGGAGTTTTAAAATGAGCGCTGCGATTGAAAATCCCCCCCCCCCCCAGTTGTGAAAGTGCGTGGTTAGTTGTGAAGTGGAAATCATGTTACCGATCGTATCGTAACTGGTGACGAGACTTGGGTAAAGCATGTCAACTGTGAAACAAAACGGCAGTCGATGGAGTGGGGTCACACGCATTCGCCCAAGAAACCGAGGAAGTGTCTGCAGACGTTATCAGTAAGAAAAATCATGGCTACTGTGTTTAGGGACGCTTAAAGGAGTGATTTTCGTTGATTTTCTTGAACGAGGCCAAACAATCAATTCAGAGAAGTATTGCGAAACACTCAGAAAATTAAAACGTGCGATACAAAACAAGCGTCGGGGTAAACTTAGTGGGAAAGTTTTGTTTCTCCACGACAACGCCCGTCCACACATGGCAAACGTACTCAAGAGCTCTTGGAAGGTTTTGGATGGGAAGTTTTTAATCATACGCCGTACAGCCCGGATTTGGCGCCGAGCGATTACCATCTGTTCCCAGCGATGAAGACATGGCTCGCTAAACAACGCTTCGACACTGACGCTGAACTCCATGCCGGTGTTAACCAGTGGTTTAACTCGCAGGCGGCAGATTACTACAAAGAGGGCATTAAAAATCTTGTACCACATTACGATAAATGCCCTAATTTACTTGGCGATTAGGTAGAAAAATAGCCTAAGCGTTTACCTTCAAAATGTACATAATAAAAATTGGTTTTTTTACTTAGTTTATTTTTTATTTCAAAACGTCTGTTACTTTCTGGACAGCCCTCATACAATGTTTGTATTGTATGATGAAATAGAGGAACAAAAAACTAATGTTCATAGCGATCCATATAGCTCAGTACCTAACGGGTGATTCAAGAAGAGCGCCGGTTTTTAAACGGCTGGTAAATTTTTGTTTATCGGTTGGCAACATTGTTAGACCTCATTTCTATTTCGGAGAACATTCCGATTGACGATTCAGTTGTAGTTTCTCTTGTTCGCAGTGTAGTACTCTCGCAGTCTGTGTCTAACCATGGAGAAGTTTACTATTGCACAACGAGTGTTAATCGTCAAAACATTTTACCAGAGTGGAGAGAGTTATGCGGCTACTGTCAGGCGACTTCGCGGTACTCTAGGACGTAATGAAGCACCGAATGAATCAACAGTTCGCAGGCTCATGATAAAGTGTTTTGAGACGGGTTCAACAGTCGACCTTAAAAGTTCTGGACGTCGTCGTTCTGGCCGAACTGAGCAGAACGTTGCGTTGGTTCGTGACAGTGTGGCTGTTAGCCCAGCAAAATCAATACGTCGCCGTTCTCAACAATTGGGTTTACGATGTTCTTCTGTACGGAGAATTCTTCGGTACGATCTCCAAATCACCCGTATAAAATTCAGTTGCTGCACGAGAAACAATGTTGTTGCTCTGTGAACGGTTCCAGGATCGCATCATTTTGTCGTAATTCCGACCATCAATGGCCACCAAGGTCGTGTGACTTGACGCCTTGTGACTTTCATCTTTGGGGTCATCTGAAGTCATTAGTGTATGCCAATAAACCCCGAAACATCAATGACTTGAAGGAGGAAAATCCACGGGTTATTGGGCAAATGGAAGTCGAAACTTGTCGTGCAGTAATATCCAATTTCATGGACAGAGTTGATGCGTGCCAGCGCAGTAGAGGAGGACACATGCATGATATCATTTTTCGTACATGAAATCAGAAGGTAAGATGAACTTGTTGATGTATTTATTTTCAGTTTTTCAATAAAATAAATCTCTTAATTTGATATATCAAAACCGGCGCTCTTTTTGAATCACCCTATATTATATTATTTGAGTTCTTTTGAGTACCCATCTACACCCAATTTACAAAAGCTCAGATAATCAGAGTCTTACTGTACAAAAACTAAAAATAAATTCGTAAATACCTGTAACTATCCCGTTCGCGGGTAGGGCTATGCCCTCTTGGAGAATGGCTACGTCCTACAAGAGGCGTGCTAACTATGTCCCGATGACTTGTGGTTGTCGTAGTCGTGACAACAGTAGAGGCAGTCGTTACAATGCTTGTTGGCTTTGTGGATATCACAGGCAATGGAGATCTATTTATTCTCTGCTGTAACATAAACAAAAAAATCTGGTGTGAAACACTCACACAACTTTCTCTTGCCAGTGCAAATAATTAACAATAAACCTAATATTAGCAATAAAACATAAGAAATAAACAAAAAACTAACCTCAAAAACATAACCTAATTTTAATCATGAGTGAAAGACGCAAAATGAAAATCGTACTCAGTTTGGCTTAGAAATACGGAAAATCACTCTTTCTCTCTAACTAGGCTCTGTAGAGAAAAATGCTCTAAACAAAAGTTGTAGATCTTTTAATTTTCTATAACTTTTATTATATACACTTTTGTCGTAAAATGCATACTAAGACCGAAATGTTAAAAAAATCGATTTTTCTCACGTTTTCGTGAGAAAAAAAACAGAAAATCGCAAATTACCGCTAAACTAAGCGTTATACAAAAAAAATGTTTGAAACAGAAGTTGTAGGTTTTTAAATTCTCTACAACTTTTATTATATAAGTTTTTGCGCTAAAATTTATATTAAAGCCGTAATCTT
This sequence comes from Catonia carolina, assembly GCA_035578175.1. Lineage (NCBI taxonomy): Eukaryota > Metazoa > Arthropoda > Insecta > Hemiptera > Achilidae > Catonia > Catonia carolina. The sequence goes on from JAQMRL010000004.1 coordinate 74,920,244, forward strand.
AAAAAACAACGTTTTTACGTGAAAACAGCCTCACCGAGAATTTCAGCAAACATGGCGCCTACCCTATCTTGTAGAGAATAAAAAATTGAGTAAAATAGGCGATTTTAAAAAAAATCGTAGGACCAGTTTTTGAGAAAATCGCAAAAAACTGAAAAATTATACGAATAAACTACTACTTCCGGTTGACCGATTTTGATGAAAATGTTCGTGTCGCGTCCGGTAGTGGTATGTAACTTAAGTTTCAAGTTTCAAGTTCGTACGATGTTCCGTTCTTGAGATATTCTGTTCACACACACACGCACACGCACACGCACACGCACACGCACACGCACACGCACACGCGCGCACACACACACACACACACACAGACCAATCGCTAAAAACATGTTTTTTGGGTTCAGGGGGTCTGAAAACGTATAGATCCGGTGAAAACTCGATTTCGAAAAATCGACATGAAAACAATACTTTCCTTCCTATATATTCATATAGGCAAGAGAAAGTAAAAAAAATGTTAAAATTGATTGTATAAAAATTATTATGAATAAAAAATAATACGGTTAAACCGTCTTGACTTTTTATCAGCTACCATAAATTTGTCATCCATTTATTTTAAACTGCATATTTTTTACTTTCTCTTGCCTATATGAATATATAGGAAGGAAAATATTGTTTTCATGTTGATTTTTCGAAATCGAGTTTTCACCGGATCTACACGTTTTCAGACCCCCTGAACCCAAAAAATATGTTTTTAGCGATTGGCCTTAGTATTTGTATTTAGTGATTGTATTTAGTGTTATTTAGTATTTTAGTATTTAGTATTTGTATTTAGTGATTGTATTTAGTGTTTGTATTTTGTGATTGGTGTGTGCGTGTGTGTGTGTGTGCGCGTGTGTGTGAACAGAATATCTCAAGAACGGAACATCGTACAAGCCTGAAACTTGAAACTCATGTTAGACACCACTACCGGACCCGACCCGAACATTTTCATCAAAATCGGTCAACCAGAAGTAGTTTATCGTTTCATTTTTCACTTTTCCGCGATTTTCTCAAAAACTGGTCTTACGGTTTTTTTAAAAATCGCCTGGTTTACTCAACTTTTTATTCTCTACAAGATAGGGTAGGCGTCATGTTTACTGAAATTCTTGGAAAGGCAGTTTTCACGTAAAAAATTTTTTTTTAAGATTGCGGCTTTAATATGCATTTTAGCGCATAAATTTATATTATAAAAATTATAGAGAATTTAAAATCCTACAACTTTTATTTCAAATATTTTTTGTACAACGCTTAGTTTAGCGGTAATTAGCGATTTTCTGTTTTTTGTTTTCTGATTGGCTTTTAATTTTAAAAAACTTACACCCATTTCGGTGGTACCACCTTCTTCAGAGTAATATTTAATTTAGATTAAAAATTAAAATGCAGAATGATATTACAATTCAGTCAATTAATTTACCACTAATTTAGTCAGTTAATTAAAATTATTTAAATTAGTTTAACTAATATAAACTGAGTTTAATTTGATACAGAATGGTAATTCCATTCTGCATTTTAATTTATTTTATTAGACGGTGGTACCACTCAAAAATGCATAAGTTTTCTGAACTAAAAGGCAATCAATGAAAAGATAAGAGATAAATTCATTTTAAATTAAAATCGTCGCCACGAGTCAGCTGTTTAACAGCTGATTTTCAGAGACAAAGGTTCCTGGTTCAAATCCTAGTGAAGGTAGTTACTTTTATACGGATTTGAATACTAGACAGTGGTTACCGGTGCACTTTGATGGTTGGGGTTCAATTAACCATACTCTCTCAGGAATGGTCGACCTGGGTCTGTACAAGACTACACTTCATTTACTCGTCATACACATCATCCTCATCTCATTGGGTCATGGGGTTGCTTATTGTTCTGAATTGAAGACTGCAACGTTACACACATTAGGGATTGAAAATTGACACTGATAACAAGTTAAAGAATTCATTTTAAAAATTTATTAAATGTGTTTTATTCGTTAATTAAATTTTAATCCTTTCCAAAATATATACATTTCTGTTGTCTTATCTGAAATTTTCGTCATTCAACTGAGCTCCTAATCTCAAATTAATTAAGAAATTTTTTGATAAATTAAAAATTTTAATCAAATTACAAAAAAATATTATTAACTAACCTGGTAATAATTGACCCAACCACGAAATTTACATTTTTGCGAAATTAAATTGTTCATTAAAGTATTCCTTTCAACACAACAACTAATCATATTTAACTCATTAATGTGTAATGTTAAATGTTCAACGTGATACTATTGTACAGAATGATAGTACAATACGATAGTTCAGTATACTAGATCTATTCGCAATATGTTTTCAAGTTTAAAAGACGTAAATAATACGTAAGTAAAACGAAAAAATACCTCCATTAATAATAAATAAATTTGAATAATGTTTATTAATTTATATTTTAATATAATGTATAAGATGATAATAATCAACATGATAATTTACGTACGTTCACGATTGTTTTTTTTAAAAACCTAGCGAACTCGTGACTTAAAGTAACTTAATGTTAGTAAAAATATATAAAATTTATTACAAATCGTTACTAACGTTATAGTCTCTACATTGCAAACTAAAATATATATTCATCAAATTATCAAATTAGATAATAAATTTATTCTGCAAACAGAATGAATTAAATTTTAATTCAAAATTATATTTTTATGAAATAAATTAAAAGAGCAAGCAGACGACGGGCATCTCAGTTGAAGAACCTAAGAGACTCGTTTGGTTGCAGGAATACAAAACTGTTCTGTGTAGCAGCGAATAAAGTTCGCATAATGATGATAGGATCTGATAGGAGAGAGACTTTAAGAAGATAAAAGAAATCAGATCCTCAATGCGACTTAGTGGGTAAAGGTCATATAATTGGCTGACCACGTGATAAGAAACAGAACTATTTTTTTAGCCCTCGAACCTGCAGATCGAGTGCAATTAATTTAACACTCCACCTGCCCGTTATGTGCATACCTGTATAGAAATTATGGGCATACTTGTACGGACACCTATCTAGAATGGATGACAAAAGTAATTTTCATGGCACTAAATAATAGATCTGGTATCGGATAAATGGTTCAAAGAAGTCAGAAAGGATATTGAGAAAACTTAGCAAATCAAACAACTAATAATGGACTCTGCCCATAACAGACGGGTGGAGTGTCAAATTTTTTACACTCAATCTGTTAGTTGCAGGGCTAAAATAAATAGTTCTGTTTCTTGTCACATGGTCAGCCAATTAAATGACTGAATCATTTAAGAACAGAAGAGGTAGAGGTGTAAAAGACACTAATCAGAGTTATTTCCTCTGAAAGTAATGAATTTCATTATACAGCCAGACCCTGTGGTGAATGAAGTGAAGGTGTTATTTGCAGAGTGGAAGATATGTGCTTTTCAGAGGGCCCGGCATGCTGATAAGCATACTTTTCCACTCAGTGAGGAAGGCAATGGTAAACCACCTCACTCCTCGTTTTACTTAGTAAAACCTCTACAGGTTCAAACCAGCTTTTTGGCTGATGACCTTAACAACAACAATAATGGACTTTAAGGGCTTCCATGATAAGAAAAACAGAACATCAGATGGACAGAAAAAAGGAAAAAACCTACAGTGAGAAAATGCTGAGAAAGTTGGCTGCAAAAAAACTTCCAGAAACATCTAAAGTCGGCCCTATACGAGGAAAAAAACATTGGTAAGAAAAAGTCATGTGTTTCAAACCAAATTTTTTTTTTAACTCGTTTTAGTTAGCATTAAACGATGAGCGAATTTCAAATCCATTGGACATTATGATGTTTAGAGACAACCTCACATGTGAGGAATGACAAGATTAAATTCACTACGAAACGTCACAAATATCACAAACATTATGACGTGTGATGAGGAAACAATGTATATAGTAATATAATAATAATAATAATAATATAGTATTTGTTATATTCAGGTTAAATATAATTTGATTAGTTAAATGTTATTTTGAATAATGGTACATGTGATTTAGGATACCTGTCGAGTGTATGTAATATAAAATGATAGAAACAAGTTTAAGCTTACGATGAAATGCTGTTAAATGCGTGTTTTAATGTAATCTTAAATCCGCATTTAAACCTGGGTCAAAAGTTTGAACAGTTTATGAAAATAACACATTGTTATTTATGTGAAAAGACCTTTATATACTTGTCTAAAAATTGTTAAATCAAACCTTAAAAACATTTCAGTATGTTTTAAATTAAATAAAAATTAAATTTTTATTTTCTCTTGCTCAAAATGAATAAATAGGGGAAAAGAATTATTGTTTCCATGTTAATTTTATGATATTAAGTTCACCAGAAATACATGTTTACAGGTCCCTAAACCCAAAAATCACGTTTTTAGCTATTGGTCAGTAAGTGTGTGTGCGCGCACGCGTGTTTGAACAAAATAACACATGAACGGAACATCTTACAAAGTTGAAACTTGGAACTTAAGTTAGATACCACTAGGAAACCTGTCAAAAACATTTTCATCACAATTGGTCAACCAAAAAAACAGTTTATTCGTGCAATTTTTCACTTTTTAGCGAATTTCTCAAAAATAGCTTTTTCAATGTTTTTAAAATATCCTTTTCCTCATTACATGGATTAAGTTTTCAGTTTCTTTTTGTACATCCCTTTGTTTGAATAGAATCTATTGTAATTGTCTTCTCCCTTCTTACGTTCTAGGATGTTCTGAACTATTCTCTTTCTATTCTCATTATTTTATTGACACCAACTTTAAATATAATTTTAAGTGTTTCTGCTCCATACAACATTTTTAGTCTTAACACTGTCTGATAGTGCCTGATATAGTATCCCATGATAAGAGTTCTTTATAATATAGGTTTCTGGTATTCATGAATGCAGTTCTAATTTTTCTTTCTAATCTATCCTTCTCATTACTGTTTATGCTAATACATTTTCCCGAATATTTAAACACCCTATATTTATTGTACATAACAGGCAGGTGGAGTATTAAATTATTTGCACTCGATCTGCTAGTTCCAAGGCTACAATAAATAGTTCTGTTTCTTATAACATGGTCAGCCAATTATATGATTGAAGCATTTAAGAACAGAAGAGGTAGAGGTGTAAAAGACACTAGTCAGAGTTATCTCCTCTGAGAGTAATAAATTTCATTATACAGCCAGATCCTGTGGTAAATGAAGAGAAGGGACATCATTAACAGGGTGGAAAGTAGATTCTTTTCAGAGGGGTTTTCATGGCTGATAAACATACATTTTCAATGAGTGAGGAAGGCATAGGTAAACCACTTCACTCTTGTTTGACTTAGTAAAGCCTCTAGAGGTTCAAACCAGCCTTTCGACTGATGGCCTAAACAACTGCACACCTATATTTATTTTATTCTTTAGTTTGCAAAATTTTATTACGGCTTTTACCAATTTTAATTTTCAGATTTTTTTTGTAAAATCCATTAAGTAGAACTCTATATTTAAGGGCAAACTGAATCACCATTTTTAAATGGTGATTCAGTTTACATTGGACAACCACATTTTGTATTCAAAATTGCAGTATATTCAAATAGACAGATATTTAAAAACATACTTTATGTTCCACAGCAACTATTACAAGTTGCCAGCCGCATTGGCGTAGTTGGTAACGTGCTCGCCTCTCATCATGCGGTCATGGGTTCGAATCCCATTCAGACACATAAAATTTTCATACGTTACAAAAAATCATTTCATCCTTCACTGTCTGCATTAGCAGTAATTGCAGAACAGTCGGACATTAAAAAAAAATTATTACAAGTTTTACATATAATTAATTTTACACAAGTAATAAATGTGATATTAATAAAAATGACGATATAAAGAATAATGAACACGGAAATTTTTTTTATTTTAAAGTATAATAATAATTATGAATAATAATCACCAATATAATTTGTTGTAATTAAAAATTATAGATCAATAAACTACGTAACTTTAATAGTAATAACTCAAGGTTAGATGACTGTTTAATGAGAAAATAAAACGTTAGATATATTATATATTTTTTAATAAGAAAACTAAATGTTAATAATTGTGTTTATTATGCGTAATAAAATATCTTTGGAGAGATAAAGAAAAAGTTATTAGTACTTTGAATTTAAATCATTTGTATTTTATTTTTAAGAGATTTCTTAAGGGATATTAACTATTTATTATCACTATGTCATTAAACATTCTTAAAGTTGCAATTTTATGTCTTTCTGTGCCAAGGGCTTCATGGTATACGATGAAATACATCTAACATGACCTTTTGGAGTTTTAAAAGCTTCCATCATCAGTGGTGGATTACCCAATAGGCACTACTAGGCATGTGCCTAGGGGCCCCCAATGGCCAGGGGCCCCCGACAAAATAAAAAAAAAAAAAAAAATTGAAAACTCAAAAAAAAATTTGGAAAAAAATTGAAAATTTTAAAAAAAATTTGGAAAAAAAATTTGATTGAACAAATGACAAAATTGTAAAATATTAATACATTTTCAATCGTAAAAATATTCAATTGTTGAACTTAATGACATGATTGTGTATGATTACATTAAATTTATAGTACATTTATAATACATTTTCTGGGGCCCCTAAAATATAAATAAATAAATTCGTAAACACGTTTTTACGAATGCATAAATTCGCGCGTTTTTTATTTCGGTGGCGCTACTACATGGGGGCAACTATGCTGCAAGAACGTTTAGATATGTTAAGTCTTCTTTGCATCGAATCTGATATTTTACGAAAAATTGATTTTGATGACATCATCGATGAGTTCAGTGAATTGAAATGTAGGAGAAAATTTTTCTAAATCGTCTTTATTATAGTTATTATTATTATTATAATTATCAGATATCAGAACAAATGTTATTTTGATAGAAAATAAACTTGATTGAAATATTAACTATCATGTTTTTATTACGTCAAAGCAAAGTGGGGGGGGGGGCCCCTCATTTGCCATTGCCTAGGGCCCCAACAAGTATTAATCCGCCTCTGTCCATCATAATATGAAGGTACATAAAAAAGTACTGTATGTATATTTTACCAATCAATTAATTTACACTTAACGACCAATCACAAAAAACATGTTTTTGGGTTCAGAGGGCATGTATTTCTGCTGAAAACTTGGTTTGTAAAATTGACATGAAAACAATACTTTTCTTCCCTATTTAATTCATATTTTTAGACAAGGTATAAAAGTAATTTCATGTAAATAACAGAAGTTAAAACTTAGAACTTCAGTGAGGTATCACTAGGGGACAGGACACAAACATTTTCATTAAAATCGGTCAACAGGAAACAGTAGAATCGTGCGATTATTTACTACTATTTCAATTTTCTCAATAATGGCTAAGATTTTTTTGTTATCACCTTATTTACTACATGTCTTATGTTGTTGTTGTTTAGGTCATCAGCCAAAAGGCTGGTTTGAACCTGTAGAGGTTTTACTAAGTAAAACGAGGAGTGAGGTGGTTTACCATTGCCTTCCTCACTGAGTGGAAAAGTACGCTTATCAGCATGCCGAGCCCTCTGAAAAGCACATATTTTCCACTCTGCAAATGACACCTTCACTTCATTCACCACAGGGTCTGGCTGTATAATGAAATTCATTACTTTCAGATAATGTAACTCTGATTAGTGTCTTTTACACCTCTACCTCTTCTGTTCTTAAATGATTCAGTCATTTAATTGGCTGACCATATGATAAGAAACAGAACTATTTATTTTAGCCCTGCAACTAACAGATCGAGTGTAAATAATTTGACACTCCACCACTGTTATGGGCAGATGTCTTATGTACGACAATTAATTAAAACCAAAAGATGGACAATATAGGTTACAAAATCAAGAACTGTACAAGGAAAATGAGCGATTAATGGAAACGATTAGAAAAAGAGGACTAAAATTTTATAGACATCAATTTTTGAATGGTAAACAACCGGTTAAAAAACCACATTTTTAAAATACTAAACAATATACCTAAGGTGACGACATGTCCTATACTCCTCCTGGAGTCTCCAGGGCGCAAAAAAAAAAAAAAAAAAAAAAAAAGGTGTCGGGTAAATGGTTTAATGAATTTAGAAAGGATATTGAAAAATTGGAATAAACTTAATGAACCGAACTAAATTCAGAAAAAATTAAAATGGGTTTTTTTAAATTCTGGTCTTTGTATGCATTTTACGATAAAATGTATATAATCAAAGTTACAGGAAATAGAAAAATCTACAATATTTATTTGGAGTATTTATCTCTACAGAGCCTAGTTTAACATTAATTAGTGATTTTCTGTATTTTTAAGTACTGTAGAGGTTGATTTTCATTTTGTGTCCTCCATTCATGATTAAAATTACTTTTTATTTATTACTATTCATATTGGCAAGAGAAAGTCCAGATTTTTTTTACTTAATGAAGATATTAAACCAATTCACTCTTTGTTTTACTAAGAACAAGATTGTCAGCCTTCAGACAATCTAGAACAAGTACTAATAAAATACTTTTTTTTTTACATATCTCACATAAAATTTTTAATTTAAAGTTTTACTATGATAATTTTGTTGTAAATTGTATTTTTTAAGTCCTAGATAAGTTGACAACAGATTGCATAACTCAGATAAGAAAAATCAAGAAAAACAATTTGCTACAACTAAATTTCTAATAAATATGACATATTTTTATCTTTTACATAACAGAATTAGTTTTCTAAAGTTAGAATTTTTAAATGATAAAAGTATGACAAGATACTGTATGACGTTTGTATGTATGATAAACAATGTTTAACAATCATATATGTGTATGTATGTATGTGTGTGTATATATATATATTTTTTTTTTTATTTTTATTTACCTTATATGTACCTAAAGTTGCAGTAACTCATTAGTCACTAGAAACTACAATGAGTTACAAAGAGCTTAAAATATGAGGTATGGTTAAAAAAATAATGGGAATTTTCATTTTTTGCAAAGAATTTTATCTATTCATCTACATTAATGTTATCACCTTCAAAATATACCCGATTAGGTGTTATATACTTCTGCCAGCGCTTCTTCCAATCTCCGAAACACTTCTGGAACTCGATCTTTAGGATAGCCTTTAGCTCTTTCAGTGATTCGCTTTTAATCTCATCTATGCTTGAAAAACAATTGTATTTTTTACACACATAAAAAATCGCCGACCATACCAAAAACCTAATATGGCTTAAAATATACAGATATCTTTACCAACACAACAACAACAAATTGCACGAATCGAACAAATACAAACCGTAAAATTAAAAAATTCCCATAATTTTTTGAACGTACCTCATATATATTATGTAAAATAATACATGTCCGGACATTCTGATCTTTGGTGGTCTATTGTATTTAATTTTTAAATCTTTTTGAACAAATTTGTTTTTTTTTTTGTAATCCCTAATGCGTGTACGTTGCAATCTGTTCAATTCAGAACAATAAGCAACCCCATGACCCAATAAGATGAGGATGATGTGTATGACGTGTAAATGAGGTGTAGTCTTGTGCGGACTCAGGTCGACCATTCCTGAGAGAGTATGGTTAATTGAACCCCAACCATCAAAGTACACAGGTAACCACTATCTAGCATTCAAATCCGTATAAAAGTAACTTTACTACCTTTAATAGGATTTTTTTTTTTATTGAGTGATGATGCCTACATAAGCCTTGGGCTTGTGCGTAGGTAATGATATGTGGTGATTTACAGATGAAAAAAATGCCAGACCTGACTGGGAATCGAACCCGGGACCCCGGCATAGTAGCCAGTTGCACTGACCACTACACCACGAGCCAGCCAGGAACCAGGAACCATTTGAACCAGGAACCTTCGTCTCCGAAAATCAGCAATTAAACAGCTGATTTAGGTGACAACTTTACCTCTAGACCAACCCGGTGGTTGAATTTGAACAAATTTCAATGGGTTTTTAGTAATTCTAATAAACTAATTCAATTATATTAATATTAAAATTTAATTAATTTATAACTAATAAATTCACAATTCTAACTAACACAAGATATTATATATAATATGGTAATAACTTATTAGAAATACTTGAACTTAGTATACTAACTATGAACAAGTTGAATGATTAGTCCTCCATACTGAAAACTTCATCAAAACTTGTACATATAACTTGACGATAAATAATTTATACAATAAACCACTTATAAAACTAATTAACAATTTCATCTGTGCTATGTACTCATTTATTGCTAACCTCAAAAGAGTGAATTAAATAAACTGGTTAATTGCTTTTCTTAATTTTACTCCACTCTTTTCATTTCTAGGTATTACTTTAAGGTATTATTCATATAAAAAAATCTGGTATAAAACACTCACACGACTTTCTCTTGCCAATGCAAATAATGACCAATATAACCTAATATTAGTAATAACACATCAGAAATAAACAAAAAAAATCTGTTGTTGTTGTTTAGGTCAACAGCCAAAGGCTGGTTTGAACCCGTAGAGGTTTTACTAAGTAAAACGAGGAGTGAAGTGGTTTACCTTTGCCTTCCTCACTGAGTGGAAAAGTACGCTCATCAGCATGCCGGGCCCTCTGAAAAGCACATATTTTCCACTCTGTAAATGACACCTTCAATTCATTCACCACCGGGTCTGGCTGTATAATGAAATTCATTACTTTCAGAGGAGATAACTCTGATTAGTGTCTTTTACACCTCTACCTAATATTAGTAATAAAAGTTTTATACAAAGTTTCATACAAATGACTGAAGATGTATCATCTTCTATAGATTTTAAATAAGTAAGATAAAAATTTTTTAGTATCAATTATTTTATTTACTCTGATGATGGTGGATCCACCAAAACACGTGTAAGTAAAAATAAAAATAAAAGTGATGCAGTTTAAAAAGAAGGTTAGTGAAATTATTATATAAATTCATTATATGAAATAGAAATAATTTCAAATTGCACGATGCATTATAAAGATTTATTAGTAATAAAACATTAGAAATTAACAAAAAAAAAACTAACCTCCAAAAAAATAACCTTATTTTAATCATGAAGGAATGATGCAAAATGAAAACTGACGTTAGTTTGGCTTAATAATACAGAAAATCACATTTTGACGCCAAACAAACTTCCTATAAATTTGATTATATGCACTTTTGTCGTAAAATGCTCACTACGACCAAAATCTTAAAAAAATTGATTTTCTTTAAAGATTTTCATGAAAAAGAAACAGAAAATCACTAATTACTGCTAAACTAAGCGTTATAGAATGAAATGTTTGAAGTAAAAGTTGTTTATTTTTAAATTCTCTAAAACTGTTAATATACACTATTCCCTTAAAATATTTATTAAGCAATCACGGAAAAAGTTCCGTGTTTCTTTAATTTTTTTAAATTTTCTTTTAATTGGTGAGTTATCAATTTATTTGATATTTTATTTTGTCAGCTTGAATCTGTCCTACACAAAAATGAAGAGTCGTTACGATCTATCAGGTACCATTTTTCGCGTGCAAAGCCGCGACAGGGCATGCTAGTGTTATATATATATTAGTTTAACTAAAAGTAAAGATATGTGCATATACTATAAATATATATATATATATTATTAATTTATCAAACATCCTACGTAGGATTTTAAACAGCCGTATTATTTAAAATTGAAATATATATTTCTAACCACCAGAATGTAGTACCAGAAAACACTTACCAATATTTATAGCACTTTCAAGTATCTTGTACACATCTTCAGTAAATTAAAAATTTTTTACATCAAAATTTAAAACTTCCTGCTCCTACCATGGTAGATAAGGAATAGTCGATTCTTATATTTAAAACAGTCTTGCCAACTTAATCAGTTGATTGTCATATTCAATCTGTGGGTTCATTAATTTTTCCCTGTTATTGTATTTATAAATATTATATTTTTCCACAATTCCAATTTCTTAATTTTTAAAATTAGGTAAATTTTAAAATTAAATTTTAAAAATTAACTAATTTTTTAAATTTTGACGTAAAAAATTTTTAATTTACTGAAGATGTGTACAAGATACACGAAAGCGCTACAAACATTGGTAAGTGTTTTATGTTACCGTATTCTGGTTGTTAGAAATATATATGTATATGAAGATATATCTAGAAGATGAAGTAAACGAAAAAGAGAAGGAGATTGAGGAGGCGAAGACGAAGAAGAAGAAGAAGAAGAGGGTAGTCATACCATAGAAGAGGGATTATAATTAAGATTCTCAACCAGTACTGCTTGCAAACTGGCTTCTCTACCAACTAATTACATCGTAGAGTTACAAGCTGCATATCATATTAATATTAATTACTTAGTTCGTTTGGTGCTTATTTCTCGCTTCAACTCATCCCTGCCAATTTATATATATATATATAAGTTACAGTCTATATTAATATTATTTATTACAGACCATCAAATCTTTATCAACAACAATTAATTATTACTTAATAACTTGCAAATTAATTCTTAATAATTTATTATAATTAATTTTCAACGTGTTTCAACAAAATACATCACGACTTACGTTCTTTACGAAAAAAAACTTTAATTAATTAATTAATTAATTGTGAAATTATTTATTAATTTATAATACAAATTATTTAAAAAAATTAAATAATTACAATTACATTATATGTAATTATATCATTTCAAATAACTTACTCATTATTTATATTTAATTACATCGCTATTAATAATAATTGTGATTTAATTACCTTACCATTAAATGTGTTACATAATTACCATTTATTTATATTCATAATAATCCATATGGAAAAATGTAATTCGAGTTTCTTTTTTAAATAATTATATTCCAAAATAATTATATAAAAAATAAACTACTAAGAACACACCCTTGTGGTACACTAACTAAATAAATTATATTAAATTTTTGAATGTACGACAATCATAAAGATATTAATGACACTCAATGTTGTCATAAACAAACTAGCTAGCCCCCTTCTCACTGCGCTTCACGGCAAATATAACAACAAATTAAACTTCTCATACAACCTTACACATTGAAAACAAAATAATTACTGTAGAAATAAAACCAATTACTACCGGAAAAAGAAATTTGGTTGGTTAACATCAGTATGACTCATCAGTGGTACAGGAGAAACACAACTACAGAATAACTAAATGTATGTTATCAGAAAAAAATCTAGTGTAAATCAATCACACGACTTTCTCTTGCCAATGCAAATAATAAACAATATAACCTAACATTAGTAATAAAACATTAAAAATAAACAAAAAAACTAGCCTCAAAAAACATAACCATATTTTAATCATGAGTGAATGATGCAAAATGAAAATCAACCTCAGTTTGGCTTAAAAATACGGAAAATCACTTTTTCACGCTAAACTAGGCTCTGAAGAGAAAATGCTCTAAATAAGAGTTGTAGATCTTTTAATTTCCTATAAATTTTATTATATAAACTTTTATCGTAAAATGCATAATAAGGCTGAAATCTTTAAAAAAAAATCAAATTTTTTTACACATTTTCATGAAAAAGAAACAGAAAATCACTAATTACCGCTAAACTAAGCATTATACAAAAAACATTTGAAGTTCTAGGACTTTAAATTCTCTACAACTTTTATTATACACACTTTTGCACTAAAATGCATATTAAAGCTGCAATCTTAAAAAAATAATTTTTTTACGAGAAAACAGCCTCCCCAAGAATTTCAGCAGACATGGCACCTACTTGTAGAGCACAATAAATTTAGTAAATGAGGCGATTTTTAAAAAAATTGTACCAACTGTTTTTGAGAAAATCGCAAAAAAGTAAAAAAATAACAAACTACTACTTCCGGTTGACCCATTTTGATTAAAATGTTCATGTTGAATCCTCTAGTGGTATCTAACTTAAGTTTCAAGTTCGTACGTTGTTCTGTTCTTGATATATTTTGTTTACACACACATACACACACCAAATGCTAAAAACATGTTTTTTAGGTTCAGGGGATCTGAAAATATGTAGATCTGGTGAAAACTCAATTTCAAAAAATCGACATGAAAACAATACTTTCTTTCCTATATATTCATATAGGCAAGAGAAAGTAAAAATAAAAAAACCCACCATTTCAGTTCCACAACCGTACTCACTAACAATCAGTTGTTAATATAAATTAAAACATTTATATACGAGTAATGCAGTTACATAAACACTAAAAAGAATCTAAAATTATATTTTGATCTCTGATAATTGCAATGAATATTTGCAACTGATTCCGCAACCAAATATAGCGGCACAAAATCCCAACTACTCAAATATTTCGATCAATAATCACTTTTCAAGAAATATAATTTTGTTTTCTACAAGAACGTAAATGTATTCATTACAAAAGTGTTATGTAACAGAAAATATACAAACTGGTAAGATATTATGTAATAACTTGATTTATATTTATTTTATTTTTCTAAGTAAGTTATATAAAAAGTCAAGAGAATTTTATAGAAAAATAAGAACAAATTTATAAATAATAATTAGAAATATTTAATATAATTATAACGTGGTTATTTTTAATATTACTTTATTTAGAGTGTACTTCTTCACGAATGTGAACATGAATATTATAGAAAAAAGTATGACGAAGAATGTCAAGAGGCTTTTGAAATGGGCGTATGAAGCTTATAAAATAAAATCTAATAGATTACCAGAGTGAGGAATGTAAAAATATTATGAAAGTTTGAAGAGTAGAGAAATTTAATGGCATCCATTCGGCGAAAGAAAAACTAATTAAAATTAGTTTAGAAAAACCAGTAAAAAACGATAGAAGAAAACGATATCGATGAATAAAAGTTATAGGTGAATGAAGATTAAAAAGTGTAAAAGAACAATTAAAATATAGCACGGAGAATAATGAGTCCAATAATAGAAATTGTAAAAATGAAGATTGTTCTTGGACCTCATGAGTCACACTTATCCAATGCGGATGTAATTTCAGCACTTTAGTAGCCTTACGAACACTTTCATAAGATAGCCCATTCTGACTAGCAAGTTTTCGAAGAGACTTTTTTGAAGAACGAAGAAGTTTCTTGTTTATCGTCTACAGAGTATCATCCGTTAAAACACTTGAATGGCCTGTACGTTTATGGTCATCCACTGTTCCTGTATCCCGAAAACGACTAAATAAAGAGATATAGTGGATTTGTTTGGCACATTAGCATCTGGTAAAATAATAGAAATTCTAAAAATAAAAATGAATAATATTGGATAAGGAATTGCCATAGCAAAGAAATTTAGAAACGAATCCTAAATAAAAATATTTAGTCCTCTCGTAGTAACTAACTTAAGTTTCAAGTTTCAAGTTTGTACAATGTTCTGTTCTTGAGATATTCTGTTCACACACAGACCAATCGCTAAAAATATGTTTTTTGAGTTCAGGGGGTCTGAAAACATGTAAATTCAGTGAAAACTCGATTTCTTAAAATTGACATGAAAATAGTACTTTCCTTGCTATACAGAGTGATTCAAAACTATAAGGCAATCTCTTAGGATCTCATTCTATAGCTAAAAATGTGAAAAAAAGTTCATGTAAACAAATACCTGAAAACGCTTAGTTAGCGAGTTACGGCTAGCGAAAAATTTCACTTACAACTCTGTACCCTCGGTGAAGTAAGGCCGTATAAAAATGTTAAAGGTAGTTACAAAGATACAAATACGATTGTTTCTGATGTTTCTTAATCTGAAAAATTGAATAAAATTGGTTCCAGCGCTGTAAATGAAATACTTTCAGAGATATCTTACATAAAACACAAGAATTGGTGCAAAGAAATACAACATTTTTGTGTTTAACATAAGATTACTTCCATAAATGGTAAATAAAGGTGTATTTTTTCTTAAATAAATTTGTAGAAAATTTAATTCTGAAAAGATTCATGCGAATTACTCAGGAAAAATATGCATAATAGATATTGTAATTTCGCTTTATTTAAAATCAAAACAGACGCACATAAAACGCACATTCTTAACTGCATAAAAATATTAACTAATATTTAGGTTGGGAGTAACAGCTGATCAACCTAAATATTAGTTAATATTTTATGCAGTTAAGAATGTGCGTTTTATGTGCGTCTGTTTTGATTTTAAATAAAACGAATTTCAATATATATTATTCATTTTTTCCTGAGTAATTCACATGAATCTTTTCAGAATTAAATTTTCTACAAATTTATTTAAGAAAAATTACACCTTTATGGAAGTAATCTTACGTTAAACACAAAAATATGTTATTTCTTTGCACCAATTCTTGTGTTTTATGTAAGATATCTCTGAAAGTATAGCATTTACAGCTCTGGAACAAATTTTACTCAATTTTCAGATTAAGAAACATAAGAAACAATCGTATTTGTATCTTTGTAACTACGTTTAACATTTTTATACGGCCTTACTTCACTGAGAGTACAGAGTACTAGGTGAAATTTTTCGCTAGCCGTAACTCGCTAACTAAGCGTTTTCAGGCATATGTTTATATGAACTTTTTTTCTAATTTTTAGTTACAGAATGAGATCCCAAGAGATTGCTGTATATATTTGAATCACCCTATATATTCATATAGACAAGAGAAAGTAAAAATTGATGGTTTTTAGCAAGTATCAGAGATCAACAAAAGATATTATTAAGTAGTAAATAATGAAAAGTGATAAATTACTTACCGAAGGAGGCATATTCGACATATAAGGTGTGCTACTATACGGAGCATATAACGACGGGTATGACATGGGTATCGTTGGAGGTGCATATGTGCTAGGAGCGGCAACAACTACAGGCGTGCTATTCGACGTGACACTTAATCCAGTTGTTGGTGTTATCGTATGAGGAGGGTAATTGTGCGGTTGTTGTAAATGTGGTTGCGGATGATGATGTTGCGGCGGGGGTGGTTGAGATTGTGGATGGTGATGATGAATTAATTGCGGTTGTGGAGGATGTTGATTATGATGATGATGATGTTGCGGTTGTTGTTGTTGTAACTGATGCGGTGGCGGTAATGATTGCGGTTGCGGTGTTTGTTGAGGCGGTTGTGTTTGTTGCTGGTGTTGGTGTGCTTGTTGCTGTTGCTGTTGTTGTTGTGGTGGTGGTGGTGGTTGAAGTTGCGGTAGTGGTTGCGTTGTTGGTGGAGGAGGTTGCGGTTGTGGTGTCTGTTGTTGTGTCAATGGAATAGGTGTTGAACGGGAAGTAGGAGGACATGAAGGCGAGGGTGTTGTGCGAGGAACTGGCCCATTGCACTGATTCACCTGCAATAAACAAAAAATAAATATAATTAAATACTTTGTTATAAGGTCATAAATCAAAAGACTGGTATAACCATTTATAGGGCAGTACTAAGGAGAAAAATTTGTAACTTTACTTTTTTAATTTTAAAGCCAAAAATTTGATAAGAAATAGTCATCATTCGATTAGCTAGACATGGCAAGTGGAAATTTAACCAGCGGTTGCGTGCGGTTTTTTTGGCCATGACCCAGCGCTGATTAACGCAGGTACGCGCCTGGTACCAAAGTTGGATCTGATCTTCATTAATGGTGTCAGCACTCTAAGAAGATAACGAAGGGAACAGTTGGAGATGACAACAGTGACAAAGATATGATCGTTTGGATATGTCAATAAGAAAGAGAAGTGTAAATTGCCTAAAAGGATGTTCTATTGGAGGTGAAAGGAAAAAATTATGAAGCAGACCCATAAGTAAAGTGAACGATAAAGAAAACTGGTTCGATAATAAAACAAGATGGAGAAGAGTTGCATTACGCCAGACTCGAGGAAACTTTGAAAAGGAATAATTGGATGACAATGACGACATAAACAAAAAATTATACCAACATTTTGACATTACTCCACAATAATGAATCGGCGAATAAATTAATACATACTTCTACGAAACAACAATTAAATAACCAGATAAAAAAGTATTATCACAAAATGTGAAAAAAATACATTTTATATTCCTCTTGAAAAAAACAAATTATTCATTTTAATTGAATGAGGAAATACTTTTTATATCACTTTATTATATTATATTATCTCGTTATCAATTATTCATTATCAAGGCATGATTAGATATCAACGATAGGATTGTTAGAACACAGGATATGGAAAACCATAAAACCATAACCTCAAATTTGTCCAACGTCATACTAAAAAAAAATTATGTTTGTGACGATATATAAATTTAGTATAACTTTAGACTACTTAACTATGATATTATTTGCACATGATCCGTTTTTAGTGGTAAAATTTATAAATGATTTACCAAAAGGTGTTTATAATTTAAATTAAATATTTCAATATTATAATATTTTAAAATTTACGACGTAAAGACAAAATCAATGGTTTTCTGAAGAGGAAATTCATTACGAACAAAAAGCTTGTCAATCGGTGTTTAATTGAGCAGATATTTTAAATACCTTGGGTGTGACTTAACCTATGATAAACGTGAAGATATGAAGAATAAGCTAAATTGATTTCAGTATTACTCTTTTGCTGAGGGTTAGAACCTTGGTGAGCTGTAGTGTCTAAGCCAATGATTATAGCGGAGCGGCGCGGTTAGCGGAGAGGCAGAAACAAACATTTACTTGTTATAGGGTGCGTTATAGAGCTGCGAGCAGAGCGAAGAGAGAGGTGCATAAGAACTGCGCTGAAAGAACAAAATTGTTTGTTTTGCTAGTGGTGATAAACGTGCAGAACAGGCACCAATCCATGCACTGGAAGAGCCGAACTTCACAGAGAGCCAAGAAAGCTCGAATGAGCAAGTCAAAATTTAAATAAATGATGATTGTTTTTTTTTATATCCATGGGATTGTGTACCTTCACTAAGTTCCTGAAGGTCAAACAATTAATCAATATTACTACTTTGAGGTACTTTCTAAACTACGTCAAAGAGTAAAGAAAAAAAGCCCTGAAAAGTGGAAGAACAAATCATGGGTTCTCCACAACGACAATGCGCCAGCTCATTCCATGTTATCTGTCAAGAGGTTTCCAGCCAAGTACTACATCTCAGTGTTAGAACACCCATCTTATTCACCAGATCTTGCACCATGTGACTTCTACCTGTTCCCTAAGGTAAAATCTCCATTAAAAGGGACAAGATTTGAGTCTGTGGAAGCTGTAAAAGAGAAAGCCGGACGTATCCTGAAGAAGCTGACAGAAGATGACTTCCAGCACTGTTTCCAACAATGAAGAATTCGCATGGAGCGTTGAAGGGATAAAGAAGGAGTGCATATTGAAGGCGACAATAAGTGATTATGTATAAAATTAAAATTAAATTTTTTACAACATCAGTCTCGTTATTTAATAGCCACACGTCGTAAATGTGGGTCAAAAAAATCACTTGATAAAAGAGTTCGGAGAGACACCAAGTTGAAATTTTACAGGATTAACGTTGTTCCTGGTTAAGAATCTCAGAATATGGTATTAAAAAACGACAACACAGCTGTTTCGAGCAGCAGTGGATGAGATTTGGATCGTTAATATGGTGGCCAACATCCGGAATCTATAGAAACCTAAAGAAGAAGAATATGATTATTCCAGTATTGCTGTAAAGTAGTGAGTCCTGGATACTTGGAAATAAAGAAAAAAGCCGGATCCAGGTGACGAAAATGAGATTCTTGAGAAGAGTAAGCAAGTGTAGTTTGATAGATCATATTCAGAATAAAGAAATCTATTGCAATTTAAATTTATCCTCGCTCTTTGAATAAGTTGGTAACTACAGGAAGAATTGAAAGGAACATTTGATAACAATGCGTGAGGATCGATAAATAAAATTTACATAAAACTACATTCCTGGTAGATGAAGATATTTGGGTGGGCAGGCCACAAAAGATGGGCAGTGAAGTTGAAACAACTCAGAAGACAAAAATGATGACAAAATTATGTTGTTGTTGTTGTTGTTGTTGTTGAGATCATCAGCCAAAAAGCTGGTTTGAACCTGTAGAGGTTTTACTAAGTAAAACGAGGAGTGAAGTGGTTTACCATTGCCTTCCTCACTGAGTGGAAAAGTATGCTTATCGGCCCTCTGAAAAGCACATATTTTCCACTCTGCAAATGACACCTTCACTTCATTCACCACAGGGTCTGGCTGCATAATAAAGTTCATTACTTTCAGAGGAGATAACTCTGATTAGTGTCTTTTACATCTCTACCTCTTCTGTTCTTAAATGATTCAGTCATTTAATTGGCTGATCATGTGATAAGAAACAGAACTATTTATTTTAGCCCTGGAACAAACAGATTGAATGTAAATAACTTGACACTCCACCTGTCTCTTATGGGCAGGACAAAATTATATGGACGTAAAATAATAATACTGATTTGGTGAAATACATTTTGAGACAAGAACAAGAAAAAGCGTTTATACAAATTAAATTTGTTACGAATGTCATAATAGCTTTGCAATTATCATTATAAAACAAATGTTTACATCATGTAATTGACAATAAATTATTAACTTTTACTAATGTACTTTCCTTAACGCTGTTTGAATATAATTGTCTTATTTACTTTTATATTCTCTTAAACATACTTTAAAAAATTCACCATTATCATATGCTTTATTTAAATTGAAACTTAAAAAACTCAATATGAAAAATCTCAAAACTCGATGCTATAAAAATCAATAGAGGATCAGAACGTGAATGTCTTCTAGTAATGGTTAGAAAGAAATTGTACATGGGTGTAAATAGGTGGCTTAAGATGGATTCTTTTTTTTGGTTTTACGAGATTATTTTATTGTTAACAAAAAAGTCAGAAAGGGACAACCATTGCTGCTAGGTTTTTAACATTTTTATAAATTTTGTTTTTTAAGAACTGGACAACAAAATGTGTACTAGGATGAGAGCTTGAACTGGAAAAGAAATTACCTACTCTTCTTCTTCTTCTTCTTTGCTCAAGTAGTGTTGGCTGAAGATGACCAAGGTACAAAATACTCAAAAGTTGATCAAAAAGTACAAAAAGTGGGGTAATACATTGACATTGAGAAAATAAAATAATGTAAAAATGTAAAACAAATAACAAGTAATGTTTTTTTGACTCAAATTGGGTTAGTGTATTACTTATTTTTAAAAAAAAACTATAGGAGATACAATTTTGGAACGTATTTCATTTGATTCGTCAGGTCCAAACCATTAAATTTATTTATTAATTGTGGCTCTAGTAATTTCAATATGGCTTCATTTCACCAGGGTAGTTGAAATCTGGGCGAAAGATTTCGCCAGATTTACTTCGATAACAAAACATTTTGAACCTATATTTACATGAAGTTTCTTTGATATTTTTTGCTCTAGAATTAGATTCTGAACAATTTCCGTACAGTTTTGAATCATGTGGTATTAATACATCAGACTAGATTGTTTTTTCAGTTTAAATAAATACATAATTCAAACTGTCACAATTATTCTAGAATTATAAACCTTAAAAACTGTATAAATAACAAAAGAATACTTACAGGGAAGTGCGGCGTAATGATAGGTATCGTAGGAGCAGCTGAAGGCGGTGGTAAAGCTGGTTTTATCTGAGGCGGTGTCGCAGATAAATGCGGACTTGGAGGTGTTGGCGCAGGGGCAGTTGGAGGCATTGTAACTGGAGCTGCAGCTGGTGGACTCGGTGCACAAACACCTTTCACCGGTGACACAGCTCTTCCATTATTAAGAGGTGGTGGATGGTGCTTTGGAGGCACACAACCTGGTAGTTCGTCTGAAACAACAGAAAAACAGTTCAAAATAACAAATAAACTCACGAGGTCAATCATACAAAATAATTTAATTACAGTAGAATCAAGATATTTAAACTGTTGTGAGGCTAGCTCACAGAAAATAAACACTAATACAAAACTCAGCCGGCATTGGCGTAGTTGGTAATGTGCTCGCCTCTCATCATGTGGTCCTGAGTTCAAATCCCACTCAGGCATGGCATATTTTCATACATCATAAAAAATCATTTCATCCTCATTACGCACAGTTCCACCCCAACGTCGTCGCTAATGACCTTGCAGTTGATGCAACGTTTAAAAAAAACACTTATCAATTTCTAGTTAATTTCTTCAAAATAACTTAATAATGTAGTGTATTAATAACAAAGGCCAAAATGGATTTTTACTCCATTACAATAGGAATTATTTGTGTAAATCAGTTTCTAATATTTCAGGGTAAAAATAATAGAGAAAACGGAATTAAAAAGTGCCGCACCAAATGTAAACAATGTTCTTACTACATGCTGGTTGAAAGTGAACATTGTATTGCATTTTCATCGGGAATGAAAATAAGATAAAGACCACTTACAGTAAAATCTCCTGTAGCAGCAGCAGTTCTGTTTCTAATATTTGCTTAGATATGGTGCAGTCTCTTATGACTCACCTTGCCATTAGTTCCAATACAGCCGAGTACAGCAGAAATAATCTTTAAGGATATAGTATATATATATATATAATTTTAGAAATAATACAGCTCAAGGATGAAGTGCCTGACAGTATTTTTGAAAATTTAAATACATGTGAAACTTTTTTTGAACGTATTTCTTGATTCAAACACAAGAAACAACGGAAAATTACTCACTTTTTCAAGGCGTAAATCAACATTTAAAATACTGTACTCAAATATTCTAAACTATACCAGTCAATATAAAAAACTAAAGAATGCATTTAGAATTAGTGTTTTTGAAAACGATTTTGATAAAGTTAGTGTATTTATCTTTTATGTTAGTATTTTGAAGAAATATGTACTAAAAATAAAAATACAGTATTAAACTACAAATGAGTTTAAGATGCTGTTAATTACAGCCAAGATGTACGAGGTAAGTTCCTACTTGAAATCGATACATAATTTTTGTAGGGGAAGGGAGCCATATATGGAATAGGATCTTATTATGGAATACTAGTGTTTTTTCCAGACAGGACATTGGAAATCCTGATTTTCTCACACCGTTGGTTATACCGACAGAAACAACTACCGGATTCAAACAGACCAAATACAGCGTGTGTTTTGTCAAAGTGATTACAATGAAAATAAAAAAAGTGAAAAGTGGATTCAATGCTTGAGGTGTAATAATTGATATCACGAACAATTCACTAGTACTGAAAGGTTTTATTTTGTCTGCGATTACTGTGAATAAACTGATTGGACTAATACTTTGGTGCTTTAAAAACTATGTACGCAAATTATGTATCGATTCCAAGTATTCCAAATTATAACCCACTGTATTCCATATTAAGATCCTATTTTCTGAATTGTAAAACCATGTCGCTAAAGAAAATTAAAAAAAATTTACATTTGTAAATTTCAGATTTTGTATTTTCTAGTTGTGAAATAAACTATTTCTACTATTGTATAAAATTCAAGTAATTTCAAAAAGTCATAGAAACCCAGAAAAATCAAAAAATGAAAATGGTATTCCATATTTGGTTCCTCTCCCCTACTATTGTTGTTGTTGTTTAGGTCATCAGCCAAAAAGCTGGTTTGAACCTGTAGAGGTTTTACTAAGTAAAACGAGGAGTGAGGTGGTTTACCATTGCCTTCCTCACTGAGTGGAAAAGTATGCTTATCAGCATGCCGGGCCCTCTGAAAAGCACATATCTTCCACTCTGCAAATAACACCTTCACTTCATTCACCACAGGGTCTGGCTGTATAATGAAATTCATTACTTTCAGAGGAAATAACTCTGATTAGTGTCTTTTACACCTCTACCTCTTCTGTTCTTAAATGATTCAGTCATTTAATTGGCTGACCATGTGACAAGAAACAGAACTATTTATTTTAGCCCTTCAACTAACAGATTGTGTGTAAAAAATTTGATACTCCACCCGTCTGTTATGGGCAGCCCCTACTATTATTAACCGTAATTACGTAAAACATAATCTATAAAAAAAAAAAAAATAATTTACTAGTTAAGACGTGTCTATTAAGAAAATTAATTGTATTTAATTCATCATACAACATTAAAAAATCTGGTGTGAAACACTCACACAACTTTCTCTTGCCAATATAAATAATTAACAATAAACCTAACATTAGTAATAAAACATTAGAAATAAACAAACAACTAATCTCAAAAATATAACCATATTTCAATCATGAGTGAAACACGCAAAATGAAATTCGAACTCAGTTTGGTTTAAAAATACGGAAAATCACTCTTTCTCTCTAAACTAGGCTCTTTAGAGAAAAATGCTCTTAATAAAAGTTGTAGATCTTTTAATTTTTTATAAATTTGGTTATATACACTTTTGTCGTAAAATGCATACTAAGGCCAAAATCTTTAAAAAATCGATTTTTCACACGTTTTCGTGAGAAAAAATCAGAAAATCGCTAATTACTGCTAAACTAAGCGTCATACAAAAAAATGTTTAAAACAGAAGTTGTAGGTTTTTAAATTCTCTACAACTTTTATTATATAAGTTTTTGCGCTAAAATTTATATTAAAGCCGTAATCTTAAAAAAACAACGTTTTTACGTGAAAACAGCCTCACCGAGAATTTCAGCAAACATGGCGCCTACCCTATCTTGTAGAGAATAAAAAATTGAGTAAAATAGGCGATTTTAAAAAAAATCGTAGGACCAGTTTTTGAGAAAATCGCAAAAAACTGAAAAATTATACGAATAAACTACTACTTCCGGTTGACCGATTTTGATGAAAATGTTCGTGTCGCGTCCGGTAGTGGTATGTAACTTAAGTTTTAAGTTTCAAGTTCGTACGATGTTCCGTTCTTGAGATATTCTGTTCACACACAGACACACAGACACACAGACACACACACACACACACACACACACACACACACACACACACACACACACAGACCAATCGCTAAAAACATGTTTTTTGGGTTCAGGGGGTCTGAAAACGTATAGATCCGGTGAAAACTCGATTTCGAAAAATCGACATGAAAACAATACTTTCCTTCCTATATATTCATATAGGCAAGAGAAAGTAAAAAATTCGTTAATAAAAATTAGCTTGGAAATTCTTGTTACTTCGATATCACGAATAGCTCAATTTAACCCTCTCTTAACCAGTGTGGCATAGAAGTCACATTGGAGTGAAATAACAGAGATAAAAACTTTAATTGTTAGCGACTACTTTTGATTAAAGAGCGCTGGATGTGAAGTGTAATAATTTTCTGTACACTAGCCAGGAATCGAACCTGAGACCTCTGCTTTGCAGTGTAAGATGTTGACCACTATGCCACGGTCACGACCATTAGTTTCTTTTTTAAAGTTAATTTTAGTTTTAAATATTCGTGTTCATTTACTAAAATAAAGTAGCATTCTTCGAGTATGTTGAATGTACATACAAGTATATTTTTTAGGCTGTAAATAGTGATTTTACCAATATTTTTGAATTGTAACATTTTTTTCTTTCTCTTGCCTATATGAATATATAGGAAGGAAAGTATTGTTTTCATGTCGATTTTTTCAGACCCCCTGAACCCAAAAAACATGTTTTTAGCGATTGGTCTGTGTGTGTGTGTGTCTGTGTGTGTGTGTGTGTGTGTGTGTGTGTGTGTGTGTGTGTGTGTGTGTGTCTGTGTGTGAACAGAATATCTCAAGAACGGAACATCGTATGAACTTGAAACTTGAAACTTAAGTTACATACCACTACCGGACGCGACACGAACATTTTCATCAAAATCGGTCAACCGGAAGTAGTAGTTTATTCGTATAATTTTTCAGTTTTTTGCGATTTTCTCAAAAACTGGTCCTACGATTTTTTTTAAAATCGCCTATTTTACTCAATTTTTTATTCTCTACAAGATAGGGTAGGCGCCATGTTTGCTGAAATTCTCGGTGAGGCTGTTTTCACGTAAAAACGTTGTTTTTTTAAGATTACGGCTTTAATATAAATTTTAGCGCAAAAACTTATATAATAAAAGTTGTAGAGAATTTAAAAACCTACAACTTCTGTTTCAAACATTTTTTTGTATAACGCTTAGTTTAGCGGTAATTTGCGATTTTCTGTTTTTTTTCTCACGAAAACGTGAGAAAAATCGATTTTTTTAACATTTCGGTCTTAGTATGCATTTTACGACAAAAGTGTATATAATTAAATTTATAGAACATTAAAAGATCTACAACTTTTGTTTAGAGCATTTTTCTCTACAGAGCCTAGTTTAGCGTGAAAGCGTGATTTTCCGTATTTTTAAGCCAAATTGAGTTCGATTGTCATTTTGCGTCATTCACTCATGATTAAAATAAGGTTATGTTTGTTGAGGTTAGTTTTTTGTTTATTTCTTATGTTTTATTACTAATGTTAGGTTTATTGTTAATTATTTGCATTGGCAAGAGAAAGTTGTGTGAGTGTTTCACACCAAATTTTTTAAGTCTTAAATAATGCTTTGATATTAAAATCATATTTAGTTTTTTGCTACAAATCTAAGCAAGAGAATTTTGTTTAGGAAGCCTGCACATGATTTTACTTGTTCATATTGTTGGGAACTTTGATACCATCAAGCCCAATGTGACATGTATGTCACACTTTCTTTGTCACGCCATCAAAAAGGCTGAAGGTCTAAAAGTGATTTTATTTCACTTAAATTTTAGTAAAGTGTATGAAACAATGTACACATATTTATTTGTGTATAGTTAAAAAATTTGGGATTGAAAGGGTTAACGAATTTTTTCCCAGGATTCTCGATTTCGTTATATTGAAGTTCGACTGTATATATATAGATAAGCAACATTCGTAATAATATAAAAGTAACTCACGTTTTCTAACAGGAGGCGTAGCAGGAAATAAAACAGATCCAGTATCGGAACCCTGAAACAAAAAGAAAAGTAAAGATGAAAATCCGTTCAGCATTAAATTAAAACATGAAGAATAAATAACATTTTACAAAATGATATGACTTAAACAAACCATTAAATATATATATATATAGAAACGAACAGTAATTTGACTAATTAAAAATTGATAATAAAAAGTCCTTTTTTATTTACTAATTATTACAATAATAATAACAATAACAATAAAAAATAAATATATATATATATTGATAATATGGAAGATTAATAATCAACAGACACATAAAAAATAAAATAATAAATAACTACAACAAAACCTGACACGTAATTTAATTTAATAGCAATTAAAACGAATTAAAAAAAAAAGCCATCATTAAGCTGTCAAATTATAAAAGATAAGTTAATAATAAAATGCAAATTGGGGAATGATTAAAGGGGATTTAGGGTGGAATATGTAATGAAACTGTTTACCCTTTCCCCCAATTTTCCCCCGATCGAATGAACCCTTATTCATTTAAATTAGAGCTAGATTTTCATTCCATCCGTTTAATTTAATAAACTCAGATTAGCGAATCAATAATTAATCTGTAAATCTATACACCAATTTAATTTTAGGTATTACCAGTTATATGACATTACTAGATTAAAACGGTTCATATCATTCAAATTATGTAAACGTATTAGAAAAAGATTTACTCCGTATTACATGACAATACATCAACTGGTTTAAAATGACGTTAACATTTTTACAGGCCTCCGGGCCAGCCCAGTCAGTCAGCTGGTAGAAAGTCGCTATTATTTGTTAAGTAACACCGGTTGGGCAAGCGACTTTGGATGGTGACCAGTTGACAGCCATCCATGAACAAACTCTACTGGGGGTCCCTGTTCAACCTCATGTCTAATCTACGTCAAAAAAATACAGCAAAAAGCAGCGATCAAATTGGGTAGTTGTCAACAATGTACAGTTCCCGATTACAAATAAAAGCTAAAAAAAAAACATTTTTACTTTCTTTTGCCTGTATGAATATATAAATATTTTTTTTATTCCTAATTTGTGTACGTTGCAATCTGTTCAATTCAGAACAATAAGCAATCCCATGACCTAATGAGATGAGGATGATGTGTATGACGTGTAAATGAGATGTAGTCTTGTACAGACTCAGGTTGACCATTCCTGAGAGAGTATGGTTAATTGAACCTCAACCATCAAAGTACACCGGTAATCACTGTCTAGTATTCAAATCCGTATAAAAGTAACTAACTTTACTAGGATTTGAACCAGGAACCTTCGTCTCCGAAAATCAGCTGTTAAATAGGTGATTTTGGCGACGACTTTACCTCTAGACCAACCCGGTGAAATTGTATGAATATATAGAAAGGAAAGTATTGTTTTCATGTCGATTTTTCGGAATCAAGTTTTCACCGGATCTACAAGTTTTCAGACCCCCTGAACCCAAAAAAACATGTGTTTAGCGATTGGTCTGTGTGTATGTGTCTGTGAACAGAATATCTCAAGACCGGTACATCGTACGAACTTGAAACTTAAGTTAGATACTACTACAAAATCCGACCCGAACATTTTCATCAAAATCGGTCAATCGGAAGTAGTAGAAGTTTATTCGTGTTATTTTTCACTTTTTTGCAATTTTTTCAAAAACGGTTCCTACGATTTTTTTAAAAGATCGCCTCATTTACTACATTTTTTATGCTCTATAAGATTGGGTAAGTGCAATGTCTGCTGAAATTCTTGGAGAGGCTGTGCTATCGTAGAAAAAAATGATTTTTTTAAGATTGACATGCATGACTTTAACATGCATTTTAGCGCAAAAATGTATATAACAAAAGTTGTAGAGAATTTAAAATCCTACAACTTTTATTCCAAACATTTTTTTGTATACGGTAACGCTTAGTTTAGCGGAAATCAGCGATTTTCTGTTTTTTTTTTCACGAAAATGTGTAAAAAATATCGATTTTTTAAAAGATTTCAGCCTTAGTATGCATTTTACGACAAAAGTTGTAATAGGTAATCAAATTAAAAGATCGTAAAGGGTATAGGACGTTAAAAGATCTACAACTTTAGATCTACAGTGCCTAGTTTAGCGTGAAAGAGTGATTTTCCGTATTTTTAAGCCAAACTGAGGTTGAATTTCATTTTGGATGCGGAGGTCCCGGGTTTGATTCCCGGCTAGAGTTTGAAGATTATTTAGTGCCAAAACCCACCGTTACAGATTCTTAACTTACCGTAGTCACTAATTAACAAGTTGTTGATGCGACTTTAAAAAACCATGTAAGACGTAAAAATTTAAGTGTACCATAATATAATTTTGAAACTAATCCCCATTAAATTTACCAAAGAAAATTTAAAAATATATAAATATTTTTAACAAAATAATGTACACGGTGATACTTCAAAATATAATTTTGACAAAACTCTAAAAAAAAACAAAATGGACGAAGCTTACTACGTTAACCAATAGACAAATGTTACATTTAACACGTAAATGGCCGCCTCCTTAATGGGCGGGGTTTAAATCAACCAATACGAAATCAATAACATTAAATAACCAAAACTATTAATCTTCTTCTGTTAGTGCCTATTCGTTCCGAATATTGGCGATCAGTCTGACTATGGCTATCTTATCTACAGCCATCCTGAAAAGTTCTGTTGTAGACTTGGAGAACCAGGTACGCAGGTTCTTCAGCCATGACATTCTTCTTCTTCCTGGTCCTCTTCTGCCATAGATCTTTCCTTGGAGAACGGATTTCAGCAGGCCGTATTTTTCTTCATTCCTCATGACATGGCCGAAATATGCAAGCTTCATGCTCTTGATGGTGTTCATCACTTCCAAATCCTTATTCATTCGCTCCAATACAGCTTTGTTGGTCACTTTGTCCATCCATGAAATTCTCAACACTCTCCTATACAACCACATCTCAAAACTATTAATAAAAGTTTAAAATTAATTATTTTATAACGTTTAACATTGTAATTAAATGTTACAATGAAATCATATGTTAAAAATTCACATTCAAAAACAATTTTAAAAAATGGTTGTCTTTTAGTCTAGTTAAAATTTATAGCGGTAATAATTTATCTCATAAATCTTTTAGAAGATACTGTGCTTAATTTCTTACATTGTTTTCTTTTGATACAGCCGCCAAGAATAAAATGAAGTGGATATCACCTGGCAGTCTCTCAAATAGTATATTAAGTACAAATCATGACTCATATAAACTGCTATGTTTTTATGCATCCACTGAACTATGGATTGAGCCAAATATATACACCCACACAAATTTACTCCTTCCTCTCCTCTCTAATTAATCTCTACAGGTTTACATTTCATTTTAACATCTCGATGTATATTTATAAATTAAACAAGAATTACAACTCAAAATATGATGGGCAACCGTTACTTCAAAATATACAAGCCAAAACAGTTTCTTGACATACTGAAATAACATTTGAATGTATTTAAAAAAATCTGGTGTGAAACACTCACACAACTTTCTCTTGCCAATGCAAATAATTAACAATAAACCTAACATTAGTATTAAAACATTAGAATTGAACAAAAACTAACCTCAAAAACATAACCTTATTTTAATCATGAGTGAATGACGCAAAATGACAATCGAACTCAGTTTGGCTTAAAAATACGGAAAATCACGCTTTCACGCTAAACTAGGCTCTGTAGAGAAAAATGCTCTAAACAAAAGTTGTAGATCTTTTAATTTTCTATAAATTTAATTGTATACACTTTTGTCGTAAAATGCATACTAAGACCGAAATGTTAAAAAAATCGATTTTTCTCACGTTTTCGTGAGAAAAAAACAGAAAATCGCCAATTACCGCTAAACTAAGCGTTATACAAAAAAATGTTTGAAACAGAAGTTGTAGGTTTTTAAATTCTCTACAACTTTTATTATATAAGTTTTTGCGCTAAAATTTATATTAAAGCCGTAATCTTAAAAAAACAACGTTTTTACGTGAAAACAGCCTCACCGAGAATTTCAGCAAACATGGCGCCTACCCTATCTTGTAGAGAATAAAAAATTGAGTAAACCAGGCGATTTTAAAAAAAATCGTAGGACCAGTTTTTGAGAAAATCGCAAAAAACTGAAAAATTATACGAATAAACTACTACTTCCGGTTGACCGATTTTGATGAAAATGTTCGTGTCGCGTCCGGTAGTGGTATGTAACTTAAGTTTCAAGTTTCAAGTTCGTACGATGTTCCGTTCTTGAGATATTCTGTTCACACACAGACACACACACACACACAGACCAATCGCTAAAAACATGTTTTTTGGGTTCAGGGGGTCTGAAAACGTATAGATCCGGTGAAAACTCGATTTCGAAAAATCGACATGAAAACAATACTTTCCTTCCTATATATTCATATAGGCAAGAGAAAGTAAAAACATAAAAAAGCTGTCTTAGTATATATATTTTTTAATCCCTAATGTGCGTACGTTGTAATCTGTTCAATTCAGAACAATAAGCAACCAAATGAACAAATGAGATGAGGATGATATGTATGACGTGTAAATGATGTGTAGTTTTGTACAGACTCAGGCCGATTATTCCTGAGAGATTATGGTTAATTGAACCCCAACCATCAAAGTACGCCGGTAACAACTGTCTAGCATTCCAATCCGTATAAACGTATAGGTATCAGACGAACTAATATCCCATAGCCGAGCGAGTGAGAGGGAGATATGTGACATAACTATAGCAGCCGCGTCAGCTCGTGATCCGTGTGAGGAATTTCTGTTACGGCATGCAATGAAAGATTATACTATTCATAAAAAAAACATTTATCATAATGTTCTTGTCATTATAAAGTAACCTTATGTTTTATTTCAATTTATTCTATAATATAGTAACTCTTTTACGTTTCTTTCATTGTATTTATTAATATTTAGTAATTATTTACAGTTTGAGTCAGGCAGTCCTCAGGAATTAAAATATGTACGTAGCATAGAAAATAAGGAAATTAAAAAATATATATTTCATAACATTAATTTATAGGCCTAAATAATTAGTAGCAAATTATGATTATGATTTTTTTTTACCTCAGTAAAAAAAATCGAATGGTTAAGCCAATTCCGAGTCCTTTACGCGATTCTTCATCACAGTTTTTTATAACTGATGCAATGATTTGTCGCACTTCCGAATGAATTACCGCTTTATTTTTCCGGGAAGACATATTAAAATAAAACAAAAGATATGAAAAATACACGTTGAAATTTACCTAACACAAAACTAATAACTTTTGGCACGTTAACACGCTTTAAATTTCAAAATAAAAATCACTTTAGTGATCAAAAATCATGAATAATGATTAACACATCCGAGACGCATTAGCACAAATGTACAACTGTATATTGTGACACGTGTTCCGTTGTGAAAAGCAATAACATGTAGGCCTATAATAAATAAATACATAGACATAATAATAATATTTACATGATGACTAAATGTTTTTGTACTGCACGATAAGACAAATATATTAGTCACATTCTATTACGCCACCCGTCCCACTACCCCAGGCGACAGAGATCATGAGCTGGCGCGCGTATAGTATGCATGCGCCCAAAGGTCTTTACCGTTATAATCCAGATCTGAAAACATACAACAGTCGTTATCTTGCTTGTTAATTTACTGCGTGCTTACAACAATGAGTAAAATTAAACAATGTTATTGGAATAGCGCGTATGGCTTGTGCGAGTGAGAGCGTTATCCATTCTCTCACTCCCACGGTTAGGGGACTTTAGTTCGTCTGAATACTGTACTGCCCGTCCCCAAGCTTTGTGCAGCTGCGGGATGAAGGGGAAAGACGAAGTACCAGTTTTTTTACGTGAAAACAGCCTCACCAAGAATTTCAGCAAACATGGCGCCTAACCTATCATGTAGAGAATAAAAAATTGAGTAAACTAGGCGATTTTTTAAAAAATCGTAGGAGCCGTTTTTGAGAAAATCGCAAAAAAGTGAAAAATTACACAAATAAACTACTACTTCCGGTTGACCAATTTTGATGAAAATGTTCGTGTCGGATCCGGTAGTGGTATGTAACTTAAGTTTCAAGTTTCAAGTTCGTACGATGTTCCGTTCTTGAGATATTTTTCACACACACACACAAACAGACCAATCGTTAAAAACATGTTTTTTGGGTTCAGGGGGTCTGAAAGCGTGTAGATCCGGTGAAGAGTGGATTTGTTAAAATCGACATGAAAACAATAGGTACTTTCCTTCCTATATATTCATATAGGCAAGAGAAAGTAATAATAATCTGATAAAAACAAAGTTCACAAAAATACTTGTCAATACTGTTCATACTTTTAAATTATTCAATAAAGTGGCTAATTTCGAATTAAACAAAACAAACTGATTTTTATATCAGAGTAATTAAAAATATTCATTTCAAATAGTGATTAATTGTAATTTCAAACTGCGTAATAAATAAAGCAACTTAAATTAAGTAATAAGGTTAACTATATAATACTGTAAAGTATAAAAATTTAAGGGGTTTTGGTACGGTTGTATAAATATATGTTTTATTAGTACGTTTTTATATTATTATACTGATCATTTAATTATTGTCATAAAATTAAAAGTCTAATTCATTTTATTATATTATAGTTTTTATTCTACTTAGAATATTATCCTTGCATACGACGTTTTACTTTATTAGCAGCCTGTACTTACACTGGTGTATTATTTATAGTTTTTAATAAAATAAGAACAACAAGAACAACTTTTTGCTGAGCAAGACAGAATCAAACAAATGGAAGCATATAATTATCTGGGAACCCGAGTCAATTGCAGTGCAAGCCACCTGCCAGAAATAAAGATCAGAATTGAAAAGGCCAGGGCAGCATTCCAAAAAATGAGACCCCTTCTATCAGCCCGCGACCTGAGCCTCAAAACCAGGACCCGCCTCTTGAAGTGATACGTCTTTCCAATCCTCTTGTATATGGTAGAGCCGTGGACACTCACCAAAGAATGTGAGTCCCGTCTACGAGCGTTTGAAATGTGGATCTACCGGAGAATGATTCGAATACCGTGGACGGACAGGGTCACAAATATGGAGGTCCTCAGAAGAATGGGGAAAGAGATGGAAATCCTGCAGAGCGTAAAGATAAGAAAACTGACATACCTTGGACACATCATGAGGGGGCCAATATACGAGATTCTCCATCTCATAATTCAAGGGAAACTCGTTGGTAAACTCTCGGTGGGACGCAGACGAATATCTTGGTTATGAGACCTGAGAGAAGCGTTTAACTGCTCGTCACATGACGTTTTCAGAGCAGCAGTGGACAGGGTACGACTGATCACGATAATAGCCAACCTTCGTAATGGAGAAGGCACCTGAAGAAGAAGAAGAATAATAAGAAGTCTAAAAAGCAGGACTACAGATATCCTTCGAAGAACGTAACGATCATCTAAACAACCCCCGCGTTACGTGAAGACAAAATACGGAAAAATTGGAAAAGTTGTTAGTTTAAAGTACCTCAGGGAGATAACAGGCTGCAACCGAAGACCAGTGAAAAGGAAGCGAACAACGCAGACAAAGAAATATGGTCTTAGTAGTATTCCGAGGAACTCACCACTTGTATAAAAAAAAATATCTGGTGTGAAACACACACAAATTTCTCTTGCCAATGAAAATAATTAACAATAAAACCTAACATTAGTAATATACAAAAAATCTAACCTTAATAAACATAAACATATATACATATGAGTGAAAGACGCAAAATGAAAATCAACCTGAGTTTGGCTTAAAAATACGGAAAATTACTCTTTCACGCTAAACTAGGCTTTGTAGAGAAAAATTCTCTAAATAAAAGTTGTAGATCTTTTAATTTCCTACAAATTTTATTATATACACTTTTGTCGCAAAATGCATATACTAAGGCTGTAATCTTGAAAATCAATTTTTTTACACATTTTCGTGAAAAAAAAAACAAAATCGCTGATTTCCGCTAAACTAAGTGTTACCGTATACAAAAAAATGTTTGAAATAAAAGATGTAAGTTTTTAAATTATCTACAACTTTTATTATATACATTTTTGCGCTAAAATGCATGTTAAAGCCGCAATCTTAACAAAAACAATTTTTTTTCTACGATAGCACAGCCTCTCCAATAGTTTCAGCAGACATTGCACGTACCCCATATTATAAAGCATAAAAAATGTAGTAAATGAGGCAATCTTTTTAAAAAAAATCGTAGGAGCCGTTTTTGAGAAAATCCCAAAAAAGTGAAAAATTACACGAATAAACTCCGCTACTACTACTACCGCTACTACTTCCGGTTGACCGATTTTGATGAAAATGTTCGTGCCGGGCCAGGTAGTGGTGTCTAACTTAAGTTTCAAGTTTCAAGTTCGTACGATGTTCCGTTCTTGAAATATTTTGTACACACGAACACACACAGAAACGCGCGCGCGCGCACACACACACACACACACACACACACCAATCGCTAAAAACATGTTTTTTGGGTTCAAAGGGCCTGAAAACGTGTAGATCCGGTGAAAACTCGATTTCGAAAAATCGACATGAAAACAACACTTTCCTTCCTATATTTTGATATAGGCAAGAGAAAGTAAAAATGTAGTTAATAAAAGATTTTACAAAAATCGTAGGAGCCGTTTTCGAGAAAGTTACAAAAAAGTAAATAAATAATTGCACGATAAACTACTACTTCCGACTAAAAACTTTGATGAAATTCTATATCCGGTCCCCTACTTGACTTAAGTTCCAAGTTTCAACTTTGTACGACATTCCGTTCTTGAGATGCTTTGTTCACATACACACACAACGGTAAAAACATGTTATTTTTTAGGTTCAGGACGCCTGAAAACAATAAATTACTTTACTTCCCTACAATTCATATAGCCTACGGCAGAAGAAAGTAAAAAGTAAGAAAGATTCATACTATACCAATGAAGAATAGATTAAGGGGGGAGTCTACGTTAATTTTCAATTGTTTACAAATCCTCAGAAGCAATAAACTTTTTAGCACAATAAAATAGTATGTGTAATAGCATTAAAAAAGTATTCCGAGTTCAAAAAATATTAACCCGTACCCCTACAATAAACCAAAAAGCGGATTTTAGCGCAATCTTAGAACGAACATTTCTTTTAAACTATTTAATCAAATTTATTTAAAGTCAAATTAAAGCTAAAATTCTGCTCTGTGATCTGTAAGAAGCTTTTTTTAAATTATTGTTTGTAAGGAACAAAATATTTTTTTTTAATTAGTAGGCAAAAATTTACTTCACTTTTATGTAATTGAGTTAATTTTTAAAAAAATTTCATAAAGATTACATTAAAAACAGCTTTATCAGATCACAGACTGTGAAAATGTGAACAATTAAAAAAACAATTACAGCTCCAGCTTCTTTAGATTTAAAGTTATTTCGTTTCAGCATTTAATTACACGCAAAAAATATAATTTTCAAAATACGATAAAACAAAATTACTAAGGTTTTTCTTACCGGTATGTCACCCTATAAATTTATTAATATATTTATTTTTTATAATGTAAGCAACTACTACTACAAAACAAATTATAGTCTACCACATTTTTAAGAAAAGAATGGAAATTAATTTGAAACAAAATATATTTTGGTGTAAAATAAAGGTAGACTCTCCTCTTAAGAATACACTTGTCACACGGAAAACTAATTTTCAAAAACTAAATAACAAAATGATAAATATACGAGTACGTGAGTTTCATTTGAAAATGAATGTGCGGAAAACATAAGATTAAACGGAATGAAATGTAATTGTACACAGTAATGTAACAAACAACCGAAACCACACGACCAGATTCGAAATTACCCGAAATTGTATAGTTTTTACGACTTCATGCTATAACAAACAGGTAATACATATTTCCAATGACAGATGCACGATTAAAATGAAATTAGACACACATTATTACCTTTTATTATATATACATATAAAAGTTAGTTTTAACAATAAAAAATAATTTTATCAACTTTTATATGTGATTTTATAATGGATTTTAATAACCCGTTCAAATCAAAGTATAGTATAATAAAGTTAATTTGCAGTTATACCAATTGTTGAATTTTAATGTACAGAACATATATTTTTAATGTTGGTAAAACTGCTTATGTTATTAGAACGTAAAAAAGTTTTAATGTATATTATTATTTTTTACAGTCTTATTTTTCTTCAACTACTACCACAGGAGAAAGAACAGCTACTGAAAACAACGACCATGGTTTTTTTATTTTTTAATGATTTTCTTTTTCTTAATGGTTCATTTTATTCGTTTTTTTTCATTTTTTAGTTACCATCACATTAAAAGCTTATGTTAGTAAAGTCATTAAACATATTTTTATTACTTGTTTCTCTTTCATTAAATGTTTTATTTCCACCCATTCTCTTTCGCTCGGTTTAAACTTCTTTATTTACTTTTCTTAATAACCTTTTTTTTCATTAAATAATAAATAAAAGTTAAAGGCTTTCCTTTGACAGTTATTACAAAGCGTGTGAGAATTAAAATTGTTTATATATATAAGCATCTAATTAAACAAGTTACCTACGTCTTAACACTTTTTCATATACATACTTATAAATAAACTTAAGTTAAACTAGTTTATTTATTAGTATTTTAAATGTATAAACATCTTTACTTTATAAATAGTTTTGTGAACCATTTCTTTTAAACGTGAAACTATTTTGCTTGTTTCTCAAATATTTTTATTGAAGTCCGTAATATAAAACTGCTATTTTCGAGAAATATTTTTGTAGACGGCTGCAAGATTTATGATCGGTAGCATATTGTAACAGCAAAGACTAGCTCCGTTGGGGACAGGGTACAATAAATACCAGTAGATTAACTTAAAACTTATAACAATTTATTATTTATTTGCACGATTAATAATTAAAATTAATACTTATTAACTTGGCCTACTAACAAATAGTAGGGCTCTTAATTTCCAAAAAATTTGATTATATACACTTTTTTCGTAAAATGCATTTCTAAGGCCAAAATCTTAAAAAATACATGTTTTACAGATTTTCATGAAAAAAAAACTATTATTATTACCGCTAAACTAAGCATTACAGTTCATTATATAGTACGCGCGCGCGCGCGCGCACACACACACACACACACACACACACACACACACAGAACATAGCTAAAAACGTGTTTTTTGAGTCAGGGGTCTGAAAAGTATATATCCGGTGAAAACTCGATATCAAAAACTCGCCATGACAACAATACTTTCCTTCTAATATACTCATGTAGGCAAGAGAAAGTAAAAATTTATCTATTTATCCTTCTGAAAATGGTCTTGTGGAGGCTGAAACGCGGAACGCTTAATATAATAAAACTTTTGGTGAAACAACATGAAGTGTTTTTATTTTGATTAATACAAAAAAAAAGTCGAGCTACATTAGTTTTGAATGTATAAAAATTAGCAAAATCATGATTCTAATTACCTTATAGTAATTACATTAAGTACATATACTTAAAATATTACAAGGTATAAAATACAACTTAAAGATAAGAAAACTTATATAAAACACTTCTGAATTTATGTTAACTGTTAATGTAAAGTATTTTAAAGGAAAAATCAACTTCTTCAATAAAATCTATGATGTAATGTTAATAATGAAAGTAAAAAAAAGTGGTTATTAAAAATAACACTTGGATAAAGTTGATATAATTACCTTGAGTATATTTACATACGGAGTAAATTTAAAAAGAATAAATAAATAAATAAACATAAGATGTATAAAGTACTTAGAATAGATACAAATAAAATCCTGAATTATCTGGAATGTCAAAGTGAGTTAGATAACAAATAAATTTCTCTTCAATTAAAATAATATACAATAACAACAGGACGTGTAAAAAATCTGTCGGTATTTTCATGAATTTCAAAAATACTGATAGATAACACATTAATGTAGGCCTATGCAAATTTAAAATTTTGTTCAACCATTTTAAATTGTTGATCGCCATATAATATAATAACAATGGATGGGGAAAATCTCCAATAGGACAGTGTCATTAAAATAAAGTTAACCGGAATCAATACTAACCGGAAGTTAACCGGAATCGTACTAGGAGCTACGACAAAAGTATGCAAAAGCAGGTGCGCGCGCGCAAACACACACAAACAGACAGACACCAATCGCTAAACATTTTTTTGGGGTTCAGGGGGTTTGAAAACGTGTAGATCCGGTGAAAACTCGATTTCAAAACATGAAAACAATACTTTCCTTCCTATATATTCATATAGGCAAGAGAAAGTAAAAAGAACCTAATGAAAATGAAAGCAGCCAGATCAAACAATACGAAAAGGATATGGAAGCGAAAGGGGCTAAACCTCATGAAGCTAACTCTTAATTCTTTTACAGGCTCGTGGTATAGTGGTCAACGGAACTACGAGGTGTGGTTATTAAATAACGAGACTGACGTTGTAAAAAATTTACTTTTATTTTATACATAATTACTTACTGTCACCTTCAAAATACACTCCTTTTCTATCCCTACAACACTCCATGCGAATTTTCCATTGTTGGAAACAGTGCTGGAAGTCATCTTCTGTCAGCTCCTTCAGGACACATGCCGCTTTCTCTTTTACAGCTTCCACAGACTCAAATCTTGTCCGTTTTAATGCAGATTTCACCTTAAGGAACAGGTAGAAGTCACATGGTGCAAGATCTTGTGAATGAGGTGGATGTTCTAACACTGAGATGCTCTACTTGGCTAGGAACCTCTAGACAGATAACACGGAATGACCTGGCGTATTGTCTTGGTGGAGACCTATGATTTGTCCTTCCACATTTTGGGGCGTTTTTCCTTACTCTTTGACGTAGTTTAGAAAGTACCTCAAGGTAATGATATTGATTAATTGTTTGACCTTCAGGAACCCAGTGAAGGTACACAATCCCATGGATATAAAAAACAATCATCATTGCTTTAAATTTTGACTTGCTCATTCGAGCTTTTTTGGCTCTCGGTGAAGTTCGGCTCTTCCAGTGCATGGATTAATGCTTCGTTTCAGGATCATAAGTAAAAAACCACGTTTCATCACATGTTATTATCTTCTAGCTGTTCCCTAAGGTGAAATCTGCATTAAAAGGGACAAGATTTGAGTCTGTGGAAGCTGTAAAAGAGAAAGCGGCACGTGTCCTGAAGGAGCTGACAGAAGATGACTTCCAGCACTGTTTCCAATAATGGAAAATTTGCATG
This sequence comes from Catonia carolina, assembly GCA_035578175.1. Classification (NCBI taxonomy): domain Eukaryota; kingdom Metazoa; phylum Arthropoda; class Insecta; order Hemiptera; family Achilidae; genus Catonia; species Catonia carolina. Next base: position 74,960,283 of record JAQMRL010000004.1, read on the forward strand.
GAGCGTTGTAGGAATAGTGAAGGAGTGTATATTGAAGGTGACAATAAGTGATTATGTATAAAATTAAAATTAAATTGTTACGTTAGTCTCGTTATTTAATAGCCACACCTCGTATTTTCTACACTAGTAATCGCTTTATGTTTATATTAGCTTTAATGAGCAAAACAGTCGGAAATAGAAAAACATAACAGTGATATGATAAAACCAGATAATCTGTTCAACAATCATAATTAAAGATATGAACAATAAATATTTTTAAACGAGAGAGTATGATGGAAATTTTGTGAATACAGAATGAGAAAAAAGGCTAAAAATCAATGAGGAACAGATATCGGTTATGATAGATAGAAGATGAAGTGAAAGAGCAAATAATAACAATGTGGAATAAAGTCTGATAGATGCAAAAAGGGATCATAATAACATATGTCAACATAATGTACCGCAAAAGCGATATAATATTAAATGCAGCAGTAATGTACACAGTATATAGATACATAAATTGTAATAGCAATACACTGATGTTCCGTATTTTGTGGTGTGATCACCTACAACGAATAACGGAAGGGGGTTGGTTAGACAGAGAATAACCAACGAAGGATTTGAAGGGAGAGATGGTGGGGGTTCGAGAGAGAACAGATTGGTGGTTGGTTGAAGAGAGAGAGACTGGATTGGCGGAGATATATTACAAATGAGATGTTGCGATGGGAAGCTTGTTTAATTTGAACCAACTGTACATCGACCAACTAATAACATACAGATTGTAATGAATTATGTATGCATTTAGCGTACCGTATATTGATGACTAACAGTAATGAAAGCGTTTAATTAACACGATACCTGCTACATGTGTATCCACACACCTGTGCACATGAAATGAAAGAAAATTTCAATTTAAATAATGTTAATCTATGTTTTTATTAATTTAAAATCCATTAATTTATCACGAAATATCCAGAATTACATGATATGTACACATTGCGAGCGGAATACACCATTCGATGTTTCTTGCATTTAAAAATCCATCCAACTCTACCCCGACAGTCATCTCTACGTGTCATCGCACGACACACACTCTCCCATCAGTACCTCGGTCTCCCTCTCCCACGTCACGTCTCCAACATTTACCTCCGTATCATCTAAAGCATAGCGAAGAAGTAGTAGAAGGAATGATGACATCAGATAGCCGGCCGGCCCAATGAATCAGTCTGTCATGTTGAAGGGTTAATGACAAACAAAACTATCTACAAAAACCTATTTTTTTAATATTTTTCAAAAGAGCGAAAAAACTACTGATCTGATTCTCTTCCTATTATCTCAGTTATTTATATAATGTAATCAACTATAAATTTAGTATAATTTAATTTGTTAAATTTATTTCTTAATGGTAAATTTGCCCATAACGGGCAGGTGGAGTGTTAAATTAATTACACTCGATCTGTTGGTTCGAAGACTACAAAAAATAGTTCTGTTTCTTATCATATAGTCAGCCAATTATGACTGAATTATTTACGAACAAGAGGTAGAGGTGTAAAACACACTAATCACAGTTATCTCCTCTGAAAGTAATGAATTTCACTATACAGCCAGACCCCGTGGTGAATGAAGTGTAGTGTCATATGCAGGGTGGAAAATGGGTGCTTTTCGAAGGGCCTGGCATGCTGACAGCACAGTCTTACAACTTGGTGAGGAAGGCAATAGTAAACCACTTCACTCCTGGTTTTTACTCAGTAAGACCTCTAGAGGTTCAAACCAGCCTTTCGGCTGTTTACCTAAACAATAACAAAGGTATATAAATGGTGATGGCTCTCCTGAAAAATTAGGTTTTTGCAGATAGTGCTGTTTGACATTAACATCTCGATGTATTAATAAAAATGTGCAAAGATGCAAAGAATGCAATGAAGTGATTAAAATTATTAGGTGTGTTTATATATCTTATGTTTAAGTTATTATGTAAATTAAGTAAGCAGTGTTCTTTTTTTTCGTAACTAACACAAAAAAAATGGTGTGAAACACTTACACGACTTTCTCTTGCCAATACAAATAATGAACAATAATATAACATAACGTTAGTAATAAAACATTAGAAATAAACAAAAAACTAACCTCAAATAACATAACCTAATATTTTAATCATGAGCGAAAGATGTAAAATCAAAATCAACTTAAGTTTGGCTTAAAAATATGGTAAATCACTCTTTCACGTTAACTAGGCTCTGTAGAGAAAAATGCTCTAAATAAAAATTGTAGATTTTTTAACTTCCCAAAATTTGATTATATACACTTTTGCCGTAAAATGCATACTAAAGGTGAAATATTAAAAATATATTTTTACTTTCTCTTGTCTACATGAATACATAGGAAAGAAAGTATTGTTTTTATATCGATTTTTCGAAATCGAGTTTTCACCGGATCTACACGTTTGACACCCTGAACACAAAAAACATAGTTTTTAGCGATTGGTGTGTGTGTGTGCGTGTGCGTGTTTGTGTGTGTGTGTGTGTGTGTGTATGTGTGTGTGTGTGTGTGAACAGAATATCTCAAGAAGAACATCGTACGAACTTGAAACTTAAGTTAGATACTCCTACCGCACACGACACGAACATTTTCATCAAAATCGGTCAACGGTAGTAGTAGTTTATTCGTGTCATTTTCACTTTTTTGTGATTTTCTGAAAAACGGCACCTACGATTTTTTTAAAATCGCCTCGTTTACTAAATTTTTTATACTATACAAGATAGGGTAGGCGCCATGTCTACTAAAATTCTTGGGTAAGCTGTTTTCTCGTAAAAGACGGTTTTTTTAAGATGCGGCTTTAATATGCATTTAAAGCAAAACTGTATTTATTAAGTTTATTAAGTTGTAACTGAAGTAAAACTTAAGTAAAACTTTATTTATTAAGTTGTAGACAATTTAAAATCCTACAACAACGACAAAAGTGTCGAATTTTATTTTGAGCATTTTCTACAGAGCCTAGTTTAGCGTGAAAGAGTGATTTTCCGTATTTTTAAGCCAAACTGAGGTTTATTTTCATTTTGCGTCCTTCACTCATGATTAATAAAATTAGGTTATATTGTTAATTATTTGCATTGGCAAGAGAAAGTTGTGTGAATGTTTCACACCAGATTTTTCTGTAAATAATAAATACAATCTGGCAAAGTCTTTAAAAATTTTAATGCCATGTTTAAAATTTTGCCCATTATGACTGAAACGGAATAAAGGAGGACTATATAAACGGAATAAAATAAAAATATTGTTATCTTAACGTTAGTGTAATATAATATCTTGACATATTAGCTGTTAAAAAGGCAATATAAATACTGAAGGAGGATATAATTACAAGTTTAAATTAAACAATAAAATAATTATATACAGGTTAAACGATTTAATCCGTTTTAATTGTTATTAACGATTTATTTATTAATTTATTAGGTTATTATATGGGAGTTGGATTGAGGGTAATAAAGGTGTGAATACGAGGGGGTGGTTTTTGTAAGGGTGGGGGAAACAGTAATAAGGCGTGATTGTGTGCGTTAGGAATGAGTGAGGGTTTTGTATATTCGATCGCTCGGTTAGGAAACGATTTTCGCGGTCGGTCTATTCGGCTAATTAAGCTGGCACTGGACAGAGAAATTCAGGAAAAGAGGGGTTGAAAATTAACGAAATGAAAGAGTGAGTGGTAGTTAACAGAAACGAGAGAGATGATGGGATTGGTTATGAAAAGGGGGTGTTAAGAGAAAATGGAAGGGCGGTCGCAATATTCCTCATCCCGTGAGCAGTTTTAATATACGTTACAACGTCCCTAATGAAAACTAATGAAGGGACACGTCAAACGCCCTGGATGATAGAGCCTAATTCAATAACTACCCCTGCTGCATACCGTTAGGGGATGGATTTTAGAGTGAAATAGCGGATGAAATAGAACGTGCAGGAAAGCCGGGGTGATTACCTCTATCCGGTCTGTAATCACGCCGCTGCCATCTTCATTACGTGAAGGAATCATTTAATACTCTTTATCCTAATTGGACTAAACATTGTTGGACCCTTCAACCTGCTTTCAAACTCCATCTCCCCCCCCCCACAAACTCCCTTATAACTTATAACAACCCCTATTTTTCCTTATATTTAACGCTCACCAACATTTCTACTTAAAATTTCTCATTTTTAACCTCACACAAGTTTTTTTTGCAGACCGTGTTGATGGAATTAATAAATTTACATATTATACGCAACCAATTAAATTAAAACTGGATTAATTTTTCACTTTAAGCTTCCAGTTCACTCATCATTTACATTCATTAATTTCTAAGAAAATATAAATAGTACCTTATGAAAAGAAAATTCATAATAACACAAAATTAGCTTTCCTAAATCTTCTATTTCATTTATATCTATCAACCATTATATTTAAATAGCGAATTTCTTGGTAAAAAAAAAAAATCTGGTGTGAAACACTCACACAACTTTCTCTTGCCAATGCGAATAATTAACAATAAACCTACACATTAGTAATAAAACATTCGAAATAAACAAAAAACTAACCTCAATAAACATAACCTAATTTTAATCATGAGTGAAAGACGCAAAATGAAAATCTATCTCAGTTTGGCTTAAAAATACGAAAAATCACTCTTTCACGCTAAACTAGGCTCTGTAGAGAAAAATGCTCTAAATAAAAGTTGTAGATCTTTTAATTTCCAATAAATTTTTTGTTATAGACTACACATTTTTGTCGTAAAATGGTTGAAATCTTAAAAAAATTGACTTTTCACACGTCTTCGTGAGAAATAAACAGAAAATCGCTAAAATAAGCATTATATAAAAAAAAATTTATGTAAAAGTTGTAGGATTTTAAATTCTCTGCAACTTTTATCATATACATTTTTGCGCTTAAATGCATATTTAAGTCGCAATCTTAAAAAACAATTTTTTTACGTGAAAACAGCCTTTCCAAGAATTTCAGCAGACATGACGCCTACCCTATCTTGTAAACCATAAAACATTTAGTAAACGTGGCAATTTTTAAAAAAAATCGATAAACCAGTTTTTGAGAAAATGGCAAAAAAGTAAAAAATTACACGAATAACTACTCCGGTTTGATCGATTTTGATGAAAATGTTCGTGTCGGGTCCGGTAGTGGTATGTAACTTAAGTTTCAAGTTTCAAGTTCGTACGATGTTCCGTTCTTGAGATATTCTGTATATACACACACGCGCGCGCGCGCGCACACACACACACACACACACACAGACCAATCGCTAAACACATGTTTTTTGGGTTGAGGGGGGTCTGAAAACGTGTAGATTCGGTACAAACTGGATTTCGAAAAATCGACATGAAAACAATACTTTCCTTCCTATTTATTCATATAGGCAAGAGAAAGTAAAAATCAGAAGATTTATCCATTATTCGCAAAACTTATAATTAGCTACTTATACGTTAAAAATCATTAAACATTTATAAAGAAACATATTTATTACATTAAACGGAAAACAAAACATAACCCCTTTTTATTTCACGCTACATTGAAATAAAAAACAAAAATCAATTCTTTCTTATAATAAACATATTTAAAAAATAATCCACCTACAATAATTTATACTTATGTAATTACACCTGTAGAACATGGAAAATTACCTTAAACCTAACACGCAAAAAAAAGTTAGCGTGGGTTGTCATGAATGATCAATAATTTAGATAAGAAAATTCAATTGTTAAAAAGATAAAGATCTATATATAATTATTACAAAAGGGTCATAAAATTACACAAAATAGAAAAAAGATAAACAATAATAAGACGAACGACAAAAAAGAAAACAACTACGAATAGTTAAGTTTTAAAATACAGATATTATACTTTTCGTGTTAATAGTGATTTAAAACAAACATTATTTACAAGTACAACTATTTTTTTCCATTATTATATTTCGGTAAATAGTACACCCTTCTTTATAAATTATTATGCTATTACAATATTCCAAACCTAAAAATATACTTATTTGTAGTTTTTTTCATAAATTCTATGTTTAAAAGTTAATTTTACCCACCGGGTTGGTCTAGAGGTAAAGACGTCGCCAAAATCAGCTGTCTAACAGCTGATTTTCGGAGACGAAGGTTCCTGGTTCAAATCGTAAAGGTAATTACTTTTATACGGATTCGAATGCTAGACGGTGGTTACCGGTGTACTTTGATGGTTGAGGTTCAATTAACCATAGCTCTCAGGAATGGTCGACCTGAGTCTGTACAAGACTGCACCTCATTGACATGTCATACATATCATTCTCATCTCATTGGGTCATAGGGTTGCTTATTGTTCTGAATTGAACAGATTGCAACGTACACACATTAGGGATTAAAAAAAAAAGTTAATTTTAACTTAAATACTTAAGTATATATTTACGTCTCTCATGCAGATTCAAATAAAACGAAGAACGTTTCTGATTGGTTGATATAAGTTAGTAGGTGTGGTCATATTCATTGGTGACAATGTGATTGGTTAATAGGCGGGTTTCTATTATTAATTCCGCCCACTTATATATTATATACTGTCGATTTCTTTTTTAAAGATACCCGAGTTTGGAGCATTGTTTCTTTAAAACAGCTTGTTCAATTTTAACGTATTATACACCAAAATTTAGCTAATTTCAATCTGCGTTGTTACATGTAAGTTTCATATTTTTAGCGTTTTTTGATATTCTGATATCAGGATGAGAAGAAAAAATGAGCCGGTTTTTTTGTTGCTGCAACACTTTGGATGCATTTAGAGGCTTATAACTCAAAAACCGTTCGACCAATTTATTTAAAATTTCGCCGGGATATAAACTTGTATGTTGTTATTTTACGTAAAAAAAATTCAGATTTGTACCATATTTATATAATGAGTTATTAGTAAAATTCTGAACCCCTGTTAACTCCGTAACCGCTCATTAATTCGGCAATTTCAAAAAATCATTGTATTCGGTACAAAATAAATTAATACAGATTCATTAATGTTATGGAACAGCGATTAACCAGTTATTTGGTAGAATTTTTTAGACATCTAAATAATGGTAGAAGCTGCGGGGGGGGAAGAAGATTAACCATGTTGCCGCGTTGTAAATCGGCAGGCCTACTGCATAATTTTTTCAAGACCATAAATTTACTCTCCTAATCCAGTAACATGTTGTTTAGGTGATCAGCCGAAAGGCTGGACTGAAACTCTACAGGCCTTACTAAGTAAAGTTTACCTTTCTCACTGAGTAGAAAAGAGTAATCATCATGATGGGTCCTCTGAAAACCATCTACTTTCCACCCAGCAAATGACATCTTCACTTCATTCACCACAGGGCTGTAAAATGAAATCCTTTACTCTCCGAGGAGACAACTCTGATTAGTATCTTATACACTTCTACCTCTTCTGTTCTTAATGTTTCAGTCTTATAATTGGCTGCATAGGATAAGAAACAGAATTATTTTTGTAGCCCTGAAACTAACAGATCGAGTGCAAATACTTTAACACTTCACCTACCCGTTGTTGTTTAGGTCATCAGCCGAAAGGCTGGTTTGAACCTTAGAGGTTTTACTAAGTAAATAAGAGGAGTAAAGTGGTTTACCATACCTTCCTCACTGAGTGTAAAAGTATGCTTATCAGCATGCCGGGCCCTCTGAAAAGCACAAATTTTCCACTCTCCAAATGACACCTTCACTTCATTCACAACAGGGTCTGGTTGTAAAATGAAATTCATTACTTTCAGAGGAGATAACTCTGATTAGTGTCTTTTACACTTCTACCTCTTCTGTTCTTAAATGTTTCAGTCATATAATTCACTAACCAAAGGATAAGAAAAAGAATTATTTTTGTAGTCCTGAAACTATCAGATCGAATACAAATACTTTAACACTTCTAATGCCCGTTATGGGCATTAATTTATACCTCTATAGGTACAAAAATGCCCATAACAGACAGGTAGAGTGTCAAAGTATTTACACTCAATCTGTTAGTTGTAGGGCTAAAATAAATAGTTCTGTTTCTTATCACATGGTCAGCCAATTAAATGACTGAATCATTTAAGAACAGAAGAGGTAGAGGTGTACTGTGACACTAATCAGAGTTATCTCCTCTGAAAGTAATGAATTTCATTGTACAGCCAGACCCTGTGGTGAATGAAGTGAAGGTGTCATTTACAGAGTGGAAAATATGTGCTTTTCAGAGGGCCCGGCATGCTGATAAGCATACTTTTCCACTCAGTGAGGAAGGCAATGGTAAACCACCTCACTCCTCGTTTTACTTAGTAAAACCTCTAGAGGTTCAAACCAGCCTTTCGGCTGTTGACCTAAACAACAACAGGTACAAAAAAAAATTTTTTTAATGTTTTTACGATGAATAATATTTTTATAATGGTTTATAATGTAACGTCTTAGTAAAACTTAAATATAATATAATAACAAAATATAGGACCTTGGTACATAAAATCACAGAACATGTTAAGCCACAATCTAAATTATATCAACATTTATTAACAATTATAAAAAGTGAACAAAAGTTAAAATCGCGTGTATTTAAGGAGTAAAATATAATACTGTATTATAAACGTATAACTGAACTATGTTATAATATACAAAGTAATTCATTTTGGTGGTGTCATGAAACGGAACTACCACAAGACGGAACGGTTGTATGTAAGCAGCGTTACCATAAAACATGCAATCTTTAGTTACCCTTTTTTTTCTACAAATATTATACAATTACTTTATACTTTTCCAACCCTTTACCCTTTAATAAGACTATAAATATGAATGCTTACCCTTCTTATTTACCACAAAGAAAATAACAACAATAATAACTAATAGCAACTACCGCCGCCAATGTTACCGGTATCTGCACGCTATAAAACTAAGCAGCCTACACGATCAAAACAAATTTTTAATCGCGTGGCGGTAAATCGGTAACAATCTAACTCTTTTTTTTCAAGACATTTCGATCAAAATAATTAAAAAAAATCTGGTGTGAAACACTCACACAACTTTCTCTTGCCAATATAAATAATTAACAATAAACCTAACATTAGTAATAAAACATTAGAAATAAACAAACAACTAACCTCAAAAATATAACCATATTTCAATCATGAGTGAAACACGCAAAATGAAAATCGACCTCAGTTTGGCTTAGAAATGCGGAAAATCACTCTTTCTCTCTAAACTAGGCTCTGTAGAGAAAAATGCTCTTAATAAAAGTTGTAGATCTTTTAATTTTTTAAATATTTAATTATATACACTTTTGTCGTAAAATGCATACTAAGGCCGAAATCTTAAAAAAATCGATTTTTCACACGTTTTCGTGAGAAAAAAAACAGAAAATCGCTAATTACCGCTAAACTAAGCGTTTTACAAAAAAAAAAGCTTGAAATAAAAGTTGTAGGTTTTTAAATTCTCTACAACTTTTATTATATAACATTTTGCGCTAAAATGCATATTAAAGCCGCAATCTTAAAAAGAAAATGTTTTTACGTGAAAACAGCCTTACCCAGAATTTCAGCAAACATGGCGCCTACCCTATCTTGTAGAGAATAAAAAGTTTAGTAAATGAGGCGATTTTTAAAAAAATCGTAGGACCAGTTTTTGAGAAAATCGCAAAAAAGTGAAAAATTACACGAAAAAACTACTACTTCTTGGTGACCGATTTTGATGAAAATGTTCGTGTCGGGTCCGGTAGTGGTATGTAACTTAAGTTTCAAGTTTCAAGTCCGTACGATGTTCCGTTCTTGAGATATTCTGTTCATACACACACACACACACACACACACACACACACACACACACACACACACACACACACATACACACACACACACACACACACACACACACACACACACAGACACACACATACACAGACACACACACACAGACCAATCGCTAAAAACATGTTTTTGGGGTTCAGGGGGTCTGAAAACGTATAGATCCGGTGAAAACTCGATTTCGAAAAATCGACATGAAAACAATAGGCTACTTTCCTTCCTATATATTCATATAGGCAAGAGAAAGTAAAAATTACATTATAATTTACTTTAAATTGTTTAAATGATAATACAATAAAAAAATTGTTTTTAACAAAAATTAAAGCACCTAATAAATATCAGATTGGCATTATTATGTAACCGTTTGAGTAATACTTATAAGATATTAATTTTTTAAAAAAAACTTCAGAAATAAGTTTTCAAACAATTGTTTCCGAAATTTATGTATTTAATATGGAAATTATGGTAATACTTTGACCTATTTCCAGAGATTTGTTAACGCTTTAACCGTTTTTTACTTTCTCTTGCGTTTATGAATATTATAAGATAAAAGAATTGTTTCATGTCGATTTTTCGAAATCGTGTTTTCACCGGATCTACTTGTTTACAGACCTCCTGAACCTAACAAAAACATGTTTTTACCGATTGGCCTCTGTGTGTGTGTGTGTGTGTGTGTGTGTGTGTGTGTGTGTGTGTGTGTGTGTGTGTGTGTGTGTGTGTGTGTGAACACAATATCTCAAGACGAAACATTGTACGAACTTGAAACTTAAAACTTAGGTTAGATACTACTAGAGGACCCAACACGAACATTTCTATTAAAATCGGTCAACCGGAAGTAGTACGGTAGTTTATTTGTCATTTTTCACTTTTTTGCGATTTTCTCAAAAACGGCTCCTAACATTTTTTTAAAAATCGCCTCATTTACTAAATTTTATATGCTCTACAAGAAAGGGTAAGCGTCATGTCTGCTGAAATTCTTGGGGAGGTTGTTTTTTCGTAAAAAAATTGTTTTTTTAAGATTGCGACTGTAATATGCATTTTATCGCAAAAATGTGTAGTACAATAAAAGTTATAGGTATAGAATATAAAATCCTACAACGTTTATTTCAAATTTTTTTTTTTTTTTGTATAACGCCTCCTAGTTTAGCGATAATTAGCGATTTTCTGTTTTTTTTCACGAAAATGTGTAAAAAATGGGATTTTTAAGATTTCAGCCTTATGCTAGTTGCATTTCACGACAAAAATGTACCTATATAATTTAATTTATAGGAAATTTAAAACTCTACAACTTTTATTTACAGCATTTTTCTCTACAGAGCCTAGTTTAGCGTGAAAGAATGATTTTCCGTATTTTTAAGTCAAACTGAGGTTAGTTGTTTTCACTTTACGTCTTTTACTCATGATTAAAATAAGGTTATGTTTTTATGAGGCTAGTTTTTGTTTATTTCTAATGTTTTATTACTAATATTAGGTTATATTGTTCATTATTTGCATTGGCAAAAAAAAGTCGTGCGAGTGTTTCACACCAGATTTTTTTTTCTTTTAATGAAACCTTAATTGTAGATTGCTAGCTCATGAAAAAAAGACCAAATGATATTTTACCACAGATTTGATCGGTAAACAAGTCCCAAGACAAAGCTCTGTGTCATAATGACACTCCTGGGAACCCACAGGTGATCGGGAAGTTAATTATTCGTGATGAGTCAATCGGTGAAGGCTTTTGTATTTGTCTAAAATACAAATAGCAAACATCTTGTATTGAGAAAAATACAGTAATCTCAAAACGATTTGATAAGGCGAATATAAACAAAATACTATAGTTAAACCCAAACTCGAAATGATTTGTTACAACGTTTACTATCTCAAAAGGTAACAGAAAAAAGGTTTCTTTTTTATATAAAGTTTAGATACCTATCAATGAAATTTTTTTTTTTGTAATATATTTCCGTAACATCAAACCCAGGTAGTCGAATTTTAAACCCTTGTTATTGTCTATTAGTTTATATATTATTATTATACCTTTCCAGATTTTTTTTTTATTCTGAAAAGATATAATTCTTTTATTTACTTTTACGGGGCTATTGAAAATTAACTGTTTGATATCAATTCATTCAGTTAGTTCTTTTTCAATGAAATAATCTTTAAGTTCTATCAAAGAATATATTTCTTTTTTGTTATAACTTTTTAAAACTACCTGCCTGTTTTTGTAATCCAATTTTGTAAAAAATAATAGAGGTCTTAGGAACCGTTTATTGAATCTTTATCTCTACAGTATATTTTTTTAAATAAAATCGTCTTATTATTTATTCTCGTTTTGCAAAGGTTTAACAACGAAGAACTTATTAAAATCCGTATTATAAAGTTCACGCTTTGTTTACAAATATTTTTAAAATTAATACTTTTAAACAGGTTGACGACTCCCACGATGCAAACACCCAACTTGCCGATAATACTGCGAGGATTCCAGAAGCCTCTCATAACAGCTGATTGTTTTAAATTATGCAATGTCCACAATGTGTTGAACTACTGCTTATTTTTTTTAAATTTTACTTTCTCTTGCCTATATGAATATATAGGAAGGAAAGTATTGTTTTCATGTCGATTTTTCGAAATCGAGTTTTCACCGGATCTATACGTTTTCAGACCCCCTGAACCCAAAAAACTTGTTTTTAGCTATTGGTCTGTGTGTGTGTGTGTGTGTCTGTGTGTGAACAGAATATCTCAAGAACGGAACATTGTACGAACTTGAAACATGAAACTTAAGTTACATATTACTACCGGACCCGACACGAACATTTTCATCAAAATCGGTCAAACGGAAGTAGTAGTTTATTCGTATAATTTTTCAGTTTTTTGCGATTTTCTCAAAAACTGGTCCTACGATTTTTTTAAAAATCGCCTCATTTACTCAATTTTTTATTCTCTACAAGATAGGGTAGGCGTCATGTTTGCTGAAATTCTGGGTGAGGCTGTTTTCACGTAAAAACAAAGTTTTTTTAAGATTACGGCTTTAATATGCAATTTAGAGCAAAAATTTATATAATAAAAGTTGTAGAGAATTTAAAATCCTACAACTTTTATTTCAAACATTTTTTTGTATAACGCTTAGTTTAGCGGTAATTTGCAATTTTCTGTTTTTTTCTCACGAAAACGTGAGAAAAATCGATTCTTTTAACATTTCGGCTTTAGTATGCATTTTACGACAAAAGTGTATATAATAAAATTTATAGAAAATTAAGAGATCTACAACTTTTATTTAGAGAATTTTTCTCTACAGAGCCTAGTTTAGCGTGAAAGTGTGATTTTCCGTTTTTTTTAAGCCAAATTGAGTTCGATTTTCATTTTGCGTCTTCCACTCATGATTAAAATAAGGTTATGTTTTTGAGGTTAGTTTTTGTTTATTTCTAATATTTTATTAATAATGTTAGGTTTATTATTAATTATTTGCATTGGCAAGAGAAAGTTGTGTGAGTGTTTCACACCAGATTTTTTGTCATATTTTATTACTGCTATTTTATAACTTTGCTGATGTTTGTATAATCATTTATTAACATTTTAGTTTTGTTATCATAAGTTTTAATTTTTATTTACATTTGTATTGTCTGTTTTTTTAAATTTTATACTAACGTGTTTTTTAAAGTTATTTGATCATTTTCTCTTTTGTGTAGCTAATTTTTTTATGTAATAAGAGATGTATTGGTAATAACTGTTTTTATTTTTTATCAGAGCTATTATTGTTGTATTGTAGTTTTATTTTAGTGCTATGTATTTTTTGTAATTGGAGTAATCCTCCTTCAAGCACGAGCTTTGCTCTTTTGGAGGAGTAATAAAGGAAATAACTATATAAATAAATAAATAAATATAAGATGAAAGTATTATAGCTGTAATTCAAGGAGAAACAATAAATAAGCTGAGATTCGCCGATGATATAGTAGTATTAGCAGAGACAAAGAAAGAACTAGAGGGTATCTTAAATGTAATGGATAAGATCATGAGAAAGGATTACTTCTTGAAAATTAATAAGAACAAAATAAAAGTGTTGTGCAGTAGCAAGAGTGGTTTAGGGAAGATGGGAAATTTAAAAGTAGACAACGAAAATATACAGGAAGATGGGGAATTATGCCATCTAGGGAGTAAAATAACGAAGGAGATGGTAGAAACACAAGTGATATCAAAAGTAGAATAGAACTACAAAAAAAATTCTGTTTCTTATCATAAAGTCAACCAATTATATAACTGAAGCATTTTAGAACAGAAGAGGTACAGGGTAAATGACATTAATCAGAGTTATCTTCTCTGAGAGTAATGAATTTCATTATACAGCCAGACCCTGTAGTGAATGAAGCGAAGGTGTCATTTTCACAGTGGAAAGTAGATACTTTTCAAAGAGCTTGTGATACTGTTAAGCATACTTTTCCAATCAGTGAGGAAGGTAATTGTAAACCACCTCACTCCTCGTTTTACTTAGTAAAGCTTCTAGATGTTCAAACCAGCCTTTCGGCTGATGACCTAGACAATAACAAAATATTAAATACAACCAGATACCTGTTTCTTTGTGTTTTCACTCTTATCTGTCTACGCCTCATCCTTTCAGCTATTAACTCAAACATTTTTACATGTGAAAGAATGTTTGTAGGACATTATGACATTCACCCTGTTACTCAGTTGTTCTATTATCTCAGACAGTCTTCTTTTCCGATATTAGTACTGAAAGTAATTTCAAGGAAATTTTTTTGGAAAATTAATTGTTTCTTTAATTCCAGTAGTTATGTCTCAACATTTCAGTTACGTCAGTTATGTCTCACTGCGTAAAGGTCATCTGATCCTACACGATACTTTATAAAATAATTAATATTTTAAAAATTTCAAATTGTAAATTTTTTTTATTTTAAATTTAAATAAATATATTGTAAATAAATAAATTTGTTGTTGTTTAGGTCATCAGCCGAAAGGCTGGTTTGAACCTGTAGAGGTTTTACTAAGTAAAACGAGGAGTGAGTTGGTTTACTATTGCCTTCCTCACTGAGTTGAAAAGTATGCTTATCAGCATGCCGAGCCCTCTGAAAAGCAAATTTTCCACTCTGCAAATGACACCTTCACTTCATTCACCACAGGGTCTGGCTGTATAATGAAATTCATTACTTTCAGAGGAGATATCTCTGATTAGTATCTTTTACACCTCTACCTCTTCTGTTCTTAAATGATTCAGTCATTAATTGGCTGACCATGTGATAAGAAACAGAACTATTTATTTTAGCCCTGCAACGAACAGATTGAATGTAAATAATTTGACACTCCACCTGTCTGTTATGGGCACAAATAAATTTATTAAAACTATTCATAAAATTAAACTTGTTTTTTTATGAAAATATAAAAATTGATTTTAATATTTCTGGGTGAAATTAATTTTAATTTTAATTCAAAATCACGTGAAGTAAGTCTTTTGTTGAATATTGAGAATTTAAAAAAAAAAAAAAATTGGTAAATATTTATTTTTTAGAAATATGGTAAGTGTTGTATAATATTTTATTATTTTGTAAAATTGTATTGTATTATATTTTAAGATTATTATAAATTAAACTGTTATTAATACTAATATTTGTAAATGAAATTATGTACAGATATAAAGAATTATTATTATTATATTCATACAGGGCAAGAGATAGTAAAATTGTAGCTGATTTTAAAAAAAATTTACAGTAATGTGCATTTTACTGTAAAATACATTTTGAAAATTTTAGTATTTATATGTTATCAAATAGCACATCATAAAATTGCTTAATGTTTAAATATTAAATATTCATTTATATATGTAATTTGGAATGAAAATGATAGCACGAGCAAAATCCAATATTCGCTGCATATAAATTATATGAATAAATGAATATTATTATTATATTAGCATAGGACTGCACAGTTAACATTCATTATGCGTAAATGAAATTTAGCGCACGCATTTTCACTGGATATGTAACTACACAATTTTCATATATGTTACACAGCAGAATAATTATTTTATGTGTTTAAATTTGTAGCCTATTAAAAACTAATCTTTACGGCCAAACAATACTGTGACAATATCGACAAGGAAAGAGTGTTCAAGGAAGACCGAGAGTTTAACAAATATTGTGAAAGAGTCGAGTCGGGTACCTATTTCGATAATTGGCCTTTTTGTAACACCTTTTATTCAATCCTAATTTGTTTACAATTGTTAAGATTTCTCCAGAAGCCGTCAGAAGGATTTTATATTTTAATAGTTATATCGAAGATCAGCAGAGATGGCACTTACCCTATCTTTTTTAGAGCATAAAAAAATTAGTAAATGAGGCGATTTTTTAAAAAATATTAGGAGCCGTTTTTGAGAAAATCGCAAATAAGTGAAAAATGACACGAATCAAGTACTACATCCGGTTAACCGAATTTGAAATGTTCGTGTCGGGTCCGGTAGTAATTGTGTTGTTTAGGTCATTAGCCGAAAGTCTGGTTTCAACCTGTAGAGGTTTTACTAAGTAAAACGAGAAGTGAGGTAGTTTACCATTGCCTTCCTCACCGAGTGGAAAAGTACGCTTATCAGCATGCCGGGCCCTCTGAAAAGCACATATTTTCCACTCTGCAAAGACACCTTCACTTCATTCACCACAGGGTCTAGCTGTATAATGAAATTCATTACTTTCAGAGGAGATAACTCTGATTAGTGTCTTTTACACCTCTACCTCTTCTGTTCTTAAATGATTCAGTCATTTAATTGGCTGACCATGTGTTAAGAAACAGAACTATTTATTTTAGCCCTGCAACGAACAGATTGAGTGTAAAAAATTTAACACTCCACCTGTCTGTTATGGGCAGAAACCGGTAGTAGTATCTAACTTAATTTTTAAGTTTCAAGTTCACACGCACGCACACACACACACACACAAATCGCTAAAAACATGTTTTTTGGGTTCGGGGGTCTGAAAACGTGCAGATCCGGTGAAAACTCGATTTCGAAAAATCGACATGAAAACAATACTTTCCTTCCTATATAATATATTCATACAGGTAAGAGAAAGTAAAAAATTCCTACATAAATTTTATTTTATTTATTAAAATTCATACAAAACTACAACAAATAAAACAATAATTTAATACAACGCAAAAGAGGAGAATTTCAATTTAGTATAATGTAAAGTTATAATTTAAAAATAATAGCCTATATAAACAACACACGTTGTAGTATAAAACTATAAAATACAATTAGTGATGACTTAGTGTGTGGTTTTTTTCAACTACATTTTTTTGTACGAAGTTAATAGAACAGAGCACGTTTGGGCAAAGTGACAAATGTAGTTGCCTGGTCTATTTCTAGTGACATGGTGTTCTAAAATTATACAAGAAATTCTTTACTGCTGTACTAATAAAACAGAACAAGTTACTGAGTAGTACATCTAATCACAGATAGAGAAACAAGACACATGACTGGGGATTTCTATGTAACAAACACATTGAAAAATAAAACATAACTTAAACAATTCTATTGTGTTATGTATAAAATAAGCTACAAGCTATTGAAAATGCATGTTCTTTTCGTATGTTACATGTTTTGACAACATTTTATACACTTTGTATATCATGTTAAATTTGAAATAAAAGACAACTCGTACTGGATGGGTTTGTATGACGATTTAGTAAAACTGCTGGTACCATTACATCCATGTTTACTACATAAATTCTATGTTTTAAAAATTTGTAACCTTTATTTTATGATCGTATATTTTACATACATAGATCAGGTGTAAAACACTCACACGACTTTCTCTTCCCAATGTAAATAATTAACAATACCATCTAATATTAGTAATAAAACATTAGAAATAAACAAAAAACTAACTTCAAAAAACAATCTTATTTTAATCATGAGTGAAAGACGTAAAGTGAAAACAACTAACCTCAGTTTGACTTAAAAATACGGAAAATCACTCTTTCACGCTAAACTAGGCTCTGTAGAGAAATATTCTCTCAACAAAAGTTGTAGATCCTTAAATTTTCTATAATTTTGATTATATACACTTTTGTCGTAAAATGCATACTACGGGCGAAATCTTAAAAAAATCGATTTTTCACACGTTTTCGTGAGAAAAAAACAGAAAATCGCCAATTACCGCTAAACTAAGCGTTATACAAAAAAATGTTAGAATTAAAAGTTGTGAAATTTTTAATTTTCTACTATTTTTATTACATAAATTTTTGAGTTAAAATGCATATTAAAGCTGCAATCTTAAAAAAACATTTTTTTACGTGAAAACAGCCTCACCAAGAATTTCAGCAACATGGCACCTACCCTATCTTGTAGAGCATAAAAAATTAAGTAAATAAGGCGATTATAAAAAAAATCGTAGGACCAGTTTTTGAGAAAATCGCAACAAAGTGAAAAATTACACGAATAAACTACTACTTCCGGTTGTCCGATTTTGATGAAAATGTTCGTGTCCGGTCCGGTAGTGGTATGTAGTTTCAAGTTCGTACGATGTTCCGTTCTTGAGATATTCTGTTCACACACACACACACACGCGCGCGCGCGCACACACACACATACACACACCAATCGCTAAAAACATGTTTTTTGGGTTCAGGGGGTCTGCAAACGTGTAGATCCGGTGAAAACTCGATTTTGAAAAATCGATATGAAAACATTACTTTCCTTCCTGTATATTCATATAGGCAAGAGAAAGTAAAAAATAGTTTAAAATGTATAATAGTTAGTTCATTCTGGCGTACAACGTTTTATATAATTTTTCGTTCACATTTTCTCGTACACTAGAGCAAAGAGAAAATAATTTGTAGAAAAAAAACAAAACGAGGATGATAAGGATTGTATTCCAGGATAATTTACGAAAAAAATAATAATTACACACGAGATAAAGAACAATACAAAGTCTTTTCACTAAAAGAGAAGTACATCATTAGCGGACATAAAGGTAACGGGGAAAATGAATTAAAAAACAAGCACAAAAGATACAGGTAGATTTATACGAAGGTTACTTGAGAAATCTATGTACCGTAGTAGAATAATTGCAGGGGGAAGTTTGTCTAGACTAGATGAATAGTAAAGGGTTGGTTTGATAATGGAGATGATGATTTACGGTGTAGAATGATTCAGATACGGGGTGGTAAGTAAGAGTGAGTGAGAGAGAGAGAGAGAGGTGGAAAAGGAGAATGGGAGAGAGAAAAGAGAGAGATCTTGGGTTGTACTATTAAAACAAATAGGGGTAAGAACAACACTTGATTGTGTCGGCAATTATAAGACAACAGAGATTAGAGCATTCTCAAATCGATAATCTCTCTTTTCTCTCCCAACCCCCATCCCTTTCAAACATTTCCCACCCTTATGTATAAAGAGACCACTTTGCCACTCATAATATAGCTACTTAACAATATGCTATCAAAGCTTTTTCTACGTCATTGTTATAAAATGTCTAATTACATTAAAGTTTTCAGCAAATTTATATAAGTTTCCTCTCTAATATTAGCGATAATCAAAAGTTATATTTAAGTTTCTTTTATCAGGGAAACCGTTCGGAAGTAATTAAAACATTTTCTTCTTCATGTTGAATTAAACTTTTCATAAATATAGAATCTTGATTTCCCAAACTTAATAATTTGAATTAGAATTACATACTAGGATTATTAAGAGATCATGAGAAAGGATTACACTTCATGAAAATTAATACGAACATAACGGAAGTGTTGTGCAGCAGCAAAAGTGGTTTAGAAGAGATGTAAAATTTAAAAGTAGACAACGAAACCAAACAGGAAGTTGGGAGTAAAATAACAAAGGATGTAGAAGCACAAGTGATATCAAAAGTAGAATTGCTCAATCTAGAAAAGCCTTTGAAATGAAAAACAGCTTACTGACTACAAACAATGACTTACAGATTAGGAAACATTTCTTAAAACACTATGTTTGGAGTGTATTATTACAAGGGAGTGAAACGTGGGTGATAGGGGCTGTAGAAAGGAAGAGGATAGAAGCTTTTGCAATGTGGTGATACAGGAAAATGTTAAAGATTACGTGAGTGGACAAAATAATTAATTTGAAGGTTCTTAGGCGAGTAAATGAAAAAAGAAGTATATGGAAGCATCTTACCAGAAGAATGGATAGAAGTGGGGCATATCTTAAGACATCCGGGGTATTGGTCTTTTAATAATAAAGGGTAATATTAAGGGAGTGAATTGTAGGGGGTGGCAAAGGTTAGAATATATAAAGCAAATTACAAAAGATGTAGGGTGTTACAGGTATGTCGATATGAAACGACTTTCAAACGTGTTGGACAAAATTAATATTGTTGACTTATACATCTGTAAACACATGAAATTCTTAGCGGTAGCAAAAAATCCGGGTCTTGTTTTCCAAACTCGATATGACAATTTTTAAACAACATTAAAAATATAGGTTTACTATAAGTAAACGCACGCCCATAACAGACAGGTGGAGTGTCAAATTATTTACACTTCATCTGTTAGTTGCAGGGCTAAAATAAATAGTTCTGTGTCTTATCATGTGGTCAGCCAATTAAATGACTGAATCGTTTAAGAACAGAAGAGGTAGAGGTGTAAAAGACACTAATCAGAGATATCTCCTCTGAAAGTAATGAATTTCATTATACAGCCAGACCCTGTAGTGAATGAAGTGAAATTGTCATTTGCAGAGTGGAAAATGTGTGCTTTTCAGGGGGCCCGGCATGCTGATAAGCGTACTTTTCCATTCAGTGAGGAAGGCAATGGTAAACCACCTCACTTGTCGTTTTAATTAGTAAAACCTCTGCAGGTTCAAACCAGCCTTTCAGCTGATGACCTAAACAACAACAACAACACAATAGGCAAACGCAGAATAAAATGAGCTAAATTTTTATGTAAAGTATGTTAAAATCCGACTCATCGTTTTGGATATGCAAGGATTCAAACTCAGGTGTCTATAATTATGAAATCGATAATAGGTACAAACTACTGTTTTTTTTCTTATCGCTACATCATAGAAAACAATTAAGTAAAAAAATTAAATAAACAATTATGTCACAAATAATTATTTCATTTTAGTTAAATAGAAAATATTTAAAATTTATCACAATTTTTTTAAACACACTGAAAATTGCATTTTTTTCTAAATGAGTTGTTACATTAACATAAATTTATTATCGCTTGTCAAATTTTTTTAGTAGAAAATTGGTGTTTAGGAGTTACAACTAATTCCACTTTTACAGACTAATACAATAATGACGCTAATTACTTATGATGAATACATACATTTTTTTATAATTAAAGAAAATTCCAAACGACATTTTTCTAAAAATAGAAATATGATAATGCAATTTTTAAAGTGAATTGTATTATATAATTTCAGTAATATTTCATAGCTGCAGTGTAGTTTAACTAGTCAGATTATATTCACAATCGATATTAATAAGAATTCGTAAACTATAAAATAAAGACTCCAAATTTTTGAGCATAAATACAACAATTAGAAGTATTTTTCAAATTTATTTATTTAACGTCGCATCAACTACAACGGTCATTAGCGACGACGTTGGGGTGTAACTATTGTACAATGGAGGATGAAATTATTTTTTGTAACGTGTAAAAATATGCCGTTCCTGAGTGGGATTCGAACCGAGGACCGCATGATGAGAGGCTTTATTGAGTTTTTTTTTTGTTTATTTCTAATGTTAGGTTTATTCTTAATTATCTGCATTGGCAAGAGAAAGTTGTGTGAGAGTTTCACACCAGATTTTTATTATTATTAAGGCCTATTATTAGGACAGTATTTCTGAGTTATTACACAAAAATCTAATCAAGTTACTACATTTTAATTACATACCAATTCAAAACTATACATTTTTTAATTTAATTTTTAGAATATTAATTATACTCATAAATAGTCCAAATTCTTTTTACTTTATTTATAAATCAAGAAAATCCAATTTTTCCTATTAATGACCCATACAAACCACTTTTTTAATTTATCCACTTAAGGATATGTATAATTTAGTTTATGGAATGAAAAGAAACCCTTTTTGAAGGTAAGTACAGAACAGAATAAATAAAAAATTAAATTAAAAAAAACAGGACATGTGAACAGATTTTGAGTACGTAATAGGGTAAAAAAAGTTGTAGGGGTAACGTTCTTTGGAACGTGCAATTATTTATTTAGTACTATACATTAGAATTAATAATTAAATTTAGTTAATGATGTGCGTTCCAACAGAATTAATTTCTTTATTAAAAAAAGTAATGAATATATGAACTCTTTACTACGTATACAACCCCTACCGTTCATTTTTTATTTATTCTTTTTAAATTTTTAACAAGGTATTAAAAAATCAAAGTGATATAAAAAAATCTGGAGTGAAACACTCACACAACTTTCTCTTGCCAATGCAAATAATTACCAATAAACCTAACATTAGTAATAAAACATTACAAATATACGAAAAACATAACCTCTAAATATATAACCTTATTTTAATCATGACCGAAAGACTCAAAATGAAAATCGAACTCAGTTCGGCTTAAAAATACGGAACATCACTCTTTCACACTAAACTAGGCACTTTAAAGAAAAATGCTTTTTATAAAAGCTGTAGATCTTTTTATTTCCTATAAAATTAATTATATAAACTTTTGTCGTAAAATGCATACTAAGGCCGAAATTTAAAAAAAATCGATTTTTCACACGTTTTCGTGAGAAAAAACAGAAAATCGCTAATTAGTGCTAAACTAAGCGTTATACAAAAAAACGCTTGAAATAAAAGTTGTAGGTTTTCAAATTCTCTACAACTTTTATTATATTGGTTTTTGCGCTAAAATTTATATTAAAGCCGTAATCTTAAAAAAAAACACTTTTTTTACGTAAAAACACCCTCACCAAGAATTTCAGCAAACATGGCGCCTCCCTATCTTTTAGAGAATAAAAAAATTGAGTAAATGAGGCGATTTTTAAAAAAATCGTAGAACCAGTTTTTGAGAAAATCGCAAAAAAGCGACAAATTATACGAATAAACTACTACTTCCGGTTGACCGATTTTGATGAAAATGTTCGTGTCGGGTCCGGTAGTGGTATGTAACTTAAGTTTTAAGTTTCAAGTTCGTACGATGTTCCGTTCTTGAGATATTTTTTATACACACACAGACGCACACACGCGCGCGCGCGCGCGCGCACACACACACACACACACACACACAGACCAATCGCTAAAAACATGTTTATTGGGTTCAGGGGGTCTGAAAATGTATAGATCCGGTGAAGAATGGATTTGTTAAAATCGACATGAAAACAATACTTTCCTTCCTATATATTCATATAGGCAAGAGAAAGTAAAAAAAGTAATGAATATATGAACTCTGTACCACGTATACAACCCCTACCGTTCGTTTTTTATTTATTCTTTTTAAATTTTTAACAAGTTATTAAAAAAATCAGTTGTATAAAAACTTTTTTTAATCCCTAATGTGTGTACGTTGCAATCTGTTCAATTTAGAGCAATAAGCAACCCCATGACCCAATGAGATGAGGATGATGTGTATGACGTGTAAATGAGGTGTAGTCTTGTACAGACCCAGGTCGACCATTCCTGAGAAAGTATGGTTAATTGAACCCCAACCATCAAAGAACACCAGTAACCACCGTCTAGCACTCAAATCCGTATAAAAGTAACTACCTTTACTAGGATTTGAACCAGGAACCTTCGACTCCGAAAATCAGCTGTTAAACAGCTGATTTTGGCGACGACTTTACCTCTAGACCAACCCGGTGGGTAAAAAAACTAGCGTCCGTTTTTGTTCTTTAAAGTCGCATCGATATCTTAGTCATTAACGACCACTGTGGGTTATTGAACGGTTCATTTAAATTTGTAATAATAACCTTATTAATTTACCCGAGAATCGAACCGGGATACTCCACTGAGTAGGTTACCGCGCTAACCACTACGCCACGAAAACGGCCATAACTAATTCTTATATTGATGTTGTTTAGGTCATCAGCCGAAAGACTGGTTTGAACCTCTTTCTTTGAGTCTTTACTAAGTAAAACGAGGAGTGAGGTGGTTTACAATTCCCGTCCTCACTGAGTTTCAAAATATGATTATCAGTACGCAAGCTCTCTGATTTTTTTTTTAACGTCTGACTGTTCTGCAATTACGGCTAATGCAGACGGTGAAAGATTATTATTTTTTTAAGCTTTTATTTGTTATCGGGAACTGTACATTGTTGACAACTACCCAATTTGATCGCTGCTTTTTTTTGCTGTACTGTTTTTTACGTGGATTAGACATGAGTTTGAACAAAGACCCTCAGTAGAGTTTGTTCATGGATGGCTGTTAACTGGTCACCATACAAAGTCGCTTGCCCACCCGGTGTTACTTAACAAATAATAGCGACTTTCTACCAGCTGACTGACTGGGCTGGCCCGAAGGCCCGGTGAAAGATTAAATGATTTTTTTTGTAACGTATAAAAATATACCGTGCCTGAATGGGATTCGAACCCAAGACTGCATGATGAGAGGCGAGCACGTTACCAACTATGCTAATGCGGCAGGCTGAAAAGTACATAAACCATGCTAATGACACCTTCACTTTATTTACCACAGGGTCTGGCAGTATAATGAAATTCATTACTCTCACAGGAGATAACTCTAGTGTCGTTTTCATCTCTACCTCGCCTGTTCTTAAATATAATTCCTCTAGTTTCACAGTTCAGATTGCTATCAACGTGTAAGGTCGTGTGAGAAGTGAAACATTTAAAGTTAGGGTTTCCGTAAAGCGAACTAGCGATGGAGTTGCTATAACAAAGTAAGATCCAATAAAAAGCAAACTTAAGGTTGAAAAATACTATAAACTACAACAGCGCTGTCTTACGGATGTATAGAGAACTAGACTACAATTGATAAAATAATTTATAAGGTACTTAAGTTGTTATATCTTACTATTCACTGGCTTGGCTTAACACATTTTTAAAATTTATAAATCTTTGCAAACAGAAATACTATTATATTTATGTTCTAGCATATTATGTAAAAATTTTATAGGATATAGTTATACATAAAGAAAGTTAAATGATATCGAATGGGAAAACTGATGGTTATTGCAAAGTGGTAGATGGTTTACGATAACCCCTCCCGGCGACACTAGCGCACTCTCTTAATGGCCGTATAAAACTTTACGGTAGCAAACAACTTACTCTTCTATAATACTTTCATCCCTCCATCTTCTACCCTAAGATCTATCTCTCATTCTCTATCCTGAAACACACTTTCAACCCCTTCCTGCAAAAGGAAATTGTTGTAAGGTTATTACATGAGGGGTTGCGATAAGAATTTGAAATCGTTTTACCACAGGGGAATAGTAATTACACGTTTAGAGGAAATAAAATAAAAAAAACACACACACAAGAAAGAGGTTAGGTTAGATGGTAAGTTAAAGTTACATAAACTACCCTCCACTGTACATCTGCCATTACGTTTTCATTTACTCTTTAAGGACTAACCCTACTTTTTTTATTATTATTTTTTATACCACACCTTTAAGTTGAACCAGTACTTCTTACCCCGTTTTTTTTTCTTGACTGCTACAAAACTCCACACAGATACTTCAATCTTTTCTCTGTTCTTTTATCCTACTTCTGTCTCCCTTTTAAACAAACCATTCGACCTTCTTTAACCGCATTTTATTACCGACCGAACGTTTTTAAATCTTTTTTTTCTGGTTCTAAAACCTCTACCAACAAACAACGTTTTGTAATAATGACTTTGCGACCAATAAAAACAACCGTATTATTATTATTATTATTATTGCACTACTAGTTGGTTTTTTATTATCTTTTATAACCTGTTATTAACAGAACTCTTAAATTAAAAACCATCAAAAAAATTAGTACCTTTCACACAAAATTATTAACTAATAAGTTATACTGTATTATCTACGCTATTAAAATATTATGGCGCTGTTAATTAAAACATAAAATCTATTTTTATTAGAATAAAACTATTAATTTATGTTTTTTTTACAACCGAATAAGGCTTTATGTTATGTAATAAAATACTTCATCCAACCGAACGCTAATTTCTCTTTAAGGAATTTTATTAATCGTTAATTTAAGTATAAATTTACTTTATTTTATTTTTATTCTTTTAATAGTATTAACTGTTACGTTTATTTTGTATTTAAGATCCCCGAATGAAACAATGTTAAACTTTGATATTACCGTACTGTAAGCTACAAATTGAATCTAAAAAATGTATGCTACATTGAATGATAGATGGATCATTCTCATTCGAAAATAAACGGATGTTATGGAAACCATGAAGAAAAGATATTTAAGAGATTAAAATCTGATTACTAAAGATGGCTGCCCATAACAGACAGGTAGAATGTCAAAAATTATTTACACTCAATCTGTTCGTTGCAGGGCTAAAATATATAGTTCTGTTTCTTATCACATGGTCAGCCAATTAAATGACTGAATCATTTAAGAACAGAAGAGGTAGAGGTGTAAAAGACACTAATCAGAGTTATCTCCTCTGAGAGTAATGAATTTTATTATACAGCCAGACCCTGTGGTGAATGAAGTGAAGGTGTCATTTGCAGAGTGGAAAATATGTGCTTTTCAGAAGGCCCGGCATGCTGATACCTCTACAGGTTCAAACCAGCCTTTTGGCTGATGACCTAAACAACAACTAGAGATGGCGTTTTGAGTTACAGTAAATGACCTAGTGCTGTAGAACAACCGCTATAAGCCTAATAAAAAAATCCAGAAAACCACAAAATATCTGAACTTCAGACAAACTTTTTTTAATTATTTAAATAAATTCAACTAAAACAAATTTCTATAATTAAAAAATAATCGATTTAAAAATATTTGCTTACAAAATTAAAAACCAATTAAATTAAAAATTTATTACAAATTTATGTATTCCAGAATTAATGATTATATTAAACACAAACATAATAACAGTTATTAAAAGTTTAAGAAATATCATATCGTAAAAAATTAATAATAGTTGATTTTAAAATGCACAGTTCAACCGGTTTAGTAAAAGATTTATGGAGTTTATTTAAATTCAAATTAGGTCTGAAACTATATTAACAATTCATAATATACGGGAGCTAATGACTAAACTAATATAATATTTTATAGTCTGTTTAAAATTACTCATCGGATGACCAGTACTTCATTTTTATCAGTTGTTGTTTAGGTTATCAGCCGAAAGGCTGGTTTGAACCTCTAGAGGTTTTACTAAGAAAAACGAGAAGTGATGTGGTATACCTTTCCGTTCCTCACTGAGTGAAAACGTATGCTTATCAGCATACCGGACCCTCTGAAGAGCAAAAGCATCCACTTTGGAAATCACCTTCACTTCATTCACCACAGGATCTGGCTGTATAATGAAATTCATTATTCTGAAAGGAGATAACTGTGACTATAGTCGTTTGCACGTTCAGTTGACACAACGGAACAATATATAGGACAATGTATTTCTTATGGGGCTCTTACTGCTACTAGCACATACAAAAACATCGGCTTTTTAGATTAACCAATGCTGTTATAACTAATAATATTTCCCTCAACCTCGCCCGTTCGATAACAGACCTTTGTAATATTGAGTAGTCTATATGACTATTAATTAATAAATAACACTGTAAGTTTATACTCAAATTCATATGCGGATGCTAATGTGAAATATTTTTCAGTATTTTTACTGGGAAATTTTTTTTAGATTTGTAATAACTGATTGCGTCATTTGTTTACATTTATCACGCAGTGTTTGAAAAGTCTGGCGTGGGAATGTGGAGAAGGCATAAGTAGGTCTACAGTAAAATAGATAAGATATTTATTTTAACCCCTCCTAATAGAAGGAAATGTTTTTACAGTTTTTGAATTTATTACTATTCATTAAACATTCTACATAATACATAATTTTGTCTCTCTCAAGCAAAACTTGAATTGTAGTTCTACCTTAAAAAATACGTGTTCTACAGAGGTTTAAAAAGTGTATTTATATACGCATGCAGATGCCTTTCATTGATGTTTTTAGTTGCGCTAATAGCAGTGACGATTCCCAGAAGATCCATTATGTCAACTGAAAGTGCAAACGACTATAGTGTCTTTTACAACTCTTTCTCTTCTGTTGTTAAATTATTGAGTCCTATAATTGGCTGACCATGTGATAAGAAACAACAATTTTTCATACCCCTGGAACTAGCAGATCGAGTGCAAATAATTTAACGCTCCACCTTATAGGCAAAATTATAGTTATAATAATTATTTATGATCTTCAAAAGTGTATTTTGTTTAATAGTGCTTTCTTATAGACAAAATTATATATAGGCAAAATATATATAAAGCATTTTTTTCTACAGAGCCTAGTTTAGTGTGAAAGAGTGATTTTCCGTATTTTTAAGCCAAACTGAGGTCGATTTTCATTTTGCGTCTTTCACTCATGATTAAAATAAGGTTATGTCTTTTGGGGTTAGTTTTTTTTGTTTATTTCTAATGTTTTATTACTATTGTTAGGTTTATTGTTAATTATTTGCATTGGCAAGAGAAAGTTATGTGAGTGTTTCACACCAATTTTTATTTTTCTTTAGGGCGAAAAACCATGGCGGTTATCATAGCCTGTTATTCCACACAAGAGTGTAGAAAGCCCAAGTGCAGAACACACACACATTCTTTGTATAACATTTAAAACGTTACTAATGGTAAGACAATATAACATTTTAAATCTAGATGAACGGAAGGAATGACAGAAGCCTACAATGAAAGAATTCTGGGACTCTAAGCATTAACAAACCTACTATATTTAAAGTTACTTTACATAATCTCAAATGATCCTTTGCGAAAAAGTGAAAACTAAATAAATATTCTGATTATATTATTGAATAAGTAATACACTTTTACTACAATAAAACCGATTTTATGAAGGCGTATTGAATCAAATAAACGTTACAATTAAAGCGGACGCCAAATAAAAATAAGCTTGCCGGTTTTCTGAAGTGCGCAGAAGGTTTATTTTGGTAATGGCGCGCTCAGTTGCCTCAGCAAGTGGTGAGGGTTAGTGGTGTACTAGCTATGATAAGTCACGTCGCTCTCACAACGTTATATATCAGCTAACCTGAAAACATTAGTCTCAAATGTATAGGCGTTAATTGGCGTTAAATGTTTAATAGGCGTCAAATGTGGTAGGCGTTAATTGTTGTATACAATGTTTACAATTGAATGTTTTTAACGTCGCTAATAGATGATAATTTACATCGTTTAGAACATGTGATGTAATAGGCAGTTCGGTTCTAAGACACGAAATCTACCGACTGAATCCGAACTGTTCACGCAGCTACACCGGCAAGCTTATTCGGCATCCGCTCTAACACTAACCATAAGCTCAAACGAATAGTGAAGTTGGACAGACTTGTCTACTATGGCTACTATGGAAATAGCGCTACTATGGTAACGTGCTCGCCTCTCATCACGCGGTCTTGGGTTCGAATCCCACTCGGGCATGGCATTTTTTCATACGTTACAAAAAATTCATTTCATCCTTCACCGTCTGCATTAGCAGCAATTTGCAAAACAGTCGGACGTTAAACAAAAAAAAAAAAAAAAAAAAAATTGGAAATAGCATATAAATAATTAATAACCAGACAGAATATAATTAGTAAAATGCAAATTCTGTAATAAAAAAATAAATTTTAAATTTATTTTGTAAAAAAATTTAAAGTACGATAAATTATTTAAATTAAATTATATGTCTCTACTTATTTTAATTAATTATTTGACAAATCGATATTGTATATATTTTCAAAAAAAGTATCGGAAAACAATTCATTTTAATTAATCAATACGAATTAATAGTGTAGATCTGCAGTAAAGACATCATGAGAGGTCAAAATTTTAAAATAAATTAATATATAAAAATAAATAAATAAATAAAAATATATGAAGAAAAACTAACTCATTGATTACAGTTGGAGTACGGTCAATGGAAGCGATCTTCTCGATGTTTTAGAAATGTTAGTGTTTGTATTCAATTTTATCGAATTTGCTTGTGGTTAACTTTGTTGTTTAGGTCATCAGCCGAAAGGCTGGTTTGAACCCGTAGAGGTTTTACTAAGTAAAACGAGTAGTGAGGTGGTTTACCATTGCCACAACTCACTGAATGGAAAATATATGCTTGTCAGCATGCCGGGCCCTCTAAAAAGCACGTATTTTCCACTCTGCAAATGACACCTTCACTTCATTCACCACAGGGTCTGGCTGTATAGTGAAATCCATTACTTTCAGAGAAGCTAACTCTGATTTGTGTCTTTTACACCTCTACCTCTTCTGTTCTTAAATGATTCAGTCATTTAATTGGCTGACCATGTGGTAAGAAACAGAACTATATATTTTAGCCCAGCAACGAACAGATTGAGAGTAAATAATTTGACTCTCCACCTGTCTGTTATGGGCAGCGGTTAACTTTATAGTTGCTAATAAAATTATCTTGCACAGGTATTAAAAAATACATAAAAAACAGTGTAGAGGCGTCGTCTTGTTTATTTTTTTTTTGCTTAAACGTTATTTTTTGCTGAATAACAGGCAGGTGGAGTGTTAAATTATTTGCACTCGATCTGGTAGTTCCAGGGCTACAAAAAAATAGTTATGTTTCTTATCTAGTCAAAAGAATAACATATAATAAAATTATTATACACACTTTTGCTCTAAAATGCATATTAAGAGTGTAAAAAAAATTCATCACGAGAGCACAACTCCCAAAAATTTAACTTAAAAAAGAAACTTACTCCATTGTGTAGAGCATAAAAAAATCCAGTAACTGAGGCGACGTAAAAAAAAAATCGTAGATTCTCGTTTTTGAGAATATCCTAAAAAATGAAAAATCTCACGAATAAACTACTACTTCAGGTTAACCGATTTTGAAAAAAATGTTCGTGTTGGATCTCCTAGCAGTACTTAGCATAAGTTGCAAGTGTTAATTTCGTACAATGATCAGTTTTAGAGATATTTGTTCACACAGGCGCGCGCGCGCACGCACCAATCGCTAAAATGGTTTTTTTGGGTTACGGAACCTGAAACCGTGTACTTTTAATGAAAATTTTACTTCGAAAAATCGACATGAAAAACAATACTTTACTGCCCTATACATTCATATAGGGCAAGAGAAAGTAACGATATATAGAGCTTGAGAAGCTTCAATCCCCCCCCCCCAACGGAAAATACAAATTTCATACCAGACGGATATATCAGGATTCCGAAGTTCGATTCCCGATCATATCAGACAATTCTTCATCGCTTATTTATATCTCAAACCCTTCACAAACCTTAGAGCCCGTAACAGTCGGAGATAATACAAAAAAAGACTCAAAATTGAGCCGCCCCGTGACCAAAATTTTACGTGCTCATCACAATTTCTAGTTCGTTTATAGTATTTGATGGTTATACAAACTCTGTACAATTCCAAACAAAGAATTCAAGATAAAAAAATAAAGATATATAAAAGTATAAAATAAATAAATAAATAAAATAATAAACAAATGAACAAAACTTCATAAAATATTTAAATAAATAATATAGCAAGAGTTGTAGTAAATACAAATAACTAACACATGAAAAACTAACTTTATAAATAAAATAATAGACTACATACCGACAAATAGAGACGGTGAGAGAAAGAGAGAGAGAGAGAGAGAATTTATACAGATAGTTAAAATTCTTTTTAACAAATAATGAAATAGAAATAATACAATATTAATGCACGGTAAGAGGGTTGTACAGAACTGAATAATTGATGTATAACAAGGGACTTAAGTTTTTATGACATGAACACGTCAAACAGTTTATAAAATACGGTCGAATTCAATTGTTAAGTACGGTAGACTAATAACAACTTAAAAACTGAGTACACTAGTTTCATATTAATGGAATGTTGCATCAGCCGATACTCATATAAAATTAATGACTTCACTACAATGAGTCAATTTTTATATAGAAAAACTTTTTAGGTTATTTAATTAGAATTACACGTTCAATTATTTAAGTAAGTACACTACTGACCATTGTAAATGGATTTCATCATCAAAATTTCCTTTAATTAGTGTTTTTAACTTGTACATCAAATTTAAGTCGATTGTCAAAAGTACACCAAACTATCAATAATATAGATTTAACCGGACCGGACGCTTTAATTAGTTTTCAGTTAAAATACCGGGTGTTTTATTAACCCTGATTATAAGAAGATAGAAGTAATACATCGGTAAATTTTCTGTCCCCTATCGGTTGGCAACAGTGTACTAAATACCAACTACCTAAGACAGTTAAAATGTTCCAGTCAAGCATTAGTGTGGTGACAGCAGTAGTTTCGTTATATTGTGTCAGCAATGGTTTTTTCCAAGGAAGAACCGGGTGTTTTATTAAGGACGCAACCCTGATTATAAGAAGATAGAAGTAATACATCGGTAAATTTTCTGTCCCCCAATCGGTATGGTGGCAACAGTGTTCTCAAGGCCAACTACCTAAGACAGTAAAATGTTCCAGTCAAGCATTAGTGTGGTGACAGCAGTCGTTTCGTTATATTGTGTCAGCAATGGTTTTTTCCAAGGAAGAACGCGTGTTTATTGTAGAGACTTAAATAGCGAGTAAATTTTACAAAATGTGTGCAAGATAAGTTTCAGTTGAATTTTCCCCGTTCTGCCGTTCCGAATAAATCGTCAATATTGCGTCTGATAAATAAATTCCGTAGAACAGGGAGTGTACTCGATGAGAAACCACCTCGTCAGCCAACAAAGTTAACCGCAGAAGTTCTCGAAGATTTGAAAAATCGTTTGACTCAATCACCTAAAAAATCGCTTAGAAGATTATCATCGCAAGCTGGGCTAACATTAACTGCGGTTTTCAGAGCTACGAAAAAGTTACATTTGCATCCTTAGTTAATGCGATTTTTTAGGTGATTCATTTCCTTATGATTTATAAAAACAAAATGGCGGAATAAGAAAATAATATCAAAAATCTGGTGTGAAACACTCACACAACTTTCTCTTGCCAATGCAAATAATGAACAATAATCCTATCATTAGTAATAAAACATTAGAAATAAACAAAAAACTAACCTCAATTAACATAACCTAATTTTAATCATGAGTGAAAAACGCAAACTGAAAATCGACCTCA
This sequence comes from Catonia carolina, assembly GCA_035578175.1. Taxonomy (NCBI): domain Eukaryota; kingdom Metazoa; phylum Arthropoda; class Insecta; order Hemiptera; family Achilidae; genus Catonia; species Catonia carolina. Next base: position 74,993,247 of record JAQMRL010000004.1, read on the forward strand.
GTTTGGCTTAAAAATACGGAAAATTGCTCTTTCACGCTAAACTAGGCACTGTACAAAAAATGCTTTAAATAAAGTTTTTGATCTTTTAATTTCCTATAAATTTTATTATATACACTTTTGTCGTTAGATGCATATTAAGGCCGAAATCTTAAAAAAATAGATTTTTCACACGTTTTGGTGAGAAAAAAACAGAAAATCGCTAATTACCGCTAAACTAAACGTTATGCAAAAAAATGTTTGAGCTAAATGTTGTAGAATTTTAAATTCTCTACAACTTTCATTACATAAGTTTTTGCGCTAAATAACATCGCAATTTTAAAAAACCAATTTTTTAACGTGAAAACAGCCTCCCCAATAATTTCAGCAGACATGACCCCTACCCTATCTGGTAGAGCATAAAAAAAATAGTTAAAATGGCGATTTAAAAAAAAATCGTAGGACCAGTTTTTAAGAAATCGCGTTTTTTGGGTTCAGAGGGGTCTGAAAACCTGTAGATCCGGTGAAAACTCGATTTCGAAAAATCGACATGAAAACAATACTTTCCTTCCTATATATTCAAATAGGCAAGAGAAAGTAAAAATGAACAATAATCTTGTGAAAAACCCAGCTGTTTTTGCCATTCCAAATGACGAATGCTTGGAACGTCGGCTGCAAAAAGATCTTCCAGAAACAGCTAGTCACAAATCTGGTTAAAAATTGAGCAAAGAATAGGATTCCGTAAGCCACATAAATTTCAACACAAATATATCTAAAATTATTGTAAATTTCATTAATATTTTTCTAAAATAAATTATGTAACATTTAACGGCGATTATCAATACCAGATGTTTGAATTTGAAGTGAATGTGTACGGTATCGTCTACCAATATTATTGTGTTATTCAGACACAAAAAGGAACAAGTTGGAAATATATGTTACTCAAAAAATTCCGTAAAAATAAAATAAATTTTCTTTAGGTTTACTTTTTTTGAAACTTCTTAAGAAAATTTAAAACTAAAGTAATACATTATTTATTTTAAAAAAACACCATGAAATTATCTGCGTTTTACAAGTAAATACAACAGTAACTGTTTAAATAATAAAAATTTTTACGACTGAACAAATATGTTCGTTTTTACGCCATTAAATAGTTATTTGGTTACTAATAAATAGAATTTTAAGTGTGAAAAAACTATTTTGTTATGTTTTGGCATGTAGAACACAGTTAATTGAACGAATCGTTGCTGTAAATCACTTGAATAAAATACTGTTTTAACTGAAGCCGAACAGTAACAAAAAATTGTTAAGTTATAAAAAATATATGATATAGTAGAAACAATAAAAGAAGCATGAAAACAAATTAAAAAAATTACGAAAACAAGCGGAAAAGACCGAACTCCACGTCGTTTCCTTCGAAAAACAAAATTTAAAACAAATCAACGAATGATATAAAAACTCCAAACAGGATGAAAATATAAAATAAAAAATCTGGTGTGAAACACTTACACAACTTTCTCTTGACAATGCAAACAATTAGTCTAACAATAAAACTAACTTTAGTAATAGAACATTGGAATAAAACCAAAAACTAACCTCAATAAATATAACCTAATTTTAATCATGAGTGAACGACGCAAAATGAAAATCGATCTCAGTTTGGCTTAAAAATACGGAAAATCACTTTCTCACGCTAAACCAGGCTCTATAGAGAAAAATGCTACAAAAAAAGTTGTAGTAATCCCGTAATTTTTATTACATTACATTACATTTTACGTGAAAACAGCCTCACCAAGAATTTCAGCACAAATGGCGCCTACCCTATCTTGTAGAGCATAAAAAATTAAGAAGATGAGGGGATTGTAAAAAAATCGCAGGACTAGTTTTTGAGAAAATCGCAAAAAAGTGAAATATTACACGAATAAACTACTACTTCCGGTTGACCGATTTTGATGAAAATGTTCGTGTCGGGTCCGGTAGTGGTGGTATGTAACTTAAGTTTCAAGTTTGTACGATATTCCGTTCTAGAGATATTTCACACACACACACACACACACACACACACGCGCGCGCGCACACGCACGCACGCGCGCGCGCACACACGCACGCACAAGCACGCGCGCACACACACACACACAGAGAGAGGGAGAGAGAGAAAGAGAGAGAGAGAGAGAGAGAGAGAGAGAGAGAGAGAGAGAGAGAGAGAGAGAGACAGACAGACAGAGAGAGAGACCAATCGCTAAAACTATGTTTTGAAAAATCGACATGAAACAATACTTTCCTTCTTATATATTCATATAGGTAAGAGAAAGTAAAAAAACCAAAAACGCTTTGTTTCATCCATGTATAAAATTAAAAAACTTTAAGGTAAATTATTTATAAAGTTTAATGAATATTTTCAAAGAAATTTACAAAAAAATTAAAAGAATTAAGTTATTTAATTTAATAGAGTGATTAATCTTTAGAAAACATGCCATTAAGTAATAAAGTAAATATTAACTGGATAAACTTAATTATAAATAATTAAGTAAAGTGACAGCAGCTAATTGAGAAAGAAATACCAATAAGGCATTGTATAAAATATACAGGATGTTAGGAAAGGTTATGGCATAATATTACCAGTTACGAAGATAGCGCTTTGTAAGCAACACGATGAAGTACAAGAAATACCTGTTGTTTACGGGAGGGAGTCTACCTTAAAAAAAATATATTTTATATAAATTTATGTTGTCCTTCTTTTAGTGATATTTTCTTTTAAAAAAATTCCAAATTGTCCCACCAACCCATTTGTAATAAAGGTTCAAGATATACAATAATAACACATATTTAAAAAATTCTGGTGTGAAGCAAACACAACTTTCTCTTGGCAATGAAAATAATTAACAATATTACCTAACATTAGTAATAAAACATTAAAAATAAACAAAAAAACTAACTTCAAAAAACAAAATCTTATTTTAATCGTGAGTGAAAGACGTAAAGTGAAAATCGACCTCAGTTTGGCTTAAAAATACAGTAAATCACTCTTTTACGCTAAACTAGGCTGTGTAGAGAAAAATGCTATAAATAACAGTTGTAGATCTTTTAAATTCCTATAAATTCGATTATATATAATTTTGTCGTAAAATGCATACTAAAGCCGAAATCTTAAAAAAACCGATTTTTCACACGTTTTCGTGAGAAAAAAAACAGAAAATCGCTAATTACCGCTAAACTAAGCGTTATACAAAAAAAATGTTTGAAATAAAAGTTATAGAATTTTCAAATCTCTACTGTTTTTTTTATTATATAAATTTTTGCGCTAAAATGGATATTTAAGCCGTGATCTTAAAAAAAAAATTTTACGTGAAAAACAGCCTCACCAAGAATTTCAGCAAACATGGCGCCTACCCTATCTTCTACAGCATAAAAAATTTAGTAAACCAGGCGATTTAAAAAAAGATCGTAGGAGCCGTTTTTGAGAAAATCGCTAAAAAGTGAAAAATGACACGAATAAACTACTACGACCGATTTTGATGAAAATGTTCGAGTCGGGTTCTCTAGTGGTGTCTAACTTAAGTTTCAAGTTCGTACGATGTTCCGTTCTTGAGATATTCTGTTCACACACACACACACACACACACACACACAGGCCAATCGCTAAAAGCATGTTTTTTGGGTTCATGGGGTCTGAAAACGTGTAAATCTGGTGAAAAGTCGATTTTGAAAAATCGACATAAAAACAATACTTTCCTTCTTACATATTTATATAAGCAAGAGAAAGTAATATTGGTAGATACTTTAAAGAACTATAAACATAATATCTTCTGGAATACCCAGTTGTGTTACGTATGATAAAAAAGAATTTCTTTAAGATTTATGGAAAGAAGAATAGATATAGAAACCGAGCTCACGATTAAGTTACCTGGTTTTCCAAGAGCATACATGTAACCCTAGGTCAAGACATTATTATAAATTTATTTTATACCAAATAACATAACATACAGTGTATCATATACCATGTGCTAACGTATAAGTCTTTACTTACTGAAACAACGATAAATTTATTAACGGTAAAATAATGAAGTTTCATACATCGCTTCGTTTAAAATTAATATATATTTTACACGATTGATTAATAAATTAACCAACAAAATTAATTCTTATTAATTGGCACTCTTCTTATTTTATCACTTTCTCTTGCCTATATGAATATATAGGAAGGAAAGTATTGTTTTCATGTCGATTTTTCGAAATCGAGTTTTCACCGGATCTACACGTTTTCAGACCCCCTGAACCCAAAAAACATGTTTTTAGCGATTGGTCTGTGTGTGTGTCTGTGAGTGTGTGTGAACAGAATATCTCAACAACGGAACATCGTACGATCTTGAAACTTACGTTACATACCACTACCGGACCCGACACGAACATTTTCATCAAAATCGGTCAACCGGAAGTAGTTTATTCGTGTAATTTTTTACTTTTTTGCGATTTTCTGAAAAACTGGTCCTACGATTTTATTTTAAAATCGCCTCATTTTCTTATTTTTTTATGCTCTACAAGATAGGGTAGGCGCCATGTTTGCTGAAATTCTTGGTGAGGCTGTTTTCACGTAAAAAAATTGTTTTTTTAAGATTACGGCTTGAAAATGTATTTTAGCGCAAAATTTTATATAATAAAAGATGTAGAGAATTTAAAATTCTACAACTTTTATTTCAAACATTTTCTTGTATAACGCTTAGTTTAGGGGTAATTAGCGATTTTCTGTTTTTTCTCACGAAAACGTATGAAAAATCGATTTTTTTAAAGAATTCAGCATTAGTAGGCATTTTACGACAAAAAAGTAGCCTATATAATAAAATTTTTACGAAATTAAAAGATCTACGACTTTTATTTAGAGTTTTTTCTCTACAGAGCCTAGTTTAGAATGAAAGAGTGATTTTCCGTATTTTTAAGTGAAACAGGTTGATTTTCATTTTGCGTCTTTCACTCATGATTAAAATAAGGTTATGTTTTTGAGGTTAGTTTTTTGTTTATTTCTAATGTTGTATTACTAATGTTAGGTTATATTGGTCATTATTTGCATTGGCAAGAGAAAGTTGTGTGAGTGTGTCACACCAGATTTATTTTAAATGTTAAGAAGATATTCCAATTGACAAAAATTGACTGTTTGTTATTTATACTTTAGAACCAAAATAGTAAGAAATAACTCGCCTATTCCGAAATTTAAAACAATCAATATTTAGATCTGAATAATAGATTGATCTCAAACATCGGGGGCCTAAATTTGTTTTCTTTTTTTTGGTTTAACGTCAGACAGTTATGCAATTACTTCTAATGCAGACGGTGAAGGATGAAATGATTTTTTGTAACGTATGAACATATTTTGTGTCTGAATAGGGTTTTTAACCCAGGACCGCATGATGAGAGGCGAGCACGTTACCAACTGCGCCAATGCGGCCGTCCTAAAGTAAGCAAAAGAGATTTATGTTGGAGCTAAGGGCAACATCGGTGGTATTATTTGGAATACGTGTTTGGAACAGAGACTTAAAAATTGAAAGCTACAGAGATAGGTTTCTAAAGCACCTGAAATTAGTACTGAGAATGTGTTTGTTTAGGTCATCAGCTGAAAAACTGGTTTGAACCTGTAGAGGTTTAATAAAGTGCCCAGTGCGCTGCCTTCTTCATTTCAACGTTTCGAATTTAAATACAAAGACATTGAAATAAAATTTTTCAGTCCTATAGAAAAAATTGGGAAGAGTTCACAAAACAACATCTCTCTAAAAAGGGCGTATACCACTATACGCCCGTTTTACATAGACCTCCTTAATTGGTGTTCATCTACAATATTAAAAATTACCTAAACCTTGTGGCTGTAAAATTTATGGTCGTCCGAAAACGAAAATGCCTTTTATCCCGGCAGTCGTTGGTCGGACTGAGGGGTGGTCGCTTAATAGGGGTATAGAATACATTGGTTTTATGAATAATAAAATCGGTTCCGCAAATATTCGGTCAGAGAAAATAGTGGTCGCTGAATAAGGGTGATCGTTAAGAGAAGTTTAACTGTATAAGAAAGGTTGCTGATAAAAAAAGTTTAGAAAAATAAAATAAAACAAACACTAAAATTACCATTCCATTTAAATTAATACAATATTAATTCTGTCACGAAAATACAACTTTATATACTTATAATAATAATACAAAGTTGATACTTAAAATGATAAAATAAAACAATAGAAGCAGTGCTGCCAACTTGACGGATTATTCAACTCAAAATACATAATTCAACGTTGGTGTAATACGATAAGAGACATAACGGGGTGTATAGAAAATAAGCCTTGCGAGAATATAATAATTCCAACCATCCAACCCTTTCCATTCATCCCCCTCAAGGGAAATTAAGAGAAAAGTACTCGTTATATCAATCATTAAATTTTAATAACTAAAAACAGACAAAAGTTATTTCCACCTCTGCGTTTTGTTTTGTTTCATTTTATTATATTATTTATGTTTTAACATAGGTAGGAAAATGTTTTCAATTATAAACGAATTAACAAAGAAAAGTCAAAAATTACGTTCAGTATTAAAATGTAATTAATAAATGTCCATTAATTAACATTTAATAAGTTTATTATTAGAATTTTTCTACTGGAGGAACACGAACATATTTAATTTAAAATGCTTCTTTCACATTCCCGTACAATTTCGTAGCGAACTATTATTCAAGATTGCAAACCCATTGAACTAGGATACAAGACATTCTGTTCGTAACACGACCTGAAACGGCACAAAATATTACACAGCTCAAGGAGAATAAACTCACACTGCCGTACCTATACTAGTTGAGTAGGACTACAAACTTCGTGTCACATAACAAAATTTCCCTTTTTTTAGAAAAAAATTACCAGACATTAACAATTGAATAACAGGACAACAAAAATCTGATGTGAAACACTCACACAACTTTCTCTTGCCAATGCAAATAATTAACAATAAACCTAACATTAGTAATAAAACATTAGAAATAAACAAAAAACCTAACTCCAAAAAACACAACCTAATTTTAAACATGAGTGAAAAACGCAAAATTAAAATCAACTTCAGTTTGGCTTAAAAATACGGAAAATCACTCTTTTACGCTAAACTAGGCTCTGTAGAGAAAAATGCTTTAAATAAAAGTTGTAGATCTTTTAATTCTCCTATAAATTTGATTATATACACTTTTGTCGTAAAATGCATAATAAGGACGAAACCTTAAAAAAGATCGATTTTCCACACGTTTTCGTGAGATAAAAACCGAAAATCGGTAATTACCGCTAAACTAAGCATTATACAAAAACATGTTTTTAATAAAAGTTGTAGTATTTTTAATTCTCTACAACCTTCATTATATAAATATTTGCGCTGAAGTGCATATTAAAGCCGCAATCTTAAAAAAGAATTTTTTTACGTGAACAGCCTCTCCAAGAATTTCAGCAGACATGACGACACCTACCCTATCTTGTAGAGAATAAAAAATTTAGTAAACCAGGCGATTTTTAAAAAAAATCGTAGGACCCGTTTTTGAGAAAATGGCAAAAAAGTGAAAAATGACACGAATAAACTACTACTTCCGGTCGACCGATTTTGATGAAAATGTTCGTGTCGGGTCCGGTGGTGATGACAAACTTAAGATTCAAGTTTCAAGTTCGTACGATGTTCCGTTCTTGAGATATTCTGTTCACACAGACACACACACACACACACTCACTCGCGCGCGCGCACACACACACAGACCAATCGCTAAAAACATGTTTTTTGGGTTCAGGGGGTCTGAAAACGTGTAGATCCGGTGAAAACTAGATTTCGAAAAATCGACATGAAAATAATACTTTCCTTCCTATATATTCATTTAGGCAAGAGAAAGTAAAAATCATCCTGTAGTTGAAAAGGCTTTAAATAAGCTTTAATAGGTAAACTACTGAAAATGATGCCATCAAGTATAAACTGGTATATTACCTAATACGTTAAAAGTTGTTTCAATTTTACTTATGTTACTCTATTAAAAATTTCACCGTAAAAATATTTTCCAGGATAATCGAACCCGGGACCAACCGCTATCTAACCTACCAATGCTCACTACTGTGCAACGTAATTTAACAAAATAATTGAACGAATAACATAAATATTTTACAAATTTAAACATAAAAGAATGTTTCATTAAAAATAAAATTCAAAAACAGATATTCAAACAAAAACCGAATTTATTTGAACTCTTTTATAATTAATTTGTTTTTATTAAAATTATTTCTTTGTTTCATTTTTATTAAAATAAATTCATAAATGAAAATTTCAAAAAAATAATTTATTCATTTATTTCCATTGTTATCAAAGTAATGATGATACGTACAGTAAAACAAACAAACCAACTTTTTATATGAAAATATAATATTATTGATATACAGGTATAACTTTTTTAAATAAAATTTACAATTCACATAAAGATGAAAACAGTTTTGATGTAGGCCTATGTAACGTTCCATGAAAATATTATTTCATTTTTGCTGTTCATATTAATATTTTTTTCTTCATTTATTATTTTAATTATTTTGTACTGAACAATAAACGTATACATTTAATTACTTTTTCAACATTGACAAAGCAATTTTTTAAAAAAAACGTCTGTTGATTTAAAATGTTCTAATTAATCTATCATATCATCCGTTACAATTAATTTTTTTTTTTAAATTCCAATTCGAGTATAACAAATTAAAAATAATTTCAATATGACAACAAAATAAATAGTATTGACTTATAATGTGAAATCAGTCAAAGATATCAGAGATTATATAAGGACCTAATGTTTTTGTTTTCTATATATTTTTACTTTTTCTTGCCTATATAAATATATAGGAAGGAAAGCATTGTTTTCATGTCGATTTTTCAAAATCAAGTTTTCACCGGATCTACATGTTTTCACACCCCCTGAACCCAAAAACATGGTTTTAGCGATTGGTGTGTGTGTGTGTGTGTGCGCGCTCGCGCGCGCGCGTGTATGTGTGTGAACAGAATATCTCAAGAACGGAACATCGTACGAACTTGAAACCTAAGTTAAGACACCACTAGAAAATCACACTCGAACATTTTCATCAAAATCGGTCAACCGAAGTAGTAGTTTATTCGTGTCATTTTTCACTTTTTTGCGATTTTATCAAAAACGGGTCCTGCGATCTTTTTTAAAATCGCCTCGTTAACTAAATTTTTTATGCTCAACAAGATAGGGTAGGCGCCATGTTTGCTGAAATTCTTGGTGAGGCAGTTTTCACGTAAAAAAATTGTTTTTTAAGATTGCGGCTTTAATATGCATTTTAGCGCAAACATTTATAATAAAAGTTGTAGAGAATTTAAAATTCTACAACTTTTATTTCAAACATTTTTTGTGTAACGCTTAGTTTAGCGGTAATTAGCGATTTTCTGTTTTTTCTCACGAAAATGTGTGAAAAATGAATTTTCTTAAGATTTCGGCCTTAGTATGCATTTTAGGGGACAAAAGTGCATACAATCATATTTATTTATATGAAATTAAAAGATCTACAACTTTTATTTTGAGAACTTTTCTCTACAGAGCCTAGTTTAGTGTGAAAGAGTGATTTTCCGTATTTTTAAGCCAAACTGAGGTTGACTTTCATTTTGCGTCTTTCACTTATGATTAAAATTAGGTTATGTTTATTAAGGTTAGTTTTTTGTTTATTTCTAATGTTAGGTTTATTGTTAATTATTTGCATTGACAAGAGAAAGTTGTGTGAGTGTTTTACACCAGATTTTTTTAAATACATTGAAAACATGCCAATGACAGGAAAGTGGAGCGTTAAAATATTTGCATTCAATCTGCTAGTTTTTGAGCTAAAAAAAATATTTCCGTTTTTTATTACATGGTTACTCAATTATATGACTGAACCAATTAAGAACAGGTAGAAGTGAAAGGCAGATAGAGGTAGGAATGTAAAAGACAATAGTCAGAGTTATCGCCTCTGAGAGTAATGAATTTCATTTTACAGACAGATGCTGAGGTGAATGAAGTAAAGGTGTCATTTGCAGAGTGGAAAATAGATACGTTTAGGAGGCCCTGGAATGCTGATAAGCATACTTATCTACTCAATGAGGAAGGCAAAGTAAACAACCTCACTCCTTGTTTTACTTTGTAAATCCTCTAGAGGTTTAACCCTTTCAGTGCCAACGTTCGAAAAATAAGACGTCTATATATTTTACGTAGTTATAACATCCGGTTTACCGGACGTCCGTAAGTTATGCATAAAGTGCCAACGTCCGAACATTTCCAAAAAAAACTTTTAAACAAAAATTAATGGAATAATCTATTTTGAAACTGCCTCCGTGCCTTAGTGACTAGCACACTAGCCAACAAAGCGCAAGGTTCCGGGTTCAATTCCCGGCTAGGAAAATTGTATTACGTTAAAACCACCGTTAAGGTATCGAAACCCACAGTAGTTGCTAATGACCAAGCTGTCGATGCGACTTTAAATAAACTAAAAAAATCTATTTTGAATATTTTTACTGTTAGAACGATTTTTAACCCACCGGGTTGGTCTAGAGGTAAAGTCGTTGCCAGAATCAGCTGTTTAACAGCTGATTTTCGAAGACGAAGGTTCCTGGTTCAAATCCTAGTAAATGTAGTTACTTTTATACGGATTTGAATACTAGACAGTGGTTACTGGTGTACTTTGATGGTTGGGGTTTAATTAACCATACTCTCTCAGGAATGGTCGGCTTGGGTCTGTACAAGACTACATCTCACTTACACGTCATACACATCATCCTCATCTCATTGGGTCATGGGGTTGCTTATTGTTCTGAATTGAACAGATTGCAGCGTACACAAATTAGGAATTAAAAAAAAGAACGATTTCTTCTTTTTATGAACACAATAAAAATTAATTTTTAGCAGGGCATTTTATTTTTCTGTTACGCTGAAATTTTGTTCGGCAATGGCAGGCACTTTTTGTACACCCTTATTCAAATTAAATGACACTTTACATCAAACTTTTAAATATTGTTTTGGCACTGAAAGGGTTAAACCAGCCTTTCGGGTGGTGACCTTAGCAACAACATATGGAAAACGAGGACCTGGTAGAAAAAGGGTATAGTGGCTTCGAAATCTGAGAACTTGGTTTAGAAAAAGCTCAGAAGAGCTATTTCGCAGTGCAAATAACAAAAAAACCGGTTCCTGAATAAAACTGTAGTGCACAAATTACGACATAACATTTTAAACTGTAGTATAGGTCTTTATTGTTTTCAGCTGCTCCGGAAGTTTCATGATACATTATAAAATCATTTCCTCTGAGATTACAAACCATGTAATCTATATGGCAGTGTCGATTGAAGATAAAATTTAATATAAATTAACTGAGTAACACTTCCGTATTAGTTACATGGTTTTTTTTTAAATTGAGGTCAAAAAATACTTACGCGCAATAACCTATTTAATTTCTGTTTTTTATTACAGCAAAAACAGACTTCGATTATAAAATTCAGAAAACATGGTTGTTTGTACCCCTTCAATTATTTCAAATTATGACCCGCCGGGTTGGTCTAGAGCAGAGGTTCCCAACTTTTTCTCTCTCCCGTACCCCGTTGGTGAATCTTTAACTAAAATATTGTACCCCCAAAAATGTAACATCACTGTAGCTACAATACTTCACTAAGTAGGGGCTATTTAATCACTAGCTAATCTCTAATCAATTTGCATATTTTCATATGTTTTTTTTATTTAGTTCCAAATATTTTGCATAATGTAAATTTCTGCCCATAACAGACAGGTGGAGTGTCAAATTATTTACACTCAATCTGTTTGTTGCAGGGCTAAAATAAATAGTTCTGTTTCTTATCACATGGTCAGCCAATTGAATGACTGAATCATTTAAGAGCAGAAGAGGTAGAGGTGTAAAAGACACTAATCAGAGTTATCTTCTCTGAAAGTAATGAATTTCATTATACAGCCAGACCCTGTGGTGAATGAAGTGAAGGTGTCATTTGCAGAGTGGAAAATATGTGCTTTTCAGAGGGCCCGGCATGCTGATAAGCGTACTCTTCCACTCGGTGAGGAAGGCAATGGTAAACCACCTCACTCCTCGTTTTACTTAGTAAAACCTCTAAAGGTTCAAACCAGCCTTTCGGCTGATGACCTAAACACACAAGCAACCTCATGACCTAATGAGATGAGGATGATGTGTATGACGTGAAAATGAGGTGTAGTCTTGTGGAGACCCAGCCCGACCATTCCTGAGAGAGTATGGTTAATTAAACCCCAACCATCAAAGCACATTCAAATCCGTATAAAAGTAACTACTATAAGTGGAAGTGGAGTTTTTACTACATTTGTTTTGAGTTAACAATATTTAAGCGACAAAAAATTTAATACAATTTTTCTATTACGTTCTTAACACAATTGTAAGAAGCCCAATAATATTTAAAATATTGCCTGTAACATATTTACAACTGTTCATTAGTCTAAAAGAAAAAAACACATACAAGAAGATCGTAAGCAGTTGTTAATACAAAACAATCTTAACGTGACCTATTTGGAACAAGATCAGAACTCAACCTGAGGGGAACACAAGATTATAAATTACATTAGAATGACCATTGTATTTTTATGTCGCATAAAAACTATTAAAAAGAAACCACAATCAACGATGACATTTCTCACATAATAAGATATATTATATTTTTAAAGCTATCAACGAAAAAATTTAAATAAGTAACTGTGCCAAAAAACAAAACACATGAATCAAATTAAATTAAACGAATCAATTTAAGATACAAATCATGATAGAGACATTCAGAAAATAACAAACTACAATCTGTATCGAATGTTAATTGAAATAGAATAACATAAATAAGATTTCATATTCTAAAAACAATATTTATGTAGAAAGAGATAAATGGTGGAGCAACCGGACGAAAATTATAGGAAATTTTCTTCAAAAATTACTTAGTCCGCTGTAACATAGTCAACAATAACAAATAGCTTGTTGAGTTTATTACCTTATTTAAATTTTGCATTGTACAAGCATTAAAAAGAAAGGTTTATAAAGATTTTCACTGATTTGTTAAAATTAAACTCAAATTAAGTCAAACTGATCAGTGAATTAACACTTAGTGACGGTTAAGGAAGATAATACTAACATCCAAGACAGGCCATTTTCACTGTGTTCCCGATTTTGACGGACTGTAACTTCAAAACGGTAAGAGATATTTGAAAACGGGTTTCACCAGTGGATTTTTCGCGAAATTCTACATGGAAATGATGTGCCATATGACCACCTTCGTAGTTAAAAAAAAGTTTCATTCATGATAGCGGATCCAAGATGGCGGAAAAATTATACGAACATGGTTTTCAGTAGTTTTTATTCACATTCATAAGATTATATTGTGTTTTGAAGAATAATATCACTAGTTCGCGAAATATTTCGCCGTGCTCGGACTTTTGAAACATTCGGTATATTACTAATATAATAATTATTATTATTACAATAAATGTATAGCTACAGCCAATGAAATAAATGGAGAGGTAGATCTGTTTCACAGAGATGGTAAAATTAAAGAAAAACTGTACAGGATACTGTGAAGGAAGGCTGTAAATACTGCGTGATCTTTATATTATTTTATGTATTTTAATGTTATTTGTGTCTATGTGGTGCATGTTAAGCTCTGCGGCTGACTGTTTTTTAGTGAAGAAAGAATGACTACGTTAAGTTGTCATGGTGCGGAATACTGAGGCGATATTCTATTGCTCTATTGCTTATTCTATTGCTCCTGTACCACCTCGCATCCTTGCGACCAGCCATAGTAGTGGGTGGAGACGGCGGGGTGTAGGGGAGTTTGGGAGCCCCCAAAAAAAAAAATACTGTTATTTATCTACCATCTGGGGAGGCCCTCCATGGGGGACTCACAATCCCACAAGGGCGATCTGGAGGCAGACAGAGGAGACCTATAATACTAGGGTTGATGAAAAAAATAATTATTATAAATACAAAGAAGCTCAGTTTATCATTCATTATACCAGATCAAAAACAAATCTAGGCTTAGGTGTTACAATATAATTGTACCATGACTGTACATATGCCAGGTAAACAGTAAAATTGATCGACTAATACTTAATAAACAATAAAAACAAGGCCGTCTTCTACATCTGCAGTAACACTACAACAGATGTCCTTCAATTAAATTAACTACACCATGTTTAACAATATATAAAATCGGTTATTATTTACACTATCAAGTATGTAATTTATTTAAAAAAAACCAGTAAATAAATTAATACTAAATTTTAGAAAAACTAGGAATACCGATAAAAAATTCGGGAAAAAATTCCCAGCAATTTAATAATATAAGGAAATAATAATAGAAACCAGTTTTATAACTTAATTGGTTCAATATTATATAGTTTATGAAATGATATACGATTAATAATGTATTAATTATTAACATTATGTTATGGTAGGAATAACAACATTATAAAGAACATGTGATGTTTTTATTGTATATTTTATTTGTTTTTTTTTAAATGTTGTTATCAACTGCTTGATCATTAACTGTCTTAGTTAGGTATATAAAAATAACAATGAGACTGAACAAGTTGAAAAAAATTCTGACATCCTGAAACGAAGACAGTCGTTTACCAATTATTATATAATCAACCAAATAAGGAAACATTATATGAAAAAGAACCCGATTTCTTTTATAGTAGGGAATTAAGGGGATATGTAACCGGTACATTGACATACTATGTTAAAAAGGAACTTACTTTGAATGGTTTTCTCAAAAACGGTTTCAGGGGGTCACGGATCCCTATATCTCAGAATCTTAACGTTTGTACCTTTTTCTCACGAACTACACAACGTAGACACTTAATTTGTTTTTGTATTGTCACCAGATGGCGACATTAAGTGGCGAGTCAAAACCTTCAATTTTTTGTGGCCCTGAAAAAGCCGTTTAAGCGGTGGTCGTCTTGATGGGAAGCGTCGGTCGTAGTCGTCGTGGCGGTCGAAGAGCTGGGCGACACGGCGTGTCGTAGTCCAGCGGAGACATCATCTTCTTCCCTCGCAGTAGTGCGTCGATGGCTGGTTCGTCGGGTTCGGTGGGCGTAAGGCTCGGTCGAGGGACCGCTGTGGGCATCGCTCGCGGCAGCGGGCAATGACGGTCCGATCGACGGCTTACGCTGTTGGGTCGGCGAGAGGCAGCATCATCTCTCTTGTGGGGTCGTCGATTAGTCTTCGCTGGAGTCCTGTAGCCGTGTGACGTGGTGGACGTCTTGTCTGCTGTCTGGATCGAAATTGAATCCCTTGGCTCAATGTAGCGCTCTTTTTATAGTCGCCGAGAGCGCTGTAGTAGGAGGCGGTTACTCATTCGGCCTTGGCAACAAAGCCCTCTGTCGGTACGCAGCCGAAAGGTTTGCCGGTACGCCGCCAAAGGGCTTACCGCACCGACAAGGGCCGGGAGAAATATTGAAGGCCGGCAACACAGTAAATGATTAATTTGAAGGGGTGGCGGTGACAGTATTTTAGATCATTCTATTGTTCACATTTTGAGCAAAGTTTAAATTAACGGGTGACTAAAGGGCAGGCTCTCTTCAGCAATAACTGCCGAAAACTGGACAATGTTAGTTAATATCTAAACAACATTAAAATACTTCTTACCTCGTACCCCGATATATTATATATTTGATAATGAAGAAGATAATTTTTTCACTTACCTGAAAAAAAAACAAAACAAAGAAGATTAATTTAAATCGTTAAATATTAAACACAAAATGTTAAACTTAGTACAGGACAAAGATTCAGAAAAATAGAAGAATATAACTATAATATTTTTTTATATAATAATATTTAAAGAAGTAACGTTTGTTTATTTGTTTATAAGAAGTAATCTCAAAAACTAATTAACCGGTTTCAAAAATTCTTTCATAGTTGAAAACGTTAGATCTTTGTAAGATAGTCTATCTGAAAACACGTAATATCAAGCAACAAAAATATATCAACCTGTTTCCAAAACTAATGGTTTAACTTGGACAGTAGTTATTTGGCTTTTAACGGTAACACGTTAAATTTTCTGTTAAGCGGTGACCGATTTTTTTTTAACGTCCGAATTACAGCTAATGCACACGGTGAAGGATGAAATGATATTTTGTAACGTATCCTCTGAAAAGCATCTAATTTCCACCCTGCAAATGACACCTTCATTTCATTCACCATAAAGTCTGGCTGTTTAATAGAATTGATTACTCTCAGAGGAGATAATACTGACTAGTGACATTTACACCTCTACCTCTTCTGTTCTTAAATAGTTCAGTCATATAATTGGCTGACCAAGTGATAAGAAACAGAACTATTTTTTTGTAGCCCTAAATCGAATGCTAATATTTAACACTCCACCTGCCTGTTATGGACATACATGATTACTATTTTTGCCGAATTTTTTGAAGTGGATTAAGCATGAGTTTGAACAAGGACCACCAGTAGAGTTTGTTCACGAATGGCTGTCAGCTGGCTACCATAAAAAGTCCCTATCCCAACCGGCGTTACTTAACAAATAATAGCGATTTTCTACCAGCTGACTGATTGGACTGTCCCGAAGACCATTTTAGAGAAGAAAACAAAATTCCTGTGATGTCTAATGAGTGACATAAGTTATAAGTCAGTCATTATATCTGTCCCAAATCTGTCAAAAATTATCGGGACAAATTATCTGTCCCAATCTTCGGGACAGATTGGGCTGTCCCGAAGACTATTTTAGAGAAGAGAACAAAATTCCTGTGATATCTAATGATTGACATAAATTATATTTACGGAAAATCAATATTTGGTATCACATTGTATGGTAGGGTAAACAGTGTTTTCATAGTTAATACCTACTACCTGATAGAGTATGTGTAGTACTAACTAACAATATGGTAGTTCATTTAGTACACAGTCTAATCCAATTTAAACTACCTGTATATTATTTCCCATCTATACAGGATGTAACATAAATCTGAACGGTTTATAAAGGATAATTTTGTACTATATTTGGTCAAAAATGTCATTCAAATTTTTCGATATTATATAAATATACATATATATTATACGAGAGGAAACCGAATTTACAGATACCCACCCAGGTAGGTCTTCACCTGGAGTATGCTCCGGAGTTATACTCCGCATACTCCGGTTAAGCGGAGTTATACTCCGCATATTGCGCATACTCCGATTATAGTTTAGGTCATCAGCCGAAAGGCTGGTTTGAACCTGTAGAGGTTTTACTAAGTAAATCGAGGAATGAGGTGGTTTACCATTGTCTTCCTCACTGAGTGGAAAAGTACACTTATCAGCATGCCAGGCCCTCTGAAAAGCATATATTTTCCACTCTGCAAATGACACTTTCACTTCATTCACCACAGGGTCTGGCTGTATAATGAAATCCATTACTTTCAGACGAGATAACTCTGATTAGTGTATTTTACACCTCTACCGCTTCTGTTCTTAAATGATTCAGTCATTTAATTGGCTGACCATGTGAAAAGAAACAGAACTATTTATTTTAGCCCTGCAACAAACAGATTGAGTGTAAATAATTTGACACTCCACCTGTCTATTATGGGCAGAATATAAATATGGGGAGGATTAATTTTTGTTTTCATATCAATTTTTCACCAAAGATACACGTTTTTACACAATCACACACACACACACACAATGTTTTGAAAAATTCCCCACGTACATCTCTCGATAGTCTTTATGTACGCACTGTCTTCAACAATATTACACACACAAACGACTTTTTGTTAATTCCCCCATGTAGCCTACATCTCTCACTATCATCAAACCCCTTCATCTACTTCAGCAGCAATACGTACTCACATGTAGACTCCGGTTAAGCGAAATTTCACTGTGTAACCGTAAAAAAAAAAAATTTAAAAGGACCGTTATATATCAAAATTCAGATACCGAAAGAACTTGGATTAAACGTTACAATAAGACTCCTACTATAAAACAATATTACATATAATTGTAAAATGATCAAGGCAAAAACTTATCTACCATACTATACACAGTGTTATAATGTTATATATATATATATATATATAGTATAACACAATGTTATTTCCCATTCCCACACCCGTACAAATACATGAACTTCTAGTATACATGCATAATATATGACTAATAAGTCAATTTCCATAACCATTTTGATTTGTATTCATACTGTACAATGTGTTCTCCAAGTTGGTTAAGTTAGTTAGTCAGTTTATAGTGGTGATAGCAATCTACATAAATTTTCTACCAACATAACATATGCTTTATTATTAATAATAATAATAATATATAATTACATTATAATCACTGATGTTAATTATAATTATAAACAATTTTATAATTAATTCAATTAAACATCTGGTTATAACATAACACAAGAATAGTTTTAATTATCTCAGTTTTTAATTGTTTATTTTTTCATTTATTGTTGTAAAAAAGAATTAAAATTATTCTCACGTGTGATTTATTCTCTTTGGTATTATCTTTAAATACTGTAATTAAGACAAAAAAAACAAATAGATAATAAAAACGTGTTTGTAAGTAAATTATGTGTGTTTATTTTGGAGGTTAAATTCGTAAACAGGCAGGTGAAGTGTTACATTCAATCTGTTAGTTCCAGGGTTACAATAAATAGTTCTGTTTCTTATCACTTGGTCAGCCAATTATATGGCTGTAAGGCATTCAAGAACAGAAGAGGTAGAGGTGTAAAAGACACTAGTTAGTTATCTTCTTTCAGAGTAATAAGTTTCATTATACATGACCATGTGGTGAATTAAGTGAAGGTATCATTTGCAGGGTGGAAACTAGATGCTTTTCAGAGGGTCTGGCACGCTCATATGCATACTTTTACACTCAGTAAAAAAGGCATTTGTAAATCACCTCACTCCTCATTTTACTTAGTAAAGCCTCGAGATGTTCAAACCAGTTTTTCGGCTGATGACCTAAAGAACAACAAAATCCTATCGACTGTTAAATTAAGATGCTGATAATAATTTAGTTCTTTCGAAAAAGGTTCCCGGATCAAGACATTTAATCAAATAATAAGAAAGTCTTTTTTGACATGAAATTATAGCCAAACTTTTCTTATCTATACTTCGCATAGGACAAGAGAAATTAATAAAAATCAGAGTGACATAGTTCGGTATGAACCCAAATCTACAGAAAATCCATCCACTATACTATCGAACGACCAATCATTCCCACTTAACGTCAATTCATAAAATATTAGCAGTAACTTTATGAAGTTTGCTAGATTTTCTTCTCCTATTATAACCTGGCATAAACTACTTCGCCAGTTCCGGGATCAGATGGCTTTTTTATTAGAAAACGGTGTAAATTTCATAAATTGGCCACCTTCGTAGCGTAGTGGTAGCGCGCTAGCCTACAACGCGGAGATCCCGGGTTCGATTCCCGGGCCAGGGTCTGAAAATTTTCACAAATAAAATTCACTGTTTTCGATATTATCCACTGTAGTCGCTAATAACCAAGTAGTTGATCGTGAATTAAAATAAATGAAATTTTAAAAAATGTAAAAAAATAAATTACTCGCAACGTTGCAGAGGTCTTCCCCATCTTCTCTTTCCTCAGTCATGTATTCTAAAAAGCGTTTATGAATTAAGATGCTCCATACATTTATTACAATGACAGCAGACTTTCTCACACTTGCAGTCTGCAGCTCATTACTAGATTTTCTTCTTTTCTTCACGGCAAAGACAACTTAGCCAGTTTCAGCAACTAAATGGCGTTTTTGGCAGAAAATGGTGTAAATAAAATAAATTACACCAAGCGTTGTCTACAACGCTTGGTGTAATTTACACTTGGTATTACTTGGTGTAATTTACTTAGTTATTTAAAAAAATAAACTGGTTTTCCCAGGATTTTCTTTCCTTTATATCTGTATTCCCGAACCCGTTTAAGAATTTTAATAATAATCATTATTTGATCATCTACCAATTGCGATAATTGAAAAAAATAATTCTCTTATTTACACCTCACTGTGTACAGTTTTTTCCCTTATACCGCAGTTTAGAATCATTCTATTCACCCTCGTACAATCATTGACCCTTCAAAGAAAACACATCTCTGCAGCTCCCAATGTTAGTTTCTTTCTCCCTGTATGCCGCCAAGTTTTCTTGCCATACAAAAAAATTAGATTTGAACAAGATAAATACTAATGGGGAATCAATCCAGGGATTTCAAATTAATAGAATCACATTGTTATTGAAGTACTACAAAAAATAAATAAATAAATCTAATAATACGTAAAAAAAATAAACAGATAAAAAAAACTGATAAAATAAATTTTTAATAATGTATACTTAACAATAGAAAGAACGAATTTATTAATAATTCCATGGATATAAATTAAGTATGAAAAGAGAATATGAAAGAAAAAAAAGAAAAAATACAACGGAGAGAATATTTAAAAAGCCAATAATGACTGTGATAGATAACGATAAAAAAAATAGTTATTTGATTATTTAAACAACAAAAACTTCCATGAGTTAAAAAAAAACAAGAGTCCGTTATTAGTATTACATGGAATACGGAGGAATCTGATGCAATATACTTTAAATGGTTATCATCGCTCATAAAATGAAATTATTAAAAAAGAGAAAAAAATTATAAAACGAGTGTGAGTGAGTGGTGAAGGGAAAACGGGTGAAGGGGGATGAAGAGGGAGTAAAGGGGATGGTTAATTGTCCGAAACATGCACATACACATTCAAAATCCTATTCCATCCCCTCCAAATTTCCATCAGTTATTCGTTTTCATTCTCTCATAAAAAAATGATGACAAAAGGAAATTTGAAAAACAATCAATATTGAATAGAATGAAATAATAATAATTGATGGTTGGAAAAGCTGTAGGAAAACTGTTTAATCAATTATGTTATCAACTGTATTTATTGAGTTATTACATCTGGAAAACTCAATACAATTTTCCGTTTTTTTACGGCAACAAAAAATAAATAAACAAACTTCTATTGTGTTAATAAATAATTACATTAGAAATTTTATACGATTTATCTTTTCTGTACAATATTTTATCATTGAAGTATTACATATTTATCAAAAATTCAACATATATCTTTTTAATGGTTTATTTGATTAATTATGCGATTTATACAGTGAATGTTCTTAGTTTATATCCCGAGTAAGTTTTAAAACATATTCACACCACACGTAATGTAAAAATAAAAGATTAAAAGAACCCATGATAGAATACACTAGAACTATAGTAAATGTAGCTTGAAAATAATCTGGGGTTTTTTCTAATTTTAGTTTTGAAGCCAGGAATGAAAACGTAAAGGTTAATCTTTAAGATTAGTTTTTCTAATTGATAATAACGTTTTTTTATTTACATATTTTCAAATTTTATTTGTGTATACATATATTATAGTACACTATTTTAATAAACTTCTTGGTAAGTTTAAATGATATTTTTAGTTTTAATTACTAACACACTAATACATTACCGTAGTAGTAGAAAATAAAAAGACAGAAGCACTTAACAGATCTACCCTTAAACACGGGAAATCATAGTTGGGTAGATAAATTTCCTCTTGACGAATTAATATAGTACAATAAAACCTGTTACATCCGAACCTGTGATATCAGGACCCTCCCATATGCGGACGTATCTCCAAACTATTTTTTTTAATTTCGGTTAAATGGTAAGGAATGGAAAAGTGAAAGTTGCAGCTGGAATGTCGTTTGACAGATTGCAAAGCTTGTAAAAAAACCTATCAGGGTGTTAAGAAATCAATGACGATGAAGTCAAGCGGTGGTTACTCAGAGATTTTAAGTTTAAGTTTTAAGTGGATATAAAATTCAACAATTGCACACAGTAAAAATATAGAAATGGTGTGCAATCGCGATGAAAAAATCTCTGAACCCAAAGAGGATAGCAACAAGCCTATAATGAGTCACCCTGAGGCATTCAAGACCATCGAATCTCTGATCAGTTATGTTCAAAACCAAGACGAAATAAGTGAAACTGAAGTGATGCCATAACAAAGATTGAGTGACATGGTTTCCAAAAAAAAAATGTGTGCAGTGTGTAAAGCAGACGAAAATCACATACTTTTTCTAGTAGGCGTATAGTAACTTATGTACTGATGTAGACGTAGCCTACTGTAAGTAAAAACTTTTAACCAATTTTAGTTGTTATATTTTAAAGAATACAGTGTACAAACACTAATGTTAAACCAACAGAAATGTTGAGAATAACATTCAACTATTTCTTGTTATTTATTTCTCGGCCTCTAACTATTTATAATTACCTTTGTTTATCCGAATTTTTCCATATACGGATCGGCTGGTCGCCATATTAGTCCGGATGAGACAGGTTCTACTGTAGTTTTAGATTTTTAAAGTTAACTAAGGTATGACTAAGGAAATTAACAACATTGTATTGTATTGATTTTTGTAACGTAAAAGAAAAATAAATAAAAATTCTTAAAAGTACAGCAGAACAAATAAAAAAAAATAAATTTGAATATTATTTATAATACATTATGTGTCTTACGGTACGCATTATATATATTAATTAATAACCGCAGGTGTTTTTTTTTCTTAAATTATAATAAATTAAATTTATGTAACCGGGTTATCATAATAAAACGATTATCTGCCGCCTATGTGACAAACACAAGTGTGCCTATTGTATAGCTATTAAATTTTCTAATAAATTACACTTTTAATCAAAAATAAATTATATTTAGTTTATTATAAATTACGCATGAATTATCTACATATTTATTATAAATAATGAACAATAATAAATTATACTTATTTAATAGTTTTGATTTTTCTAAATTTTAATTTGAATTAATAAAAAATACATTCAGGTGATATTACAGGCCAAGCCGATTGCTGTGAGCGCTGGGTTACGCATGCGCATACATGACGACCCTTCGTACCAATCCGACCAACAGTTAGATGTACAGTCAGTGTTATTGAAAATTGACAACACCCATTGTATTTTGTAGGTATTCTGTTCCATTGTTGACACAATGCATACATACAAGACTATACTAATGCAAACGCACGTTTTTCCCAGCGCTCTTCTTACGCAAATCAGACTATACTAATCAGTAATGAATTTATTTAAAAAAACAATTTAAAATTCAACAGAAATCTCTCAGGAACAGATTCCCGAGCTAATGTCACACACTCACACGATTTTCAATATAAATAGAAAGACAAAACCTGATTTTAATAAGACGTAAATGATGCTACATGAAAATCAACCTTTGTAGGACTTAAATTAGCGTAGTAGTTAAACGCTTTAAAAGTTTCGTTTCTCGAGAAGCGTAGCAAGCTGGGTTAGCTACGCGACATCAATATAAAAGGGAAATTTTCTTATTCAGGAACAAATTCAAGAAGTTTAACAACTAAAATTGAAGTAAAATTACAAAAGAGAGTAATTTCAATAATAATAATAATAATACTAATAATATTATTATTATTTCTTTATTCCGTAATTTTTACGTTAGTAACTTATACACACATTCTTTTCAAAAGCTATAATGCATTTACAACAATTCAAACGTATGAGGTTGAGAAAATGGACCAACCCAACTATGGCTAAAAGCCATGTCCTAGGGTATGTCATCTCATCTTTTATTTAATAGACTGTACAACAGATTTAAAACTAGGTAAGGGCTTAAAACAAAGACAATTAAAAAAATACGATATTTAAAAATTTTAAAAATGTAATCTAAAAGTTTAATAAATCTAATTAACTTAAAATATTTATGTAGGGATTCAAGAACATGCAACTAAAGTTAATTAAAATTATATAAAAAACTACAATCCAAATATTATATAATAAATCTAAAAAATATATAATATACCGGGTGTACCACGAAGAGGTTGCTATTTTTGAATTAATATGCTGGACGTACCGCACAATCTACAGACTGGAAACTTTACAGTTATAATAAATACGAGTATATTGTAAAAACGTACCCTCGAGTTTCATTTGCTTATGATTAATCAAAACGTAATGGCGGAAAGTAATTTTATTCGCATAAACATTTCAAATACGTGATTTGTTACAATGTTACTTAAGTAATAAATGAAAGAAATATGAAAGTGATAAATTATTAATAACACAATTTGTTTCATTAACCTTTATTCGAACTGATGTCCCTCAATATCTATGCACTGATAGTAACGAAACAAAAATGAGTTGTAAGCGTTTACGACAAATTTCCGAGGTATAAGCAGCAGTTCCTCTTCGATCAGCCTCATAAATTCATCGTCTGTTGTAATGGTGTGAGAATAAACTTTTTCCTTCAAAAACTCCCAAAGGAAAACATCGCAAACAGACAAGTCTGGCGATTTTGGAGGCCAGTCCATGAGACCGCTGCCACGACCTATCCAACGGTTAGGAAGATTTTGGTTTAAAACCGCTTTGGCCACATTAGAATAATGTGGAGGAGCTCCATCATGCTGGAAAAAAACGTCCTGGATCTTCGCCTGAGAATAGTTTCAATTTATGCGTATCTTGTCTCCAGTCATTGTCTAAAGGGATGAGTCATAAGATAAAACACCATCCTTGGTGACATGCGTATTTATCTTTCAATTCTTGGCCGACTACACCCAGTCCAGAGGACTTTAACCAGTTTAGTAGCCGCAGGAAGCTACCTAACAGGCGAACCCACAACCCCTGAGTGGTCAAACCCAAACGAGTGGGTGCGGATGTGAGCCACAGGGCACCCCACTCCCCTCAGTACTCTTGTAAACGTTGGATGAGTCGCCGTCGAGCTCGTTACGCCGCTAAAGTGCTTTGCACGTGGCTCTACCACACATGAAAGTACTTCGGTCAGGGCCCGTTAACCTCAAAAACAGGCGAGTGTAGGGTAGCTAAACCGCAGTTTTATGGGCACGCCCTGTGTGGTCTGGGGTGTGCCCCCACATGCTTGGTGACAGCAACCCGCAATGTTATACCCTGTGATTTCAAGTGGTTTTATCCACAAGATTATTGTTCATTTTTGATATTATTTTCTTATTTCGCCATTTTGTTTTGATTAATCAGAAGCAAATGAAACTCGAGAGTACTATTTTTACATATCTATTTATTATAACTGTAAAGTTTACAGTCTGTAGAGTGTGCGATACGTCTGACAAATTAATTCAAAAATAGGAACCTCTTCGTGGGACACCCGGTATAGTTTAGCCCAAAACTTTAATTTAATATAAACCGATACCACATTAGCAAAGATTTATCATTTACGTTTTTTATGTGCAAAGGGAGAAAATTAGATATTTTGGGTCCCAAAAAACCATGGTGACTTATTATTTAATATTTATTTAAAAAACATACCATAAAAAATTAACAACATAAAGAATTTTTAATTAAAAAAACGAACAAAAAGATAAAAGAAAATTCAAACAATAATACTTCAATAAAATAAATAAATAATAAAAAATTCAAACAGGTATATCAACGATAATTTACAATAAAAAATCAAATCAATTAGTTGGTAACAAAATTTGAAATATAAGAGCAAGTTGTTTAAATTCATTATTAATAGGGACAATTTGTAGGCACATATAAAGCAATCAGATGAATCATTTGAATAACAAAAAAAAAAAACAACCGTCTGACGGATTAATTAGAATAGAACGATGAACGATTATAATTGTAGAGGCATTGATGTTTTGTGAATTTGATAAGTCCACAATGGAATTAAAATCAAGAGGGAGTACTATACAGATGGATGATGGGTAGACAGAATTAAAGGGTGTATGACCAATAACATGGCCCCGTCCCTTGATGATACAGGGCAACGGGTCTTGTATTTAAAATGTATTCCCCACTGGATGAATGCGTGTAGTCGTTTTATTGGACATTTCCAACGTTTTTAATCCTTTCCAATTGGTTTCAAGTAGTACACAAATAAACCGATTCAAAATCATCCCTTCATGAATACTGGGTGTAAAAAATCTAACGTACTAAAAATATTAAAGAGAAACTAGGTTATGAACTGTTGTTGTTTAGGTCAACAGCCGAAAAGCTGGTTTGAACCTGTAGAGGTTTTACCAAGTAAAACGAGGAGTGAGGCGGTTTACACTTGCCTTCCTCACTGAGTGGAAAAGTACGCTTATCAGCATGCCGGGCCCTCTGAAAAGCACATATTTTCCACTCTGCAAATGACACCATCACTTCATTCACCATAGGGTCTGGCTGTATAATGAAATTCATTACTTTCAGAGGAGATAACTCTGATTAGTGTCTTTTGCACCTCTACCACTTCTGTCCTTAAATGATTCAGTCATTTAATTGGCTGACCATGTGATAAGATACAGAACTATTTATTTTAGCCCTGCAACGAGCAGATTGGGTGTAAATAATTTGACACTCCAACTGTCTCCTCTGGACAGTTATGAACTGTAGCAGTCAGTATTCTGCTACATCTGTTTATGAATAATTATTACAGAAAAATATAAAATTATCAAAATTTAGAGTTAAAAACTTTAATACTGTAATTTCAAGTTAAAATTAATTAATGTAAATTAATTAAAATTAAGATAAAACAATTTATAAAATAATTTTTCAATTAAAAATTTGAATTAAAAAATTTTTTTTTTTGTAATCCCTAATGTGTGTACGTTGCAATCTGTTCAATTCAGAACAATAAGCAACCCCATGACCCAATGAGATGAGGATGATGTGTATGACGTGTATATGAGGTGTAGTCTTGTACAGACTCAGGTCGATAACTCTTGAGAGAGTACGGTTAATTGAACCCGAAACATCAAAGTACACCGGTGACCACTGTCTAGCATTCAAATCCGAATAAAAGTAACTACCTTTACTAGGATTTGAACTAGGAACCTTACTCTCCGAAAATCAGCTGTTAAATAGCTGATTTTGGTGAAGACTTTACCTTTAGACCAACCCGGTGGGTTAAAAAAAAGTATTAAGATAAAAATATTTAAAACAGCTGTGGCTGAAGAATGGTTCGAAGAGACCGTACCAGTAAATTGGTACATTTAGTGCTATTGAATCATTTTAAATATTAATAAAGATGTATGAAAAGTTAAATGAAGAATTAATAAATGAACGAAAGATTAAGAACTACGAATACAATTAAAAATATCGATATTTATAAGAATCAATATTATATACAAGAGATTTTAAATAGAATAACTAAGAAATAATTCCAAGCTGTAATCAGATTAATCGCCATCTTTTTTTTTAGTGAGAAAGAAAAATTACAATAATATTAAAAGCGGCTTTCGGGCCAGCCCAGTCAAGTTCAGCTGGTAAAGTCGGTATTATTTGTTAAGTAACACCGGTTGGGCAAGCGACTTTGTATGGTGACCAGTTGACAGCCATCCATGAAAATACTCTACTTGGGGTCCCTGTTCACACTCATGTCTAATCCACGTAAAAAATAAATACAGCAAAAAGCAGCGATCAAATTGAGTAGTTGTCAACAATGTGCAGTTCCCGATAACAAAAAATAAAAGCTTAAAAAAAATATTACAAAAAATAAATCCGTTTTTTTTAAAATATAAAATCATTATTTATTTTTAACAAAAATTGTTTGAACAATATCAGTTATTTTACCATTACATAAATTAAATATCGATAACCTGAAAATCTTCTTCTTTTTCTTTATTTCAAGTCGAATTAACATCTTGGTTATTAGCTACTACATTGGGTAGAGGAACGGTGGGTTTGAACTTGTAATAATTTCCCAGATTCTAGCCGGGAATCGAACCCGATATCTCGGCTTTTCAATGTAGCACGCTAACCAATGGGCCACGGAGGCACCCGACCTAAAAATCTTAATATTTTAAATTCAATGATCGAAATAATAAAGAAAATATTGGGCCATGAATCATCCAAATAAAGATTTTTATTAACAAATCCATAATACTTGAATGGAATAAGAGAGGAATGAAATTCTACAAACAACTGGTATAAATGAACCAAGAAAGACTTAAAAAACTAATATTTTTTTGAGAATCTTAAAGAAAAAAAACAAACCAAAATGATTCTAAAAAAATCTAATTTCATGTAATAAAATATTTAAAAAAAATTCAGAAAAAAAATTAAAGAAAATACGGATTTTCCATCGTAAAAGTTAAGAAAGACAACATACCGAATAGGAGCGATAAAAAAATTAAGAACATTGTCGAAATTAATAATGAAACAATGGGAAGAGAGAAAACTCAAGTTCCATATGATTTTTTTTTTTTTTTTGGTTTAACGTCTGACTGTTCGGCGATTACTGCTAATGCAGACGGTGAAGGATTAAATGATTTTGTTTGTAACGTATGAAAATATGACGTGCCTGAATGGAATTCGAACCCAAGACCGCATGATGAGAAGCGAGCACGTTACAAACTACGCCAACGCGGCCGGCATTTCAGAATATGAACTCTAACAATAATGTAAAAGTGTTAACTCATGATTATCGTAGTGCTACGTTGACTACGTTGTAGTGAGACAGTTTCAAAAAAAAATCGTAACAGCTGTTTTTGAGAAAATCATACAAATAAACTTCTATTTCAGTTGGCCGATTTTGATAAAAATGATCGAGTCGAGTCCCCTAGTGGTACCTAACTTAAGTTCCAAGTTTCAACTTTGTACGATAATCCGTTCTTAAGATATTTCGTTCCACACACGCATTAATCGCTAAAAATACTTTTTTTGGTTTCAAGGGACCTGAAAATGTGTATTTCCGGAATGAAAACATGAAAACAATGCTTTCCTTCCCTGTACATTAATAGAGGGCAAGAGAAAGTAAAAAATTACTTGATCGATGGAACATATTAGTATTTTTAAGAAATCCAAACTATTAATATAATATAATTATTTTTTCTTTCAAAAATAAATACATTTCTAAAGGAATACTGAAAAAAATGAAGTTCAATGTTAGAAAATTGTTAACATATTGTGATAGAAAAGTTCAAAATACTCAATATTTATTTAATAATGGAATCTTATAAGTTAATAAGATTTTCTTATTTATAAGTGTAATATATTTCATTTAAGGTATTTAATATATTTCAACTACTCCGCATTGGCGTAGTTGGTAACGTGCTCGCCTCTCATCTTGGGTTCGAATCCCATTCAGGCATGGAATATTTTCATACGTTACAAAAAAAAATCATTTCATCCTTAACCGTCTGCATTAGCAGTAATTGCAGAACAGTCGGACGTTAAACCAAAAAAAAAAGTCATTAAAGGTGAACGTTACAAGCTCTCAAAAAACAAATGTATTTTCGTCTAATTCTACAAAGAATTGAAGATGGTCATCGAATTCGTAAATAACAAAAACTAAAAGTAACTTTCACTTCATAAATAATAATTAAACCTTTACAAAATATTTTTTAAGTAACGCAAACTTTTTTGAACGCCCGTTATATACACAATATACGCCAGAACAATCAAACCGTTTTCCATTTGTATATATACGTACATACTACATGGAATCATATACTGACGGAGGGAGGATTTAACATTGTGTAAAATCCCAGAGTGGGTTGTACCTAACAACTGTATCATCCAGACAGAAATCCTAAAAACCCTTTCTCCACTCCACATTAACCTGAAATCCCCTGTTACAATAATTCCATTGAGAATCCCCGCTTTGATGTTAAAATCACAAAGTGCATAAACGAAACAATAAAATTTATGATTCAATAATAACAAAACATCACTCAAACTACCATTTAATTAGAAAGCAAAAAAAAAGATACATCGAAAGATCAAAGTAAAAAGAATTAGGATGGATTTACATTGGAATGAAAATATGTATAAGTTAAAAAAATTGATTTACGAGGTGTGGCTATTAAATAACGAGACTGACGTAATAAATTTTGTTTTTATTTTATACATAATTACTTATTTTCACCATCAATGCACTCATTCTCTATCACTACAACGCTCCATTCGAATTTTCCGTCGTTGGAAACAGTGCTGGAAGTCATATTCTGTCAGCTCCTTCAGGACACGTGCTGCTTTCTCTTTTACAGCTTCCACAAACTAAAATCTTGTCCCTTTTAATGCAGATTTCACCTTAGGGAACAGGTAGAAGAAAATAACATGTGATGAAACGTGGTTTTTTTACTTATGATCCGGAAACGAAGCACTAATCTATGCACTGGAAGAGCCGAACTTCACCGAGAGCCAAAAAAAGCTCGAATGAGCAAGTCAAAATTTAAAGCAATGATAATTGTTTTTTTTATATCCATGGGATTGTGTACCTTCTCTGGGTTTCTGAAGGTCAAACAATTAACCAATATTACTACGTTGA
Source organism: Catonia carolina (assembly GCA_035578175.1). Classification (NCBI taxonomy): domain Eukaryota; kingdom Metazoa; phylum Arthropoda; class Insecta; order Hemiptera; family Achilidae; genus Catonia; species Catonia carolina. The sequence continues at coordinate 75,023,559 of JAQMRL010000004.1, forward strand.
GGTACTTTCAAAACTACGTCAAAGAGTAAGGAAAAAACGCCCCGAAATGTTGAAGGACAAATCATGGGTTCTCCACCAAGACAATACGCCAGCTCATTCCGCGTTATCTATCAAGAGGTTCTTTTAGCCAAGTACAGCATCTCAGTGTTAGAACATCCACCTTATTCACCACATCTTGCACCATGTGACTTCTACCTGTTCCCTCAGGTAAATCTGCATTAAAAGGGACAAGATTTGAGTCCGTGGAAGCTATAAAAGAGAAAGCGGCACGTGTCCTGAAGGTGCTGACAGAAGATGACTTCCATCACTGTTTCCAACAATGGGAAATTCGCATGGAGCGTTGTAGGGATAGACAAGGAGTGTATATTGAAGGTGACAATAAGTGATTATGTATAAAACAAAAATAATTTTTTTTACGTCAGTCTCGTTTTTTAATAGCCACATCTCGTATTGTTGGCCTCAAAGGAGGTAGGGTTACATTTCCGTTAGAAAAAATCACTGGTTCGAAGTAATCTAAAATCCAATTAAAAACCTTTACTGTTTTTGTCCAACCCCGAAAGGCCTACTCCCACGACGCGACGCTAGTTTACTAGCTGCTAGTACTACAAGCTTATTAGTAATCAACAATATTTCCAAACGTTCACACCGAGATTGTTTACTAGCGCTAGTCAATTACGTAACTTTTTCTCCTCTACTAGCGCTAGTAAAATCAAACGTGTTCTAAGTCACTAGCACGCTAGTGAATACTAGCGCTTCAACTAAACTAGCTGCTAGTTCGCTCCAACGACGCTAATTGTTAGTCTACTAGTAACTAGTAAACTAGCGCCTTGAGAATAAGCCTAAATGTAAAAACTTGCCGAATTTAAGAAGTGTGATCGGTGAGTTAGAGAATTAGTGAGTTGGTGAGGACTTTCGGATTTGATTATATTCACTATTGTCCTCGAACGGTAAATTTAAGTTGCGTGGGGGAACCTTACATATTTTGTGGCCCTGAAAAAGGCTGTTCAAGCGTATGTGCCAGGGTAGAAAAAGTCGGTTGATAAGCGATACGGCGCCTCGTCATCTGTGATTACTCTTCTTCATATGCTTTTCAAGGATTAGGCATCACTGCCTGTTCCGAACCTCTGAAATCTGATCATCTCTTCGTCGGGCGCCCTCAGTTTCTCCTTCCCTCCGATTTGTACTCCAGCGCCGGCTTAGGTATCCTATCCTCGCTCATCCTCATCATCATCATCATCTCCTTTACGGATTAGGCCAATCGCCTGTTCCAACATCACACCATCTCTTTCTTGGACGCCCCAAACATCTCCTTCCTCGAGGGCGATACTTCAGCGCCTGAAGACTAGCTTTATCAGGTGACATCCTAAGTACATGTTCCTGCCACCTATTTCTGTACCTCCACATTTTATCAATGATTGTTTCGTCTCTCTTCAGTTCTTCTCGAATCACGCTACTTCTATGTGTTCTCTCCGGCTACACCCCTTCACAGATCTCAAAAATCTCATTTCAGCTGCCTCCAATCGACTTAAATCTTTCTTCTTTGGTGCCCAGGTCTCACTTCCATACAGTAAAATCGGCACCGCCATTACATCGTAGAGCCTCAACTGTGTATCTTTCCTGGTTCGATTCTTAAAAGTCCTATTGATATAACCACAGACATGCTGAAACTTGCTTATTCTAGTGCTTATCTCTCTATCAACGTCATACGTTATATCAACTCCTAAATAAGTGAAGTGTGCTACCTGCTCCAACACTCTATCATTTAATACAATTTTTGACCTTATGGGGTCCTTCCCAATAAAAGCCATTATTTTGGTCTTACTAGCAGATACCGACATATTATACTCTTTACATATCTTGTCGAGCATATGAATAGACCTTTGCAGTTCATCTTCACTTTCTTGGAGGATTAATTGGTCATCCGCGTACAACAGCGTATTAAAGAAGAAACCTTCTCCTAACTCGATACCAGATCCAGCCCCTTGCTTCCATTTTCTACAAACATCATCGATGTAGATATTAAATAATGTTGGAGAGAGGCTACAACCTTGTCTAACTCCTTGATCAATCTTCTTAAATTCTGTGGTAGTATTGCCTACTTTTACTGCTATGGCTGTATCCTTGTATAGACTTACCACAATGTCAATTAGATGTTGCGGGTAACCTCTCTTTCCCATTATATACCATAACTTGGAGCGCCGTACTTTATCGAAAGCTTTCTCATAATCTATGAAAGCAATGTGTGTCTCTTTATTGAACTCCACTCTCCTCTCTATCACCTGCTTCAGCGGAAAAATTCCATCTATCGTAGTTCTGCCTCTACGGAATCCGTTTTGTTCATTTCCTAAAATAGTGTCTGCAATAGGAGCTAGTCTACCATTAATTATTCTTGCATAAACCTTATACATACTGTTTAAAAGGCTTATTCCTCTGTAGTTCTCGCATTGACTCCTGTCTCCCTTCTTAAAGATTGGGGCCACCAAGCACTGAGCCCATTCCTTTGGAACTGTAACCTGAGACCAACATTCATTTACTAGATGGAGTAGTCTTAATTCCAGCACAACGCCGCCGTACTTCAGCAGCTCTGCATTCACGCCATCAGGGCCACATGCCTTCCTACCCTTCAGTGCATTCATAGATTGTTTCAGTTCCTCATATGAAATTTCATCAATGCTTCTTCTATCCACTGGTTCATAGGTATAACAATATTCATGTTCCGTTCCACTCAAATCACTCCAAAGTGACCCAAAATACTTCAACCATCTATTTGAATCTATGATATTTAAACTTGCTCTATCCTTTACCTCAGCTCCTAGACTTCTCATTACTTTATACGCTAGACTTTGTCTCCCATGTATATCTGATTCCAGAACACTAACAAAATTTTCCCAAGATTCTTCCTGTGCTTTCTTAACCATACTTTTAACCTTATTTCTTTTCCTATTGTAGATCACTCTAGCTTGGTCCGTTTTTTGTTGCAGAAGGTGATGATATGCTTGTCTCTTCTCCTGCACCGCTATTTCCAACTGATCATTCCAAACCCTCACTTTCTTTTTCCTATTATGAATGATCTTAGTACCTAGCGCCTCCTCTGCTGCTTCCTTAATTGCTTCCTTAATGTTTGCCCACTCCTCATCCACTGTTTGGCATGTCGCCCGTTCCATTAATTTTATCGCTAGTCTATTTTGAAATAGTTGTCTCACACTGTCCTGCTGGAGAAGATAAACTTTGTAGCCTTTAGTGTGACTTGTGTTACTTATGGGTTTTCTTTTCCATCTCGCAATTATATTAATTTGCGATACTAATAGATAGTGATCTGAATTAACATCGTAACCTCTGTAAACGGTTGTGTCTCTAACATCAGAACATAGTTTCTTATTCACTATTACATAGTCTATCAATGACCTACTGCCTCTAGCAGACCAAGTATATTTGTGGATCTCTTTCTTCCTAAAAAAAGTATTAGTTATTCTCAGACCATTGAAAGAGGCAAAATCTCTCAGTGCTCTTCCGTTGTAATTTTCACATGTTTCTCCATACATCCCAACCACTCCTGGTATGGGGTTATTTCCAATTCTTGCATTCATGTCCCCTGCAATTATCAAGTAGTCCCCTGCATTATATTTATTTACTTCACTTTGAAGCTGATCATAGAATTCTTCAGACTCGTCCTTCCTTCCTTCCTCCGGTGCATAAGCTCCTATTATTGTCATCTTACCTCTGTCTACTTTTAATCTCACAGTTACAATTCGCTCTGATACATATGTATAGCTAAATACTTTGCTTTTCCATTTACTATTCACGTAAAGCGCAATACCAGCAGCACTTCTACTTTTACGGTCCACTCCACTGAAAACATTGAACCAACCTCCAATATCACGAGTTCCTCTTAGTTTCTTCTTAGTCTCAGTTATCACTGCAATGTCTATTTTACGCTCTTCCAGTACTTTTAACAATTCCGGTTCTTTACTGGTCACGCCTCCTCGAATATTCCATGTAGCCACTTTAATTATGTCCTTAATTCCAAAATCTTTTAAAGTTTTCCTTTTCCGATTAATATTAGCCAAAGTTCCAGTCCGGTTATTCTCCTTGTGATGCTTGTCAGTAATATAAGTATCCCCTGGCCGCGGTACGGGCGCTGCGCAGGTTAAGCTTAGTGGTGGGGCTGCCACCTCACTGCCTCCAAGCATGCAGATCAGTTCGTTCGAGATGACGCTCTAGGTTCTTCCGCCCTCTCCGCCGTTGGGATTTTATTCCTCTTCCGCCTTCGAGGCCGTTGACCGGTTTTCACCTGTAACCCTAGGCAGGGGCCCTTACTGGGTGCTACCATCCGGAGCCAGATGGACCCAGGTTTTTTAACGAGGTTGTTACTCCTCCCCCTCCACACTTCCCCATCTCTTGCCGGATGGGGCCCCGGGCTTGGGACCGGCAGTGTTAAGCAACACTGTTGGCGGTGTCCACTATATTTATTTTGGAGTATCCTATAATTTATTGAGAAGATGTTAAGCCGTTTCCTTATCTCTGCATTCTTATAACGGTCTTCTCAACAACATCCATATATAATTGCCGTAAAAATTTCATTTCAGATGCCTGCAATCTGCTCTCCTCTGTCTTTGCTAGCACCCAAGTTTCGCTGCCGCAAAATAGGATTGGCATAACTATTGTTTTGTAAAATCTTAACCTTCTATTTCTACTGGTGTGTTTTTACAAGGTTCTGTGGATAGTCCTGCATATAATGTTGGAATCGGTGCATCTTATCGAATATCTTATCTCAGTATATCATCATATCTTATCTTATTCACATATTATCGTCTATGATTACTAAATATACAAAGATTCAGCGGAAATGTCATCTTCTTCCCTCGCAGTAATGCGTCGATGGCTGGTTGGCCGGGAAAGAGCAAACCACGGTGGAGGGATCGCTGTGGGCATCGCTCGCGGCCGCTGGCGATGTCGGTCCCGTCCACGGTAGCTACGTGTCGGCTCAGCAAGCAGAAGCATCATCTCGCTTCTGCTCTTGCGAGGTCATCGATGTGTCTCCTTATAAACCAATCACGAGCAGGTGTGGGGCAGTTACTCTCAGTATTGTCATTATTTGTCCAACGGCATGTCGGAAGCACTGTCGGCCGGCAACACGGAATATAATTTGAGGGGGCGACGGTGACACTACGATTATTAGATATACATAAAAACTTAAAATAATAAAAAAAACAATATTCATAAAATTCTCTTTCTGCTTATCGTATTTACATAAATAAAAATTAATTTTTAAAAGCTTTCTGTAAAAAATATTTAAAACTCACACATCTTGAGTTGGATTGCCAAAACCGTTGATACAAACTTCCATTAGCATTACCATTGCTAGTAATTACTCTTTGATGTATCTAAGAGAAACAAATTTTCAAATAAATATTTTAAAATCCACCAACAACTAAACTTAATAATTAAAAATTATTTTTAGCCTAAAACGCGGAGATTCCAGGTTCGATTCCCGGTTAGAGTCTGGAAATTATAACAAGTTAAAACCCACCGTTTCAGTTACACAACCCACCAAGTATTTGTTAATAACCAAAGCTGGTGCTGTAACTTTAAATAAAACAAAAATATAGTCGGCCTGGGTCTTATACAGACCCAGGCCGACTATTCCTGAGAGAGTATGGTTAATGAACCCCAACTATAATATATAATATAAGTACAATTGAACCCCAACCATCAAAGTACATAGGTAACCACTGTCTAGTATTCAAATCCATACAAAAAAAACTACCTTTACTAGGATTCGAACCAGGAACCTTCGTCTCCGAAAATCAGCTGTTAAACAGCAGATTTTCGACGACGACTTTACCTCTAGACCAACCCGGTGGATACTAGGATTTGAACTAGGAACCTTCGTCTCCGAAAATCAGCTGTTCAACAGCTGACTCGTGACGACAGTTTTACCTCAAGACCAACCCCCGGTGGGTTGCATTAAGATTTATATTCAAAAATTTTGTAAAAAATAAATATAAAAGTTATAAGAATTAAAACCGACCGGCTAGAACCGATGAGTGTCAGGCAACTTTGTGAAGGAGATCTTGAGAAAATTACAGATGAGGAAATTGAATGGAACTTACAAAATATACGACACAAGAAACAAACACCTGCTTATACCAAAAAGAGCGAGAAACGAACTACACATTTCTCACTTGGCTCCAAAATTACACAACCTACTACCTAAAAATACATCACAATGTGAAATTACTTTAATTTTATTAATTTTTTTTAGCTTTTATTTAAAATGGTTTTACAATCCGCATATTGCTCCCCTCTGCCGGAGGCCATCAAGTTACAGACAGACAGTAAATGAAAAATTATTGTATTAAATATTTATGCGTATTTTTGTAAAGGTTTTTTACAATTTTTGGATATACTTATTTCCAACGCCTCGGAAAATGAAATGTACGTATATAATTAATTAAATATTTAAGTTACCTGTAAGATTTTATTATTTTTGGGAAATAAAGTACATATATTAGGTGGTAAACAAAGTAAAATATTTCAAAAATCAGCTACATATTTGAAAAATCAATCTAATATGAGATTGCCAAATGAATTTTTTTTTTAATTCAGTAAAGATGCCTACATAAGCCTTGGGCTTGTGCGTAGGTAATGATATGCGGTGATTTACAGATGAAAAGAAATGCCAGACCTGACCGGGAATCGAACCCGGGTAAGGAATTAAGTTAATAAATAAATTTTTAAAACGCTTTCCGATTAATAATAATATTGTATAGTAGAACATTTTTTAATTTTATTTTATTTTAGTAACCAAAATATAAAAATGCAATAACTTACTGAATTTATAAAAAGATTACGCATTTAATTAAAAATGATATAAGAGCTTGAAGAATAAAATACAGTCTTTAAGGACTAGTTATAAACTTTTGTTACACCATAGAAAAAACACTTGAAAAAATTACAACCAGTTTAACTAGTTTGTACTGAAAAAATAACAAGATAGATTATAATAGTACATAAATTATATATAATATATGTAATCTAGTGTAATAATTGAAATATTATAACCTGGTTTGAATTATAATTATTTCTGTTTATAAATTGGATCATAAATATAATAAAATTTAAAAAAAATTAATATTAAGTACAGTATAAATAAGATAACCAAATTTAAAAAAATTATTAACAGTTGTTTACAATTTTTATAAAAATATACCAACTAAATAAATACCCCGATCAGAAATAAAACAAAATCTATAAACAGATAAGCGATTATAAAAAATATAACAAGACCCTGAAAAATTAAAATTAATCTACAAAATATATCAGATCGAACCAATAAAATACTGATTTAAGAGCTTCAAAAAAAAAATTTCGACAAAAAATTTAAATTTTTTGTCAAGAAAAATTACACATCAAATATAAGAAAAATCAGTAAATGGAATAAAGAAAATATTGGGAAAATAATCGCTAAAACGAAGAGATGTATTAAAAATCTAAAACATGGATAAAATGATGAAGCAAGAGATTTAAAGTTCATCCGGTAAGAATGAACCAAGAAAGATTTAAAAACAAATTTTTTAAAAATTGAAAGAATAATAAAAACTAATACGTACGGTTAAAGAAACAAAAAAAATCTATTGACATTAAAGTTATATAAAGATGTAATAGAATATAAAAATAAATTCAAAAAAATAACTGAAGGGATAGACTAATGGGGCATATCTTAAGACGTCCAGGTATTGGTCTATCAATAATGGAGGGTAATATTAAAGGAATTAATTGTAGGGGAAGGCAAAGGTTAGAATATTTAAAGCAAATTACAAAAGATGTAGGGTGTTACAGGTATGTAGATATGAAACAACTTGCGCAAGATAGAACAACTTGGAGAACTGCATCAAACCAGTCGAGAGACTGATGATAAAAAAATTAAATGATTATAAAAAAATAGGAATTAAATCTCCATAAATTTTCAAGGTTTATGGTTCACTTTCAGTTTAATACATAAAACATCTTTTATTAAATTCTTTTGTACGGATACCATATTTAGAATTATAAAAGCTGAGTAGATCTTGTTATTAAATACAAGAACTGATAACCAAAAAAAAAACCGTTATCAAATTCAGAGACATAAATCAAACTGTTTGGGGTAAACTCGGATATGTATTAAAGGGGAAAAAATGTTGAATGATATTATGGACAAAATTGATGTTATATTCTTAAGAATAAATGAAATGTGAATCAGAGGCGGAAGAAAAAGAAAATCGGGAAAGACTTTTAACAAGAAGGGGAAGAAGAAAAAAAAGAAGAATACCGGAAAGGGAGTTATCAAACAAGAAAAATAATATGACCGGGAGGAGAAAATATGAAAAGACTGGAGGAGTTTATAGGAGTAGTAGTAGTAGTAGTGTAAACGGAAGAAGCTGTCCACTTCTACTCATTTTATGATCCAATAATGGAGGGTCATACCAGTAGACAATACAAGCTATGAGTCTGGAATTTCGGTTATCATATTTTCTTTATGATTCCCCTACTGTAAACAAAAAAAAAACAATGACGTCATCAAAATATAAAAATATATATTACATGTTGTAGCTAATGGTGTGTACATAAAACGTCTACAATACAAAAAAAAACTTTACTAACTTTTTTTATTAATAAATTGCTTAGGACTTAGAGGGGTTGTGTTAAAATTGGATTAACAAACACTGAGTAAAAGAATTACCAATACGATTTACTTTAATATTAAAAAATATTAACGTTTGTAAGTGGCTATTTCAGAAACTACTAAACCGATTTAAAAAATTATTTCACTATAGAAAGCTTAGAGCTTAAAGCTACGAGGTCGAGAAAACTAAACAAGGAAAATTAACGATTAGAAGTAGCAGACTAACATTCTACAGACACCTGTATAGAAATGGATGACAACCGGTTGACACAACAAATTTTTAGGACACTAAATAATATAGGTCCTAAGGTGTTGGATAAATGGTTTAATGAATTCAGAAAATATATTCAGATAACCGGAATAAATCGAGAAAACTTAATGAACTGAACCAAATTCAACGGACTTTAATTGTAATTACAAGAAGAGTAAACACAGAAAACCGTGTGGAGAGAAAAATGGAGTAAAGCCTAAGTGAGTGAATGCTGAGAACGCGGGCTGCAAAATGAGCTTCCCGAAACGTCTTTAAGTCAACTCAGGTGGTCTAAAATTGGCCCTATACGAGGAAAAAAGAAACCTTAGAGCTTCCTGTTTAACAACGGCTGTATGGCATTAAATACATAATTTAAAAAAAAATTCAAATCCTTCAAATTTGGTAAAATGACGGTGATCTAATATTTTATTTGTTTGATGTAAGGTCGTTTGGGAACTTAAGTTCTTTAATCTATCAGTATCAGATCAAATAATATGACATCATCTTCCTAGTTCATCATCTCTTTTTTTATTCACAATTTTTGAAAATTATTTACAGGTAAATTACAAAAAAAATTATTTCACATCCGTAAATCTTTAAAATTCAAAGCTATCGTACCCTTCCATTAAAATAAATATTTTACCTACTTTTTCGAATAACACTTATTCAGTTAATATTCCTCCCCAAAGAAGTAAAAATAAACTGTTAAGATTTTCCAAGACATTTTGTAACTATTGATTCCCTATTGTTTTAGAGTTATCCAGATTTCGATTTTTCGGATCGCTTCAGTTTCCATTAGTACAATGGATAAATGAGATAGTACTGTACTTTAATAATTTTGGGGAAATAGATTGTACAGTTTAGAAGCCAAGTAAAAAAAGTGACTGGGATTAAATATCGCACATAAAATTGGTGCTCATAACGGGCAGGTGGAGTGTTAAATTTATTTCACTCGATCTGCTGCTTCCAGGGCTACAAAAATAGTCCTGTATCTTATCACATGGTCAATCAGTTATATGACTGAACTATTTAGGAAGAGAAGAGGTAGAGGTGTAAAAGACACTAGTCGAAAGTTACCTCCTCAAAAAGTAATGAATTTCATTCATTATACAGCCAGACCCTGTGGTTAATGAAGTGAAGGTGTTATTTGCAGGGTGGAAAGTACTTTTCGGAGGGCCTCACATACTGATAAGCATACTCTTTCGACTCAGTGAGGAAGGCAATAGTAGTAAACCACCTCACTCCTCGTTTTTACTTAAAAAAAACCTCCAAAGGTTCAAACCAGCCTTTCTGCTGTTCACCTACAACAACAGTTAAAATATGAACTATTAATATAAAAAACACTAAACGTCCTAATAAATAAAATAAAGTAAATAATTAAATACAAATACAGCTAATTTTTGTTATTACTTATAAAAGAAGAATAATTCACCGTCAATATAAAAAATAATTGGAAGATTCAATAAAAAATAACAAACAAGGAAAATATGATAAGAATGTATCCGGGAAATTCAATGAACTGTAGAAAAATACAAGGATTTTAACAATAAATAAAGATGACAAGAATATAAATCCTTCAGGATATGTCTTGACAGTCAACAAAATTATTGGAAATACTGGAAAAAGATGAAAAAGAAATTTTATCGTATCGTTAAAAAGCTCTTTTTATTAAAGCTTTATAGACTAGAGGAAATATCTTACAAATTTAATATGTTACAAACTTCATAATAAAGTAAAAATCCATAGGTAAAAAAAAACGAGGAAAATTTGTATTTTATTTCAAATTCAATTTGAAAATAAATTTTCCTTACATACTTATCCATATAAACTATTATTAAGTTATAAATCCTAAGCAATAAAAATTTAATATTAAATATCTCGACAATTTAATCATTCAAATTCTGAAATATAAAGAAAATATGAAAAACATTTTAAGGAAATGTCAGATGCAAAATAAACGAAAGAAAATATGTTAAATCTCAGAAAATCTTATATAATATCAAAAGGGAAAATTAAATCTGTTTACATCTTTCTCAGACATGAAACTGTTTGAAAATACTCAGAAAAAGAAAAAAACCGTTTTAAGGATTATCAGAAAAAGAATTCAAAACGAAATAAATAAATTCTAATAAAATGAGTACATGATTTATGTTTATACAACGATAAAAATAAATTTCACAAACGCTATCGCAGTGGTTTAAAGCTTTCAAATACGATTCATTGTAAAGCATTTCTGGGTTTGAATTCCTAGACAATACTACTGCAATATATTCGAGTATTGTAATCGCTAACCCCAAGTAATGATACAACTTTGAATCACCCCGGGGTAAAGGTTTACATACGTCAGGATCGTTTAAAAGGAAACGAAGAAATAAAGTTTGGATTTTTCCTGTAAATCAGTTTTTAAACTAATAAAGGGAATATTTTTTCAAAATAATTTTATTTTGTGAAAACTGTTGTTGTTTGTTTAGGTCATCAGCCGAAAGGCTGGTTTGAACCTGTAGAGGTTTTACTAGGTAAAACGAAAAGTTAGGTGGTTTACCATTGCCTTCCTCACTGAATGGAAAAGTACGCTTATCAGCATGCCGGGCCCTCTGAAAAGCACATATTTTCCACTCTGCAAATGACACCTTCACTTTATTCACCAAAAGGTCTGGCTGTGTAATGAAATTCATTACTTTCAGAAGAGATAATTCTGATTAGTGTCTTTTACACCTCTACCTCTTCTGTTCTTAAATGATTCAGTCATTTAATTGACTGACCATGCGATAATAAACAGAACTATTTATTTTAGCCTGCAACGAACAGATTGAGGGTAAATAAATTGACACTCCATCTGTCTGTTATGAAACAAGTCTGCTATTAAAACAAAATTTAGAAACCTCCTACTTGTACCCGTTTGTACTCTGAACTTACAATAAAACATGTATCGCCATTAACAATTCTTCAGATAAACCTTTCATATGCATAAACTTCTTACATTTCAGAGTATGTTCTTAAAAAAAAATCTTAATATTTATAAAAGGCCTTCGGGCAAGCCCAGTCAGTCAGCTGGTAGAAAGTCGCTATTATTTGTTCAATAACAACGGTTGGGCAAGCGACTTTGTATGGTGACCAGTTGACAGCCATCCATGAACAAACTCTACTGGGGGTCCCTGTTCAAACTCATGTCTAATCCACGCGCAAAAAAATACAGCAAAAGCAGCGATCAAATTGGGTAGTTGTCAACAATGTACAGTTCCCGATAACAAATAAAAGCTAAAAAAGAAAAAAAAATCTGGTGTGAAACACTCACACAACTTTCTCTTGCCAATGCAAATAATTAATAATAAACCTAACATTATTAATAAAATATTAGAAATAAACAAAAACTAACCTCAAAAACATAACCTTATTTTAATCATGAGTGAATGACGCAAAATGAAAATCGAACTCAATTTGGCTTAAAAAAAACGGAAAATCACACTTTCACGCTAAACTAGGCTCTGTAGAGAAAAATACATTAAGTAAAAGTTGTAGGTCTTTTAATTTCCTATAAATTTTATTATATACACTTTTGTCGTAAAATGCATTCTAAGGCCGAAATCTTTAAAAAATCGATTTTTCACACGTTTTCGTGAGAAAAAAACAGAAAATCGTAAATTACCGCTACACTAAGCGTTATACAAAAAAATGTTTGAAATAAAAGTTGTAGAATTTTACATTCTCTACAACTTTTATTTATAACGTTTTGCGCTAAAATGCATATTAAAGCCGCAATCTTAAAAAGAAAATATTTTTACGTAAAAACAGCCTCACGCAGAATTTCAGCAAACATGGCGCCTACCCTATCTTGTAGAGCATAAAAAATGTAGTAAACCAGGCGATTTTTAAAAAAATCGTAGGACCAGTTTTTGAGAAAATCGCAAAAAAGTGAAAAATTATACAAATAAACTACTACTTCCGGTAGACCGATTTTGATGAAAATGTTCGTGTCGGGTTCGGTAGTGGTATGTAACTTAAGTTTCAAGTTACAAGTTCGTACGATGTTCCGTTCTTGAGATATTCTGTTCACACACACACACACACACGCACGCACGCACACACACACACACACGCACGCACGCACGCACACACACACACAAACACACAGACCAATCGCTAAAAACATGTTTTTTGGGTTCAGGGGGTCTGAAAACGTATAGATCCGGTGAAAACTCGATTTCGAAAAATCGACATGAAAACAATACTTTCCTTCCTATATATTCATATAGGCAAGAGAAAGTAAAAATCATAAAAGTCAGTAAAACAAATTTTGAAGGCACTAAAAATTATACCTAAAATGTCGGATAATGGTTTAAATAAATAAGAAAGGATATTGTGAAAACCGGAATCAACCGAGAAAACTGATGAACTGAACTAAATTCAGACAATTACACACTTTAACTAATTACAACTTTCAGAGCTTCCATGAAAAGCAAAAACAGAACACCAGGTGGACAGAAGAAAGGAGAAAAGCCTACAGGGAACAGGTGCTGAGAATGTGGGCTACAAAAACAGCTTCCAGAAACGTCTAAAATCTCTTCACGTAGTCTAAAATTAGCCCTATACGAAAAAAGTCAGCAACCGAGATCTGTTGAATTAAGACTGAACGTTTATTTTCTGTTAAAAGCACAAAGTGCACCATCTGTATGAAATATTTCCAATGGTTTGTTGTTTTATTTTTCCTTTAATTTGAGGCGTGGTCTGTATTAAATTCCATTTGAAAACGATTACAATTAAGAATTTGATACTTTATTTGTCTGCCCATAATAGACAGGTGGAGTGTCAGATTATTTACACTCAATCTGTTCGTTGCCGGGCTAAAATAAATAGTTCTGTTTCTTATCACATGGTCAGCCAATTAAATGACTGAATCATTTAAGAACAGAAGAAGTAGAGGTGTAAAAGACACTAATCAGAGTTATCTCCTCTGAACGTAATGAATTTCATTATACAGCCAGACCCTGTGGTGAATGAAGTAAAGGGTAATTTGCAGAATGTAAAGTGGGTGCTTTTCGGAGGGCCTGTCATGCTGATAAGCGTACTTTTCCACTCAGTGAGGAAGCCAATGGTAAATAACCTCACTCCTTGTTTTGCTTAGTAAAACCTCTACAGGTTCAAATCAACCTTTCGGCTGATGACCTAAAAAACACACTTTATTTGTACGCTAATATTGTTTTTGAAAACATAGACAAATGTCTGTCATATTATCTGTTCTCAATTTTATTCGAATACATTAAAACGTGTATTATATTACATTTTCTGAAAAATTATTATCGAAATGTTTTGAATGACACAAGCAACAAACCAGGTTTGGTACGCTACCACCAAAATTCTCAGTTACCAAATTTAGCAAAATAAACCTACCGTTGTACTTGTTTCCTATTTCACCAATATCTATATGAACAAATTAATAAATGTAACAACTATTTTTTTATTCAAAGAAGAGAGATGTTTCATTAAAATTTTTCTTTTTCACATTTCATTACGGAGAAAATTTTTAAGACAATGTAACAATAGACTTACGGTGTCGGAAAATGATTTAAAGATGTCAGAAAGGATATTGAGAAAACCGGAATAAAGCGTAAAAACTTAATGAGCCGAACCAAATTCAAACAACTAATTACGGACTTTAAAAGCTTTCATGAAGAGCAAAAACAGAACAATGGGTGAACAAATGAAAGGTAAAGAGCCTATAGTGAGCGAACGCTGAGAATGTGGGCTGCAAAAAGAGCTTCCAAAAACGTCTTAAGGGGAGATGGCACGATGGTTTTAACTCAAAATTTCGATTTTTGGTTTTTTTATGTATTTCAATAGTTTAGGTATAGATCTACCAGAAAAAACATTAATTACGTCAAAAAATAATTTTTTATGAAAAAATTAAGTTTTCATCAATTTTACACAGAAAAAAATTAGTAATACGCAAAACACGTGGAAAACAATTTGTAAAAATTTTATGTTATTCGTAATTTTAAAAAAATGGTATGGTACAAAGATTAAATTGAAAAAATGTCAGTAGCTCGAGAAGAAACCCGAAACCTATAGTGCTTAACGTTTCATTTTCCTATCTTTTACCAATCCTATGAAAAATTTACCTAAAAATAGCAAATTAACATTGGCGGGATACAAAGTACAGCCTCCCCATAAGTCACCTCTAGTGGTCTAAAATTGGTCCTACACGAGAACAAAATTCATTACAAAGAAATATATATGGAATGGAAAGGTCCTTTTACCCAAATGTAAAGAATTTCGTGGTGAAGACTGTTAATAACATATCCCTTTATACTCGAATACAAAACCAACTTCAACCCAAATAAGCCTTGCAAATTCTATGTACTCCATCATACTGACATTCTAATAAACATTACAATACAATTACAAAAAAAAAACAACCCTAAATTGTACCACAAAATTCAATACCACTTCCTGTATTTATGTAGGAACATATACTCGAACATACATATAATATACAAACGAACAATAAAAACCGGAAATACAAAAAAGATAGCCACTTGCAAAAAATGGAGGGTGCGTGTTCATAATAAAATAAAAGATGATGATGATTGATTAGGTGTTATTTTGACGAAGAGAAAGGGCAAAATAGATGCAAGAATGAGGATAAAGAAAAAGGCAAAAGATAACAAACCTAATACCCTATTTATTTATTTTTTGTTGTTGTTTAGGTCATCAGCCGAAAGGCTGGTTTGAACCTCCAGAGGCTAAGTAAAAACGAAGTGAGGTAGTTTACACTTTGTTGACACTAGGAGCAAACTTAGGGCGGCTGAACTGTAGATGTGACTCTCAGCAAGCTGAGGAAAAGATAGACAAGTAAAACAACAAACGAAGATTCATTTTCCAGAATTAACACACATCCGCATCGAATCACTACAATAAAATCAGGAAAACGACACATGCCGAACACATAATGCGCCACGGAAATTTGAACAAATTTAACTAGTTGATACTAGAAGACAAAGCAGAAGGAAAGCCAGAGACAAGCAAAAAAAAAAAACATGGTTACGGAACATCAAAGACTTTACCCGTACAGATGGAAACACTTTAATTCATTTAGTTGTCATAATAGTCGGCAAGCTCAACTCTGACGTCACTGAGAAATATATACATACATATCACAACAAATATTCGTTATGCTTAAGTCTTTGTCGGGTAAAGCAATAATGTTCATCAGCGCGTTCAAGACTTAACAAAACGTGAAATGAAAAATAATCTTTTACGACATGAAATACTATTTAACGAGAAATATTTACCACAGACTATTTTGTTAACATATAAAATTGATTTATTAAAAAATTTTGCCGCCTCCGTGGCGCAGTGATAATCGTGCTACACTGAAAAGCAGAATGTCCTTTACTCGTTTCCAGACCAGAGTATCTAAAATCCAACCGCGGATTAAGAGTATGCAAAGCACATTTTTCAATATCAAGTCAGTAAAGACATGACGCTTGATGACTTACTGGTAACACCCACATGATCCTACTTATGATCATACCCACATAATAATCCCGCTTCCCCTACTTATTTTCTACAATCCCCTACTTATGACACCGCATGATCATACCCACATAATGATCCCCCTTCCCCTACTTATTTTCTACAATCCCCTACTTATGATACCGCATGATCATACTTATGATCATACCAACATAATGATCCCACTTCCCCTACTTATGATACCGCATGATCATACAAAGATTTATTTTCAAGTTTCAGCCGCTCCCGTATCGTAGTGGTAGCACGCTAGCCTATAAATGCTGTGGTCCCGGGTTCAATTTCCAACTAGGGTTTGGAAATTTGCAAAATTTAAAACCTACCATTCCATTCCCCACCGTACTTGCTAATAATCGGCTGTTGATGCGACTTTAACCCTTTCAGTACCAACGTCCAGAAAACAGAACGTCAATATATTTTACATAGATAACATTCGGTTTACCGGACGTCCGTAAGTTATGCACAAAGTGCTACCGTCCGATTAACCGAACATTTCCAAAAAACTTTTACAATCAAAAATTAAAGGAATAATGTATTTTGAAACCGCCTCCGTGGCGTAGTGACTAGCACTCTAGACTACAAAGCGAATGGACCAGGGTTCGATTCCCGGCTAGGGTATGGAAATTTTAACACGTTAAACCACCATTAATGTACAAAAACCCACAGTAGGCCTACTTGCTAATGACTAAGCTGTCGATGTGACTTTAAATAAACTAAAAAATAACTATTTTGAATACTTTTAGAGTTAGAACGATTTATTTTTTTATGAACACAATAAAAATTACTTTTTAACAGAAAATTTTATTGTACTGTAACTTTGAAAACTTGGCCGACAATGGCAGGCTTGCGCCCGCAAGTTTTCGAAATAAGGCCTGGCACTTTTTGTACACCCTTAATAAAATTAAATGGCACTTACATCAAACTTTTAAATATTGTTTCGGCACTGAAAAGCTTAAATTTAAAAAAAACAAATTTAAAGTTTATTTTATAATTCTTAATGTATGTACGTTGCAATCTTTTTAATTTAAGAACAATAATCAAACCCACGACCCAATGAGTTGAGAATAACATACATGATGTGTAAATGAGTCTTGTATAAGACTCAGACCGATCATTCCTAAAAAAATATGGTTAATTAAACCTTTACCAGGATTTGAACCTTCCTTTATTAGGATCAACAGTTAAACAGTTGACTCTTAGTGACGACTTCACCACTAGACCAAACCGGTAGATTAATTTTTACTTTCTCTTGCCTATATGAATATATAGGAAGGAAAGTATTGTTTTCATGTCGATTTTTCGAAATCGAGTTTTCACCGGATCTATACGTTTTCAGACCCCCTGAACCCAAAAAACATGTTTTTAGCGATTGGTCTGTGTGTGTGTGTGTGAACAGAATATCTCAAGAACGAAACATCGTACGAACTTGAAACTTGAAACTTAAGTTACATACCACTACCGGACGCGACACGAACATTTTCATCAAAATCGGTCAACCGGAAGTAGTAGTTTATTCGTATAATTTTTCAGTTTTTTGCGATTTTCTCAAAAACTGGTCCTACGATTTTTTTTAAAATCGCCTATTTTACTCAATTTTTTATTCTCTACAAGATAGGGTAGGCGCCATGTTTGCTGAAATTCTCGGTGAGGCTGTTTTCACGTAAAAACGTTGTTTTTTTAAGATTACGGCTTTAATATAAATTTTAGCGCAAAAAACTTATATAATAAAAGTTGTAGAGAATTTAAAAACCTACAACTTTTATTTCAAACATTTTTTTGTATAACGCTTAGTTTAGCGATAATTTGCGATTTTCTGTTTTTTTTTCTCACGAAAACGTGAGAAAAATCGATTTTTTTAACATTTCGGTCTTAGTATGCATTTTACGACAAAAGTGTATATAATTAAATTTATAGAAAATTAAAAGATCTACAACTTTTGTTTAGAGCATTTTTCTCTACAGAGCCTAGTTTAGCGTGAAAGCATGATTTTCCGTATTTTTAAGCCAAACTGAGTTCGATTGTCATTTTGCGTCATTCACTCATGATTAAAATAAGGTTATGTTTTTGAGGTTAGTTTTTGTTTATTTCTAATATTTTATTAATAATGTTAGGTTTATTATTAATTATTTGCATTGGCAAGAGAAAGTTGTGTGAGTGTTTCACACCAGATTTTTACATTATCTCATACTTCTGTTTAAAACGGTTACAACAAAAAATATATTCGTGTGTACGTACAACGAATTTTATGTTGAAAGAAAAACATTATGCAGTCGTGGTTTTGTTCTTATTGTCTTGTTTTTATTACAGTCGTAAATGGATTGTGTTACTGAAAAACCGGCGGCGTTTAAGTTCGCGACAAGTAACGGGGGGCGGGTAACAAAATGTGAAACGTTTCTCTTTGGCTGTTTCTTTTTATAACAACTAGTCTATCTTTCTCCTTTTGTTCATCGTATCTGTACGCTGCCGTAATAATGTTGAAAATAACGTTACACGCGTTAAATACAATACACATTTCTACTTTGAATCTTTGTTGTTCAAGAGTATTCTACCAACCGATTCCATGTTACTCTTCTTAACGTACAAGCACACTTTACGATTCTTATGCTATGAACAGAGACGACCTCTAAAAACCTCTTACATCATAATATATATCATAAATATATATAGGGTGATTCAAAACTATATGGCAATGTCTTGGGATCTCATTCTACAGTTAAAAATAAGAAAAAAATTTCATATAAACATATGCCTGAAAACGCTTAGTTAGTGAGTTACGGCTAGCGAAAAATTTCACCTAGAACTCTTTACCCTCGGTGAATTAAGGCCGTATAAAAATGTTAAAGGTAGGCCTAGTTACAAAGATACAAATATTATTGTTTCTTATGTTTTTTAATGTGAAAAATTGAATAAAATTGGTTCCAGAGCTGTAAATTGAATACTTTCCGAGATATCTTACATAAAACACAAAAATTGGTGCAAAGAAATAACACATTTTTCTGTTTAACGTAAGATTACTTCCATAAATGGTAAATAAAGGTGTATTTTTTCTTAAATAAATTTGTAGAAAATTTACTTCTAAAAAGATTCATGTGAATTACTCAGGAAAAATATGAATTATAGATATTGAAATTTCACTTTAATTAAAATCAAAACAGATGCACATAAAACTCACATTCTTAACTGCATAAAATATTAACTAATATGTAGGTTGGGAGTAACAGCTGATCATTATCAGCTGTTACTCCCAACCTAATATTTTATGCAGTTAAGAATGTGCGTTTTATGTGCGTCTGTTTTGATTTTAAATAAAGCGAAATTTCAATATCTATTATTCATATTTTTCCTGAGTAATTTACATGAATCTTTTTAGAATTAAATTTTCTACAAATTTATTTAAGAAAAAATACACCTTTATTCACCATTTATGGAAGTAATCTTACGTTAAACACAAGAATGTGTTATTTCTTTGCACCAATTTTAGTGTTTTATTTAAGATATCTCTGAAAGTACTCCATTTACAGCTCTGGAACTAATTTTATTCAATTTTCCAGATTAAAAAACATAAGAAACAATCGTATTTGTATCTTTGTAACTACCTTTAACATTTTTATACGGCCTTTCTTCACCGAGGGTGCAGAGTTCTAGGTGAAATTTTTCGCTAGCCGTAACTCGCTAACTAAGCGTTTTCAGACATATGTTTATATGAAGTTTTTTTTCTTATTTCTAGCTATAGAATGAGATCCCAAGAGATTGCCGTATAGTTTTGACTCACCCTGTATATCATACACACACACACACATATATATATATATATATATATATATATATATAAAAGATGTTAAGTCACATCTTCTAACAACTTTTATGTTAACATCTAACTTGGCTTCGCTCATAATTTCAAACATTTTATAATGGCTGCAATTTATACGTACATTTTATTTTTATTACTTTTTAGACTCTTTACCATTTACATCCACCCCGTTTTATTGGCCTCTTATTATTTTATAGTTTACATATTTTTTATTTTATTCTCTATTAATTGAATCACATACTTATATCTAAATACCTTTTTTATTACCTTCATATTTTGTTTTCTTTTTATAGGTTTATAAACTGTTTAGTATTTTTATTATACTATTTTATTACTTCATAATGTATTATTGTTATTATTAGTATTTTTTATTACTGACTTCACCAATAATTTTAATTAAATTGTCGTTAAATATTTTTTTTATTACTATTCGTATGATTAGAAATATAAAAAAATTATGTAATAATAATTTATTAATTAAAGGTAATAAAATTTTAATGTGTTATTAAATTAATGTTTTATCTTATGTCGTATCGATTTTTTCTCATTAAATTTTGATTTGTTTAAATATTAAATTAACCCGTAATTTTTTATTGTAAAAACTAGCGGACTCGACAGATGTCCTGTAGAAACGTAATTCAACTCACGTACAACGAATTTATCTTCTTAGATTCATAGGTTAAGTTCAGTTTTAGTGCACGTGTATACATCATTAAAATTGGTAATAAAATCATGTAAAATACTTACATCAATACTGCACGTAATGGGTGACACAATGAGTAATTTTAATGACACTATAAAAAGTTGTTTTACATAAAATAATAAATATAACATTATTCAATACTTGACCCACCGGGTTGGTCTAGAGGTAAAGTCGTCAACCAAAATCAGCTGTTTAACAGCTGATTTTCAGAGACAAAGGTTCCTGGTTCGAATCCTAGTAAAGGTAGTTACTTTTATACGGATTTGAATGCTAGACAGTGGTTACCGGTGTACTTTGATGGTTGGGGTTCAATTAACCATACTCTCTCAGGAATGGTCGACCTGAGTTTGTACAAGACTACACCTCATTTACACGTCATACACATCATCCTCATCTCATTGGGTCATGGGGTTGCTTATTGTTCTCAATTAATTGAACAGATTGCAACGTACACAAATTAGGAATTAAAAAAAAAAAAAAAAAAAAATTCAATACTACTGCTGGGTCTGACTAATATGCTAGAAATTGTCAAAGGCCTTCGGGCCAGCCCAGTCAGTAAGCTGGTAATAAGTCGCTATTATTTGTTAAGTAACACCGGTTGGGTAAGCGACTTTGAATGGTGACCAGTTAACAGCAATCCATGAACAAACTCTACTGGGGGTCCCTGTTCAAACTCATGTCTAATCAACGTCAAAAAATACAGTAAAAAGCAGCGATCAAATTAGGTAGTTGTCAAATGTACAGTTCCCGATAATAAATTTTCTAAAGCTACAAAAAATATCTTTAAAAAAAAATTGTCAAAAAGTTTCGTAAACACGATCGGAGCGCCACCTACAGGATACAATGTGAACTTTAAGCTAACCTAAAATCAACTAAAATTTATAAATTAGTTAATTAATTAAAAAACTTCTATCGGGTCGAATTGTGAATCTATAGCATTCTCGAATCAACTTAATCTCACACAAAAACTTTCATAAGAATCGGTCCAGGCGTTTAGGAGGAGTTCAATGGCTAACACACGGACAAAAGAAATATAAATAATAGACGAGGAGTGTCGTTCAATATTTTTTTAATTTTTATGGATTCTATTTACAATCAGATTAAACTATATTTAACTATAAGTAAATTTTATAACATTAAAAAATAAATCTTTATGGAGATTAAGCTTACTAGAGTAAATTAAATTTAAAAATTAATAGTATTTGTTGGTTACCTTAATTTTCAATGTGTTTATTATAAATTAAAAAATTCATCGGCGATATTATCCCTCGACATGATACGCGTATTCCCGATAATATGAAATGACCACAAGGATGAAGTTTTAAATTTTTATGATCTGGTACATGGATTCGGCCGTCATAAGGCATTTTTCTGTATTTTCTTTTTTTAGCTTTTATTTGTTATTGAGAACTGTACATTATTGACAACTACCCAATTTGATCGCTGCTTTGCTGTATTATTCGACGTGAAATAGGCATGAGTTTGAACAGGGACCCCCAGTAGAGTTTGTTCATGGACGGCTGTCAACTGGTCACCATACAAAGTCGCTTGCCCAACCAGTGTTACTCAACAAATAATAGCCACTTTCTACCAGCTGACTGACTGGGCTGGCTCGAAGGCCAATTCTGTATTTTTTTTTAGTTTTTGTTATCGGGAACTGTACATTGTTGACAACTACCCAATTTGATCGCTGTTTTTTGCTTTTTTTAGACGTGAATTAGACATAAGTTTGAACAGGGACCCCCAGTAGATTTTTTCATGGATGGGTGCCAACTGGTCACCATACAAAGTCGTTTGTCCAACCGGTGTTACTTAACAAATAATAGCGACTTACTAACAGCTGACTGACTGGGCTGGCCCGAAGACCAATTCTGTATTTAAATAGAAAATGGTTTCAAATATTATTTTTAAGTTGTTTTTTCAAATACTATTTTACGTTAAAAATTAAGAGGTAATAGACACACTTTATAATAACATTTTTAGTTTTATATGTTAACGTAACTACTAAAATAAATATCTTCTGAAAAGCTACTGTATTTTGGAAACATAAAATAAAAACTTGTTCACTGAAATAGGAATTAAATGCAACAAGAAAACTAAAAGACGTAAGTTTTTGAACATGTGGTGTTAAAACAAGAAAGTACAGAATCTAATATCTTTCACAAACAAACAAAAATAAAACAGAGTGCATACAAAAGATAAAAAACTACGAACATTTATAAAATATTAAAAATGTTGAGAAAATGGGAAAAAACTTTTTAGGATTATTAAAAGTTTCAATATGGCGTATAATAGCTCTAAATAAGAGAAAATCTTCCATAACTTTTTATAAATTAATTATTTTGCAATCAGTTTCTAAACACAAACAGAAATGACAAATCCATTAAAATATTATGATAATATAGCAATAAACCTTATACGGTTATTAAGTAATTAAAATTATTTAATAGCATTATTAATTGCATCAATAAAATTTTACATAATTATTTTATTATTAATAAAACTATATCTTTTAGTCACGAATAAACTACCTAATTAGGGCTATTTATTATATTTTAATATTACAAAACAAACCGGCTCTTAATATAAAACTAATTAACCAGATAATAGAAAAAAAGTCTGATTTGTTAGATACACTAGTTATGAAAATTATAAAGATGACCAGTAAACAAACTACATGAACAAAAACATTTCTAAAAAAAAAATCTGGTGTGAAACACTCACACAACTTTCACTTGCCAATGCAAATAATTAACAATAAACCTAACATTAGTAATAAAACATTACAAATAAACAAAAAAATTAACCTTATTTTAATCATGACTGAAAGACGTTAATTGAAAATCAACCTCAGTTTGGCTTAAAAATACGGGAAATCACTCTTCACGCTAAACTAGGCTCTGTAGAGAAAAATGCTCGAATTAAAATTGTAGATCTTTTAATTTTCTATAAATTCGATTATATACGTTTTTGTCATAAAATGCATACTAAGGCCGAAATCTTAGAAAACAGATTTTTCACACGTTTTCGTGAGAAAAAACAGAAAATCGCTAATTACCGCTAAACTACGCGTTACACAAAAAATGTTTGAACTAAAGTTGTAGAATTTTAAATTCTTTACATTTTTTATTACATAAATTTTTGCGCTAAAATTTATATTTAAGCCGTAATCTAAAAAAAAACAATTTCTTTACGTAAAAACAGCCTCACCAAGAATTTCAGCAAACATGGCGCCTACCCTATCTTGTAGAGAATAAAAAATTGAATAAACCAATCGATTTTAAAAACAATCGTAGGACCAGTTATTGAGAAAATCACAAAAAAGTGAAAAATTTCACGAATAAACTACTACTTCCGGTTGACTCTCTCAAGAATTGTCGGCCTGAGTCTGCACAAGACTACACCTTATTTACACGTCATACACATCATCCTCACATCATTGGGTCACGGGGTTGCTTATTGTTCTGAATTGAACAGATTGCAACGTACCCACATTAGGGATTACAAAAAAAAATCCTAGTAACGGTAGCTACTTTTATACGGATTTGAATACTAGACAGTGGTTACAGGTCTACTTTGATGGTTGGAGTTCAATTAATCATACTCTCTCAAGAATTGTCGGCCTGAGTCTGCAAAAGACTACACCTCATTTACACGTCATAGAGACATCATCCTCATCTCACTGGGTCACGGGGTTGCTTATTGTTCTCAATTGAACAGATTCCAACGAACACACATTGGGGATAAATAATGTAAAAAATTAATAATTTATCACTTTCATATTCTTTCATTTTATTACTTAAGTAACATTGTAACAAACCACCAATTTGAAATGGTTATGCAAATAAAATTACTTTCCGCCATTTTGTATTGATTAATTATAATCAAATGAAACTCGAGGGTACTTTTGTCTACATATTTATTTATTATAACTGTAAAGGTTCCAGTCTGTAGAGTATGGGATACGTCCGAAATATTAATTCAAAAATCGTAACCTCTTCGTGGGACACCCGAATATGAAGCCATTTAAAAGTAAACAGAATATTTATTTACGACCTTGGTTATAGATGAAATTTTATATGAAAATCTATAAAGTATTGTTTAGGTCATCAGCCAAAAGGCTGGTTTGAACCTCAAGAGGTTTTACTAAGTAAAATGAGGAGTGAGGTGGTTTACCATTGCCTTCCTCACTGAGTGGAAAAGTACACTTATCAGCATGCCGGGCCCTCTGAAAAGCACATATTTTCCACTCTGCAAATGACACTTTCACTTCATTCACCACAGGGTCTGGCTGTATAATGAAATCCATTACTTTCAGACGAGATAACTCTGATTAGTGTCTTTTACACCTCTACCTCTTCTGTTCTTAAATGATTCAGTTATTTAATTGGCTGACCATGTGATAAGAAACAACTATTTATTTTAGCCCTGCAACAACTAACAGATTGAGTGTAAATAATTTGACACTCCACCAGTCTGTTATGGGCATCTATAAAGTATTATAAGATTGAAATACACATGTGTTTAAATACGACAGATAATAAAAAGTACTAAAGATATTATATTTTACCAATAAAGAATTTTATGATCAAAAACAAAACAACAACAAAAACCCGAGTAAGAAGAAAAAGGATAATAATATGTCTGCGTTTATTTGCGTCGGTTGCACTAAAGTGTTGTGTTTATTTTTAGTATGGTACTAAAGGAGACAATGAAAGAGATAAGGGAATGTGCGGTGGCGCTATTACAAATATCAATAAAACAATATAGTAGTGTAAAATGGTTTGTTACAGGGAGGTTGAGTATATATAGATATATATATACAAGAATAGGGGTGGTAAAGAACGAGTGATAAGGGTAGAGGGTGGTAGACAGATAATACAGTGTAATGCCGGAGAAGGGTCGTGCGGGTAACCGCAGGGACGAGCAAAGAGAGGGCGGTATGTTTCAACGAAGAGACGGTACACTACATCTTTGCTTTACAACATTTGTCTGTATTTGTACAACAATAAACACACACACACTAACACAAAATCTATAGTTTAATACTAAAATTGTATCTTAATATGATTATCTTGAATTTAATCGAAAATTATTACTTCAGAACAATTTAATAGATTAGTACACCATTTTCTCTATGAAAAAATAAAATAAAACAAGAGAAATAACAAAAACAAGGGGATGAAATCGACCGTGAAAGAAGGGATAAAAATAAATACATAAGAAAAGATAAAATCTACTTTGAGCTGATAGTATCTTTCACGGGTTTCTTGTGCGAATCTAACGCATCAATGGTGTTCAATGTTTGGAAAAATAAAGTATAGACACGAACAAAGTAAGATTATGTTTAAAAAAATATTTTTCCAATTTTAATTCAGATAAAATTATTTCATTAAAAATAGAACAAAAATATTAAAAAATACTTTCGATCTCCCAAGCATTATGCGTGAATTTATTGCTAACATCACAGAAATAACATATGATTATCACTGGGATAAACGGAGTTAAGACTTGTTTTAAATATACCTTTTGTTAGCTACCTCATTGAACTTCAATTTTTTGAAACTTAGAAATTGTTTTTCAATAACTCGTATATGGCACCTTTATGTTAATTACACCTCCTGGAAAGTTATGTATAATCGGTACTTCTGTATGGGGTGGAAACGTGGATCATCAATAAAACAATTACAAAAAAATGATGACAAAAAAAGCCTTTTAACTGTAGGTCTACCGAATAATTTTGAAGATACCGTGGACGCAGAGGGTGAAGAACTCGCAATTATTGCGAAGAATCAACAGAAACTAGGATATTTTTTTGTTGGTTTTACTGTGACTGTTCTGCAATTACTGCTAATGCAGATGGTGGATAATGATGATAATGACGAGTGATGAAAACTGCCAAATCTGATCGGGAATCGAACCCGGGACCCAGGCGTAGAAGCCAGTTATGCTAACCATTACGCCAACGGGCCGCCTAGGAAACTAGGAACTTGTCAACACAAATGAATGCCGAAAACTGTCATACTTGGGTCACATTATGAGAAATGAAAAAAGATACATCTTGCTTCAGCAAATACTCCAGGTAAGGACGGAGAGCACCAGTACGAAGAAGAATATCCTGGCCGGCAAACCTTAGAACTTGCATTGAAAAGAGTTCGGCAAAACTGTTCAGAATTGCAAAAAATAAAGTGCAATCTTATTGATAGATGCGTACATTCCAGTTTAGTCTTTGTGATTAAGACACGATAGCATTTCAAGGATCATGTTACAGTGAAAAGCACAAAACTTAAAAGAGTTCAATAAATTAAACATATCTTGGTTGTCTATTAAATAACTTTGGGGACAGTCAAACGGAAACGATCAAGAAAACAAGGTCGGACAGTATTCAATCTAATGAAGTAGAGACTTCGAATCCTTATGAATTCGCTTAATTTCAGTTCTGTTGTAGGCCTACTCGTATGCTGTTTAGGGTTGGACTTATAAAATGAAAAGACTTCAGGCAATCGGGATATGATGCTAAAAAAACGATATTAAACAATTTAACAAATTCAGTTGAAGGAAAAACTCCGCTTCCAGGTGCTTCATCATTAAGATAAGGGCATTGAAATTACAGAAACCATTATAAATATTTTGGAAACATTGACAGGACAGAAATGTAGATAATTGCAGAGAATATCATACAAGACAAAATAATGTGCAAACTTGATCCAGGTCGAAGAAAAACGTCGTGGTGAGAAAACCTACGAATTTGGTATGATGTAGATACAAATACGCTTTTTAAACACTTTATCAACAAAATACACATAGCTTTGATGATTTTCTTTGTCATAAGTCTCTCGACTGGTTTGATGCAGTTCTCCAAGCTGTTCTATCTTGCGCAAGTCGTTTCATATCTACATACTTGTAACACCCTACATCTTTTGTAATTTGCTTTACATATTCGAATCTTTGCCTCCCCCTACAATTTACTCCCTCAATATTACCCTCCTTTATTGATAGTCCAATACCTGGATGTCTTAAGATATGCCCCACTAGCCTATCCCTTCTTCTGGTAAAAAGCTTCATATACTTCTTTTTTCATCCACTCGCCTAAGAACCTCGAAATTACTTATTTTGTCCACCCACCTAATCTTTAACATTTTCCTATAACACCACATTTCAAAAGCTACTATCCTCTTCCTTTCTACAGCCCCTATCACCCACGTTTCACTCACGTATCACTCCAAACATAATATTTAAAAAAAATTTCCTAATTTGTAAATCAATATTTGTAGTCATAAGCCGTTTTTCATTTCAAAGGGTTTTCTAGCTTGAACAATTCAACTTTTGATGCTTTGATGGCTACCAACGTTTTGAAAGCACATTACATGAAAAAGGAAATACTGAAATTGTTCAGAATTATTCATATAAGAGATTTTTGATAGCAGTTAAAGTGATGAATTAAAAAGCACCGAGATAGCATGACCTAAATGTACCATTTATTGGGTATCTCATAGAAAAATAGAAATCAAACTGGTTTTACCATATTAAACGACCCAAAAATTGCTGAAAAGGATCAGATTATCCTGTCCACGAACGTTATACAATCTGAAATAAAATGGAAATTGCCAACTTTTTGAACGAATTGTACATAAAAAAGAAGAAATAGAAGAAAAGAAGATCAGCTCTCTCCCACGGATTTTTGAAGAGAGTATCAGCCTTTAGAAGACGATGGAATATTTAAAGGATAACGATGGAAGGATTTCTCGAGACCAGAATAAACTGTTTCCTAATCCTTTTTGGAAGAAGAAGAAGAAGAAGAATGAGAAACAAACATATTCTAAAAGGCGCAAAAAGACAGGTATTTATAAAATTAAATTAGATAACAGGTGTACCGAACATGAATTTAATGCTAAAAAAAACGTTAAAAACATCTTAGAAATTAACTTTACTGAATAAAAAACTACAAAAAATAAACCATACAAAAATTCCGAAAACCAGTTTATCAGATAAACTTAATTATATCTGTCTAAAGAACCTTGACTCTTTCAAGATCCGTACTGAATATAAAATCATTCAAAAAATTAATTCATTACAAACTTTATCACGTTTCCGAGTTCGCTAACTTTTATATATTTTTTATTATCATATTTAATAACGAAGCGGTTTCCACTCTCAAGAACATTCTTGTTCAAAAAATTATTGGATATTAAAAAAATTAAATACACTATAATTATTTAAAATACAAAATAAACTAAATTAAAAATTTAAGATTTAATTAAAAAATAATTATTACTAATATAATAATACAAATTTCATTATTTTATTTATTTATTTTTTTTAATTCCTAATATGTGTACGTTGCAATCTGCTCAATTCAGAACAATAAGCAACCCCATGACCCAATGAGATGAGGATGATGTGTATGACGTGTAAATGAGATGTAGTCTTGTACAGACCCAGGCCGACCATTCCTGAGAGAGTATGGTTAATTAAATCCCAACCATCAAAGTACACCGGTAACCACTGTCTAGTATTCGAATCCGTATAAAAGTAACTACCTTTAGTAGGATTTGAACCAGGAACCTTCGTCTCCGAAAGTCAGCTGTTCAACAGCTGATTCTGGCGACGAGTTTACCTCTAGACCAACCCGGTGTGTTTCATTATTTAAAACCGTTAAAATTGAAAATTCGTTGAAAAATTTAAGATCCAATTGGATTTCAAAAAACAGGAAATATGTAATATCTGGGTCACATTATGCATGGACCATGATATGAAATGCTTCGTTTGATATAACAAGGGAAGATTTAAAGGAAGAGAGAGATGTGAGAAAAAAAATTTATTGGATGAATAATCTTCGCGACTGGTTTTGTTGTACCTCAACGGAACTATACAGAGCTATGGATTCCAAAGTCCGAATATAGCCGTCATGATTGTCAACCTCCGGTCGGAGAGAGCACCAATAAGAAGAAGAAGAAGATCCAATGAGATGAGGATAATAAGTATGATGTGTAAATAATGTGTAAGTATTCTTGTACAGACTAAGGCCGACCATTACTGAGAGAGTATACTTAATTCAACCCCAAACGTCAAAGTACACCTAAAACCACTGTCTAATAATCGAATCCATATCTTAACTAGGATTTGAACCATGGAACCTACGTCTCCTTACAACAGGTGTCAAACAACTGACTCGTGGCAACGACTGTACCACTAGACCAACTCGGTGGGTTGGTGCTTAAAATATAAAAATCTGGTGTGAAACAATCACACAACTTTCTCTTGCCAATGCAAATAATAAACAATAAAACTAACATTAGTAATAAAACATTAGAAATAAACAAAAACTAACCTCAATTAACATAACCTAACTTTAATCATGAGTGAAAGACGCAAAATAAAAATCAACTTCAGTTTGACTTAAAATATACAGAAAATCACCCTTCCACGCTAAACTAGGCTCTATGGAGAAAAATGCTTCAAATAAAAGTTGTAGATCTTTTAATTTCCTATAAATTTGATTTTATACACTTTTGTCGTAAAATGCATACAAGGCCGAAATCTTAAAAAAATCGATTTTTTACACTTCGTGAAAAAAATAATAAAATCGCTAATTACCGCAAAACTAAGCGTTATACACAAAAATGTTTGAAATAAAAGTTGTAGGATTTTAAATTCTCTACAACTTTTGTTATATAAATATTTGCGCTAAAATGCATATTAAAGCCGCAATCTTAAAAAAAACTATTTTTTACGTAAAAACAGCCTCACCAAGAATTTCAGCAAACATGGCGCCTATCTTATCTTGTAGAGCATTAAAAATTAAGTAAATGAGGCGATTTTTAAAAAAAATCGTAGGACCAGTTTTGAGAAATTCCAAAAAAGTGAAAAATTACACGAATAAACTACTACTTCCGGTTGACCGATTTTGATAAAAATGTTCGTGTCGGATCCGGTAGTGGTATGTAACTTAAGCTTCAAAATTCAAGTTCGTACGATGTTCCATTCTTGAGATATTTTGTTCATATACACCCACACCCACACACACACACACACACACACACACACACACACCAGATCAATTGATAAAAACTGGTTTTTTTTGGTTCAAGGGGTCTAAAAATGTGTAGATCCGTTGAAAAATCGATATGAAAACAATACTTTCCTTCCTATACATTCCAACAGGCAAGAGAAAGTAAAAATGTACATATACTAATTCTTAATTTATTTCTATTAAGTTATTTAGTAACACATTTTAAATAGAAATATTAGAGCACAAATTTTGTAGTACAAATATAAGAGTTTACGAGAACATCCAATTCTAACACCAGCAGCATAGAGGAGTTTGAATATAATAGAAGGAAAGGTGTTTGAATCGTGTCGAGGAGGGTTGCAATTTGGTTTTATACAATAGTAGTGGTAAATATAGGGGTAGTAACAACAGACTAAAGGTTTAGAATAGGATATAAATAGAGGGTAGAGATAGAAATAGGGTAAGTGTGTATATATTGTAAACATGTACATGTGTGTACACGAATACATGGGTTAGGTGTAATGTTCGGGACACACATGTATAAGGGTGAAATTGTTGATGCATGTAAAGTACGGGGATGTATCTACAATCTACACCCATGAACATATATGTCAAGATTTCCCTTTTCCCTTTTCGTTACTAAAATATATAAACGTTTTTCCCGCCATCAGTCATTCTTTCCCTCCAAATAATAACCTCTGTTATAAATAATATAAGAGGTTAAACGGAAACATTAAAATCTACCAATAATACACTATATTTCTCTATTTATTCGCTCTTTTATAATTTACTAATATTCGACTTAAAAAATTTTTATTTACTTAATAAATTTTTAATTTCAAATAAAAAAATATGGTGTGAAACACTGACACAACTTTCTCTTGCCAATGTCGATAATTATTATTTTTACCTATGTTTAATCATGAGTAAACAATGTAAAATGAAAAATTTAACCTAATTTTAATCACGAGTGAACGACGCAAAATAAAAATCAATTTCTGTAGAACTTTGCAGAAGTCTGCAAAACAAACTTTTATAAATTACTACATTAACATTTCATTTACGCGTGAATGGTGCTTCAATTGTTGTGTCTTGCTCGAGTCATGTGTGTTTGATAATAGTTTCATATATTCACCAATACTTTAGGTAATTAGGAAGATGTTAGTTTCAGTTAGACCTTTATCGTTTATTAGATATATTAAAACAGTAAACAAATATGGATGCAAAACGGAAACATGGGCAAACCGTTCACAGTGATGGAAGAAATGTAATAAACAATGTCACTAAACGTTGAGATGAAGAACGGGTTGCTAGTTCACTTAGTCTTCCTTTACAGAAAGCTACGCAAAGAGCTGTATTTAATAATTTCCCTAAATTAAGATTCCAATACATTTATTCGTTCAAATAAATAGTGGTGATAAGTAATGGTAGTAGTAGAATACGAGCGCAGTTTATTATCATGCAATGTGCAGTTGTGAAATTTGAACCGTGTTAATTTTACAACGGATAATCCGATTTGAATGATTTTTTACAGAAAATATATTTAAGCTTTGTAAATAACTTTAGCCTATGTGTGCACTTTTTCGAACAACCGAAAATTTTCCCGATGTTAACTTTTCAAAACTGCGCTCGAAAATATTACCGTTTTCTTCTTATACTACTTTACGTCAGTACAATCAAAGTACAGTGTTTTTTTTAAACCCTTGTTAACTCCTATACGGTTCGTCCAATTTATATAATTCTTTCACTTAAAATTAATTGAAAATTTTCTCTTTATTTCATTCGCTTACAGTGTACAGTTATCTTTAAAGACAGAAAAGTTTGTCGCATGCTGACTTTTTTATGTCGTGTTTCGCGATTTTACAGAATTTATTTATGAAAATACCTTGTAACTTAAAAAGTATTGATTTTCTGTTAAATTTTATTGCATTATCGTTTTCCATAATTATTACAGAACTAACCTGCCAAATTTTGTGTTAATCCGTGACATAGTTATTGAACAATGACGATGTATTTGAAAAAATACGGGTTTTTCTTCAAAAACATAACTTTTACTAAACTATACATTATCTCATTAAGCGTGTTTTTCAAAATAATTTTATAGGACAAAAAATATGCGAAATACTTTGTTTTATAAAAATACGTCATTTTCGACAAGTTTCAGTTACTTAAAAAAAAATAGGTATGTTTTCCGAAATTATTTTACAATCCGCATATTGCTCGCCTCTGCGGGAGGCCATCAAGCTACAGACAGTAGGCGCCACGTCTGCTGAAATTCTTGGAGAGGCTGTTCTCTCGTAAAAAAAATGGTTTTTTCAAGATTGCGACCATAATTAGCATTTTAAAGCAACAAAGTATGTAATAAAAGTTTAGAAAATTTAATAATCATAATCTACAGCTTCTATTCCGAACATTTCTTTGTATAACGCTTAGTTTAGCTGTAATTTGTGATTTTACGTTTTTTGTTTTAATAAAAATCCGTAAAAAATCGATTTTTTTAAACTTTTGGCCATAGTATGCATTTTACGACAAAAGTGTATATAATCAAATTTATAGGAAATTAAAAGAAACACACACACACACACACACACACACACACACAACAATAGCTAAAAACATGTTTTTTGGGTTCACGGTGTATGAAAACGCGTACAACCGGTGAAAACTGGATTTCGAAAAATGAACATGAAAACAATACTTTCCTTCCTAATATTCATACTGTATAGGCAAGAGAAAGTAAAAAAAAAAAAACAATCAGAATAATAAACTGATATGAAACAATATACATATTATAGTAAGTCAACATACATATTCATATTGACAAACAAAAAAAGGGGGAGAGAGAGAAATCAAATAAGTTATAAAGGGTGTATAAAAGGGGATGAAATATAGAACGGGATTAAAAGTAAACGTGTCGGCTCGGAGAGTATAGGGAAAAGGATATGAAGGGAAAAGGGAGTTGAGATTAGCAAAGGGGGGAAAATAATGGTAGGTTTATATGGGGTTTTAATTCATTAAATGCATAATAATAATAATAATAATTCCTTTACTCAGAGATGATAACAACAACATGGTTGCAGATTAGCTTTGTATGTCTAACGACCGACGCGATTATGGATTAAATACTATAGGCTACAATTCTGCTTACATTATAAGTGTTATTCCTGTTCAAATATTAATACTAATATGAAATCTTTTATGTCTAAATTACTTAGTTTAAAAATTACTTTGTCCCCTGTATTTGATTAAATCCACAACTGTGCAGCTCTGCAAAACCAGTAAATGTATTAGCAATTTATTATAGTACTTTGATATTTTTTTTTTGTCATCAGTCTCTCGACTGGTTTGATGCAGTTCTCCAACCTGTTCTATCTTGCGCAAGTCGTTTCATATCTACATACCTGTAACACCCTACATCTTTTGTAATTTGCTTTATATATTCTAATCTTTGCCTCCCTCTACAATTTACTCCCTCAATGTTACCCTCCATTATTGATAGCCCAATACCTGGATGTCTTAGGATATGCCCCACTAGCCTATCCCTTCTTTTGGTAAGATGCTTCCATATACTACTTCTTTTTTCATCCACTCGCCTAAAAACCTCTAAATTACTTATTTTGTCCACCCACCTAATCTTTAACATTTTCCTATAACACCACATTTCAAAAGCTTCTATCCTCTTCCGTTCTACAGCCCCTATCACCCACGTTTCACTTCCGTATAATGCTACACTCCAAACATAATGTTTTAAGAAATTTTACTTTGATATATCCACTGTAAAAACAAAATGATTGGCTTTCTGGGAGAAAAATCCCATACCAAAGGAAATAGTTATCAATGGGTGACCGATAGAACAGAGGTACCCTATTGGTAACGCGCCATAAGTTGACGATTGCGTCTATCATGCGGAGGGAGGACAGTATACTATCTATCCTACTTATATTGGCCAACCCGAAAGTATAAGATATGTATCAAGCGTGTAACTTAAAATGTAACCACCACAAACACTTGAGTAATAAAATTCAGTTCATGACCCTACACACTAAATAAGTAAGGAGTAATGTAATTATTTAAAGAAAGTAAATTGTTTAAAATTCAACTGAAATTTAACTAACTTTACTGAAAATAATGAAATATGAAAACCCTAAAAATACAATAACATGTTGAAATTACCGTAAAACTAGTATTACTCACGATAATAAGCTCGCATCGACGGAACTCACAGACTAACTAGTCTATCACTACAAAAATGTCAGAGTGCAGTAATTTAGTTTACTGCTGATGACCAAAAAGGATACTGTACTGCCATATTATTTTTGGGTTATTCGATACCACTTGATGGGTAAGTTATACAAATTATTGTACATACAATTAATAGCGTCAAAAATAAGTTAAAATTTTGTGAACATCACACAAACCGAACCTGAAATGATCGGTTAGACGTCAAATTATATACCATTTAACGAAAGTATTAAAAACAGAGAAAGTTACAATTACTTACAATTTTTGTACAGCATTTAACGAAAGAATTAAAACAGAGCATGTTAGCCTTATTACTTACAATTTTTGTATACCATTTAACGAAAGAATTAAAAACAGAGAAAGTTACAATTACTTACAATTTTTGTACAGCATTTAACGAAAGAATTAAAAGAGAGCATGTTAGCCTTATTACTTACAATTTTTGTATACCATTTAACGAAAAAATAAAAACAGAGAATGTTAATCTTATTACTTACAATTCGTACATACCATTTAACGAAAGTATTGAAAACAGAGAATGTTAACTATATTACTTACAATTTTTGTAAACCATTTAACGAAATTATTAAAAACAGATAATGCTAACCTTATTACTTACAATTTTTGTAAACAATTTAACGAAAGTATTAAAAACCGAGAATGTTAACTATATTACTTAAATTTTTGTAAACAATTTAACGAAAGTATTAAAAACAGAAAATGTTAACCTTATTACTTACAATTTTTGTAAACCATTTAACGAAAGTATTAAAAACCGAGAATGTTAACTATATTACTTACAATTTTTGTAAACAATTTAACGAAAGTATTAAAAACAGAAAATGTTAACTTTATTACTTACAATTTTTGTAAACCATTTAACGAAGGTATTAAAAACAGAGAAATGTTCACCTTATTACTAACAATTTTTGTAAACAATTTAACGAAAGTATTAAAAACCGAGAATGTTAACTATATTACTTACAATTTTTGTAAACAATTTAACGAAAGTATTAAAAACAGAAAATGTTAACCTTATTACTTACAATTTTTGTATACCATTTAACGAAAAAATAAAAACAGAGAATGTTAATCTTATTACTTACAATTCGTACATACCATTTAACGAAAGTATTGAAAACAGAGAATGTTAACTATATTACTTACAATTTTTGTAAACCATTTAACGAAATTATTAAAAACAGATAATGCTAACCTTATTACTTACAATTTTTGTAAACAATTTAACGAAAGTATTAAAAACCGAGAATGTTAACTATATTACTTAAATTTTTGTAAACAATTTAACGAAAGTATTAAAAACAGAAAATGTTAACCTTATTACTTACAATTTTTGTAAACCATTTAACGAAAGTATTAAAAACCGAGAATGTTAACTATATTACTTACAATTTTTGTAAACAATTTAACGAAAGTATTAAAAACAGAAAATGTTAACTTTATTACTTACAATTTTTGTAAACCATTTAACGAAGGTATTAAAAACAGAGAAATGTTCACCTTATTACTAACAATTTTTGTAAACAATTTAACGAAAGTATTAAAAACCGAGAATGTTAACTATATTACTTACAATTTTTGTAAACAATTTAACGAAAGTATTAAAAACAGAAAATGTTAACCTTATTACTTACAATTTTTGTAAACCATTTAACGAAGGTATTAAAAACAGAGAAATGTTCACCTTATTACTAACAATTTTTGTAAACAATTTAACGAAAGTATTAAAAACCGAGAATGTTAACTATATTACTTACAATTTTTGTAAAGAATTTAACGAAAGTATTAAAAACAGAAAATGTTAACATTATTACTTACAATTTTTGTAAACCATTTAACGAAGGTATTAAAAACAGAGAATGTTCACCTTATTACTTACAATTTTTGTAAACCATTTAACGAAGGTATTAAAAACAGAGAATGTTCACCTTATTACTTACAATTTTCTAATAAAATAAATATGTACATAAGATACATAAGTGTGTGTGTGTTGGTAGAACGTATGCATGTTTAGTTATAGGTTATCCATGGCCACATACATATAAATGAAAGAGCGATACATTGATGGATCTGTTTTCTAGTAACCCCTCTCAATTAGGGGTGACCGGCACGTGTTCTGACTCAGCATCCCTCAGGGGGTTTCTAAGCCCCTAAACCCACCCTATTACATTCTTCACCCCTAAAATATATCCTACTATCCGACTATTACTCCTCCTCTTTCTCTTCTTACCCAAACCATTCTCCGATCTCAATTCACCCCCGGTGCTTTTACTTAATAAGAGAAAGAGCGACCGCCTGCCCAAGTAGCCTACTATGAATACTACAATGGTCCGTGTACCGATATAAATCCGTCGAACCCTCTTTATGCTCACGCCACCGAAAAATGAACAAAGGACGTAACAACCGTACAAAAGTGAGTGTCCAATTATATTAACGTACATGCAATAAAAACGAATGAACACACAAATTAGATTTACTTTTAGCTCTACGTATCATCATACTCTCACATAAAAACCGAAACGTATCAACCGACAAGTAAATCAGTGCCTTGAACCATCTTGTACACTTCAGCTGTTCTTAGTTTGCTCCTACTGTCAACAAACAAAAGCCACCTACTACAGGGTGCACGCTAGAGTATGCGACTTTACGGATGTTGTATTCCTATTAAGTTAACTATTTTTACTTTCTCTTGCCTATATGAATATATAGGAAGGAAAGTATTTTTTTCATGTCGATTTTTCGAAATCGAGTTTTCACCGGATCTATACGTTTTCAGACCCCCTGAACCCAAAAAACATGTTTTTAGCGATTGGTCTGTGTGTGTGTGTGTGTGCGTGCGTGTGCGTGCGCGTGCGCGTGCGTGCGCGCGTGTGTGTGTGTGTGTGAACAGAATATCTCAAGAACGGAACATCGTACGAACGTGAAACTTGAAACTTAAGTTACGTACCACTACCGGACTCGACACGAACATTTTCATCAAAATCGGTCAACCGGAAGTGGTAGTTTATTCGTATAATTTTTCAGTTTTTTGCGATTTTCTCAAAAACTGGTCCTACGATTTTTTTAAAAATCGCCTGGTTTACTCAATTTTTTATTCTCTACAAGATAGGGTAGGCGTCATGTTTGCTGAAATTCTGGGTGAGGCTGTTTTCACGTAAAAACGTTGTTTTTTTAAGATTATAGCTTTAATATGCATTTTAGCGCAAAACTTTATATAATAAAAGTTGTAGAGAATTGAAAATTCTACAACTTTTATTTCAAACAATTTTTTGTATAACGCTTAGTTTAGCGGTAATTTGCGATTTTCTGTTTTTTTCTCACGAAAATGTGTGAAAAATTATTTTTTTAAGATTTCGGCCTTAGTATGCATTTTACGACAAAAGTGTATATAATTTAATTTATAGAAAATTAAAAGATCTACAACTTTTATTTAAAGCATTTTTCTCTACAGAGTCTAGTTTAGAGAGAAAGAATGATTTTCCGTATTTCTAAGCCAAACTGAGGTTGATTTTCATTTTGCATCATTCACTCATGATTAAAATAAGGTTATGTTTTTGAGGTTAGTTTTTTGTTTATTTCTAATATTTTATTAATAATGTTAGGTTTATTGTTAATTATTTGCATTGGCAAGAGAAAGTTGTGTGAGTGTTTCACACCAGATTTTTTTAATCATAAATACTTAAAGTATTAAAAACATCAGTCATGATATGATGTAGGCCTAACAATTTCATTTAGAAAAATACTTTTAAAAGTATTTTTGTATTTAAATACTTTTGAAAGTATTTTGTTGTTAATTTTTAATCAGCGTGTACACATTTATATATAATGCGCATGCTCACTGACGTCATTATTTGTTTACATTAGGAGCAAACTAAGAGAGGCTGGACTTTATAACAACCTAGCTCATCCAAAATTTCTGATAATTCAAACGGATTTCTAAGAATTTAAAAAAACGTTTTTACGTATATAACATGTTTTAAAAATAATGCTAAGCAATTTAATAAACAAAATTTATCTATTTATAATTGTCTTCTCTTTTATTACTTTCTCCTGCCTATATGAATATATAGGAAGGAAAGTATTATTTTCATGTCGATTTTTCACCGGATCTACACGTTTTCAGACCCCTTGAACCCA
The DNA here is from genome assembly GCA_035578175.1 of Catonia carolina. Lineage (NCBI taxonomy): Eukaryota > Metazoa > Arthropoda > Insecta > Hemiptera > Achilidae > Catonia > Catonia carolina. The sequence goes on from JAQMRL010000004.1 coordinate 75,062,930, forward strand.
AAAAAAACATGTTTTTAGCGATTGGTCTCTGTGTATGTATACAAAATATCTCGAGAACGGAACATCGTACGAACTTGAAACTTGAAAAATAGAAAATCGCTAATTACCGCTAAACTAAGCGTTATACAAAAAAATGTTTCAAATAAAAGTTTTGGGAATTTAAGTCGTCTACAACTTTTATTATATAAATTTTTGCGCTACAATGCATATTAAAGTCGCAATCATAAAAAAACCAATTTTACGTGAAAACAGCCTCACCAAAAATTTCAGCAAACATGGCGCCTACCCTATCTTGTAGAGCATGAAAAATTAAGTAAATGAGGCGATTTTAAAAAAAGTTCTAGGACCAGTTTTTGAGAAAATCGCAAAAAACTGAAAAAATTACACGAAGAAACTACTACTTCCGGTTGACCGATTTTGATGAAAATGTTCGTGTCGGGTCCGGTAGTAACTTCGATTTTCTATTTTTTCTCACAAAAACGTGTGAAAAATCTATTTTATTTAAGATTTCGGCCTTAGGTATGCATTTTACGACAAAAGTCTATATAATAAAATTTATAGGAAATTAAAAGATGTACAACTTTTATTTTTAGCATTTTTCTCTACAGAACCTAGTTTAGCGTAAAAGAGTGATTATCCGTATTTTTAAGCCAAACTTAGGTCGATTTTCATTTTGCGTCTTGCAATAATGAGTAAAATTAGGTTTTGTTATTGATGATAGTTTTTTTGTTTATTACTAATGTTACATTATATTGTTAATTATTTACATTGGCAAGAGAAAGTTGTGTGAGTGTTTCACACCAGATTTTTTTATTTTTTTATTTATATTTAGATTGACCATCATTCAACATGGATTCCGCTTCGTATAAAGCTTCTGGGAGTCCACATGTGTAGTGGTATATGAGTTTCGCTTTGATTAACATTGATAAAAAAAACACATTATAGTATACATAATAAAATAAACATTAAAGAAAACAAAAGAATATAATTTGTAAAATGTTGTTACACAATAGTATTAAATTTGTGTACTTTTATATTTTCTGAATAAAAAATAAAACAACAAAAGTAATTATCATGTATTTAAATCAGTAAATACGACACTCGTAAATAGATAAACCAAACAAAAAAATCTACTATAAGAATGAATAAATAAATAATTTATTTAACTAATAATTTTTAAAATACAATATGTTAACACCATAACAGTAATAATAAAATAAACAGAAAGTTTAAAAATCCATTAAAATAAGTAACAACAATAACACAAGGTTCTGTTAAATACGATAAAAAGTCTTTACACAACTAATTATAAAAGAAACAGCAAGTAATCAGTTGTAACAATATAATAAAAGATAAATGTAAAAGAATAAATAAAACAAAAAAAAATGTATTTTACATGGTTGGTATATTCAAAAGTAAAGACAAGAAAAAAAAGGAATGGACAAGATACAAGAAGTTTGATGCGCAAACTGTATATTCACAACAATGAAGGCGGAACAAATATTACAGGAGTATTGTTTAAGACACTACGAAGTTGTTCAACTTCGAACAATACACTATTGTTTTTTATTTAATATTTTACTATGTAATAAAATTGTATAACCTTTTGGTTTATACATGAAGACAAAACAAAACGTTTTAAGAGTAGAATTCATCCATTAAAATAAGTACAAAAAAATTCTTTCCTATCCACTAATTTTCAAATTTACAACTTCGTTGGTGTAAAAGTGTAAGAACGAATAAATCTATACTTCTCTACTAATATAATAATGAAGAAACGTCTTTGTTTGTTTGTTTGTATGAGGTAATCTCAGAAACTACTGAACTGATTTAAAAAAATCTTTCATTATTGCATAGCTCACAGCTTCCTGATCAATTTCGCAACTTTAAGTAAATTTAATTAAGTGAGTTAAGCAACTTAAACTGTGACGATGTTGCATGTTTTAGTCCATCGGGTGCATAGCACATTTATTTTTTCTAAGTCTTCTGGAAGGTGTACTTTTTGGGCTAGAAACACAATTCAACTTTTATATTTCATAGATAAAACGTGAAGAATAACATTCGATTCTAAAAACATTAGAAATTCGGAAATATTCAAAATTTTTATTTTTGTACTGTATTTCATACATTTGTTTTCATTCGACGGGAAGTAAATGAGTCATATATTTACAGTTACTCTGCTTACTGCACTCACGTATTATTGTCTCTTATCTTAGCCACATATCAACTGTCTCTTTCTTTTCTATCGGTATTCTTGTATGCATTTTATTCAATTCTATTAAATCGCAGGGACAAACATTTAAAACGGTGGGCATCGATTTGAGAAAAGAGTGCTTCCTTCACTCATGAATGACTATATGTCGGACTTTTTAGAGCTGGAAGTGCAAAAAAAACAATTTATTTTGCTGCCACAGGACAAAACAAACCACAAATATTGTATATAGAGAGGATTTAAAATAAATTAATGAGGCCTACATTAGCTGCTGTGAAGCGAAACGCGCGGGGGTTGCTAGTTAATTATATTTTACAGTCCTAATTTTCACGTACATTCAAATTTTTTTTATGTAAGTTCCAATCTGTTCAATTGAGAACGAATAAGCAACCCCATGACCCAATGAGATGAGGATGATGTGTATGAAACGTAAATGAGGTGTAGTCTTGTACAGACCCAAACCGACCATTGCTGAGAGAGTATGGTTAACTAAACTTCAACAATCTAAGTACACCGGTAACCACTGTCTCCTATTCAAATCCGTAAAAAAATACCTTTGCTAAAATTTTAATCAGGAACCTTCGTCTCCGAAAGTCAACTATTTAATAAAAATCAGCTGTTGAACAGCTTACTCCCGGCGACGACTTTAGACTAACCCGGTAAGTAAGTCTCTTTTACTGTGCTTATTTTAGTTCCTACTTAGAAATGACACCTTCACTTCATTCACCACAGGGTCTGGCTGTATAATTAAATTCATAACTCTCAGAGGAGATAACTCTGACTAATGTCTTTTACACTTCTACCTCTTTTGTTGTTAAATACTTCAGTCTTATCATTGGGTGACCATGTGGTAAGAAACAGAACCATTTTTTGTAACCCTGAAACCAGCAGATCGAATGTAAATAATTTTATTATTACAACATTCTGCCCATAACAGACAGGTGGAGTGTCAGATTATTTACACTCAATCTGTTCGTTGCAGTGCTAAAATAAATAGTTCTGTTTCTTATCACCTGATCAGCCAATTAAATGACCGAATCATTTAAGAACAGAAGAGGTAGAGGTGTAAAAGACACTAACCAGAGTTATCTCCTCTGAAAGTAATGAACTTCATTATACAGCCAGACCCTGTGGTAAATGAAGTGAATGTGTCATTTTCAGAGTGGAAAATATGTACTTTTCAGAGGGCCTGGCATGCTGATAAGAGTACTTTTCTACTCAGTGAGAAAGGCAATTGTAAACCACCTCACTCCTCGTTTTACTTAGTAAAACTTCTACAGGTTCAACCAGCCTTTTGGCTGATGACCTAAACAACAACATATTACAATATAAACAACAATATTCATTAAATTCCTGTCAGTAAACAATTGTCTTTCTTATTTCACCACCGGTTCCAAGCCCAAAACATTATCTTTAAAGTGATGAGGAATTTTCGAGGAAAACCAAAATCTGGATGGTAAAACCCAGCAAGGTTACAAGGGATAACTTGTCAATGGCTTTGATGACGAACGAGGAATTTTCACACGGCGAAGAACGTAAAATTCTAGAGAAGTATACTCCCACCCAAAACTTACTTATCAGCCACTAGGGGATTTTCTTTCAATTCAAAAATCTAAAAAGACAACACCCTACGTATTAAACGGAAAAACAATCGTACTATTAATATAAAAAACAATTTAAAAACATACATGTAAACATTTAGAATATTGCACATTTGAACACCAAATCTCATTGCATAAAACATGCAAATAAATTGCACATTGTTATAACACAACGAATAAAAATACAATTAAAGCACTAAAATTGTATAAGAAATTATTACCTAAAGTAAAAAAAATTATGAATCATATACGGGTAAAATACAACAGAAAATTCATAAGGAAAAAAAGAAAAAGAACGGATTAATAAAATATTAAACACAATGAAAACCAATAAAATTTTTAAGTATTAAGATAAAAATTACAAAGACATTAAACGAAGCAATTTTATAAAACCATAATAAAAATCTAATAAAAGTACTTCATCATATTCCAGCCAAGACTAAGAATATGGGCAATAAAATATTATACGACTTTTATTATTACTATTATTATTATTACAAGAAATGTGTCATGTTATAATGTGAGTTATAAAACCAGAAACTATCATACGCATTAGAATTCAATAACATTGAATAACAATAACAAAAAGCTGTGCTTTAATAAAAACATAACGTAATAACTATGAATAACAATCATAAAAATAACAAAAGAATAAGTAAAAGATCATCATCGTTCTCATAAAATATAAATCATAAGAAAAAGAAAAACAATTACTTTAAGGAAACCATAAAGATTACTACAGGCAATAAAGAAAACCTATAAAAATATATGGAATCCATTCAGGATAAAGAAAAACATAAGGCGGAAGAAAAGAATCCGTATAAAACTCAAATGTTGTCGATAACTATTACAATAAATGATTAATATCTACGCGAAATATTATTTAAAATAAATGAACCGAAGCTTAAATGATTTTGACATCATTAAGGTTCTACCCACCGGGTTGGTCTAGAGGTAAAATCGTCGCCAAAATCAGCTGTTCAACCGCTGATTTTCGGAGAAGGTTCCTGGTTTAAATCCTAGTAAAGGTAGTTTACTTTTACACGGATTTGAATGCTAGACAGTGGTTACCGGTGTACTTTAATGGTTGGGGTTCAATTAACTATACATCTCAGGAATGGTCGGCCTGAGTCTGTACAAGACTACACCTCATTTACACGTCATACACATCATCCTCATCTCATTGGGTCATGGGGTTGCTTATTGTTCAGAATTGAACACATTGCAACGTACACATATTAGGAATTAAAAAAAAAAAAATAACGTTCTGTGTTGTTTAAGTAATCAGCCGAAAGGTTGGTTTGAACCTCTAGACCAGAGATTCTCAACCTGGAGGTCGCGAAACAATAATGAAACCATTTAACCATTTTATGAGAAAAAATAATTTATTATAAATTTAAAACCCACCGGGTTGGTCTAGAGGTAAACTCGTCGCTAAAATCAGCTGTTTAACAGCTGATGCAATAAAATTTAACAGAGAATCATTATTTTTTATGTTACGAGGACAGTTTTTTTTTCTTCAAAAACCAAACTTTTACTACATTATACATTATATCATTAACCATGTTTTTCGAAATAATTTTATAGAACAAAAAAATGCGAACTACTTTGTTTTATAAAAATACGTCATTTTCGACAAGTTTAGTTACTTAATTAGAAACGTTTTCTGAAATGGTTTTAAAATCCGCATATTGGACCTCTGCCGGAGGCCAACAAGTTATAGACAGACTTTATAGACTACTTATTGCATGTAAAATTTTTGTAAGCAAATTTATAAATTTTTTTGTAATCCCTAATTTGTGTACGTTCCAATCTGTTCAATTCAGAAAAATAAGCAACCCCATGACCCAATGAGATGAGGATGATGTGTATGACGTGTAAATGAGTTGTAGTCTTGTACAGACTCAGGTTGAATTTGAAATTTATATTCCTTTCTGTGTATAAATGAAACTGGCAAACGCTTATATACTCAAATTTTAATTAAAAAATTTAGTGGGGGTAATAAGAAGTGAAGAGAAGAAACAATAAATTAATTAATTAATTCTGGGTCACAATTTTTTATTTTGTTATTTACAAAATTTAAATGAACACGTAATAATTTTTACTTAAAAAATTAATTGCACAATTTTTGCAATCGTTTAATAAGCTGACTTATTGAAAAATATGTTTGTTCAAATTTGTAATATTAAATATCAAACATGGCGGATTTTTAACAATAAATTTATGAAAATTTAAGCAATAAATTATTTAAATTTAATATTAAAATTGCTTGGGACACATTCATTAATTAGTGCGGTACAAGGACGAAACGTCTTGTAAATCGTAAACACACTAACCTTCACGTGAAACCGTTCGTATTTTATAAAAAATAGACACCAAAGAACTAACAGGGCGATCGTTAAAGTATACACGTGGAACTCGGTGAAGCTAGTAACTGAAGTGGATACGCTTCCACGTTTGTAAAAAAAAACATTATTTTAATTTGCCTTGTAGAGTATCCACTGAACTTTTCAGTGTAAAGAATCTGATGTGAAAAACTCACACGACTTTCTCTAGCCAATGTAAGTATTGAACATCATAACCTACTATATTTTATCATTAGTAAAAATGTAAAGAATATATAAAGCAAATTACAAAAGATGTAGGGTGTTACAGGTATGTAGATATGAAACGACTTGCGCAAGATAGAACAGCTTGGAGAACTGCATCAAACCAGTCGAGAGACTAATGACAAAAAAATAAACAATGTAATTGCCCATTACATGCAGGTGGAGTGTTAAACTATTTACACTCGATCTGCTAGTTCCAGGACTATAAAAAAAAGTTCTGTTTCTTACCACAGGGTTAACCAATTGTATGACAGAAGCATCTAAGAACGAAAGAAGTAGAGGTGTAAAGAGTAACGAGTCAAAGTTCTCTCCTATGAGAGTAATGAATTTTATTATACAGCTAGACCCTGTGGTGAATGAAATGAAGGTGGCATTTGCAGGGTGAAAAGTAAATCCTTTTCAGGGAGTCAAGTGGATACGCTTCCACGTTTGTAAAAAAAAACATTATTTTAATTTGCCTTGTAGAGTATCCACTGAACTTTTCAGTGTAAATAATCTGATGTGAAACACTCACACCACTTTTTCTTGTCAATGGAAGTATTGAACATCATAACCTATATTTTATCATTAGTAAACAATGTAATTGTCGATAACAGGCAGGTGGAGTGTTAAACTATTTACACTCGATCTGCTAGTTCCAGGGCTATAAAAATAGTTCTGTTTCTTACCACAGGGTTAACCAATTGTATGACAGAAGCACCTAAGAACGAAAGAGGTAGAGGTGTAAAGAGTAACTAGTTAAAGTTATCTCTTATGAGAGTAATAAATTTTATTATACAGTTAGACCCTGTGGTGAATGAAATGAAGGTGGCATTGCAGGGTGAAAAGTAGACCCTTTTCAGGGAGTCTGGCATGCTGATCATCGTTCTCTTCCACTCCGTGAGGAAGGCAAGGTAAACCACTTCACTCCTCTTTTTACATAGTAAAACCTCCAGAGGTTCAAACCAGCCTTTCGGCTGAAAACCTAAACATATGAAGACTAAAAAGCTAATGGCTAAAAGATCTCGCAAAAAAAAACACAAAGAATCTACAGTAATGAAATTTGCTTTATTACATGTAACATTTGTTTATACTAAATTTATCATCTCGTTTACTTGAGGTAATAAAAAAGATTGTAAATTTTCGAAAACTTTAAAAAAAATACAAAAACGACCTTCCAAAACAAAACAACTAAATAATACATTATGATCCACATAAATCTCTTTCTAGAACAAACCAATATAAAAATAATAACGAATACTTAATACTTGAATGGAAGTACTTAAAAAGAAGGTTATTTAATAATACAAGTCAACAAGAAAGATTACGCAATAAAAATTAATTAAATACATTTACAACGTAACATTTAAGTACCGTATTATAATTAAAACCTTTTCAACATTTTGAGATTTCAGGATTTAAAAAATAATACTGATAGCGATAAGAAAAAACAAAGTAGTATATATAGTACACGTAGTGTTAGATAACGACCAACTAACAAATACGTTTTACGATGTAGTTATACAGCCGCTGCTACTTGAAGCCAATAATACCACTATTTAAATATTGTTTACTAGGTAAATAATGAGAATTTTTTTTGAAACCGATAAGATAAAACAAAAAAAAACCGGGAAGTATCTGTATAATTGTACAAATAATGAATGACGAGACAGAAAATGTTTGCTAATTTTTGTTTCTTTTTTAACATACAGTAAAACCTCCTTAATCCGGCATTCTATAGTCCGGAATTGTCTATAATCCGGCATCAACGGCAATAGACAAAAATTATAGAATTGCCTTCACAATGAACATTGTAAATTGAGCAACTCGACAGCTACCGCCGACACTCAAGAGCCACAAAGCGTCACGCTCTGAGTTTGTAAACTAAGTACGCTATTTTACACGTTTGTAAAATTTCCTGAGTCATATACACAATACAGTATGGCTGAAGTTATGAACTTGCATATAATAATAAATGATTTTTTAAATAAAAAAAATACTAGTCGTAAGAAGCAAGTAGATATTAGATCTTTTTTCCAGCCATCTACCAGTGCTGTTGCTAAAAACCACGAATAGTACAGTACTGTACTGTATTTCATACTGTATTCAAATTTATTTCATCATGTACTGTACTTAAAAAATGCACTTTATATTTCTCCTGTAATTATATATTGATTTTTTATTGTTTAAATAACCCATGTTTAAATATTAAATACATACAGTAAAAGTTTCTTGTGCAAATTGTGTTATTTTTTATACGAGTCCTGTATTTTTATAAATAACCTCCATAGTCCGGAATTTCCTTTAATCCGGCAAGCTTCGAGTCCCAAACGTGCCGGATTAAAGAGGTTCTACTGTAATTAGGTATTATTTAGGCCCCATCCGTAGCGTAATGGTAGCGCGTTAGCCTACCACGCGGAAGTCCCGGGTTCGATTTCCACCCAGATCTAGAAATTTTCACAAAGTTAAAAAAACCACCGTAGTCGCTAATGACCGAACTGTTGATGCGACTTTAAATAAATACAATACAATCTCCCTAATCTTAACCCTCCAGTAATCCGAACTATGTAAAGAAGTTTTTTTTTTATGTAATGATGATGATTTACTACGGTGCGATTATTTGTTTAATGTCTTGATACGGTTATCAGCTGCCCATAACAGACAGGTGGAGTGTCAAATTATTTACACTCAATCTGTTCGTTGCAAGGCTAAAATAAATAGTTCTGTTTCTTATCACATGGTCAGTCAATTAAATGACTGAATCATTTAAGAACAGAAGAGGTAGAGGTGTAAAAGACACTAATCAGAGTTATCTTCTCTGAAAGTAATGAATTTCATTGTACAGCCAGACCCTGTGGTGAATGAAGTGAAGGTGTCATTTACAGAGTGGAAAATATGTGCTTTTCAGAGGGCCCGGCATGCTGATAAGCGTACTTTTCCACTCAGTGAGGAAGGCAATGGTAAACCACCTCACTCCTCGTTTTACTTAGTAAAACCTCTACAGGTTCAAACCAGCCTTTCGGCTGTTGACCTAAACTACACGGTTATCAGACGTCGAAATCGTAAACATGACTCTGAAGACTGCTGATGATGAAAATTACGAAAAACAACCGGAAAATAAAATAAACCACGAAGTAGCAGTTGCCAGTTTTAATAAAACTATAGAGTCGGCTAACGAAACCGATAAGCCGTTTCATAAATTATTATTGCTTATGCAACTTCGAAACGAAGCATTCAAACAAAGTTTGGCTTTCAAGAAAGAGAAGAAAATAAGTAACATTTTTGTGAAAAAATAAAACTTAATGAAAAGTATGTATTTTATTCTTTAATTAGGTGATTGCAACATAAACAACTGTGCATATTTTAATTTCTATATGTACTGTATTTATTTAAAAATTTAACCTATTTCATAGTTAATATATTTCTTTTAATAAATTTTTGTGGAAAAAAAACAAGTGAGGTCAGTACATTGTACGACTATTATGATTAAATTAGTTTATTCCAACATAACCCAATTGTATTTTACACATTTTAAACATGAATATTGTACTTTAAGGGGAGCACTATACCTCGAAAATCGAAAAAAATCGATTTTTCTAATTTTGGGGTCATTGCCTTCTGTATCTTTTTCTGTGTAATTGCATATAAAAATTATAATTGTACCATAGAAATTACGGAAGCTATCCAGATTTTAGTTAAGTAATGTTTTGACCAGAATTTCATTTAATTGAGTTAATCTGTGGAAACAATTGAGAGTTGCGATATTCAAAGAACACAGAAAGCTGAGAAGGCAATGGAAAGTGTGTCAAAAGAAGCATGACAAGAAAAAAAAATTATTTGAGGAAAAATAAGTCTAGTGAGGATCAATATTATGGTGCAGGCCGATTTTAAAGAAAGTAAAACTTTACAGCTAATTTTCCGCAAAATCACTTTTTCCCATAAAGGTACAGTTTTCTCTAAAACTATTTGACTTTGAATGTTGAAATTTTTTGAACATGTTTCCCAGTATAATTGTGACATATGTTACTAGAATCATTGCAGTATTATTACTAAGTTCGAAATAAAATACAAAATTCCACAAAAAAAATTAAATTGTTTTTGCATTTTTCAAAAAAAATTCTCAAAATGGTATCGCTAGCTCTATATTAATAATTCTAGTACCAAAGTTTAAAAATATGTCAAAGCAAAAGCACAAAAAAAATTAAAGCCCTAACTCTTTACGGTTTCTTAAAAACGTGTACCTAAAAAAAAGTCAATTAAACATGGGTTAGATAGGAGGTATAGTGCTCCCCTTAAACAAAAATTCGCTAATCCGAAAAGTCGCGTTTTTTTTATTACTTCAAATAAGCGAGCAATGCACAGTGAAAATGGCCTGTCTTGGTTGTTAGTACTTTATTACCTTCCTAAACCGTCATTAACAGTTCAATCAATTTGACTTAATTTGTGTTTAATTTTAACAAATAATTGCAAATCTTTATTAACCCTTTCTTTTTAATGCTTGTACAAAGCAAAATTTAAAAAATCTGGTGTGAAACACTCACACAACTTTCTCTTGCCAATGCAAATAATTAACAATAAACCTAACATTAGTATTAAAACATTAGAAATGAACAAAAACTAACGTCAAAAACATAACCTTATTTTAATCATGAGTGAATGACGCAAAATGAAAATCAACCTCAGTTTGGCTTAGAAATACGGAAAATCACTCTTTCTCTCTAAACTAGGCTCTGTAGAGAAAAATGCTATAAATAAAAGTTGTAGATCTTTTAATTTTCTATAAATTTAATTATATACACTTTTGTCGTAAAATGCATACTAAGGCCGAAATGTTAAAAAAATCGATTTTTCTCACGTTTTCGTGAGAAAAAAAACAGAAAATCGCAAATTACCGCTAAACTAAGCGTTATACAAAAAAATGTTTGAAATAAAAGTTGTAGGTTTTTAAATTCTCTACAACTTTTATTATATAAGTTTTTGCGCTAAAATTTATATTAAAGCCGTAATCTTAAAAAAACAACGTTTTTACGTGAAAACAGCCTCACCGAGAATTTCAGCAAACATGGCGCCTACCCTATCTTGTAGAGAATAAAAAATTGAGTAAAATAGGCGATTTTAAAAAAAATCGTAGGACCAGTTTTTGAGAAAATCGCAAAAAACTGAAAAATTATACGAATAAACTACTACTTCCGGTTGACCGATTTTGATGAAAATGTTCGTGTCGCGTCCGGTAGTGGTATGTAACTTAAGTTTCAAGTTTCAAGTTCGTACGATGTTCCGTTCTTGAGATATTCTGTTCACACACACACACACACAGACACACAGACACACAGACACACACACAGACCAATCGCTAAAAACATGTTTTTTGGGTTCAGGGGGTCTGAAAACGTATAGATCCGGTGAAAACTCGATTTCGAAAAATCGACATGAAAACAATACTTTCCTTCCTATATATTCATATAGGCAAGAGAAAGTAAAAAAGTAAAATACTCAACTATCCATTTCTTATTGTTGACTATGTTATAGCTGATTTTAAGTAATTTTTGATGAATCACTGAAAAACAGCTGTTTTCAATTTTTAAATATTTTTTTTTATCTGGAAGTAAACTTAACTGAACGGATTTACCCAAAAGAAACACAAAACTTTTTTTTGTAATCCCTAATTTGTGTACGTTGCAATCTGTTCAATTCAGAACAATAAGCAACCCCAATGAGATGAGGATGACGTGTAAATGAGTTGTAGTCTTGTACAGACTCAGGTCAACCGTTCCTGAAAAAGTATGGTTAATTTAACCACAACCATCAAAGTACACCGGTAACCACTGTCTAGCATTCAAATCCGTATAAAAGTAACTACCTTTCCTAGGATTTCAACCGGGGACCTTCGTCTCCGAAAATCAGCTGTTAATCAGCTGATTTTGGCGACGACTTTACCTCTAGACCAACCCAAAACACAGAACTTTTTTTTTAGCTTTTATTTGTTATCGGGAACTGTACATGTTGACAACTACCCAATTTGATCGCTGCTTTTTGATGTATTTTTTTTTGACGTAGATTAGACATGAGTTTGAACAGGGACCCCCAGTAGAGTTTGTTCATGGATGGCTGTCAACTGGTCACCATAAAAAGTCGCTTGCCCAACCGGTGTTACTTAACAAATAATAGTGACTTTCTACCAGCTGACTGACTGGGCTGGCCCGAAGGCCAAAACACAAAACTAGCAACTTTTTCACAAGTAATTAAAAACAAGTTGTAAATAATAACATCAATAGTTTTTTTTTGTAATCCCTAATTTGTGTACACGTTGCAATCTGTTCAATTCAGAACAATAAGCAACCCCATGACCCAATGAGATGAGGATGATATATATGACGTGTAGTCTTGTACAGACTCAGGCCGATCATTCGTGAAAGAGTATGGTTAATTTAACCACAACCATCAAAGTACACCGGTAACCACTGTCTAGCATTCAAATCCGTATAAAAGTAACTACCTTTACTAGGATTTGAACCAGGAGACCTTCGTCCCCGAAAACCAGCTGTTACGCAGCTGATTTTGGCTCCGACTTTATCTCTTGACCAACCCGGTGGTAAATATTAATTTTTTTTTCTCTTTAATTCTTTATTTACAACTGTAAAATTTTACAACAAGCAAATGTGATGATTATAATAATAATGTAAATGACATGATAGGCATAAGAGGGATAGGGTAATATTGGTGCCTCCCCAAGTATGAAATTTGTGTATCAAATTAGCAGGACTCTACTCCAGCGTCTTTTAAGGCGTCTAGGGGGATTATCAGGTAAATGGAAGGTGGAACGTGTACGCACTAGTGGGTTCTCGTGTCCGTGTGACTTGTGAAAGCGTTTGTATAGGATATTCGATGGAATTTTAAATATTTTTCTTTAATCTGGAACTAAACTAAAGTGAAGGGATTTACCCAAAAGGAACACAAAACTAACAACTTTATCACGAGTAATTAAAAACAAGTTGTAAATCTGTATCTTAGAACAAGAACAACCAATGTCATTCTTTTACAAAAAATCTGGTGTGAAACACTCACACAACTTTCACTTGCCAATGCAAAAAATTAACAATAAACCTAACATTAGTAATAAAACATTAGAAATAAACAAAAAACTAACCTCAACAAACATTAGTGAAATACGCAAAATTAAAATCGACCTCAGTTTGGCTTAAAAATACGGAAAATCGCTCATTCACGCTAAACTAGGCACTGTACAAAAAAATGTTTAAAATAAAAGTTGTAGATTTATTAATTTTCTATAAATTTTATTATATACACTTTTGTTGTAAAATGCATTCTAAGGCCGAAATCTTAAGAAAATTGATTTTTCACACGTTTTCGTGAGAAAAAAACAGAAAATCGCTAATTACCGTTAAACTAAGCGTTATACAAAAAAATGTTTGAAATAAAAGTTGTAGAATTTTACATTCTCTACAACTTTTATTATATAATGTTTTGCGCTAAAATGCATATTAAAGCCGCAATCTTAAAAAGAAAATGTTTTACGTGAAAACAGCCTCACCCAGAATTTCAGCAAACATGGCGCCTATCCTATCTTGTAGAGAATAAAAAGTTTAGTAAATGATGCGATTTAAAAAAAAATCGTAGGACCAGTTTTTGAGAAAATCGCAAAAAAGAGAAAAATTATACGAATAAACTACTACTTCCGGTTGACCGATTTTGATGAAAATGTTCGTGTCGGGTCCGGTAGTGGTATGTAACTTAAGTTTCAAGTTTCAAGTTCGTACGATGTTCCGTTCTTGAGATATTCTGTTCACACACACGCACGCACGCACGCAAGCAAGCACACGCGCGCGCGCGCACACACACACACACACACACACACACACACACACACACAGACCAATCGCTAAAAACATGTTTTTTGGGTTCAGGGGGTCTGAAAACGTATAGATCCGGTAAAAACTCGATTTCGAAAAATCGACATGAAAACAATTCCTATATATTCATATAGGCAAGAGAAAGTAAAATGAGTTAAACACGTTATCAAAGTAACTTTTTGTGTACTTTTTGAACAACCAATGTCCATTATGTATAAGTTCATAAGATATTGCATGAATCAATGTCAGTCAGCTGCGTGAAAAATAATACTGCTAGGACAACCAAACACAACATTGGTTCTCACATACCATAATTTCTTCATGCAAAAAACACCAGTCATAATTGGTTATGATTGGAATAAAAATTTTCTAAATGAAGTTCGTTAGCAATAAGAACAAATGTTGATATTCGTCGTTTTTGCAGTGACTTTTCTTGATTTTTGCTACCATTGTAGCTGACTTAGGTGGAATTCCTGGTGTTGTTTAAAATTTTACCCAAATCTTTTGTTTGCTATTTGCTCAAAACAGTTTTTTTTTTGACATTGGTTGTTTTTGTTCTAAGGTACAGAAATAATAACATCAACAGTTCGCGAAATATTTTGCTTGGACTTTTGGGAGTCAGTATATAACTAGATTAAAAAATCAACAAATTTAAAATAATTAATTAATTAAATAGATAAAAATTGAAATTACCTGTTTATCTTGAGCGCAGATATCATTGTTATTGTTGTTATTTACATTGTTATTCAATATTGGGACATTATTAACAGTTATTGTAGTTGTAGCGATCGGAGTTGTTAATGTAACAATAACAGTTTTAGTCGGTGGACAATTTTCTAAGGTGGTTGTATTGTTGTTATTATTGACATTGGCTTGTGGTGAATTAGCGGTCGGTATGATCGGCCTCTTTTTTTTCTTGAGGGGGGTCGCAACCGCCCCATTTTCTGGTGAATGCACCTTCACCGTGATCCTGGTTATTTAACTATCACTAATTACTTAAAAATTGTATCAGTTTTTCTTTTATTGTTTTTTAATTAATTTCAAATTAATTTTTTCACTATTTAAAAATAATATTATCACGTTTATAAGAAATTTAAAAAAGTTTTTTTTTATATATATAAACCTATAAACACAAAAATTAAAATCACTTAATACATTTTTGTATCAGATATTATTACATAAAAATATAATATGTAGATATATGATACAGAAATTAAAATACACTAAATTCTTTAACCCCACGTTTTTCTGTATTGCTCTCATTATTTAAACTAACACCTAAACCAACCAAATGTTAATAACTTGAATTATTTATTTAAAACAATTATCATTTCACAATAATCTTATAAGGTAACAAAAAAATCTTGTATTACATTAAAAGCAAAATCACGTTTAAAGATTCATTGTAAAAATCATCTATATCTACACTAATAAAAAAAAACTGGTGTAAAACATTCACACGACTTTATCTTGCCAATGCAAATATTGAACAATATAACTTAACATTAGTGATAAAACATTAAAAATTAACAAAAAAACTAACTTCAATAAACATAACCCAATTTTAATCATGAGTTGACAACGCAATATAAAAAAAACAACCTCAGTTTGGCTTAAAAATATGGAAAATCACTTTTTCACGCTAAACTAGAACCTGTAGAAAAAAACGCTCTAAATAAAAGTTGTAAATCTTTTAATTTCCTATAAATTTGATTATAATAAACTTTTGTCGTAGAATGTACACTAAGGCTTATATCTTAAAAAAAAATCGATTTTTTTTTTTACACGTTCTCGTGAAAAAAAAAGAAGAAAATCGCTAATTACCGCTAAAGTAAGCGTTATACAAAAAAATGTTTAAAATAAAAGTTGTAGAATTTTTAATTTTCTACAACTTTTATTATATACATTTTTGCGCTCAAATGCATATTAAAGCAGCAATCTTTAAAAAAAACAATATTTTTACGTGAAAACAGCCTCTTCAAGAATTTCAGCAGACATGACGCCTGCCCTATCTTGTAGAGCATAAAAAATTTAGTTAACGTGACGTCTTTTAAGAAAAATTCGTAGGACCAGTTTTTGAGGAAATCGCAAAAAAGTAAAAAATTACACGTATAAACTACTACTGCCGGTTGACCGATTTTGATAAAAATGTTCGTGTTGGGTCCGGTAGAGGTGTCTAACTTAAGTTTCAAGTTCGTACGAGTTTCCGTTCTTCAGATATTCTGTTCACACCCACACACACACAGACATGCCTACATAAAATTTAACATAATATATTTTCAAAGTGAATCTAACCTCTTCATTTTTAATTAGTTGTATGTTGTATTTTACTAACTGATAACATTGTATTTATACATAATAAACTACCAAAAATATTTTCCGTTAATTAAGAAAAACAACAAAAACTAAACCAATCTTGTAGTTTCAAATAACCCTTAAAAAACTTTAACTACAGCACGATTTAACAACTTTAAATATTCTATTCTATGTTCATTCACAGATAAAATCTTCTTTTAACAAATTTTAAAACACTTAACAAGAATTTAAGTGAAAAACATTTAACAATAATTTCATTTTAAACATTCTTTAATTGTCAAATGTAAAATCTAACCTAACTTAAAACCTACGCAAATTTTTATAAATTTATATTCTTTCATATTTTCTTCCGTTGACAAAATGTTAAATTACATAATTTACTTTTAAATTGAAGAGAAATTTCCATTAATAAAGAAAATTTTAAATAAAAATTAATAGAAAAACTAACTTACGTAATATATTTGAATATAAATAATAAGAATAATATCTAAACTAATTGATATTTAAGTAGAAGAAAAATATGTGTGGGTTTAAATTTAATTTGATACGCTTAAATAAGGAACAAGCTTGATTAAGGTAGTCTAAGTAATAATTTTTACCACCTCTTTAAATTTTAAAAATCTACAAAATAATCACAAACCTGTCATAATATTCCATATGGTATGTATCTATGTTTAAAAAAACCGTCAAAATACTGAATTGGAAACAAAGATCAATTAAGTTTTCATTAAGTATTGTGACAATAACCACAATACCTGCCCAAAAACAGACAGGTGTAGTGTCAAATTATTTGCACTCAATCTGTTAGTTGCCGAGCTAAAATAAACAGTTCTGTTTCTTAACACATGGTCAGCCAATTAAATGACTGAATCATTTAAGAATAGAAGAGACAGAGGTGTAAAAGACACTAATCAGAGTTATCTCCTCTGAAAGTAATGAATTTCATTATACAGCCAGACCCTGTGGTGAATGAAGTGAGGTGTCATTTGCAGAGTGGAAAATATGTGCTTTTCAGAGCGCCCGGCATGCTGATAAGCGTACTTTTCCACTCAGTGAGGAAAGCAATGATAAACCACCTCACTCCTCGTTTTACTTAGTAAAACCTCTAGAGATTCAAACCAGCCTTTCGGCTGATGACCTAAACAACAACCACAAAGAAGAGTGTTCGAGAATTCTCGAGGAGGACCAACATTTAAAAGGAATTTTAATGTAAATAGTAATAGTTATTAAGAAAGATAAATTGGGTTTCTAAGAAATAAAAATCTGGTGTGAAACACTCACACAACTTTCTCTTGCCAATGCAAATAATTAACAATAAACCTAATATTAGTATTAAAACATTAGAAATGAACAAAAAACTAACCTCAAAAAACATTAGTGAAATACGCAAAATTAAAATCGACCTCAGTTTAGCTTAAAAATACGGAAAATCGCTCATTCACGCTAAACTAGGCACTGTACAAAAAAGTGCTTTAAATAAAAGTTGTAGATCTCTTAATTTCCTATAAATTTTATTTTATACACTTTTGTCGTAAAATGCATTCTAAGGCCGAAATCTTAAAAATATAGATTTTTCACACGTTTTCGTGAGAAAAAAAATAGAAAATTGCGAATTACCGCTAAACTAAGCGTTATACAAAAAAATGTTTGAAATAAAAGTTGTAGAATTTTACATTCTCTACAACTTTTATTATATAACGTTTTGCGCTGAAATGCATATTAAAGCCGCAATCTTAAAAAGAAAGTGTTTTTACGTAAAAACAGCCTCACGCAGAATTTCAGAAAACATGGCGCCTATCCTATTTTGTAGAGAATAAAAAATTGAGTAAACCAGGCGATTTTTAAAAAAATCGTAGGACCAGTTTTTGAGAAAATCGCAAAAAAGTGAAAAATTATACGAATAAACTACTACTTCCGGTTGACCGATTTTGATGAAAAATTTCGTGTCGGGTCCGGTACTTAAGCTTCAAGTTTCAAGTTCGTAAGATGTTCCGTTCTTGAGATATTCTGTTCATGCGCGCGCGCGCGCGCATACACACACACACACACACACACACACAGAGTAATCGCTAAAACCATGTTTTTTCGGTTCAGGGGGTCTGAAAACGTGTAGATCCAGTGAAAACTCGATTTCAAAAAATCGACATGAAAACAATACTTTCGTTCCTATATATTCATATTGTTGTTGTTTAGGTCAACAGCCGAAAGGCTGGTTTGAACCTGCAAGGTTTTACTAAGTAAAACGAGGAGTGAGGTGGTTTACCACGCCTTCCTCACTGAGTGGAAAAGTAGGCTACGCTTATCAGCATGCCGGGCCGTCTGAAAAGCACATATTTTCCACTCTGCAAATGATACCTTCACTTCATTCACCACAGGGTCTGGCTGTATAATGAAATTCATTACTTTCAGAGGAGATAACTCTGATTAGTGTCTTTTACACCTCTATCTCTTCTGTCCTTAAATGATTCAGTCATTTAATTGGCTGACCATGTGATAAGAAACAGAACTATTTATTTTAGCCCAGCAACGAACAGATTGAGTGTAAATAATTTGACACTCCTCCTGTCTGCTCTGGGCAGATATTCATATAGGCAAGAAAAAGTAAAGATACAAATAATTAATAAAATTTGAAAAGAAACACCGGGTTTATATTTCATAAAACTTATGTGCGTTCACTAATAATTTTATAATTCACAATGAAAAAGTACGAACAAAGCGATTAAAACGATCCGTAAAAATTGGGTGTTAACATGCACAACATAACGACTGATGATGTAGAACATTCAGGATATTTAAATTTTATATAACATTCGTTAGAGTACTGACGTAAATTAAAATAAGTATAATTAATATAATAAATTAATGCGTTATTAATTTATGAAGTAAAGACATAAGGTAAGAAAAAAAATTCACAATATTAAACTAGGTGAATTCTATCTCTTAAAAATATATATAATTTTGAATTGCAATAAATTACGTTCAATGTCACTTCAAATGTTAATTGCAGCAATTTTTAAGTCGTAACTTATAGTAAAAAATTTTAAATACAATTTTATTATTTTATACATATATATATATATATATATATATATATATATAGTATATGATTTATGTATGACAGTTAATCACTAATAATTTCTGAAAATGTATAAAAAAGAATTAAACACTGCAGTAAATGCACGATAAATTTACAAACAGTTATCTATAATTCACCGTTTACAAAAAAAATTATTCGCCTTTTCAAGTGTAGAATATACCTACATTGTTAAATTTATATTAAAAGAATTGTGATCATTTTAAGAAATTGAACTAGGATAATGAATTGCGATTTTTTCCAATAAGAATTCTTGGAAAAGAGGTGGTGGGTCTTCGTTATGTCCATTATTGATCATTTACACACTACTATGTTATGTGTATCTACTATGTTTTGGATTTTGCTAAAAAAAGCGGCGAAATTGTAAGAATGCTTTTGATTGCTTGGGAAACTATCAGACCGCAGGCATATAAAAAGTTACCGCTTCGGTAGTGTCAGTTAATTATTGAATTATGAATGGAAAGTGTTGGATTTTGCTAATAAAAGTCGCGAAATTGTTGGAAGGCTTTAGAGTGTTAGGGAAACACAACAATAGTTAGTACCTTCGTAGTGACTCAGTCAATAGTAGAATTGTCAATGGAAAGAGTTGGCAGGGCGTTCAAAATAATGTCGTTACGGGACTGGTTCTGAATTACGTTAATAGTGCGTGGCATTCGGGTGGTAGCAAATGGTTGTGAACAAGAAAATCATTTATTCAGATTTAAGTGGTATTGTGTTACATGAAGTCAAGTTTAATTTAAGCTTAAGTTTCAAAATTAATTTTTATAAGCTTAAAGAAAGTTTATTTGTTATAATTACACCCAGATCCCAAACGAACCTAGGCTTAGGTGTTAGAGTATTTTACACTCCAATATGAAAATCATTCATCCTGCAGTCCAATACAAAATAACATACTTAAAACAAAAAAAAAACAAAATATTTTAATTTATTAGTTTTTATAAAAGGTCACCGTTTATTGTGATCAACTGGGACTCTGTATTTAGATCGTATATTATCTGAAAATCTAATTGACAAACGCCTACCCAAAGAACAGAAGCTTGCGCACGTGTTTTAAGTATAAATTATTAACGTCTTTAATAAATGAAACAGAAGTTAGAGTGAAAATTAAGAGGTAATTAGATAAAATAGCTCTCTCTTAACAACATTTTATATATATTAGCCTTTTTCTAAGGACTGACACAATAAAAATTTCACTAGTTCAAGCTTAAACGTACATTGCGAGATAGTTCATTTTTAATTTCTCTTGCCTATATGAATACATAGGAAGGAAAGTATTGTTTTCATGTCGATTTTTCAAATTCGAGTTTTCACCGGATCTACACGTTTTCAGACCCCCTGAACCCAAAAAACATGTTTTTAGCGATTGGTCTGTGAGTGTGTGTGTGTGTGTGTGTGTGTGTGTGTGGGTGTGTGAACAGAATATCTCAAGAACGGAACATCCTACGAACTTGAAACTAGAAACTTAAGTTACATACCAGTACCGGACCCGACACGAACATTTTCATCAAATTGGTCAACCGGAAGTATTAGTTTATTAGTGTAATTTTTCACTTTTTTGTGATTTTCTCAAAAACTGGTGATACGATTTTTTTAAAAATCGCCTCATTTACTCAATTTTTTATTCTCTACAAGATAGGGTTGGCGTCATGTTTGCTGAAATTCTTGGTGAGGCTGTTTTCACGTAAAAAAAATATTTATTTTTAAGATTGCGGCTTTAATTTGCATTTAAGCGCAAAAATTTATATAATAAAAGTTGTAGAGAATTTAAAAACCTACAACTTTTATTGCAAATTTTTTTGTATAACGCTTAGTTTAGCAGTAATTAGCGATTTTCTGTTTTTTTCTCAATCAAAACGTGAAAAATCGATTTTTTGAAGATTTCGGCCTTAGTATGCATTTTACGACAAAAGTGTATAAATTTAATTTTATAAGAAATAAAAAGATCAACATATTTTAATTAAAGCTTTTTTCTCTACAGAGCCTAGTTTAGTGAAAAAGAGTGATTTCCCGTATTTTTAAGCCGTACTGAGTTCGATTTTCATTTTGCGTCTTTCAGTCATGATTAAAATAAGTTATATTTTTAGAGGTAGTTTTTTTGTTTATTTCTAATGTTTTATTACTAATGTTAGGTTATATTGTTAATTATTTACATTGGCAAGAGAAAGTTGTGTTAAGTGTTTCACACCAGATTTTTTTGTTTGTTTTTAAATGGTACGATCTCTTAAGATTTTTTGAAAGTTTGCATAAACTTTCTTGGTAGAAATCTGATGTGAAAATTTTTCATATAAATGTTCCTTTTTTTTGTATTTTCTCTTCAATTCTTTATTTACAACTGTAAAATTTTACAACAAGCAAATGTGATGATTATGATAATAATGTAAATGACATGATAGGCATGAGAGGGGTAGGGCCCCCATTGGTGCCTCCCCAAGAATGAAATTTGTGTATCAAATTAGCAGGTCTCTACTCCAGCGTCTTTTAAGGCGTCTATAGGGGGATTATCAGATACATGGAAGATGGAAAGTGAACGCACCCGTGGGTTCTCGTGTTCGTGTGACTTGTCGTGAAAGCGTTTGTATAGGTATTCGATGGAATTTTGTACAATTGGAGTTTTCAAATCTGTATGTCAGATTTTGTTGCTAACGTAAAGAGGTGTTTTTGCTATAAGGCGTAATGTTTTTGATTGTAACATTAAGTTAATTAAAAAAAGGTAAATTTATGGTAGGGCGGTTCTATACAGTACTTCATACCTAAGTGCATGGTACTTTTTTTTTTTTTTTTTTTTTTTGGTTTAACGTCCGACTGTTCTGCAATTACTGCTAATGCAGACGGTGAAGGATGAAATGATTTTTTGTAACGTATGAAAAGATGACGTGCCTGAATGGGATTCGAACCCAAGACCGCATGCATGGTACAACTCATTATGTAAATAGATGTTACTATAGGTATATAGGTATCAAAACTGCCCATAACAGACGGGTGGAGTGTCAAATTATTTACACTCAATCTGTTCGTTGCAGAGCTAAAATAAATAGTTCTGTTTCTTATCACATGGTCAGCCAATTAAATGACTGAATCATTTAAGAACAGAAGAGGTAAAGGTGTAAAAGACACTAATCAGAGTTATCTCCTCTGAAATGAAAGTAATGAATTTCATTATACAGCCAGACCCTGTGGTGAATGAAGTGAATGTGTCATTTGCAGAGTGGAAAATATGTCCTTTTCAGAGGGCCCGGCATGCTGATAAGCTTACTTTTCCACTCAGTGAGGAAGGCAAGGTAAACCACCTCACTCCTCGTTTTACTTGGTAAAACCTCTACAGATTCAAACCAGCTTTTTGGCTGATGACCTAAACAACAAGGTATCAAAAGAACTAACCTTACTAAACCACCAAGATAAAAGATGACCTCATCTTTTCATAATTTGAAAATAACAGATTACTTAAAGCCTTTTGTAAACTTATGTTTACTCAGGAAGCTAAAAGTTTTAAACAGTGAAATGAGTTTTGAAATCGGATAGATTGTTTTTGAGAAAACCTCGTACAAACAAAAATATTACTTTATAATATTAGTATAGACAGAGTAATACTGAGAAACGTTCAAAATTATTAAAACATAACCTCAAAATCTAACCTTAGATATTTTCGACTTGAAAACTAAATGATATAATGAAATCATTTATAAATAATAAAATATAAAACTGAACAAATAAAATATGTGATAACAAATATTAAAATTATTTAAATAAGATTTATATTTGACTGTTCAAACGTTTTAAAACTAATATAATTTAATTTCGGCTTGGAAAACAGACTAATATTGTTTGCAAATGTTATCTACAGCCAATATCACATCGAAATAATCAATTTATTCTTTATCGTTTTCATATGAAATGTACACACACGATAAAAATCTGGTGTGAAACACTCACACAACTTTCTCTTGCCAATGCAAATAATTAACAATATAACCTAACATTAGTAATAAAACATTAGAAATAAACAAAAAACTAACCTCAAAAAACATAACCTTATTTTAATCATGAGTGAATGACGCAAAATGAAAATCAACCTTAGTTTGGCTAAAAAAAAATACGGAAAATCACACTTTCACGCTAAACTAGGCTCTGTAGAGAAAAATGCTCTAAACAAAAGTTGTAGATCTTTTAATTTCCTATAAATTTGATTATACACACTTTTGTCGTAAAATAGATTTTTCACACGTTTTCGTGAGAAAAAAACAGAAAATCGCTGATTACCGCTAAACTAAGCGTTATACAAAAAAATGTTTGAAATAAATGTTATACGATTTTAAATTCTCTACAACTTTTATGATATGATATACATTTTTGCGCTAAAAATGTTCGTGTCGGGTCCGGTAGTGGTATGTAACTTAGTTTCAAGTTTGTACGATGTTCCGTTCTTGAGATATTTTGTACACACACACACAAACACCAATCGCTAAAAACATGTTTGTGTGGGTTCAGTGGGTCTGAAAACGTGTAGATCCGGTGAAAACTCGATTTCGAAAAATCAACATGAAAACAATACTTTCCTTCCTATATATTCATATAGGAAAGAGAAAGTAAAAATAAACAATAAAAATAATTCAGACGACATTGATGATTTGTATATAATTAAATTGAAAGTAATTAAAACAGACCGGTTAAGAATAACGGTAACCAAACCAAAAATATTTGGGTAAAATTTGAATTTAAAAGAACATATAAATTAATAAAATAATAATTGTTTTTTATGACTTAAATATTCAAGTTGTTAACTTAGTTAATGAGCTACAGATTTCACAAAGCAGATAAATAACACACTCACAGCACTATATAGTAAAATACTATATACAAACAACTAACTTTACACACACACTACAGTGTGATAGAAACACTTGTTAACACGGCTAAAGCATCCGGGCTCCAGGCTGACGGCGTACGACAGGGAAAAAACCGAGTCGTATTGATTTTTTCAGACTTGCGCTAAGCGGGTGCAACAGTAATGGAGGGGGTACGCCAAGAATGCTGGGGGCTCGCACGCAGCGACTCTGACGGTGAAATAAAAAATTTACACAAACACTTAACGTCAACTCTTCTCGAATACTGACACGACTGGTTCTCATCGTGTTAACAAAACACTGTTGCATAAACTAAAATTTCCCTTTCTTCAATAAAATTTCCCTACTCATCCGTTGCCAACTTAATATTAAACGATCTCGTATCCATTTATATAGTCATTAAAATATAATTTATTAATACAAATAAACATTTTGCAACGCTGATTAATTTACTCCGTAATTTTATCAATATACATAACGGCCAAAATAAATTTCCACAGAAGAAAATATTTATTTTAAGAAAAAATTTTAGATATAAAAAAGAGAAAAATATTTTTGGGTAAGTATCCGATTCATTCAAGATAATAATGAACCAATACTGTCCTGGAACGAGTTTCCAGCTCAACTTTCGGAAATAGAGCTAGGAAAGAAATAAATTTAATTTTCTATAAAATTATGACACAACCCATAACAGACAGGTGGAATGTAAAATTATTTGCACTCAATCTGTTAATTCCAGGGCTAAAAAAATAGTTATGTTTCTTATCACATGGTCAGCCAATTACACAACAGAATCATTAATGAAAAAATGTATACGTAAAAAAGATACTAAGCAGAGTTATCTCCTTTGAAAGAAAGAAATTTCATTATACAGCCAGACCCTGTGGTAAGTAAAGTGAAGGTATCATTTGCAGAGAGGAAAATATGTGTTTTTCAGAGGACCTGGCATGCTGATAAACATACTTTTCAATTCAGTAAGGAAGGCAATTGTAAACCACTTCATTCCTCGTTTTACTTAGTAAAACCTCTACAGGTTCAAACCAGCCTTTAGGCTTATGACCTATACACAAAATTATGGCAATCTCAGATATTATTGGAAGTAAAATACTACGGACAACTACCAAGTCACATGAACGGTAAATTTAGACAGAGTTTCTACGAAGAACAAAGGGATGTACTCGTTTGTGTAGAATAAGGACTATAGACGTAAGGTTAGAATTGGATAGCCACAATCTCAATGAGAAAATAAAAAAATTTCGGGAAGATTGGAAATAATATACGAAAATGATATCAGGTGAAAAGATACCTCTACTCCAAAAGGGAAGAGAGATGTTGACAGAACTAAGAACAGATGGATATAGTTATATAGTATGTGAGTGAGTTCAAAACAAGGTTATACGTAACCTTATTTTAAAGAAGATTAAGAATAAAAGAAAAATAAGTAAACAGAATTGACCCTTAAGGAACTCTAAAAATTAATTGGATAAAATCAATCACCAAAAATTTTTTTTAAAAAAATATGTAACTACAAAATGAAATACAGAAGAATTTAACTGCAAAAATCTCATTATATGTAAAAATTATTAAAAAATAGAACCGAAAAAAACGGAATGAACCTAACCCATGCGGAACCCCAAAAATTAATTTTATAATAAACGAACACATATTATATTATTTGAAGAAAACAAATTATTAAGTAATTTTGCCAAGGTAGGTTTAGTGACAGTGATACTTTTACAGTGTTACAGTGATACTACAGTGATAACTATTAAATTATAAAATTAAATACCCTAGGTTCGTTTCCAGAGTAATATTACACTAATTTAATCACAGATATATATTTAAAACACATCACAAAATACAATAACCACATAAATATATATTAACATTAGAAGAACGCGCACATTATATCTTACCGAAGTAACAACGAGACAAATGTTTCAAAGTTCACACAATCGCATTTTATAGAGAACTGTATCATATACGTGGCTGTATTCAAAGAATGAGTAACAGAATTAACATAATTTAAATCAATTCATAACAATTTCAACTTACAAGAACGTTACAACGCATTTATGTATATGTTTAAATCATTATTCCAAGATGTAAGTTGTACCATGCATTAATTCTGACTGTAGTACATATTATACATATAAACAAAAAAACAAATTTAAAAAAATTATATCTATGTATTAATTTCACGCATTTTTAATCACACCTCGAATTATTCAATTGATGAAAACAGTACGATAAAATTATTGGGTAGATTCACAATTTATTTGTGAATTAGCAGTATATTTACTATTAAAAATACGAGAATTTCAAATGGAACTAATCGCGATTGTAACGATAGCATCCTCTTATTCGAGGTCTGTTAAAAAAGCCTTGACAAGAAACGATGATGAATTTCTACTTCCAAAAAATGGTTGTCTCTGTAGGTTTTCACGGCATCGAAACGCGGGTTTTAAGATCCAACGATATTCTTCTTCATTGGATGCTTCTCCTATCGGAAATAGGCGAACATTGTCACCTTCAATATTCACTCCTTCTCTAATCCTACAAAACTGCATGCGAATTTTCCATTGTTGAAAACAGTGCTGGAAGTAATCTTTTGTCAGCTCCTTCAGGACACGTGCCGCTTTCTCTTTTTCAGCTTCCACAAACTTAAATCTTGTCCATTTTAATGCAGATTTCACCTGAAGGAACAGGTAAAAGTTACATGGTGCAAGATCTAGTGAATAAGGTGGGTGTTCTAACACTGAGATGCTGTACTTGGCTAGGAACCTCTTGACAGATAACGCGGAATGAAATGCCGCATTGTCTTGGTGGAGAAGCCATAATTCGTACTTTCACATTTCGGGGCGTTTTTTCCTTACTCTTTGACGTAGTTTAGAAAGTACCTCAAGGTAGTAATATTGATTAATTGTTTTAACTTCAGGAACCCAGTGAAAGTACACAATCCCATGGATATCAAAAAAAAAACAGTCATTATTTTAAATTTTGACTTGCTCATTCGAGCTTTTTTGGCTCTCGGTGAAGTTCGGCTCTTCCAGTGCATGGATTGGCGCTTCGTTTCCGCATCATAAGTAAAAAACCACGTTTCATCGCATGTTATTATCGTGTACTGTCCCTAAGGTGAAATCTGCATTAAAAGGGACCAGATTTGAGTCTGTGGAAGCTATAAAAGAGAAAGCAGCACGTATCCTGAAAGAGCTGGGAGAATATAACTTCCAGCACTGTTTCCAACAATGGAAAATTTGCATGGAGCGTTGTAGGGATAGAGAAAGAGGGTACATTGAAGGTAACAATAAGTGATTATGTATAAAATTAAAATTAAATTTTATACAACGTCAGTCTCGTTATTTAACAGCCACACCTCGTACGTTTAAGTTAGTTGTTTAGTATTTACGGTGTCACGCATATTGTACGTGTATCTGCGTATATTACATTTTTTTACTTTTGGGAGTCTCACGGATAAGTAATAGTATACTAGTTTTTGTTTTTTGCAACTTTTCACCCATTTTTGAAAACACGAGACGCCAATGAAATACCGAAAAATTTATTTGACAAAAGTTACCAAATATGATATTAACAAAAAATTAATTCTATTTCAAATAATTACAAATTACCTCATTGTAATTAAGTTACTTGAATACAAGAGTTAAAAAATGATTAATAACTACAAAAAGATAAAAAAATCTCCATTAATTTCCTATGTGAATGATATGATTAATTGAAGAGGTGCTCTGAAGAAACCGTGATAACATGATTTAATTTTACACGTCAGTAAAAGGTAATTGTGTTTAACTTTTAAAACGATTTCAAAGTAATCTGTTACTACAAGATTTCCACAAAATATATTTAAAAAAACTAAAAAATATTTCCCAAAAATTAATACTTTAATATGATTCTGAAATAAATTTTACTTAAAATTTGATTTCGTTTAAGTAAATCTCTAAGAATTTATCTAAAATCTTTTTTTGTCATCAGTCTCTCGACTGGTTTGATGCAGTTCTCCAACCTGTCCTATCTTGCGCAAGTCGTTTCATATCTACATACCTGTAACACCCTACATCTTTTGTAATTTGCTTTATATATTCTAATCTTTGCCTCCCTCTACAATTTACTCCCTCAATATTATCCTCCATTATTATTAGCCCAATACCTGGATGTCTTAGGATATGCCCCACTAGCCTATCCCTTCTTATGGTAAGATGCTTCCATATACTTCTTTTTTATCTACTCGCCTAAGAACCTCTAAATTACTTATTTTGTCCACCCACCTACTCTTTGACATTTTCCTATAACACCACATTTCAAAAGCTTCTATCCTCTTCTTTTCTACAGCCCCTATCACCCACGTTTCACTTTCGTGTAATACTACACTCCAAACATAATGTTTTAAGAAATTTTTCCTAATCTGTAAATCAATGTTTGAAGTCAGTAAGCTGTTTTTCTTATATTTTTATTATAGCTGTTACATTTTTTCATTATATTTGTAATAAATATATCACACTATAGTCTACAGGTTTTTTAACAATATTTTGCCAAGGTATCTTTACTGGGAACAGATTATAAATGTGTTGTTTAGGTCATGAGCCGAAAGGCTGGTTTGAACCTCTAAAGGTTTTACTAAGTAAAACGAGGAGTGAGACGGTTTACCAACGCCTTCCTCACTGAGTGGAAAAGTATGCTTATCAGTAGGCCGGGCCCTCTGAAAAGCACATATTTTCACTCTGCAAATGACACCTTCACTTCATTCACCACAGGGTCTGGCTGTATAATAAAATTCATTACTTTCAGAGGATATAACTTTGATTAGTGTCTTTTACACCTCTGCCTCTTCTCTTCTTAAATAATTCAGTTATTTAATTGGCTGACCATGTGATAAAAACAGACTATTTATTTTAGCCCTGCAAATTTAACAGATGAATGCAAATAATTTGACACTCCACCTGTCTGTTATGGGCAGAGATTATAGATAAATTTTGTAACTGAAAATAATATTTCATTTTTTTGTACTTTATAACAAACGCTGTTGTTTACGTCATCAGCCGAAAGGCTGGTTTGAACCTCTAGAGGCTTTATTAAGTAAAACGAGTGAGGTGGTTTACCATTCCCTTCCTTTATGAGTGGAAAAGTATGCAGATCAGGATGCTTTCTGAAAAGCATATAATTTTCACTCTTTTTAATCTAATTTTATTGCCATAATTACGAGCCAAACTTGGAATATAATAATTTCTAATATATAAAGTTGAAAATACGTCTCATAACCTGTTATCTCCCATAGTTTTAGAGGTAACAAACACAGAAAACAAAAAATCGGTAACGAAAAGAAGGTTTTTGGATTCAACAAGTAGAATATTAAATTTCATAAAAATTTATGTTGATTTAAGTTAAGCATGTATAAAACAAAATATTTTTTTTTGTAATCCCTAATTTGTGTACGTTGCAATCAGTTCAATTCAGAACATTAAGCAACCCCATGACCCAATGAGATGAGGATGATGTGTATGACGTGTCAATGAGGTGCAGTCTTGTACAGACTCAGGTCGACCATTCCTGAGAGAGTATGGTTAATTGAACCCCAACCATCAAAGTACACCGGTAACCACTGTCTAGCATTCAAATCCGTATAAAAGTAACTACCTTTAGGATTTGAACCAGGAACCTTCGTCTCCGAAAATCAGCTGTTAAACAGCTGATTTTGGCGACGACTTTACCTCTAGATCAACCTGGTGGGTAACAAAATATTGAAATTCGAATTTTAAGAATAATGGAAGCTTTCGAAGTTAAGCAATCAGATTTTTTCCTGTGGCGTTAGATGAAATCAATAGTCAATTCAAAATGTAGTAACACATAAATTATATGAAAGGGATCAAATAATAGAAGCAGCAGAAACTGTTAATGATTCCTACAGGTAGAGAATATTATAATTACGTTAAAATGACATGAATATGTTAAAACAAACGTTGTTTTAACTGCAAAATTTACTTGGCTAAATACGAAGAACTTTGCATATGTATTCTGATAAATACGCGCAGTTCATTTAACCAAGTAGCATTACATTAGATTAATTAATACAAAACTAAATTTCGTGGACATGAATAAATTTTATAACAATATAAAACACAAATGTTATTTTGTTTGCCTGTTTCAGAAAGGAAAACAAAATTTGAATTCGTGTTCATTAATACAGAAACGTAGTCTAATATGACGATCATTTTAAATTAAATACAAAATTTATATTATGTGCGCGCGCACGTGTGTAATAAATACATAATAAATAGAGCATTATTTATTACGTTATTGTAATCCATAATAATTCCGCTAATCCGAAATTTCGGATAATCGAAATGATTTCTATACAAGGTCATCATAAAGATTGGTTAAGTTCCAATAATAAAGGTCAAGAGAGTAAGGAATATTTTACTTTCTCTTGCCTAAACGAATACACAGGAAGGAAAGTATTGTTTTCATGTCGATTTTTCGCAATAGAGTTTTCACCGGATTTACACATTTTCAGACCCCTTAACCCAAAAAACAATACAACTTCACTTCATTCACCACAGCGTCTGGCTATATAATGAAATTCATTACTTTCAGAGGATATAACTCTGATTAGTGTCTTTTACACCTCTGCCTCTTCTCTTCTTAAATAATTCAGTCATTTAATCGGTCCAGTCATTAGCGGTTGGTCTGAGTGTGTGTGTGTGTGAACAGAAAATCTCAAGAACGGAACATCGTACGGACTTGAAACTTAAGTTAGATACCACTAGAGGACCCGACACGAACATTTTCATCAAAATCGGCCAACCAGAAGTAGTAGTTTATTCGCGTCATTTTTCACTTTTTGCGATTTTCTCAAAAAAAAAAAAGGTTCCTACGATTTTTTTTTTTAAATCGCCTCATTTACTTAATTTTCTATGCTTTACACGATAGGTTAGACGCCATGTGTGCTGAAATTCTTGGTAAGGTTGTTTTCACGTAAAAAAATTGTTTTTTTAAGATTGCCGCTTTAACATGCATTTTAGCTCAAAAATGTGTATAATGAAAGTTGTACAGAATTAAAAATCCCACAACTTTTCTACCAAAAATGTTTTGTACAACGATTAGTTTAGCAGTAATCAACAATTTTCTGTTTTTTTCCTCACGAAAACGTGTAAAAATATCTATTTTTTTAAAGATTTCAGTCATCTTACGACAAAAGTGTATATAATAAAATTTATAGTAAATTAAACGATCTACAACTTTTATTTAGAGCATTTTTCTCTACAGAGCCTGGTTTAGCGTAGAATGGTTTTCCGTATTTTTAAGGCAAACTGAGTTTGTTTTTCATTTTACGTCGTTCACTCATGATTAAAATTAGGTTATGTTTATTGAGGTTAGTTTTTCGTTTATGTGTAATGTTTCATTACAAATGTTAGGTTATATTGTTCAATATCTGCATTGGCAACAGAAAGTTGTGTGTGTGTTTCAAACCAGATTTTTTAAATATGTAACATAAATCCAGAAAGGAACAAAATAAAAATGATTGAAATTAACAACGATGACGAAGAAAGAAGAGTTAAATGGTTAACAATGGCTGTTTAAACGGAATAAGATAATTGTGGTTAGAACACATAAAGAGGGTTTGAGGTTAGGTATTTGATTCAATCGACCCAACTACACTTGAACACTCACACAACTTTCTCTTGCCAATGCAAATAATTAACAATAAGCCTAACATTATTAATAAAACATTACAAATAAACAAAAAACTAACCTCAATAAACATAACCTGATTTTAATCATGAGTGAAAGACGCAAAATGAAAATCAACCTCAGTTTGGCTTTAAAATACGGAAAAACACTCTTAGACACTAAACTACTCTCTGTAGAGAAAAATGCTTTAAATAAAGTTGTAGATCTTTTAATTTTCTATAAATTCGATTATATACACTTTTATTATAAAATGCATACTACGGCCGAAATCTTTAAATAATCGACTTTTCACACGTTTTCGTGAGAAAAAACAGAAATTCGCTAATTACCGCTAAACTAGGCGTTATACAAAAAAATGTTTGAAATAAAAGTTGTAGAATTTTAAATTCTCTACATTTTTTGTTATATAAATTTTTGCACTATAATACATATTAAAGCAGTAATCTTAAAAAAACACTTATTTACAAGAAAACGGCCTCACCAAGAATTTCAGCAATCATGGCGCCTACCATATCTTGTAGAGAATAAAAAATTGAATAAACCAGGCGATTTTTAAAAAAATCGTAGGACCAGTTTTTGAGAAAATCGCAAAAAAGTGAAAAATTACATGAATAAACTACTACTTCCGGTTGACCGATTTTGATGAAAATGTTCGTGTCGGGTCCGGTAGCGGTATGTAACTTAAGTTTCAAGTTTCAGGTTCGTGCGATGTTTCGTTCTCGAGATATTCTGTTCACACACACGCGCGCGCGCGCGCACACACACACACACACACACAGAGACCAATCGCTAAAAACATGTTTTTTGGGTTCAGGGGGTCTGAAAACGTGTAGATCCGGTGAAAACTCGATTTCGAAAAATCGACATGAAAACAATACTTTACTTCCTATATATTCATACAAGCAAGAGGAACAAAATGAAAATGACTGAAATTAACAACGATGATAAAGAAAGAAGAGTTAAATGCTTAACAATAGTTGTTTAAACGGAATAAGATAATTGTGGTTAGAACACATAAAGAGGGTTTGAGGTTAGGTATTTGATTCAATCGACCCAACTACACTTGAACGACTTGAAACAGTAAAACAATTGAGAACAATTCAAATGACCACCAGACAATCCGTTTATCCTCCAAGAGAGGATCAATAGAAGTGAGAAAGATAGAATGAACATGGTCCAATTAGATTAAGCTTTTCCTTTTGGTGGAATTACTGTGAAAGAACCGATCATTAGATTTCATAATATCATCAATTCAAATCTTTAAATGGTATCTACGTTTTAATCCTATTAAAGTTTAATGGTGATTCGATGTTAAAAACACCTGGTGTGAAACACTCACACAACTTTCTCTTGCCAATGCAAATAATTAACAATAAACCTAACATTAGTAATAAAATATTAGAAATAAACAAAAAACTAACCTCAATAAACATAACCTAATTTTAATCATGAGTGAAAGACGCAATATTAAAATCAACCTCTGTTTGGCTTAAAAATACGGAAAATCAGTCTTTCACATAAAATTAGCTCTGTAGAGAAAAATGTTAAAAATAAAAGTTGTAGATCTTTTAATTTTCTATAAATTTGACTATATAGGCCTACACTTTTATCGGTAAATGCATACTAAGCCCGAAATCTAAAAAAAATCGATTTTTCACACGTTTTCATGAGAAAAAACAGAAAATCGCTAATTACCGCTAAACTAATCGTTATACAAAAAAGTGTTTGATATGAAAGTTGTAGGACTTTAAATTCTCTACAACTTTTATTAGTAGATTTTTGCCCTAAAATGCATATTAAAGCCGTAATCTTTAAAAAAACAATTTCTTTACGTGAAAACAGCCTCACCGAGAATTTCAGTAAACATGGCGCCTACCCTATCTTGTAGAGCATAAAAACATTAGTAAATTAGGCGATTTATAAAAAAATCGTAGGACCAGTTTTTGAAAAAATCGCAAATAAGTGAAAAATTACACGAATAAACTAATACTTCTGGTTGACCGATTTTGATGAAAATGTTCTTGTCGTTTCCGGTATTGGTATCTAACTTAAGTTTCAAGTTCGTACAATGTTCCGTTCTTGAGATATTCTGTTAACACACACACAGACCAATCGCTAAAAACATTTTTTTTGGGTTCAGTGGGTCTGAAAACGTGTAGATCCGGTGAAAACTCGATTTCGAAAAATCAACACGAAAACAATACTTTCCTTCCTATATATTCATATAGGCAAGAGAAGGTAAAAATATTACATTTTTCTTGGAGTGATTATTTGCAATATTTAAATTACTTTCAACTTTATTATGTTAATTTACTTACTTAACAAAAGCAGCTGATATATCATGGGATTAAAAATAAAGATAAACACACGTAAAAATGTTTACATAAAATATCAGAGATTACTTAAAAAAATACCTCACACAATTATATTGATATTTAAAACAATTTACAAGTTAACAGCTTACCTAAAAAAACATCCAAAAAAATTCTTTAAAATACACCACCCACCGGGTTGGTCTATAGGTAAAGTCGTCACCAAGATCAGCTGTTTAACAGCTGATTTTCGGAGACGAAGGTCCTGGTTCAAATTCTAGTAAAGGTAGTTACTTTTATACGGATTTGAATGCTAGACAGTGGTTACCGGTATGGTTGGGGTTCAATTAACCATACTCTCTCAGGAAGTGTCGGCCTGAGTCTGTACAAGATTACACCTCATTTACACGTCATACGTATCATTCTCATCTCATTGAGTCATGGGGTTGTTTATTGTTCTAAATTGAACAGATTGCAACGTACACATATTAGGAATTTTAAAAAAAACATCAACATAAACAATACAACTTTTTTCGTTTTTTTTGGGGGCTCCTAAACTCCCCTACACCCCAGCGTAACCAACCACCGCTATGGCTGGTTAGAAGGATACGAGGTGATACAGTAGAACAGCAATAGACTATTGCCTGGTTATACTGCATCTACGAGGTGTGGCTTTTAAATAAAGAGACAGACGTTGAAAAAATTGTACATTTATTTTATACATAATCACTTATTGTCACCTTCAATATACAATCCTCTATCCCTAAAGCGGTTCATGCGAATTTTCCATTGTTGGAAACAGTGCTGGAAGTCATCTTCTGTCAGCTCCTTCAAGACACGTGCCGCTTTCTCTTTACAGATTCCACAGACTCAAATCTTGTCCCTTTTTATCCAGATTTCACCTTAGGGAACAGATAGAAGTCACAAGATCAGGTGAATAAGGTGGATTTTCTAACACTCAGATGCTGTACTTGGCTAGGAACCTCTTGACAGATAACGCGAAGTGAGCTGGGACATCCTCTTGGTAGAGAACCCATGATTTATCCTGCCACTTTTTTGGGCGTTTTGTCCTTACTCTTTGAAGTAGATTAGAAAGTACCTCAAGGTAGTAATATTGATTAATAGTTTGACCTTCAGGAACCCAGTGAAGGTATACAATCCCATGGATATCAAAAAAAAAAAAATCATCATTGCTTTAAATTTTGACTTGCTCATTCGAGCCTTTTTTGGCTCTCGGTGAAGTTTGGCTCTTCCAGCGCATGGATTAGCTCTTCGTTTCCGGAACATAAGTAAAAAAACCACGTTGCATCACATATTATTATCTTCTACCTGTTCGCTAAAATTAAAACTGCATTAAAAGGGACAAGGTTTGAGACTGTGGATGCTGTAAAAGAGAAAGCAGCGCGTGTCCTGAAGGAGCTGACAGAAGATGACTTCCAGCATTTTTTCCAACAATGGAAAATTTGCATGGAGCGTTGTAGGGATAGAGAAAAAGTGTATATTGAAGGTGACAATAAGTGATTATCTATAAAATAAAAATAAACTTTTTCACAACGTCAGTCTCGTTATTTAATAGCCACATGGTATATGGGACAATACCGCAGAGACTGGGTAAAAGAGTTCGGAGGACACCCAGTTGTAGTCTCACGAGGATCCGACAGTTTAATTATTGTTGTACGGTAGTGAATTCTGGGTACTTAGAAGAAAATTTAATTTAAACAAAAAAACGTAAAAGTGTGATTTATTTTCACACAACTTCAAATAAAATTTATGATTATGAATAAACGATTAAAAACGATCAAACAACAAAAAAACAATAAAACTTTCGTAAAATTTTTACACAAAGAATTTGTCAATTTATTACACCATCTATTTTTATGAGTTTTTAACGACTTCATGTTTGTGCTTTCTTCGTAAACATAACAGGCCTAGAAATTTTGTACATAATTTTTTTTTGTAAACATAATAATGTTTTTGTAAACATAGTAATTCTGTAAATAATTTTTTTGAAAACATAGTAATTTTGTACATAATTTTTTTGTAAACAAAGTAAATTTGTACATAATGTTTTTGTAAACTAAGTAATTTTGTACATATTTTTTTTGTAAACATTGTAATTTTGTTCATAATTTTCATAATAACATGTTATACCGAATGATGTTAACACGTGCTATTTAAACTCGTGTAGAAAAAAATGTGTTTTTAAAGTGAGTGATGTAGTTTTATTCAAAACCATCTGGTGTTAAAATTGTTAAGGAAAAATATGAAACATATGTTTTTTTTGTTTTTATTATGACACCGAGATGTTTTATACTAAATAAATATTTATACAGATTTTTTGCAAAAGTAAATTCTTCAAAAACATGTTTTGTTTTTTAACTTCTAGGGTCAAGGAACGTAGATATAAATGGATTTCAATACGTTTTTAGAAAAATATTTTAACATCGAAAAAAATATTATTTCAGCAAACACTTTAATATTAAATTTATATAGAAATATATTTAATTGCGTTACCTTTAACAGGCAGGTGGAGTGTTTCATTTACACTCGATCTGCTAGTTAGAAGGCTACAAAAAATATTTCGGTTTCTTATCACATGTTCAGCCAATTATATGACTAAAAAGTATGATATTACAAAAGTTACAAAAGTATATTATATTTTTTTTCTTATTTTGTAGTTCCTAATTTGTGTACGTTGCAATGTGTTCAATTCAGAACAATAAGCAACCCCATGACCCAATGAGATGAGGATGATGTGTATGACGTGTAAATAAGGTGTAGTCTTGTACAGACTCAGGTCGACCATACCTGAGAGAGTATGGTTAATTGAACCCCAACCATCAAAGTACACTGGTAACCACTGTCTAGCATTCAAATCCGTATAAAATTAACTACCTTTACTAGGATTTGAACCAAGAACCTTCGTCTCCTGATATTATATGATTAAGAAAATGTTTTTCTTTTTTATTCGTCTAATGTTTTGCAATTTCTGCTAATACAGTCGGTGAAAAGGATGATACATGAAGATGAGTGATGAAAAAATGCCAGACATGACCGGGAATTGAACCCAAGACTCCGACGTAGAAGCCAGTTGCGCTAACCACTACGCCAACGGACCGGCCAAGAAGAACAGAAGAGATAAGAGGTGTGAAAGACACTAGTTACAGCAATCTCCTCTGAGACTATTTAATTTCATTACAGTTTTTTTTTTGGTTTAACGTCTGACTGTTCTCCAATTACTGCTAATGCAAACGGTAAAGGATGAAATGATTTTTTGTAACATATGAACATATGCTTTGCCTGAATGGGATTCGAACCCAAGACCGTAATTTCATTATACTGCCGGACCCCGAGATGAATTAATTGAAAGTTTCATTTTTCAGGATGGAAAGTAGATGCTTTTCAGAGGACCTGGCTTACTGATAAGCAGACTTTTCCACTCAATGAGGAAGGTAATTGTAAACCACCTCATTTACCACCCCGTTTTACTTATTAGGGGGTCCAATCGAATACGCATTTGCTGTACGATTCCCCCGCTCTTGGGGGGGTCCAGACAACAACTGACCCTGTAGCTTCACAGCCAAGGGGAAAATTGGTCTCTCACGGAACGTTCGAGCTTGTACCGCGAGGTGCATGCTCAGGCGGTGTGGGGGTTCCTTGACGAGGTAGCTACATTCTACCGTCGTCATGTAGTATAATTAAGGGTTAGTGTCTCTCGGCTATCGTCGAAGGCACTGATGTCAAAATTACATATGGTGAACAAACACTTGCTGGACAAATTTAAAGGCGACTAGGTCCTAACCAATATTTTATTTTATTAGTTAGTTCGTTTTAAAATCTTCGACAAGTCTTGACTGTTAGGATCCAAATTTCTTCTGACGTGGGCCTTGAGCCCCAAGAGGCACCCCGACAAGAGGGCGAGCAGTGCACACTCCCCAAGTCTGCCGGCCTGGCTCCAACTCGCCCTCGAATAATTTTAATCTATAACTAGTTTTTATCTTCTAATAAGTTGACTGTCGCCGTCACAAAGTTTCTTAAGAGTTCTTAGGAACGACCTCCAGGTCTATGCCTTCTGGCGACCAATTGGAGGGGAGGTGGTGGGAGCAATGCCAGCAAACCATTTACTTAGTAAAAGCCCCTCTAGAGATTCAAGTCAGCCTTTCGGCTAATGACCTAAACAACAATATTTTAACAACATTCACAAGAGTTTAAAAATACAAAACGAAAATATAAAACAAAACATTAAAATGGACCGGCTTCGATTCACATTATATAATTTGTAGATTTCAACAAGTTGCTATTCAGAAACCAACTCTAATCGCTTAATAAGAAATAAGTAGACAAATTTTTTAATAAAACAAAAATACCTTTAAAAT
Organism: Catonia carolina; assembly: GCA_035578175.1. Taxonomy (NCBI): domain Eukaryota; kingdom Metazoa; phylum Arthropoda; class Insecta; order Hemiptera; family Achilidae; genus Catonia; species Catonia carolina. The sequence goes on from JAQMRL010000004.1 coordinate 75,101,845, forward strand.
TAAGATAAATAACACCAAAAAAAATTCAAAAACACTTGTATAAATACAATAACAATACAATTAAATTAAAACTACTTTAAGCCCCTGTTACTGTAATAAAGAGAACAACTGTTCCAATCTTTACCAAGTAAATAATCGATACCAAAACACTAATTGTTCAATTTGCGTTGGAAGTATTAAATGAAAGAGGTTAGTTGATTAAGCAAACATTAATTGGGTATGATAAATTAGGTTATGTAACCTAAATACAAGTAATTATTAATTAATTAAATGAATAAAATAATTCTGATGGTAAATACGAATTAGTAATTTAAGATGTACACACTAAAATACATACACGTGGTTCAATTTATATAATACAGTAGCTAAAATACCAGTTCATCGAATGTGGTTGTTGACGCTTTAGTTACTGTAACATGAATAACAGTTTATTTTATGATTTTATTAATCTTTAAGAGATTAGAGCTACGAAGGTTACAGTTACAGCCTCAACGTCGTCGCTAATGACCGTTGCAGTTCATGCAACGTTTAAATAAATAAATAAAAAAATCTGGTGTGAAACACTCTCACAACTTTCTCTTGCCAATGCAAATAATTAACAATAAACCTAATATTAGTAATAAAACATTGTTGTTGTTGTTTAGGTCATCAGCCGAAAGGCTGGTTTGAACCTGTAGAGGTTTTACTAAGTAAAACGAGGAGTGAGGTGGTTTACAATTGCCTTCCTTACTGAGTGGAAAAGTAAGCTTATCAGCATGCCGGGCCCTCTGAAAAGCACATATTTTCCGCTCTGTAAATGACACCTTCACTTCATTCACCACAGGGTCTGGCTGTATAATGAAATTCATTACTTTCAGAGGAGATAACTCTGATTATTGTCTTTTACACCTCTACCTCTTCTGTTCTTAAATGATTCAGTCATTTAACTGGCTGAACATGTGAAAAGAAACAGAACTATTTATTTTAGCCCTGCAACGAACAGATTGAATGTAAATAATTTGACACTCCACCTGTCTGTTATGGGCAGAATAAAACATTAGAAATAAATAAACAAAAAATCTATCCTTGATAAACATAACCTAATTTTAATCATGAATGAAAAACGCAAAATGAAAACCAACCTAAGTTTGGCTTAAAAATACGGAAAATCACTCTTTCACGCTATACTAGGCTCTGCAGAGAAAAATACTTTAATTAAAGCTGTAGGTCTTTTAATTTCCTATAGAATTGATTACATACACTTTTGTCGTAAAATCCATACTGAGGCCAAAATCTTAAAAAATCAATTTTTCACACGTTTTCTTGAGAACAAACAAAAAAATCGCTAATTACCGCTAAACTACGCGTTATACAAAAAAATTATTGAAATAAACGTTGTAGGATTTAAATTCTCTACAGTTTTTATTTTTATTCCTAATTTGTGTACGTTGCAATCTGTTCAATTTAGAACAATAAGCAACCCCATGACCCAATGAAATGAGGGTGATGTGTATGGCGTGTAAATGAGGTGTAGTCTTGTACAGACCCAGGCCGACCATTCCTGAGAGAGTATGGTTAATTGAACCCCAACCATCAAAGTACACCGGTAACCACTGTCTAGTATTTAAATCCGTATAAAAGTAACTACCTTTACTAGGATTTGAACCAGGAACCTTCGTCTCCGAAACAGTTTTATTATATAAATTTACAGTTTTTATTATATAAATTTTTGCGCTAAAATGCATATTAAAGCCGCCGCAATCTTAAAAAAACCAATTTTTTCGTGAAAACACCCTCACCAAGAATTTCAGCAAACATGGCGCCTACTCTATCTTGTTGAGCATAAAAGATTTAGTAAATCAGGCGATTTAAAAAAAGTTCTAGGACCGGTTTTGATGAAAATGTTCGTGTCGCGTTCGGTAGTAGTAGCTACCTATCTTAAGTTCTCGGAGAATGTAGTGCAGTTCTACGGAGAAAATAAATGTTAAATTTTGTTTAATAGGGTCTTAAACAATGTATTTCTGGTGCCAGAACAGTAAAATATTTCTTTTTTTTATCTTAAGCAATAATGGGAATCAAATAATGTTTACTGGTAAGATTGCTTATTAAAATAACTTGTACTCCTATATAACAGAAAAATGTGTAAAATAACTTATCTCAACTTCATAAATTAACATGAATGCGTGCTTTCCCGTAAAAAACTAAAATTTTCTAAGCACAGTACAAAAGTAACAACAAAACAACACGGTTGCGTACGCTGGTATGAATCCTTACTACATTCTTGTAACTCATGAAGCTAATGGTCGCTGCGCACTAATTTCAAAATTTGGATAGCCTACTTACCAGAGAACATCTATAAAACCATAAAATGGCAATAGGGTTCACCTGCATAGCTTATTCTAAAAAAAATCGACTTTATTGCCAGTGGTAAGTATACTTACCAATGACCTATAAAAGGTTAAGGAACAACGAAAAATCGTTTACTTTTCCATATTGGCCTTCGGGCCAGCCCAGTCAGTCAGCTGGTAGAAAGTCGCTATTATTTGTCAAGTAACACCGGTTGGGCAAGCGACTTTGTATGGTGACCAGTTGACAGCCATCCATGAACAAACTCTACTGGGCGTCCCTGTTCAAACTCATTTCTAATCCACGTCAAAAAAAAATACAGCGAAAAGCAGCGATCGAATTGGGTAGTTGTCAACAAAGTACAGTTCCCGAAAAAAAATACAGCAAAAAGCAGCGATCAAATTTGATAGTTGTCAACAAAGTACAGTTCCCGAAAAAAAATACAGCAAAAAGCACCGATCAAATTGGGTAGTTGTCAACAAAGTACAGTTCCCGAAAAAAAATACAGCAAAAAGCACCGATCAAATTGGATAGTTGTCAACAAAGTACAGTTCCCGAAAAACAATACCGCAAAAAGCACCGATCAAATTGGGTAGTTGTCAACAAAGTACAGTTCCCGAGAAAAAAATACAGCAAAAAGCAGCGATCAAATTGGGTAGTTGTCAACAAAGTACAGTTCCCGAAAAACAATACAGCAAAAAGCAGCGATCAAATTGGATAGTTGTCAACAAAGTACAGTTCCCGAAAAACAATACAGCAAAAAGCACCGATCAAATTGGGTAGTTGTCAACAAAGTACAGTTCCCGAGAAAAAAATACAGCAAAAAGCAGCGATCAAATTGGATAGTTGTCAACAAAGTACAGTTCCCGAAAAAAATACAGCAAAAAGCAGCGATCAAATTGGATAGTTGTCAACAAAGTACAGTTCCCGAAAAAAATACAGCAAAAAGCAGCGATCAAATTGGATAGTTGTCAACAAAGTACAGTTCCCGAAAAAAAAATACAGTAAAAAGCACCGATCAAATTGGGTAGTTGTCAACAAAGTACAGTTCCCGAAAAAAAATACAGCAAAAAGCAGCGATCAAATTGGATAGTTGTCTACAAAGTACAGTTCCCGAAATAAAATACAGCAAAAAGCAGCGATCAAATTGGATAGTTGTCTACAAAGTACAGTTCCCGAAATAAAATACAGCAAAAAGCAGCGATGAAATTGGATAGTTGTCAACAAAGTACAGTTCCCGAAAAACAATACAGCAAAAAACACCGATCAAATTGGGTAGTTGTCAACAAAGTACAGTTCCCGAGAAAAAATACAGCAAAAAGCAGCGATCAAATTGGGTAGTTGTCAACAAAGTACAGTTCCCGAAAAAAATACAGCAAAAAGCAGCGATCAAATTGGGTAGTTGTCAACAAAGTACAGTTCCCGAGAAAAAAATACAGCAAAAAGCAGCGATCAAATTGAGTAGTTGTCAACAAAGTACAGTTCCCGAAAAAAAATACAGCAAAAAGCAGCAATCAAATTGGGTAGTTGTCAACAAAGTACAATTCCCGAACAAAAGCTAAAAACAAAAACTTTTCCGTATTAAACCCAAGAGCTTCAGTATTACTATCATCTAATCCAGTATAAAATTGAAATGATATGAATCAAGCAGTAATAGTAAAATAGTTTATTTAATACATTTAGTTACAGTTGTAAATAAAAAAGCGTTTGATAATTTAATTAACGATTAGCATCAATTACAATTAATTATTTTATACTAAATCCAATTAAAAATTAATTAAATTATAAAAAAAACGGGAACTGTCAACTGAGAAAGAAGAATATTTTTCCGATGGAATTAATAAACGAAGCATAAAATCAGGTGAGCAAAAGACTTTTGATTAGTTCAGATCAATTAAAACAGATGGCGGTGAGTTGAATAATCAAAATGGGAAAGAGGGGTGTTAAGAGAGAAAGATGGGAGGGGGTTTCGTGTCTAATTAATTGAGCGGCAACCTCATCAAACATTCATCACATAGTGATTAGCGCTTCATCAAGCTTGCCACTTACCCTAGGGAAATCACCGCAAAATTTCCCTACCATAATACCACGTTTAAACTCTAATAAATAAAATATTCCAACGGGAAAACAACCGCATTGACATCTACGCTATCTCTACTATTATTATTATTATTATTATTATTATTATTATTATTACTACTACTAATACTATTATCATCCCGACATTTCTACTAAAAGTTTAACATAACCTTATTTACCTAATTACATACCGTTTCTGCCCATAACAGACAGGTGGAGTGTCAAATTTTTTACACTCAATCTGTTCGTTGCAGGGCTAAAATAAATAGTTCTGTTTCTTAACACATGTACAGCCAATTAAATGATTGAATCATTTAAGAACAGAAGAGGTAGAAGTGTAAAAGACACTAATCAGAATTATCTCCTCTGAAAGTAATGAATTTCATTATATAGCCAGACCCTGTGGTGAATGAAGTGAAGGTGTCATTTGCAGAGTGGAAAATATGTGCTTTTCAGAGGGCCCGGCATGCTGATAAGCGTACTTTTCCACTCAGTGAGGAAGGCAATGGTAAACTACCTCACTCCTCGTTTTACTTAGTAAAACCTCTAAAGGTTCAAACCAGCCTTTCGGCTGATGACCTAAACAACAACATACCGTTTAAATTAGATATCACAAGTAGATTATTGGAGAGATAAAAGTAACTCAATCGTTTAAACACTTCAAATTTAAGATTAAAAAAACGAAAACAAGGAGAAAGAAATAACAAACCAATTGAGACAAACCATAACAACAGTCAGGTAACTTAAGGTGAGACAGTACGATGGTTTTGACTGAAAATTTCGATTTTCGATTTTTTTTTTATGTTTTTCAGTACTTCAGACCTAGATGTACTAGAAAAACATTAAATTACGTAAAAAATTATTTTAATGAAAAAATTAAGTACTTAGCAGGTACACTCAGAAAAATTATCATGTTACTAAGAACGAATATATTACGTAATTTTATACTTCTCGTTTTAGTGTAGGTAATTGGAATTTCAGTTTTTTTAAATATTTGCATTACTGTTTTTAATATTCTCAAAACTGTTGGCTTTCTACCCAACTGTTGATGGGAAATTTACATGTTTGTGTACATTTTGTTTTTGATTTATGCCTTTTTGTTTTTTGTCTGTTCGTGGAAATTTAGATTTTTAACATTTAGGTACATTTTTTCGGAAACCATTAAACCTACCATGTAGAAACTTTTACCAGTTATTCTTCTTGTGCATAGACATAAACTGGTATTTTTATGACTTCCTCAGATACTCATAAAATTAGTAATATGCAAAAACACGTAGAAAGAAATTTATAAAAATTCTATGTTATTCGTTATTTTGTTTTTAATTTTATGGTCCTAGAGATTAAATAACCCACCGGGTTGGTCTAGAGGTAAAGTCGTCACCAAAATCTGCTGTTTAACAGCTGATTTTCGGAGACAAAGGTTCCTGGTTCAAATCCTAGTAAAGGTAGTTACTTTCATACGGATTTGAATGCTAGACAGTGGTTACCGGTGTACTTTGATGGTTGGGGTTCAATTAACCATTTTTTCTCAGGAATGATCGGCCTGAGTCTGTACAAGACTACACCTCATTTACACGTCATACATATCATCCTCATCTCATTGGGTCATGGGGTTGCTTATTGTTCTGAATTGAACAGATTCCAACGTACACAAATTACGAATAAAAAAAAAGATTAAATTGAAAAAATGCCAGTAGTTAGAGATACCCAACATCTATAAGTGTGTAAAGTTTCATTTTCTTATTTTTAACCAATCCTATGAAAAATGTACCTAAAAATTGCAAATTTAACATTGGCAGGACACAAAGTACAGTCTCCCCTTAAACCAATACTAATGGGAAAAATCTGGTGTGAAACACTAACACGACTTTCTCTTGCCAATGTAAATAATGCCCAATATAACCTATGTTTAATAATTGGTAAACAATGTAATATGGAAAATATACCCTAAATTTAATCATGAGTGAATGACGCAAAATGAAAATTAATCTCTTTTCGAAATAAAAATACGGAAATCTCTACAAATATTATTATTATTACTACTATACTATTGTAGACCGATTCATGAAAGAAATTAACTGTATTTAAACAGCAATATCTTTTGAACCGTTGTATGTAAAAACAATTACGATACATCAAATTAAAGTTTGTTTTATTGTTGGTTACAGAATTACATTAACATTTTCAGTATTGAGCCACATACCACCCCCAAACCTGCGCCGCAAGAATGCCCTCATTAGAGAGTATGATAAGATTGTCGACAATCAAGACCTGAGAATTCATGAGGATATTGAAAACGCAAATAAAACTCGTCTGCGATCAAGAAAGCCACCTACAAAAACTGCAATTACTGCCAAAGAGGAAGCATTTAACATACCCAGTGCATGGCAGCAAGAATGGGCATCAAAGCAGCAAGAACAAATCCCATGGTTTTCACAAAAACCGCCAGGTTTTGGACTACCTCGTAGAAAATGGTCAGCTCTAAATAGAATAAGAACAAAACACGGTAGGTGTGCTGATTTATTGTTTAAATGGGGCAAAATACCATCGCCTTTATGTGAGTGTGGTCAAAGACAAACTATTGATCACATAGTGAAAGAGTGCAGAATAACTGCCTTTAGAGGGACAAGAGCGGATTTCCTGATGGCAACTCCAGAATCAATAGCCTACTTGGACAGACTGGATGTCTGTATATAGACTTAAGCATGTTTTTAGAATTACGTACTGTATGTACATATTTAGACAGATAGATTAGACAGAGGGTCATATTTGATCCCAATATATAACAATTATGATGCTGATTTTTTAAATGTCTTGAAAAGCCATACGCTAAATAAATAATTAACATTTTCAGAAATTAATAGTGTATAACGAAATAATACGCATAAAAAGTACGCTTGTTTTTAACCACTTTTCCAGTATACCCAACTTCAAAGTAATATTACTTTGTTCAAGTGTACTTTAAAATGTATAGGGCTACAAAGAAAAAAATCTGGTGTGAAACACTCACACAACTTTCTCTTGCCAGTGCAAATAATTAACAATAAACCTGACATTAGTAATAAAACATAAGAAATAAACAAAAAACTAACCTCAATAAACATAACCTAATTTTAATCATGAGTGAAAGACGCAAAATGAAAATCAACCTCAGTTTGGCTTAGAAATACGGAAAATCACTCTTTCTCTCTAAACTAGGCTCTGTAGAGTAAAATGCTTTGAATAAAAGTTGTAGATCTTTTAATTTTCTATAAATTTAATTATATACACTTTTGTCGTAAAATGAGCCTAAGGCCGAAATGTTAAAAAAATCGATTTTTCTCACGTTTTCGTGAGAAAAAAAACAGAAAATCGCAAATTACCGCTAAACTAAGCGTTATACAAAAAAATGTTTGAAATAAAAGTTGTAGGTTTTTAAATTCTCTACAACTTTTATTATATAAGTTTTTGCGCTAAAATTTATATTAAAGCCGTAATCTTAAAAAAACCAACGTTTTTACGTGAAAACAGCCTCACCGAGAATTTCAGCAAACATGGCGCCTACCCTATCTTGTAGAGAATAAAAAATTGAGAAAAATAGGCGATTTTAAAAAAAATCGTAGGACCAGTTTTTGAGAAAATCGCAAAAAACTGAAAAATTATACGAATAAACTACTACTTCCGGTTGACCGATTTTGATGAAAATGTTCGTGTCGCGTCCGGTAGTGGTATGTAACTTAAGTTTCAAGTTTCAAGTTCGTACAACGTTCCGTTCTTGAGATATTCTGTTCACACACAGACACACACACACACACAGACCAATCGCTAAAAACATGTTTTTTGGGTTCAGAGGGTCTGAAAACGTATAGATCCTGTGAAAACTCGATTTCGAAAAATCGACATGAAAACAATACTTTCCTTCCTATATATTCATATAGGCAAGAGAAAGTAAAAAAATGTTAACGTAAACCAACAATAAAACAAGCTTAATTTTGATGTATCGTAATTGTTTTTACATACAACGGTTCAAAAGATATTGCTGTTTAAATACAGCTGTTTTCTTTCGTGAACGGACTACAGTACATTTTTACCAAAAATTTAACATAACCTTATGTTACCGTCATCCTTTTTGATTAAGTACTGTGCTGCCAGCTACAAAGCTTCCGACGAAGCGACAGAGGGAGCCGCCAATAGTTCCGAAAGGGGCGGTAGGCCTGTGGCGGCGTACCGATAGAGACCTTTGTCACCAAGGCCGAGCCAGTAACCGCCCCTACCACAGCGCTCTCAGCGGCTATATAAAGAGCGCTGCACTGAGTCAAGAGATTCAATTCCGATCCAGACAGCAGACAAGACGCCCACCATCGGCACAAGGCTACCGGACTCCAACGAAGGCGCATCGACGACCCCGCAAGAGATAAGATGATGCTTCCGCTCGCAACAGCGTAAGCCGTCGACCGGACCGTCATCGCCCGCTGCCGCGAGCGATATCCACAGCGGTCCCACGACCGAGCCTTACGCCCACCCGATCCGGCAAAGCAGCCATCGAAGCACTACTGCGAGAGAAGAAGATGACGTCTCCGCTGGACGACGACACGCCGTGCGCCCAGCTTCCGACCGACGTTTGTCCAAGACGACGACCGCTTTAAACGGCCCTTTTCAGGGCCACCAACAAAATTTAAAGGTTTTAACTCACCGCTTAATGTCGCCATCCGGTGACACTTATTTACTTAAAAATTTAATAAATTTAATTAAGTTGTCTTTAATGGTCCTAAATATTAAATAATACATAACAACCACCTTAGTGTTTTGGTGATCAAAGAGGTAGCCTCCAGGTTAATTAATTTTAAAGAAAAATTAAGTAAGAAATCTTGCATGATATCATCACCAAAACTCCTTCAGGAGATCAGCACTGAGAAGAGAGAGCAGAGATACAGAGAAAGAGCTAAAGAAGAAGAGAGGGACTATAAAAAATCGAGAGAAAGTAAAAAAGCAATAAAATAAACTAATACATAACAAAAACGGAGAATAATTTATAAAAATATAAATAACAAAGAAGCTGTTCAATTACGTAAGATACTAAAACAAAATTAAAATAAATAAAAAAAATTAAACACAAACTTACAATATATAATAATAATTTTCATAAGTATAAGAGGTTCCTTTGAAACCTATAAACTAACATTAAAATATAATAAAAATAAAAGAAATAACATCCAACATAAATTGTATTCTTAGAAAACATAACAATATATTTTTATATAGCAGTTTTTTATTATTAAAACTATTCCGTACGTATATATTTTTATGTTTATTGCACTTTAAAAAGATCTACTGGAGCTCCTAGTCAGCAATAAACCTGTCTTCGTAGTAAAAACTAAGTCATAATGTATTAGATCTTATATTGAGGAAAATATTGTATCTGAAAGAAATGATTTTATAACCTTTTATATATTTTCTTTATAATGTGATACATTATATCAAACTAGTTTTTATTTTCCAGCGCATAGCGCCAGCTGAATTGCTATCATCACAAATATTTTTTTTTGTAATCCCTAATTTGTGTACGTTGCAATCTGGTCAATTCAGAACAATAAGCAACCCCATGATCCAATGAAATGAGGTTTGATAGTTTGACACTTTGTGGACTTAGAGGTTGTTTAAGTACCAAAATGTCAAACTATCCAAAGCATAAGGCATATTATATGTAGGAAGCATTAAAAACATGAGTTTAGTATGAAAATTGCACCATTTTAATGAATACAAACTAACTTTTCCTAATTTGTATTCGTTGCAATCTGTTCAATTTAGAACAATAAGCAACCCGATGACCGAATGAGATGAGGATGATGTGTATGACGTGTAAATAAGGTATAGTCTTGTACAGACTCAGGTCGACCATTCCTGAGAGAGTATGGTTAATTGAACCCCAACGATCAAAGTACACCGGTAACCACTGTCTAGCATTCAAATCCGTATAAAAGTAACTACCTTTAGGCCTACTAGGATTTGAACCAGGAACCTTCGTCTCGGAAAAATCAGCTGTTAAACAGCTGATTTTGGCGATGACTTTACCTCTAAACCAACCCGGTGACTATCACAAATATTGTGTTAAATTTTGTTTGTTTGTAACAGTGTATTTATTTTGCAAAATCAGTACCTCGATAATCGAAAAAAATAGATTTTTCTAATTTTGGCGCCATTGCCTTCTGTATCTTTTTCTGTGTAATTACATACAAAAATTGTAACTGTACCTACGATAGAAATTACGGAAGCTATACAGATTTTTGTAAAGTAATGTTTTGACCAGAATTTCGTTTAATTGAGTTAATCTGTGGAAACAATTAAGAGTTGCGATATTCAAAGAACACAGAAAGCTGAGAAGGCAATGGAAAATGTTTTAAAAAAGGCAAGACAAGAGAAAAAATGAGGAAATTATTTGAGGAAAAAGAAATATCTGGTGAGGATCAATATTACGGTGCAGGCTGATTTTAGGGTAAGTAAAACTTTACAGCTCATTTCCCGCAAATTCACTTTTTTCCATAAAGGTACAGTTTCTCAAAAATTATTTTTGACTTTGAAGGTTGAAATTTTTTGTGCATGTTTTCTTAACTTTTTTTAATTTTTTAAAATTCCGACATTATTATGCATTTTAGGGCAAAGCGTATTTAATAAAAATTATAAAAAATTAAAAACCTACAACTTTTACTTACAGCGGTTTTTTTCTACAACGCTTACTTTAGCGTCAATTAGTGATTTTCCGAATGTTTTTCATACACACACTCACGATGAAAATTAGATTATGTTTTTAATTATTTTCATTGACAAGACAAAGTCGTGTGAGTATTTTACACCAATTTTTAAGAATTTGATTTAGGTTCTTATTTTTTCGCACTTCTCCCCTTCCACTGGTAATTCATACAAATATTAATAATATTCCTTTTTCCAGTACTAATTGGTTTTATTTGTACCGTCGTGAATTTAGCTTTCAACATGTAAGGTCGTGTGATAAGTTCAACGATTTAAGTTTAGTTAACCGTAATCGTACACAACGGGGGTTACTAACTAGTACCGTACTTAAAAATTTATTTATTTATTATACGTAAATAAAAATTCACGACAATTTTGTTTCATTCAATTGACTTCATTTAATAAATACATAAATAAATAAATAAATTGTGAAAAATATTTCAAAATATTCAAAGGAGTATTACAGTGAATGAACTAAAGGCACGCGATAAAGTGATAAAATGTGAACTAATATTTTAACATATTTATATTCATAAGTAGGGACGTAAAATTAATAATACTTCGAGTATAATGTAAACGACCACCGTGTATACAATGAAAATGTATGTGTAATGTACAACCAGCACTAACACTTGCACACACTAACAAAACTGTATTCATTAAAATATTAGAGAAAATTAAATTCTTTCTGTTTTGAATAATTTATTACATTTACATAATATTAAATTTCAGTTTTATCATTCATATACATAAGAAAAGTAATAATTTAAATTCCTCTTCAAATTAAATTATTTTTCACACTGACTTTGAAATGATCTAACGTTTTTTCTGTGAATAGAAAATTTATTAACATTTCAGCTTTTGAAAATAGATTGTCTCTAGTTCAGATCATCGTTTAAAAATACCCAATCAGTCACGTGGTAGAAAGTCGCTATTATTTTTTAAGTAACACCGGCAATTTTGTATGGTGACCAGTTGACAGCCATTCGTGAACAAACTAGTGGTCCCTGTTTAAACATATGCCAAATTCACGTCGAAAATACAGCTAAAAACAGCAATTAAATTGGATAGTTGTCAATAATGTAAAGTTCCCGATGAAAAATAAAAATAAAAATTCTTTAAAGAACCCACTAGGTTAATCGGTCTAGTGGTAAAGTCGTCGCTACGAGTCAGCTGTTTAACAGCTGATTTCCGGAGACGAAGGTTCCTGGTTCAAATCCTAGTAAAGGTAGTTACTTTTATACAGATTTGAATACTAGACAATGGTTGCCGTTGTACTTTGATGGTTGGGATTCAATTAACCATACTCTCTCAGGAATGATCGGCCTGTGTCTATACAAGACTACACCTCATTTACACATCATTAACATCATCCTAATTTTATCAGGTCATGGGGTTACTTATTGTCCTTGAATTGAACAGATTGCCAAGTAAACACATCAGGATAAAAAAATCCTAAAAGAACTTATTAAACAAAATTAAGATGGCTGCCACCGTAGCGTAGTGGTATTGCGCTAGCCTAAAACGCGGAGTCCCGGGTTCGATTCCCCGGCTAGAGTCTGAAAATTATTCAAATTAAAACCCACCGTCGCACCATACCCAGACCACAAATAGTTCCATATGTTCGTATGTTTCCAAAACATAAAGTATCACAATGCAACTGTAGATCTTTACAAATCTACTTTATACAGGATGATTAAAACCTTTTAATTATCAAGCAAATTCTTCATTATAAGAAAGGCCACCTACTATAACTATTTCAACGTTCTTATTTCAAAAGCTGGTTTCGGGGATCTGATCTAATCCAACTTTCTAAATAGGCTACTTTAATTTCTAAAACTTCTTAACAAGTCGATCTCCGATTTAGAAAGCATAATGTGTCAAAAACCTTACTTTACTCGATCTTAAATCGATCCGTAAAAAAACCAAAAACCTAAAAACTATTTCCAATTAAGGTTTTAAAGTACAACAAACCTCTTGTAAACAGATTCATCGGGTGTAAATATTGTTAGAAATAAAGGGACTATTAACAAAAATAATAGTTCTATTAAGAACGGTCCTGATAATCACAGACCAATAAACTATCTTCAATTCCAGGCGCAAACTATGCAGATTGCATAGCATCGATGTTCTACACTGCCTAATATTTTTATTCCTACAACAGAAAAACTACTGTTTAATTTTTACTATCTACTGGAATTCACGCGTTCTTTTACTACATTAAAAATAAATTGGTATAATTTTCACACTATAACTAAATTTTTAAAGATATCACTTTAACAATTTCAGCTCTTAAGTGATGTACAGAAAAAGTATTTTAGTAAATTAAATAGTGAATGCACCTTTTGAAACAGTTTCTCGGAATATTTTCTCGAACCTGGTTCAATTTTTTGTCCCTTGAAATACGGTAGAAAGGTTTTTACTGTGCTTTTATGCCTATTACTAATTCTTTATTTTGTTTTATTTCATTCGTTAATCTTTTATTATTCTTTAGAATGTTTTAGCCAAGCGTAGAAGGTTTAAGTAGGGTATATTGGCCCTTTTTTTTATTTGAAGGTCTTCGACTCCCTGGAAAGGAGTACAATCGTCTATATATAAAACAGAAGCAGTCCAGTACTAACTCGAATAAAAATGATACAAACGCGTTTATAGTGCTAGTTTTTACAATCATTTAAGTAGGTACTTAACGTTTTATGAATGAGCAGTTCTTCGTATTCAGTAGTCAAGGTACAATAGTTGGTTTGGTGGGTAATATTGACTAATTATTAATTGTAAATAGTTATACTTTATTCAGTTAAGTTTAGAAAGTCTTAAGGTGAGAAACATTCGTTAATCTACTAGCACCTTAACATTTTATAAGTTGAAAGGAAGTTTGTTTGTCACTTTCTAATAGATAGAACCCGAAAGAACTTTGATTAAACGTTAAAATATTTCTAATTATGTTTATGTTATATTTTTAATTATGGTGGCTATTTATTTATTTCTACTCCTAAAAAAAATAGTTCTGTTTCTTATTACATGGTTAGCCAATTACATGACTAAGTATTTAAAAACGTGTAACATACACTATTACTTGTATAAGACCCAATAATAGTCAGAGTTATCTCTTCTGAGAGTAAAGCATTTCATTTAACAGCGAGACCGTGTGGTGAAGTGAATGTGTCATTTGCAGGTGGAAAGTAGATGCTTTTCAGAGGGCCTGGCATGCTAAATATACTTTTCTATTCAGTGGAGAAGCTATTGGTAAACCACCTCACTCGTCGTTTTACTTATAAAACCTCTAGAGTTTCAAAACAACCTTTCGGCTGATGACCTAAACAACACACTCCTAAATAGCAAATGGTCCAAAAGTCCAGGGTTTGATTCTTGACAAGGTTTGGAAACTTTAAACATCGATTTCATATCATGCAATACAAGATTTAATTGAGAATGACCTTCATGTTGTTAAAAATATAAATTTAAACAAAGTAGAAAAAGTTTAAAATAAAAGCGATGAAAATTGTGTAATGCATAAATTTGTAACCTTTTATAAAAGATTGAACTATAAAAATTTGAACGTTTTTATACGTGTCTGTGTGTGTGTATGTATATATATATATATATATATATATATATATATATATATACACATATATATATAACGATAATAAACCGTAAAGTTTTATGGTGTAATAACGACGACTAAACAAGTAGGTCCTTGTGGGAGAATACGAATGGAGAAGGGATTTCTGGGTAAAGTAGATTTTAGGGAATTACTGGACCTTAAAAATATACGACGACAAAGGATAATAGTTAAAGGATGAAGGGGATAAATTTTATCCAACTATTCTATCCGCCTTTGAAACTTATGGCTAATAATATTAAATGGGTGCATATCCGTTGCCATGGCAACGCCGGCTCCATCTCGTACACAAAACCTTTAACAAGAGGGTGGAAAATGCTTTTCTCATTCGTTCTCATCGTTTCCACTCCACTTTTTGTTCTTCCGAATCCTATTTAGTTTAATGCTCGTTTTTGGTCATTTCATATTAAAGTTAAGGACCACGTACCGAGAAGAAAACTCGGGAAATGAAATAGAAAAATAACGGCAACGATATGATAGCTTTCCAAAATAATCTCATACTCTTTTGTTGTTGATATTATCTGATTTATGAAACAAAATTGAAAAGATAATATTACTATTTCATAAAAAATCACAATATAATTTACTTTCACCGATGAATGTACAAAAAAGTATTGTTATAAAAAAAATCCTACTATTTTACAAATCTTTAAATTTCTTTTAATCTGTTGTTGTTAATGTCATCAGCTGAAAGATTGATTTGAACCTCTAGAGGCTTAAAACAAGGAGTAGGGTAGGTTACCAGTGCCTTCTTCACTGAGTGGAAAAGTATGATACCAGGGCCTTTTAAAAGCATCTACGTACGACCTAGCAGATACCACCTTCACGTTATTCACTAGTGTTTGCTTGTACAACGAAATTCATTACTCTTGGAGAAGATAACTCTGACTAATGTCTTTTACACCTTTACCTCTTCTGTTCTTAAATGCTTCAACCATATAATTGACTGACCATGTGACAAGAAAAACAACTATTTTTTGTAGCCCTAGAACGAGTGCAAATAATTTAACACTCCCCAACCGCCTTTTATTAGCAATCTTTTAATCTACTTCATTATAATTTATCCTGGTTAAAAAGTATCTTTAAACTGAAGCGCTAGTAGCAATACTTAAACGTCATTTTAGCTTATAGGAAAATATAGGGATGGAAAGTATTGTTCTCATGTCCATTTTCCGAAATCGAGTTTTCACAGGATTTACACGTTTTCAGTACTCCTAAAACCAAATGTAACATGTTTTTAGCGATTGGTGAGTGTGCGCGCGCGTGCGTCTCTCTCTCCCCCCTTTTTCTGCGCGGGCGGGTGTGTAAAATATCTCAAGAACGGAATAGCGAACGAAATTAAAACTAGAAACTTAGAAATGATGGAAGCGATCGCTATCATCCACTAGTGGAAAAGCATTGGAAGAAGAAGAAGTTCTGATATAACAGTTTTTCAATATTGCACCGTTAATATCGACTAACAAAAGTTGTTTTTTATCTGTAATGTGTGTACGTTGCAATCAGTTCAATTCAGAACAATAAGCAACCCCATGACCCAATGAGATGAGGATGATTTGTATGACATGTAAATGAGGTGTAGTTTTGTACAGATTCAGGCCGACCATTCCTAAGAGAGTATGGTTAATTGAACCCAAACCTTCAAACTATACCGGTAACTACTGTCTAGTATTCAAATCCGTATAAAAGTAACTACCTTTACTAGTTTTTGAACCAGGAACCTTCGTCTCCGAAAATCAGCTGTTGAAACACCTGATTTTGGCGACGACTTTACCTCTAGACCAACCTGGTGGATAAATATTCTTTTTTTTTCTCTTTAATTCTTTATTTACAACTGTAAAATTTTACAACAAGCAAATGTGATGATTATGATAATAATGTAAATGACATGATAGGCACGAGAGGGGTAGGGCCCCCATTGGTGCCTCCCCGAGAATGAAATTTGTATATCAAATAAACAGGTCTCTACTCCAGCGTCTTGTAAGGCGTCTAGGGGGATTATCAGGTAAATGGACGGTGGAAAGTGAATGGACCAGGGGGTTCTCGTGTTCGTGTGACTTGTCGTGAAAGCGTTTGTATAGGTATTCGATGGAATTTTGTACAAGTGGTATTTTCAAATCTGTATGTAAGGTTTTGTTGCTAACGTAAAGAGGTGCATTTGCTAAAAGGCGTAATGTTTTTGACTGGAATGCTTGAATTCGTTACAAGTTAGAGGGTTTGGTTGAACAATCACCATGACGGAGTGTGAAAGTTACGTGAAGGGATTTTGCCGTATTAAGTTTGATATATTTTAAGTTTTATTTGTTGTTGTTTAGGTCATCAGCCGAAAGGCTGACTTGAACCTCTAGAGGTTTTACTGAGTAAAACAAGGAGTGAGGTGATTTACCTTGCCTTCCTCACTGAGTGAAAAATTACGCTTATCAGCATGCCAGGCCCTCTGAAAAGCACAGATTTTCCACTCTGCACATGACACCTTCACTTCATTCACCACAGGGTCTGGCTGTATAATGAAATTCATTACTTTTAGTGGAGATAACTCTGACTAGTGTTTCTTGCACCTCTACCTCTTCTGTTCTTAAATGATTCAGTCATTTAATTGGCTGACCATGTGATAAGAAACAGAACTATTTATTTTAGCCCTGCAACGGACAGATTGAGTGTAAATAAATTGACACTCCACCTGTCTGTTAAGAGCAGTAAGTTTTATTTATAAAAAGTATTTAAATGAGATTATTTTTGTTTTATATTTCGAAAAATTAAAAAGAGGTTGCATAATAAATAAAATTGCATTTGGTGTCCATCGTTATTAACAAATAAGTCGTTTCACGGGGAAATGGAGTGAATTTTTAATACCAAGTTCTTATATTACAGTAATCCCGTTATTTTACAAGGTGACGGTACGGTTAGAGTAATAAATGGCTTGTGAATACTCTCTGTGTAAGTATTAATGGTGTACGTAGGGGGGAGAAAACGGGGTTGGAAAGGGTAATATAAAATAAAAACCAAAGGGGTCGGTTTTGTTTGTGTAGCGGCAAATGGAAGGAGCTTTAAAAAAAGATTTAATTTAGAATTTCAAATGGAAAGCCGGTTTCTCTACGTCTGTAATAATATAGAGTTGATGGCAAAAAAAACAAATAAAAAAAACGGAAAAAGAGAAACGAATGGAAGAAAGAAGGAAAACAAAGGACGATGGTAAAGCGAGCGAATATTTGAACGTACCGGCGGAGGGAAAATTTTTCAAGAAGAAATAAAGGGGGTGGGGGTAGGTTGAGTGTTACCATAACAACACCGACCCCACAAAAACTATCAAACATTTCCCTCTTTACGACAAGTGTCACTGTTTTTTGTTCCTCTCTCTTACAGACTCGACTTCCCTATCCCAGATAAAAAGAAAAGAAGATGCCTTAACAGCTTCCCCTTGAGATAAGATGAACATCCTCCGTTCCAGATCCTTTTCCTCCGTTCCCCCTATTCTTTACTGTTTTATACCACTATATGTATCCCCCTCACCGGGTACTTCTACTACACTTACGATTCTTCCCTCAGGACATTCTCTTACACATGTTGAAACCTAACCTAACCTGACGGCAACGTTCAATATCAGCTCTACCACCAATCCAACCCCCACCGTCTTTACCTACTTCATGCTTCACGCCACTTTACCTTCCTCTTCTTCTTCTTCTTCACTACCACGTCGACGACGACATCGTCATCAAATTTAATTAATAAAACCAAATTACATGAACACTCTTCCACCCTCCTCCAACCGTTGTATAAATTACACTAAAACGAGTCTATAAATTTTATCTTCTACATCTCCCTCCAATTCAAGATCCGATTTCGTTTTAATACACTTTTCAAAGTGTATAATGTTACTTCATCTTTATTTAATTATCTGTTAAAAAGTAAATGGGTTGTTAAAGTTTTCTTTACATTTTTATTCTACATACAGTTTTAAATTATTCCTTTTAATGATATTTTGTAATTTATATATAGGGTGATTCAAAACTACACAGCAATCTCCTGGGAACTCATTCTATAGCTAAAAATAATAAAAAGTTCAGATAAACATATGCCAGAAAACGCTTAGTTAGCGAGTTACGGCTAGCGAAAAATTTCACCTAGAACTCTGTATCCTCGGTGAAGTAAGGCCGTATAAAAATGTTAAAAGTAGTTACAAAGATACAAATATGATTGTTTCTTATGTTTTTTAATCTGAAAAATTGAATAAAATTCGTTCCAGAGCTGTAAATACAATACTTTCAGAGATATCTTACATAAAACACAAGAACTGGTGCAAAGAAATAACATATTTTTGTGTTTAACGTAAGATTACTTCCATAAGTGGTAAATAAAGGTGTATTTTTTCTTAAATAAATTTGTAGAAAATTTAATTTTGAAAAGATTCATGTGAATTACTCAGGAAAAAAATGAATAATAGGTATTGAAATTTCGCTTTATTTAAAATCAAAACAGACGCACATAAAACGCACATTTTTTTTGTTTTTTTTTTAATTCCTAATATGTGTACGTTGCAATCTGTTCAATTCAGAACAATAAGCAACCCTATGACCCAATGAAATGAGGATGATATGTATGACGTGTAAATGAGATTTAGTCATGTACAGACTCAGGCCGACCATTCCTGAGAGAGTATGGTTAATTTAACCCCAACCATTAAAGTACACCGGTAACCACTGTCTAGCATTCAAATCCGTATAAAAGTAACTATCTTTACTAGGATTTGAACCAGGAACCTTCGTCTCCGAAAATCAGGTTTTTAACACCTGATTTTGGCGACGACTTTACCTCTAGACCAACCCGGTAGGTTTGCACATTCTTAACTGCATAAAATATTAACTAATATTTAGGTTGGGAGTAACAGCTGATAATATCAGCTGTTAAATATTGTCCGAGATATTGAATTTTCTTTTCTTCAGTGTTTCAACCAACTTACATTACTTCCCCATTTTATCAAGCAAAAAATTTATTTGATATTCTGTCCACGGAATTCGTCACATTTTGCCTGCTGCGGTACCACTATATCTCAAATGCCTGCATTTACTCTAAATCGATTTTTTTTTAATGTCCATGCATACATCCCGTACAACAGAACAAAGAAAACAATAGATAACAATTTGAAAAATTAATAATAATAATAAACAATAATTTATTTATTCCCATAATATTACACATTACACAAAAAATAAATTACGATAATACAAAATTTCTTACAGTATACTACTATCTTTTTAGGCTAGAGGTGGTGGAAATTATACCACCCAACTATGGACAAAACCATATACTAGGATGGGTAATTACTAAAAATAACATCGCAACATTCTCATTCTGCACTCAACATTAAGATTCCGTTCAGCAACTTTTTAGCGACACAAATCGATTGAATATAAAACTGAATAATCTATCAATTGATAAAAAAAATACATTAATTAAAAGCTTTATAAATAAAATTCTTATCTAATTTTTATTTATCTCGTTACTCTTAATTTTGTTCTAAAAATATAGTTATCAAAGCGGAAAAAACAAATAAAAAGATTATTTTTAGAAAACTTGTATCATCAATCTTTAAAAAAGCAATCAATGATATATGTAAAAAAACCAAGTAAATTCCGTCTGTTAAAAATAATAAAAACAGTTTAAAAATAGATAGAAGTGAATAAAAAATAAATATAAAGACCGTTTGCCTTGTAATGGTTCGTAACAATTTCAACACCGATGAAAAAAGGCGATTAAATAGGCTGTGACGAATATACAGACTTTAAACTAATATTTTATAATTAACGTTCCCATTCAGATATTTAAATACTAACAAAAATATTAACAGGGCGTTTGAAAAATATTTTACTCTCGCGTGAACATTTTCTTTACAGCTTTTATTTGTTATCCAGTACTATTTGTAAATAGAACTGTGTTGTTGTTTAGGTCATCAGCCACAAGGCTGGTTTAAACCTGCAGAGGTTTTACTCAGTAAATCGAGGAGTAAGGTGGTTTACCATTGCCTTCCTCACTTAATGGAAAAGTAAGCTTATCAGCATGCCGGGCCCTCTGAAAAGCACATATTTTCCACTCTGCACATGACACCTTCACTTCATTCACCACAGGGTCTGGCTGTATAATGAAAGTCATTACTTTCAGAGGAGATAACTCAGATTGGTGTAATTTACACCTCTACCTCTTCTGTTCTTAAATGATTCAGTCATTTAATTGGCTGACCATGTAATAAGAAACAGAACTATTTATTTTAGCCCTGCAATGAACAGATTGAGTGTAAATAATTTGACACTCCACCTGTCTGTTATGGGCAGAATAGAACTGTAACAACCATTTAATTTGTTCGATGAAGTTTTCTTGTAATCCTGATTTGAATTTAATCATAAAGAACCCATTAAAATGTTCAATCAAATTTGGCTGTCAGCTTCACCTCATGAAGTGACCCAACCGGTGTTACTTGACGTATCATAGACATGTTACTTTCTATCAGTATTCATACAGATGCGGTCTCACTATGCGGCCTTGGGTTCGAATCCGATTCAGGCACGGGATATTTTCATAAGTTACAAAAAAATCATTTCATCCTTCACCGTTTCCATTAGCAATAATTGCAGAACAGTCGGACGTTAAACAAAATTAAAAAAATAGACAAACAGAAACAATAAATATTCAATTTATTAATGAATTTTACACAACGATCATCGAAAATACTACTTGACAATTTAAACACTGTTTTATAAGAGTCGACTTAGCTAATTAAATCTGAAGCCGTATTCCAAAAAAGGTTTAGCGGTAAAATTACGGTCATAAGAAATTAAGGGGAACTTATAAACAATATCAGACATGTCGACGACATTCTAATGATGGCCGATGATATTTCAGATAAGAAAGGAATGATTTTGAATTGTTTAAGCACAACTAGTCAAAAATATGCCCTATAATTCAACGCCAAAAAAACTAAATTTATAGTAATTTCCAAATCACCTATTCCAGCACGTTTAACAATGAATTCTAATTCCTAACAATGAAATCCTAATTGAATGAATAGAAAAAAAACCACAAGAAATAAGTTCAAAAATGGAAATGGCAAGGACCGCTTTTATGAAAACGAAGAATCTAGTAGCCAACAAGGATTTAAATCTGTAAATACGAACTAGACTTTTCAGATGCTACATCTTCACGATCTTCTAGTATCAAATGGAGGCAAGAAGACTCAGAAACTGAGATATTGACAAAATCCAGGCTTTTAAACTGTGCGTATATCACCGTTGATATCGATGTAGAGAGCTGAACACAGAAAAAACAAATGAAGAAATCTTGTGTCTCAGAAATAAATTAAGATCAATAAATTACGGCAAGAAGTAAGCAAAATAAATATTTCCAAGTGTTCAGTATCTTAAGCATTTTATTGTAAAAATAATGAACCGAACCAAGGTCATTCAAAAACAGGATGTTAAGATTTTATAAAACAATAACAGTGCTGACCCTACTCTATGGCAGTGATGCGGTTTTTTCGGACCAGTTTTTTAAAAAATCGCAAAAAGTGAAAAATTACACGAATAAACTACTACTTCCGGTTGACAGATTTTGATGAAAATGTTCGTGTCGGGTCTTTTAGTGGTAAGTAACTTACGTTTAAAGTTTCAAGTTCGTACGATGTTCCGTTCTTGAGACATTCTGTTCACACATACACACAGACCAATCGTTAAAAACATGTTTTTTAGGTTCAGAAGGTCTGAAAACGTGTAGATCCGGTGAAAATTCGATTTCGAAAAATCGACATGAAAACAACACTTTCCTTCTTATATATTCATATAGGCAAGAGAAAGCAATAAATTATCCGAACGTTAAATGATTTTGACATCATTAACGTTCTGTGTTGTTTAAGTCATCAGCCGAAAGGTTGGTTTAAACCTCTAGACCAGGTGATTCTCAAACCGGGTGAAAAAAAACACAGACCAATCGTTAAAAACATGTTTTTTAGGTTGAGGGGGTCTGAAAACGTATAGATCTGGTGAAAACTCGATTTCGAAAAATCGACATGAAAACAACACTTTCCTTCTTATATATTCATATAGGCAAAAGAAAGTAATAATGGACTGAACCAAGGTCAGACTGATTCCTGATTTTTTTAGAATTTACACTGGCAAGCGGAACGTCGGCAGGCGAAGGCACCCTGGCTAAAGAACCTGAGAGATTGGTTTGGATGGAGTAATACGGAACTCTGTGCAGCAATAAATAAGATCCGACCTCCGATAGGAGAGAGACTTTAAGAAGAAAACGAACACCGAATGGACAGAAGAAAAATGAAACGCGTACAGTGAAACAATCTTGATGATGTAGACTGCAAAAAGAACTTCCGGAGATGTCTAATTGTTTTAATTACGTCGTCTTAAATGGAATCAAGAGGGGTAAAAATTAAAAAAAAAACTTGACTGTAAGAAAGAAACTGGAGAAACACAATTTTTTTTTTTTAAACGCCGGGTACTTAAATTAATTAAAAGAAATATGTAAGCATAAACAAATTACAGAGATTTCATCGGACATGTTCTATAAAACTTGATCGTTTAATAAATAAATGAACTGAACAACGACTTCGTTCGTCGTCGAGTTATTTTTCACCGTCTTTTTTAACGACTTAATAACACGTGCTTTCAAGTATGATTTACATTCGTTCACTATTTTCTGTTAAGAAAAGAACGCCGTTAACTTTTTGACATTTATGACAAGTCAAGGAATAATAAATTATTTAACACTATTAAAAAAACTTTTAAAATATTAAAAACTAATAAAAACTACACAACATTAATATTAAGTGATAAAAAACATTAGTGGGTTGTAATTTTCTTATTCCTAATTTGTGTACGTTGCAATCTGTTCAATTGAGAACAATAAGCAACCCCATGACCCAATGAGATGAGAATGATGTGTATGACGTGTAAATGAGGTGTAGTCTTGTACAGACCCAGGCCGACCATTCCTGAGAGAGTATGGTTATTTAAACCCCAACCATCAAAGCACACCGGTAACCACTGTCTAGTATTCAAATTCGTATAAAAGTAACTACCTTTACTAGTTTTTGAACCAGGAACCTTCGTATCCGAAAATCAACTGTTAAACAGCTGATTTTGACGACGACTTTACCTCTAGACCCAACCCGGTGGGTTATGTATTGTAATTTACTAAGATTTTTTTTTTCTCTTTAATTCTTTATTAACAACTGTAAAATTTTACAACAAGCAAATGTGATGATTATGATAATAATGTAAATGACATGATAGGCATGAGAGGGGATGGGCCCCCCCCATTGGTGCCTCCCCAAGAATGAAATTTGTGTACTAAATTAGTAGGTCTCTACTCCAGCGTCTTTTAATGCGTCTAGGGGGATTATCAGGGAATGGAAGGTGGAGAGTGAACGCACCAGTGGGTTCTCGTGTTCGTTTGACTTGTCGTGAAAGCGTTTGTATAGGTATTCGATGGAATTTTGTACAAGTGGTGTTTTCAAATCCGTATGTAAGGTTTTGTTACTAACGTAAAGAGGTGCATTTGCTATAAGGCGTAATGTTAATCACTAACAGACATAACATCAGAAAATCACTAACTACCGCTAAACTAGGCGTTATACAAAGAAATGCTTAAAATAAAAGTTGTAAATTTCTCAAGAGAAAGTTGTGTAAGTGTTTTACTCCAAAAGTATTCACCTCTCTATTATTGTTCTTTAGGTCAACAGCCGAAAGGGTGGTTTGAACCTCTAGGTTATTTACTAAGTAAAAACGAAGAGTGGGGTAGTTTACTACTGCCTTCCTTACTGAGTTAAAAGAGTATGTTTATCAGCACACCAGGCCTTCCGAAAAGCACCTACTTTTCATCCTGAAAATGATACCTTCACTTCATTCACCACAAGGTCAGGCTGTATAATGAAATTCAATACTCTCAGATGAGATAAATGTGATTAGTGTCTTTTACACCACTACATCTTCAGTCCTTAAATAGTTCAGTCATATAATTGGCTGACTATTTAAAAAGAAACAGAACTATTTTTTGTAGTCCTAGAATTAGTAGATAGAAAAGGCGTAATGTTTTTGACTGGAATTCGTTGCAATGCTTGAAATAGTTGCAGTAAGTGTTCTAGAGAAATGCATACCAATGATAAAAGTACATAGTAAGGCTTTACTTCTAAGAACCGGCGTGGTTATTCTTTAAAAAAAAACGATACCTAAGAAAAATTAAAGTGTGGAATCACTGTAAAAATTTTTAAACCAGTTTAATTACTCCACCATAATTATGCTATAAATAAGCCGGGACTCAGCACAGACATCACTGCATGTAAATAAATAAATAAAATAATCTATAATTACTCCATATTGCCCATAACAGACAAGAAGAGTGTCAAATTATTGATACTCAATCTGTCCGCTGCAGGGCTAAAACAAATAGTTCTGTTTCTTATCACATGGTCAGTCAATTAAATGACTGAATCATTTAAAAACAGAAGAGGTAGTGGTGTAAAAGACACTAATCAGAGTTATCTCCTCTGAAAGTAATGAATTTCATTACACAGCCAGACCCTGTGGTGAATGAAGTGAAGGTGTCATTTGCAGAGTGGAAAATATGTGCATTTCAGAGGGCCCGGCATACTGATAAGCATACTTTTCCATTCAGTAAGGAAGACAATGGTAAACTACTTTACTCTTCGTTTTACTTAGTAAAACTTCTACAGGTTAAAACCAGCCTTTCAGCTGATGACCTAAACAACAATTATTCCAGAATAATTATATTACGGAACGAACTTCAGGTTGTAAATTAGACAAATTTCGACGTAAGATACGAGTATTAATATTGTCTTCCCGTCACAGATAGATGAAATGTAAAATAACTTTCATTTAACTTGGTCTCTTCTTCTTCTTACTATCAAGAATTAGGTATAAGCCTGTTCCGAACTCACAAACCATCCTGCACGTCTACAGAAACACGAGACATTCCAACCCCTTACATCTCGACTACTGCCATCGTCTTCGAGGTCTTCCCACCTCCCTTCTTACAACTCGGAACATATTCCGTCACTTTTAGAGGTATTCTCTCCTCTGGCATCCGTTCCAAATGTTGCCGCCATTGATTCCGGTACTCCTCCATTTTTCCTTCAAGCTAAATACAGTAAAATCTCTCTATTGCGGAACTCTCTATAGCGGAAATCTCTCTTTAGCGGCATTATTTGCCGACCCCGACCCTTTCGTATACTACGATAATGTATTTAACTCTCGTTATAGCGGCACAAAAATCTCTCTATAGCGGCAAAACAATATCTTCAGGATATGGATATGGATATGGATTTAGACGCCTTTAGGGGCAGACAATGACTTAGCCACTTCAGTAGATGTTGGCAATGATGCAATAATCGAAAATGTCTTAGCCCAAAACAACGAGCAAGAAAGTGAATGACGATGAAATGGAAACAGAAATGTTGTCCCTTCAAGTAAACAAGCACTAGACGCTATTCTTGTTGTTTCAACGTACTGTCATTGCCAATATGTAAATGAAAATTTACAAGTTTTAAACATTGAAAATGAGATTGAAGACATGTTTTATGAATTGAAAACGAAACAAAATTTACAACTTATTTTACGAAATGAAATGTACTTCACAGTCATTGTTTCCTTAATAACAAAAAAATATATACTGTACTGTGTATTTTTTTGTGTTTGTGTAGCCTATGTTTTAGGAGATTTTAATTGTATGTATCTTATGTTTATTACTGTTCAGTAAAAACCAAGTTTCAGTGCTAATTAATTTTAGGCTATCTATTATGGTATGTACTGTATGAATGATTATTGAAAAAAGTTCAATACGAAAAGTGAAATTCTATTGTTAAACATTAGTAACACAACATCTAATAAAACCAGTTTGTATCCAAATTTCTTGTTAAGTTAATAACCTACACTTTATGTAGGTAATTAATTTAAATATCTCACTGTATTGAAGTAATCTACTGTATTAAACATTCGTCATAAAGTTATCTATTCAGTAGTTTTTCAAAAACTTATTCCATGCACCATTTACATACGTATATAAGTTATTTTGTACAGAAAAATTAGTACTTTAACTTCCCTCCCACCGTTAATTACTCGCTCTTTCTATAACGGAACTCTCTTTATAGCGGCGGTATCTCATGGTCCCTTCAATTCCGCTATAGAGAGATTTTA
Organism: Catonia carolina; assembly: GCA_035578175.1. Taxonomy (NCBI): domain Eukaryota; kingdom Metazoa; phylum Arthropoda; class Insecta; order Hemiptera; family Achilidae; genus Catonia; species Catonia carolina. The sequence continues at coordinate 75,128,806 of JAQMRL010000004.1, forward strand.
CTGTACACCCAACTCGGATCTAATTTCTTGGTTATGTATTAGATCTAGTCTCGAGCAGCCCTTCACCCTTCTTAAAAACCTCATTTCAGTTGCTTGGATCCTACTTTCTTGGCGTAATACTTTAACTTGGTAATTCCATAAGTTTAATATAAACATAGTTCTGTTTCTTCTCAAAAGAGTATTTAATTAAACCACTGAAGTATTAAACAACAGAAAAGTAAAGTTGTAAGTGACACTAATTAGAGTAATATCCTCTTAAATAAAAAAAAATTCGTTATACATTTTGATGAATAAAATCTAAACTAAAAAGTTTCCAATTTTTAGTGACAACTTATAAAGATTATGATTAAAAAGTTTAAAAGTTGAAAACATAATATTAAGTTTTAATTAAGTTGATGGGGATGATGATATACTTACTAAACAAGTTAAGTACAAAGTACTTGAACGTTACTTAAAAATGTTTTACCGTCAATTTTTATTTTTATTAAAAAACTAAAGAAAAATTCAAAGTAAATAGGATGAGAGAAAAGTTGTTGGTTATTTTATTAGAAGTAGGAGGAAATGAAGCAGTTGACGTTTGTAAATAAGTTTCCCCTAAGCTCTTAAACAACAATAAACGTTGGCGTAATAAATGTTTCATTCAGAGATGGGATCCCCAATCCCCAATCCCCAACGGCACACCTCGTTAAATATTAAACCATCACATTTTATAACCTCTTTAAAACTTAACACTTAAGCAAATCAAGTGTGAATTAATATTTTCGTAGCTGCCGTTTTTAAAATTATTATACAAATTAAAAAAGAACTTTCATAAATATCCGTACATCTTTTTCAGAAACTTCTTCGTTTAAAAACTAGAAAACGATAAATTACATTTACAATACGAGATCATTATAATGAAAGCAAATGATTAAACTCATTTAAGGACTATCCCAGTAACCATGAAATTGCGAGACTGAATCGAATTAGACAGTAATAATGCAGTATTGCCGTATTTGGCAGAGTCGAAACGAACTTTTTATCTTTCACGCTAAACTAGGCTCTCTAGTGAAAAATATTTTTAAAAAAAGTTGTAGATGTTTTAATTTCCTATAAATATGATTATATACAATTTTGTCGTAAAATGTATACTAAGGCTGAGATCTTTAAAAAATCTATTTTTCAAACGGTTTCGTGAGGAAAAAACAGAAAATCGCTAATTACCGCTAAACTAAGCGTTATACAAAAAATGTTGGAAATAAAAGTTGTAGGATTTTAAATTCTCTACATATTTATTATTTAAGTTTTTCCACTAAAATGCATATTAAAGCCGAAATCTTAAAAAAACAACAATTTTTTACGTGAAAACAGCCTCACCAAGAATTTCAGCAAACATGGCGCCTACTCTATCTTATACAGCATAAAAAATTTAGTAAACCAGGCGATTTTTAAAAAAAATAGGACCAGTTTTTAAGAAAATCGTAGAAAAGTGAAAAATTACACGAACATACTACTTCCGGTTGACCAATTTTGATGAAAATATTCGTGTCGAGTCCGGTAGTGGTATGTAACTTAAGTTTCAAGTTCAAGTGCGTACGATGTTCCGTTCTTGAGATATTCCGTTCAAACACACACAGACCAATCGCTAAAAACATGTTTTTTGGGTTCAGGGGGTCTGAAAACGTGTAGATCCATTGAAAACTCGATTTTAAAAAATCGACATGAAAACCATACATCCTATATATTCATTTAGGCAAGAGAAAGTAAAAAAATTAGAAGAAAAATTAGAAAAAAATTAAATAAAAATAAAGTTACGAATAAAACACAAACGAAAAACTAACAAAAGACCAATTTCAATTTATTGAACCAATTTCAAGATTTCAGAAGAGAACATGAAATAAAATAAAAAACCGGAGAGAGTAATCTTGGTAAAAGTAGAGAGAAGTAGAATTTTAAAAAGAAACCGGGAAAAAGTGGAAAAAGAAGAAAAAGTAAGGTGAAAAGAAAGAAGGTTGTTAGTGTGGTGTGAAGAAAAAGATTGTGTTTTACGTGGGTAGAATGGTTTCCAGGGTTTTTCCGTACATTCTCCCGGGGACACAACTATAGTATAACACTAATAATACTAGAACTAATGCCGTAACACCAACACACACAGCACCTCGCTTGCTTAACGTTTTACAATACGAGAAGTCCCTTCGCGGAATAACAACGATTTCCAACCAACCGGAGAAAAACTAGTAAAAAAAAACACACAACTGCACAATTCTGCTAGCTACACCAGCTGTAAAGATAAATAAACTAAATAAATGGTTACAAATGGTAACAAAATATTTTTATTACACACCGACAGTCAAGATTTATAGTAACACACAAAACCAATTTAAACATTTCTAATTCACAACAACAAAAAAACTTACAAATAAATGGTACAGTAAACAACAAAAATATTAATATTTAAACTCCATTTACTCTCACTTTGTTTCTGCATTCATTAACAGAAATACAAGTTTACGTCTCAGCAATGCGGAATGATCGTTGTTTAGGTCATCAGCCAAAAAGCTGGTTTGAACCTGTAGAGGTTTTACTAAGTAAAACGAAAAGTGAAGTGGTTTACCATGCCTTCCTCATTGAGTGGAAAAGTATACTTATCAGCATGCCGGGCCCTCTGAAAAGCACACATTTTCCACTCTCCAAATGACACTTTCACTTCATTCACCATAGGGTCTGGCTGTATAATGAAATTCATTACTTTCAGAGGAGATAACTCTGATTAGTGTCTTTTACACCTCTGTCTCTTCTGTTTTTAAATGATTCAGTCGTTTAATTGGCTGACTATGTGATAAGAAACAGAACTATTTATTTTAGCTCTGCAACTAACAGATTGAGTGTAAATAATTTGACACTCCACCTGTCTGTTATGGGCAAGCGGAACGATCATCATCCCCCATTTTAAGGGTGCTCTTAACATAAAATCATAAGGATTTGAACCAGGAACCTTCGTCTCCAAAAACCAGCTGTTAAACAGCTGACTCGCAGCGACGACTTTTCCTCTAGACCAACCCGATGGGTTAAAAATAATAAATTAAATAAAAATTTAACTGTGTTGAAAGTAAATAATCCTTAAGGTTCCTAAAACCCTAGTAACTCTATCAAGCTCAAATATATTTTTTTAATAACTCGATTTTCATCAACAATGATAAGTTCAAATTTCATTCAAAAATAATAATATTGAAATCATTTCAAAAAGAAAATTTAGTAAAATCCAATATTGATGAAAATATGTCACAAAATTACTTCAAATAATAATAACTTGACATTTAAAATTCCTTTAATTTTCATAAGTACAACGAATAAAACAACAATTTATAAATTTGTAAAATTTAAAATTATAAATTGTACAAATTCGAGAACATTTATGAACACCACACTTAATCACAAAACGTTTACATACGGAGATCTGCTGTTCGCAAGGTGTAATATTTTTGTTCTCGTCCATAAACGCCTAAAAAAACAAACATATGAAAACGTTAAACATTATTTTAACGATAAAGAACTTAAAAAACGATTTACACTGGAATTACAAATTAAAGTACTTTATTTTTTTTTAAATATAATAAACTACCACACCAATTAAATAAAAATTAAGTTAGAATATTGGTACGTTTATTTCTATATCGAAGATAAAATAATCTTTTCACAGAACAGATAATCTATATAACTAAAATTGTGATTTTGTCTGTACAATTTTTCAAAATGTCCCAAATTTTGTTTCTACGCCAGATGCACCACGTAAATACCGAAAATAAGTTCGGCTGAATTTTTGTCTGTTTTTATGTTACGGCATCACGCAAGAACCACTGACCAAAGTTCAATGAATTTCGGTATCTAGGTTTTGGACACAACCGAAATGAAAATAGGCTATAAATTTTTTTAATATCACAAAGGGAACGAGGGAGTTCTGAGGAAGGAGTAAACAAAAAACAACGAATATCTCCGTTTAAAGTCAATGTATCAAAAAATGTTATATAATCGAAATTACGAAACGTTTACAGACGAAAAGTTTGATTATGTTAAGTTTTTCATTTTCATGCATAATAACGGAGATATTACCAATTTAAAACAAAATAAACTAATATTTTTAGAAGAATATTGACATACAAAATAAACAGAACAATAAACATATGCCTACGCGCCGGTAAACCCCGTATTCATTCAGTCAGTTACCTACCTACCCATTCCACCAGTACCCTTTTCTCGGTCACATTGTCAAAAATGAATACTCAACCGACCGTCCACGGTACCAAGGAAACCGTTCAAAGAACGGACACTTTAGCTAGTACTTGATAAAGCAGGTAAAATATTTTGGTTTATCAAACTTTTTGTAATCATAGTCAAAAATTAAACTTTCTTTTAAACAGGAACTGTACATAGTCTCTTTTTATTAAGAATTAATTCAGATTGTTTTATTATTTACAATAAGAATACTATTTTATTATTTGTTTATGTTCTATGTTTAATTTTTATGTGTTGTTAATGCAATTTTCTACATGTGAAATACAATTTATTCTTCTTCTTATTATTATTATTAGTCGTAAAGCTCCCGAAGTGGAAGACGCTACGTAAATCTGGTTTGTTTTTGGGATTTCTTGTCCTCTTTATCTGCCCACCAGTTTTTCATTCTTTGTGAGAATTCAGCTTTTCTTTGTTCACTCCATTTTGTTCCGGTTCTTGGAGCTTTTATCTCTGGTTTCTTCTCTTTTTCTTCTTTCCTTCTTTTGTCTCTGGTTTCTCTGGTTCTTCTTCTTATTATTATTATTTATTGATAAGAGGTAGAGGTGTAAAAAACACTAGTCACAGTTATCTCTTCTGAAAGAAATGAATTACATTATAAGCTTACAGCCAGACCCTGTTGTGAATGAAATGAAGGTGTTATTGGGAGGGTGGAAATTAGATAATTTTTAAGAGGGTCTAGCAAGCTGATAAGAATACTTTTCAACTCACTGAGGAAGACAATGGTAAACAACTTCACTCCTCGTTTTACTTAATAAAACCTCAAGAGGTTCAAACCAGCCTTTCAGCTGATGACCTAAACAACAACATGCCCAAAATGGAGAGGATAGCTTTAGAAATTTCGTAGAAAACCAAGTATAACAAATATAAGTACAAGCCATTTAACATGAGATCACATCTATAAAAGCTTTAAACAAATACGTACGAAAGTTGGTCTAGGTTCAAAGTAAACTTTAACGATTAATTCAATAAACATGTGATAAAAGCTATTAACGTCATTAAAAATACGTAATATAACTACACAATTAAACTTACGTCATTTATAAATAAAATTATGACGTTAAAAACATTTTGTAGCAAACGGAAACGAAAATTATGATGCAGTTACACTTACAATCTACGTCAAAGTTATAAAAATGATTAAAATAGGTATTAGTGCAATTTTTATAACCTACACTTTCATTTATTTTTATACAAAATTCAAAATATTTTTATAAGAAATCATACCGTATTTATAAGAAAATGATAAATGAAATTGCTCGTTAAAGAAAAAAAATTAAGGGAAATTTCATATTAATAAATAGATCCAACGCGACGCTTAATTTAACAGAAACGTGTAATTTTGATATAAATACGTCAAAATCTGTCAAGTCATTGGACCAATATAATAATAAATGTATTGAACATTGTAAAAGTTAATGTTGAAAAAAAATCGGGTGTGAACCATTTACGTGACTTTCTCTTGCTAATGTAAATAATAAACAATAATTATAATCTGTTTTAACTGTAGAAAAACTGACTTGCAACGGCGATTATACCGCTAAACCAATCCGGTGGATTAATGTGGATTATTACTCATTAATAAAAACAAATGAATTTTTATGAAATACTTCAGTCCATAATTAATATAGTAAGTAAAAATAAATTATTTACAAATGTGAAGGGTAACAAGTGGGCGGGGTATTGAAATAATGGAAGAAGAACCCGACAAATGATTGTAAAATGAAAAACAAAGACATTAAAAACCTATAATAATTCATAGCATAAAAGAATAAGAATAAATAAATAAATAAAATGAGGTGAACGGAGTGTAAAAATACAGAATGATTAGAAGAAGAAAACTGGCGAGAGAATGGAGTAAAGAAGTACGGCAGCGTGGTAATTGATGCTTTCCGAACGATAGCACAATTCACAGCTGTCTAGTTCACATATGAACTGAATATGAACATAGCATATAAAGGAAATGATGGTGAAGCGAAATATGGAAAAGTTAGTGGGGGGGGGTGAAAACGGTATCGAAAGAAAGAAAAAGGAGAAAGAGAAAATGTGGAAAATATAAGAGGTTAGAGGGATTCAAAATAAAATAAAAAAATAGAATAGGAAGGGAATGCAGGAAGAATATGGCGAGGGGTAAAGAGTGGGACGATGAAAAGTAGGAAATACGTGAAGGAAGACAGACTTCATCGTCCTTTGAATGTCAAACAAGCGGTAGGATGGTTAGGTGTCTGATACGAGAGAGTAAAAGAGATCGGCGGGAAATATTAAAGAGGGAAAGGAAATTGGGGGAAAATCTGAGACTGGAACAAGAGAGGGTCGCGGTATGAAACGGTGGTGGAGGAAAAGGGAATTTGATTTAATGTGATGTAAGTCGGTTACCATGGCAACCAACCCGGCGAGAATTCAGAATTACTCCAGATCGATGAATCTCCCCCTTCTTTATCCACTGAAACATGCTACGGTACATTTCTCTCAAAACTCTCTCTCTCACCCTCTCCCCAAACAAAAACCGTACAAAAAAAACCAAACAAAACCAACCGTAAATTAAAAATTAAATACGGGACGAAGAAAACCGAATAACTTGTTTTATCAGACTATTTGGTCATACCAAATTAATACCAACGAATTAGGTCAACATAACCAAATACTAAATTCAAACCTTTAACCGTTTGAAATTTCACCGAATCAACAAAAAGTTCTACGTTATTATTTCCGTTGTTTATTCAAACCGTTAAAACAAAAAGAAACATAATCTAACATCCGAATACAAATCATTTCAAATTGTAAATAGAGTATTATAACAAACAACTAAATAAATTGTTAGACAAAATATTTTGTTAAATACTTTTCAATCCCTTAATATAACTTGTTTGCCCATAACAGACAGGTGGAGTGTCAAATTATTTACACTCAATCTGTTCATTGCTGGGCTAAAATAAATATTTCTGTATCTTATCACATGGTCAGCCAATTAAATCACTGAATAATTTAAGAGCAGAAGAGGTAGAGGTGTAAAAGACACTAATCAGAGTTATCTCGTCTGAAAGTAATGGATTTCATTATACAGCCATACCCTGTGGTGAATGAAGTGAAAGTGTCATTTGCAGAGTGGAAAATATATGCTTTTTAGAGGGCCTGGCATGCTGATAAGTGTACTTTTCTATTCAGTGAGGAAGACAATGGTAAACCACCTCACTCCTCGATTTACTTAGTAAAACCTCTACAGGTTCAAACCAGCCTTTTGGCTGATGACCTAACACACAATATAACTTGTACAATTTAATAACATTGAATTGAGCCGAATTAATAAACCAGAGCGGTAATACTTTTGCTCGTTATAATTCGAACAAATTAAAGCACAAGTCATTGTTTTAAGAAAATCTTTCTAAAAATAAAGCACGCTGAATATTAAACTCAAAATTTGAATAAGTAACAAGTGGATTTTTTTTCTTTTTCCTTTTTCGTTTAACGTCCGACTGTTCTGCAATTACTGCTAATGCAGACGGTGAAGGATGGAATGATTTTTTTTTTGTAATGTATGAAAATATGCCGTGTCTGAATGGGATTCGAACCCAAGACCGCATGATGAGAGGCGAGCACGTTACCAACTACGCCGATGCGCCGGCAGTAACATGTGGAGTGAAACTGGGAAATGTAATAAACCATTTAACTTAATACACCCCACTATAGTATTAATAAAAAAAATTACGCGAAGCGCAGGTGCAACATCATAGTAATTTTTTTTTTAATTCCTAATATGTGTACGTTGCAATCTGTTCAATTCAGAACAATAAGCAACCCCATGACCCAATGAGATGAGGATGATTATGTATGACGTGTAAATGAGGTGTAGTCTTGTACAGACTCAGGCCGACCATTCCTGAGAGAGTATGGTTAATTGAACACCAACCATCAAAGTACACCGGTAACCACCGTCTAGCATTCAAATCCGTATAAAAGTAACTTCCTTTACTAGTTTTTGAACCAGGAACCTTCAGCTGATTTTGGCGACGACTTTACCTCTCGACCAACCCGGCGGGTTCCATAGTAATTGAACATAAAATTCATTATATTTATTGATATAATGGGCCTTCGGGCCAGCCCAGTCAGTCAGCTGATAGAAAGTCGCTATTATTTGTTAAGTAACACCGGTTGGGCAAGCGACTTTGTATGGTGACCAGTTGACAGCCATCCATGAACAAACTCTACTGGAGGTCCCTGTACAAACTCATGTCTAATCCACGTCAATAAAAATACAGCAAAAAGCAACGATCAAATTGGGGTAGTTGTCAACAATGTACAGTTCCCAATAACAAATAAAAGCTAAAAAAAAAAAATTGTTATAATGAAGCGGCGGAAAATGAAATCAGCTGACGACTGATTAATTATAAAAACGATACATTTGGCGGAACATAAAATCAGCTGTGTACCGTTCAAATATAAAAACGAAATTAATTGTTGGAGCGCCGCAGCGGTTTCTGAATGGTTGGTGTGTTAGCGCCCTAAATTGTACGGGAAGTCTTCGTTACGGTGAAGTTTGTTATTTTGTCATCAGAGATTGTATTTAATGATTAATTTGGTAAGGAAAATCATTTATTTCATTTTATTGTTGATAAATTGCGTAGTTTTTAATGTTTAAAATAACATATTTTCATGAACTTATTATTTTCATTGTTGTCATTTATATTGGTTAGGTTTTTTTTTATCAAATAATTTTGTTAAATAAATATGTGTGAATTAATTAAATAAAAGTTTACAATTTTACTTTGCTATGACGAGTCGTAACAATATAATAAAATAAAATAACAGTTTATTTAACCCACCGGGTTGGTCTAGAGGTAAAGTCGTCGCCAAAATCAGCTGTTTAACAGCTGATCCGAAAATCATCATCATCGTATCCGAAAATCAGCTGTTAAACAGCTGATTTTAGAAGGTTCCTGGTTCAAATCCTAGTAAAGATAGTTACTTTTATATGGATTTGAATGCTAGACAATGGTACCGGTGTACTTTGATGGTTGGGGTTCAATTAACCATACTCTCTCAGGAATGGTCGGCCTGGGTCTGTACAAGACTACACCTCATTTAGACGTCATACATATCATCCTCATCTCATTGGGTTGCTTATTGTTCTGAATTGAACAGATAGCAACGTAGACTACACATATTAGGAATATATTTAAAAAAATTATTATTTAAAGAATGAAACGAAATGAAAACAAAAATTAAAATTGCAACAGAATTTAGTACAATTAATTAAAATACGGAAACATGTATATATAGATATTTTATTAAATCGTATAAATTATGGAGAGAAATTTTGTAATTGAATTTATTAGTGTAGTTAATTAATGAAGCAGTTAAGTTAGTAAAGCGAAGTTACTTGGAATCATTGTGTCATGTACACAAAAGTAATAATAGTAATTTTGTACTAGAAAGACGAGTTGAAACAAAACAACAAGAAGGAGACTGAAATTAAAGCAAGTGGAGAGAATAGAATTAGCACCCAACAGAGGATCTGAATTATTAGATGAGTATTTAGGCATAAGGAAGAGAAGTTATCAGAGGTACTAAAACAAGACAGGATATCATTAATTAATATATTTTTCATTTTGTTTCTTTTATTTATTAATGACCCACCGGGTTGGTCTACAGTAACAGTAACCTTGATTACTCTACTGAGATCAAAATCCGCATAGAGAGAGCCCGGGCCGCATTTGTGAAAATGAAGAGGATGCTGTGCAACCACAATCTGAGTCTGGACTTGAGAATTCGTGTGCTGAGGTGTTACATCTTTCCGGTGCTGTACTATGGTGCAGAGGCCTGGACTACCAATAGGCAATGTGAACGAAGACTTGAGGCCTTTGAGATGTGGGTTTACAGAAGGATGCACAAAATATCTTGGACAGAGAGAGTCACAAACATGGAAGTCCTAAGGAGGATGCAGAAGGGAATGGAAGTGATGATCGAAATCAAGTTGAGAAAGCTGGTGTACCTCGGCCATGTCTTGAGAGGTCCAAAATATGAAATCCTTCATCTTGTCATCCAGGGAAAGATTATGGGCAAACGATCGGTTGGAAGAAGAAGAACCTCCTGGCTACGGAACCTGCGAGAGTGGTTTAATTTGTCATCCATCGACCTATTTAGAGCTACAGTTTCCAAGGTCAGGATTGCCATGATGCTAGCACACCTTCGTAATGGAGATGCTACATGAAGAAGAGAGGGTTGGTCTAGAGGTAAAGTCGTCGCCGTGAGTCAGCTGTTTAACAACTGATTTTGGAGACGAAGGTTCCTGGTTCAAATCCTAGTAAAGGTAGTTACTTTTATACGGATTTGAATACTAGACAGTGGTTGCCGGTGTACTTTGATGGTTGGGGTTCAATTAACCATACTCTCTCAGGAATGGTCGACCTGGGTCTGTACAAGACTACACGTCATACACATCATCCTCTTCTCATTGGGCCATGGGGTTGCTTATTGTTCTGCATTGAACAGATTGCAACGTACACATGTTAGAAATTTAAAAAAAAAATTATTAATAAATTTTAATTTGACCGGGAATCGGGTTCGATTCCCGATCAGGTCTGGCATTTTTTTCATCAGTAAATCACCACATATCATTACCTACGCACAAGCCCAAGGCTTATGTAGGTATCATCACTTAATAAAAAATAAATAAATAAAAATAAAGTTACATTAATCTATATAAATAAAATTGTGATTTTGCTTGTACAATTTTTCAAAATGCCCCAAATTTTGTTCTACGCTAAATCTACCAAGAAATAACCGAAAATAATTTCAGCTGAATTTTTGTCTCTTTGTCTGTTTATCTGTTTATATGTTACGGCATCACGCAAGAACCGCTGAACCAAACTCAATGAATTTCGCTATTTAGGTTCTGGACATTATCGAAATAAAAATAGGGTATAATATTTTATAATATCACAAAGGGTTGGGGGAGTTAAGAGGGAGGGGTAAACAAATAACTGCGAATATCTCCGTTAAAAGTTAATCTATAAAAATATGTTACATAATCCAAATTTTCGAAACGTTTTAAGACAAATAAGTTTGATTATGTAAAGTTTTTCATTTTTATGCATAATAACGGAGATATTACCAATTTTATAAAAACAAACAGCAATATTTTAGAAAACATAATTAACAGAACAATAAACATAGGACTATGCGCCACCTGTATTCATTTCGAAGCTCTGTACCCTACCCCTTCCAACACAACCCGACATTACACGACACACCCGTTCTCGGTCACATTGTCAAAAACTAAACACAGTCATCTTAGTAGTTAGCCATTGTGGAGTGTACCAATTGTGATTTATCTTTCATTTAACGGTATCATAACAGCAATTTTTATTGTTCTGTAGCGAATAATTAAATTACCTACAGTTACATTACCCACAAATTTGTGTAAGTTAAACTTCAACGGACGGACGGACATAGGAAAATGATGATGACAAAAAATTGCAACCAAAAATAGAAGCGAATACAGATAATGTTTCATTTAAATTTGTTGCTTGGTTCGAATAAAAATTTAATTCCGAGAAGATAAATACATTACAATATTTTTTAGTCAATAAGTGGAAGGAGTTTCTCTACCGAAAAGTCAATTCTAAATGGATCTGAAGTCGATAGAGGGAGCTGGTTACAAGGGGAGAAAAAATATAGTTCTAAATCTGTTCAAGCGAATTTATTAGCTCCCTTCCAAATCATTTTAAATATCCCCGAGAGAGAGTGAAAAAAACGAAGGGAAACCCATTGTGGTGGAAAAAAGGAAACCGGGGAGAATAAAAAGGGATGAGACGAGTGAAAAGAGAAAGAAAAAAAATGAAAAAAGAACCATAGAGAAAAGGAGAGGGATTTAGGAAAATGATTAGCGATTAGGGATATAGAGGGACGCGTTTTCTCTACTTCGACGCTTTTAGTTGGAAGCAATACAAACCACCCGAAGTAGAAGTTCGGGTACATCTCTTATCCGCCGCAACACAATGGGATGAACCAGCAGATAAAATGACGCCGAAAAAAAGGTGCGATCCTTTGTAACGTTTTATGTACAGTACTACTTTTCTGTTAATACACTCGCACACAATACCGTGATAAAAATCAATCGCGTTAAAAAGGAAAAAAGAGCGCAAAAAAATACAGACAAGAAACTTATAACATGAAAAGAACTAATCAACCTAAAATTTCAATAAAAAAACAACGAACTAATATTATTCAAACAATTTTCAAACATGATGGAATTAAAACAACATCAATCCTAAAAGATTAATATTAAAAAAACCAAATGTTTTTAATGTAAGTTGCATCGGTTCAATTCAGAACAATAAGTAACCCCATGATCAATGAGATGAGGATGATGTGTAAATAAAGTGTAGTTTTTTACAGACCCAGGCCGATAATTCCTGGAAAAATATGATTAATTGAACCCCTATCATCAAAGTACACCGGTACCCCTGTCTAGTATTCTCAAATCCGTATAAAAGTAACTTTTAATAGGATTTGAACCGGAACCTTCGCCTTTGAAAATCAGCTGTTAAACAGCTGACCCATGGTAACGACTTTACCTCTAAACCAAACCGGTGAGTAAAGTTAAAATTTTTTTTTCAATCCCTAATGTGTATACATTGCAATCTGTTCAATTCAGAACAATACGCAACCCCATGACCCAATGAGATGAGGATGATGTGTATGACGTGTAAATGAGGTATAGTCTTGTGCAGACTCAGGCCGACCATTCCTGAGAGAGTATGGTTAATTGAACCCCAACCATCAAAGTACACCGGCAACCACTGTCTAGTATTCAAATCCGTATAAAAGTAACTACCTTCAATAGGATTTGAACCAGGAACCTTCGTCTCTGAAAATCAGCTGTTAAACAGCTGATTTTGAATATTCAAAATTTAACACGGTCAAAATTACCCACTTATCAGAAAGTACTTCTTTATAAATCCTTCTTTAAACCAATGTGGACGTACGGAAGTTTAAACAAAATTCTCGGTTATTACTAAAAGTTTTAAATAAAAATGCCAAGAAAATTTGTTAACGCTCCTTCGTACGTATCCAGTCATGCACTCCACACAGATCTTGACATCTCTTATATAAGTAAAACACTCCACCAAACATAAACGACAAAAAAAATTATCCATTTAATTTTGAACGGAGTAAAAAATCGTTAATTTACGGTTATACGATTAATTTCTAAAATTTATACATTCAAATAAAAAACGCCTACCCTATCTTGTAGAACATAAAAAATTTAATAAACCAGGCGATTTTTAAAAAAATCGTAGGACCAGTTTTTGAGAAAAACGCAAAAAAGTGAAAAATGACACGAAAAACTACTACTTCAGAATGACCGATTTTGATGAAAATTTCGTGTCGGGTCCGGTAGTGGTATGTAACTCAAGTTTCAAGTTCGTACGATGTTCCGTTCTCGAGATATTTTGTACACACACGTACACACGTATACACACACACCACACACACACGCGCGCACACACACACACCAATCGCTAAAAACATGTTTTTTTGGGTTCAGGGGGTCTGAAAACGTGTAGATCCAGTGAAAACTCGATTTCGAAAAATCAACATGAAAACAATAACTTACTTTCCTTCCTGTATATTCATATAGGCAAGAGAAAGTAAAAATTAAAAATTGACTTTCAAAAGTCAAATCATAGTAGATTTTATTTTGTGTAATGATAACATTTTCATAACTATAATAGATAAAATTCAATCTATTACAAAATATAATGGAAGAGAAAATATTTTAAAAACGAGATGATTTTTAATATATCAAATAAAAACGAGTGATGAATATTCATGGATTTAAATGGATCGGTTATGAAAAGTTTAATAAAGATCGAATAAAACCTACCATCACCCCCGTAATATTATTCTAATTGTAAAATAAATTATAAAAGTTATTTAAAAATGTTAAAATGTAGACTCTCCCTACCTTATCGTCCTCTCCTTCACTATCACACTGAAACAAAAAAAGACAAAAACATTTAAATCAGTTAATAAATAATAATAATAATATTATTATCATTGTAAAATTATTAAAACTTTAACGATTCATGGTATTTAGTTTAAACCAATATGAGAAAACCAGTACTTTAAAATGTTTCAATTTATTTATTTCTTATTCACTAACCGTAGTATAATTAATTTCCACAAAAAATCCGTAAACCACTTATTTATTAAAATTAAAGAAAAAGCATTCAAACATAGCTAGGCATGACCCTCGATGTAAAACTTTGCTAGAAAGAACATGTAAAAAAGGAATGACAAGAACTCGATCTCAAATTCAAGAAATTGACTAGTTACTAGGTAGGTATTCGGCGTCATCTACTTATAAAAACTCCTGATAATATACAAGTATTAATTGTTAAAAAAAAATTAAATGAGTTACAACTTGAACGAAAAGGTAAAGGATTGTCGCCAAAGTTGGAGATAGCACATGGAGAGGTTGTCAGATTACTGGATACCTAAGCAGGTGCACTGGTGTGCTCCAGAAAGGAAAAGGGATGTCGATAGACCTAGGAAAAGATGGATATTGTGTGTTAGTTTGGAACAGGCTGCGGTCTAATCCATGTTAAGAAGAAAAAGAAGAAGAAGGAGTAGGAGGAGGAGGAGAAGGGAGAAGGAGGAGAAGGGAGAAGGAGGAGAAGGGAGAAGGAGAAGAAGATATTAAAACCCGTATGGACTAATGAAATTCAGCTCAGGGGTTTAAAAAAGCATCGAAAATCAACTAATTATAGATAAAGATTCTATCACAAAGAACAAAGTTCTCAGAAGCATTGTCAACAAACACTCCCTGGTATGTTAAAAATGATGATGACGACCTGCACCGGGGCTTGGGTGTGAATTCCATAAATGAGGTAATTAGAACTTTTCCCAGGAGTCATAAAGACCGACTTTATCAAGTAACTGGGTGAATTACAGCGTCAGAGTATCCAAGTACTAAAAGTTTTCCAGTCCGAAATCATCCTTCCACATCCCGCAGCTCGTTACCTCTTTTACTAGTAATGTTTATTAAATATTTTCCCCGAAGAGCCGGAAGTCGGAAAACGTATAAGGTGATATCCAGAAAAAATAAAATATCGCAGAAATACCGGGAAAAAAACAAACTAGTTTATGTAATCATCCCGAACAGCGAAAAATCGGGAAAAGTTTACGGTGATATCCAGAAAAAATAAAATACAGCAAAAATACCGAGAAAAACAACAAACTAGTTTATGCAATCATCCCGAATAGCCAAAAATCGGGAAAAGTTTAAGGTGATATCCAGAAAAAATCAAATACAGCAAAATATCGGGAAAACAACAAACTAGTTTATGTAATCATCCCGAACAGCCAAAAATCGGGAAAAGTTTAAGGTGATATCCAGAAAAAATTAAATCTAGTAAAAATACCGAAAAAAACAACAAACTAGTTTATGCAATCATCACGAACAGCCAAAAATCGGGAAAAGTTTAAGGTAATATCCAGAAAAAATAAAATACAGCAGAAATATCGGGGAAAAAACAAACTAGTTTATGTAATCATCCCGAACAGCCAAAAATCGGGAAAAGTTTAAGGTGATATCCTGAAAAAATAAAATACAGCAAAAATACCGGGAAAAACAACAAACTAGTTTATGTAATCGTCCCGAACAGCCAAAAATCGGGAAAAGTTTAAGGTGATATCCAGAAAAAATAAAATACAGCAGAAATATCGGGAAAAATAACAAACTAGTTTATGTAATCATCCCGAACAGCCAAAAATCGGGAAAAGTTTAAGGTGATGTCCAGAAAAACATAAAATACAGCAAAAATACCGGGCAAACAACAAACTAGTTTATGTAATCATCCTGAACAGCCAAAAATCGGGAAAAAGTTTAAGGAGATATCCAGAAAAAATAAAATACAGCAAAAATACCAGGGAAAACAATAAACCAGTTTATAGAATCCACTCATTAAAATAAGCCAACGTACGTACAAAGACGCACACAATAAATAAACAAGAAAAATTAACGCGTTGAAAATTTAAATATCACATATAAAACCATTGTATTGTATTACAATATGAACTTTTGAATTTAAATTAGAAAAAATATATAGTATACAAGTTACATAACAAAAAATAAATAATAAAATTAAAAAATAAAAAATAAAAAACAAGAGAAAATTCTTTTATTACTCGTAAATTTAAAAGAGAAAAATACTGTATAATGAAAATGGATGAATAAATAAGCAAGAGATAATTTGTTAGCATATGAAATGAAATGCAATGAAATAAAACAATAAACAAATTATCTCAGGTACCATATCTCTCGAGTATTATACACTTTTAACAATTTAATTATTCGGATTTTCATCTGTGAAAATTCCTTTTCATACGGTTTAAACACGACCAAGTTGTTTTATACGGAAAAATAAAAATAAAAAAAAACAAATACTACACGAGAAGGAAAAAAAATTTAATAAAATACCTTAGGGTCAGTATTTCGCGTCAAGAGGGTTTAATTTCGTCTACCAAAATAAGACCACGATAACCACAAAACCGCAATTCAACATTATAGTCTTTGTAATGACAATGGGCGGGTGACCTCTGAAAAAATGCTACATCTTGCAACATTAAGAGGAAACGTTTGTTTGTGCGTTCGCAAAAAAACTCAACAAAAACAAGAGATCCGATTTTAATGAAACTGTCATCGATATATTCGTCATAATCACCGGCAAGTTATAGGTTATGTCGTAAACACAGCTTGTATCAGGTACCAAGAATTAGTCGTCACTATTTTTAAAAATGTCAATCTTCTGTCAATCAGTCCTAATTTGGTATTAATGAGCAAATTTTTTTGCGATTTTCTAAAAAAAAAACGATTCCAACGACTTAGTTTAAGGAGAGCACTATACCTCCTATCCAACCCATGGTAAATTGACCTCTTTTTAGATACACGTTTCTAAGAAACCGTTAAGATTTAGGCTTTAATTTTTTTGTGCCTTTTCTATAACATCTTTTTAAGCTCTGGTACTAGAATTATTAATATACTAGCGATACCGTTTCGAGAACTTTTTTTTTGAAAAATTCAAAAACAATTTAATTTTTTTGTGGAATTTTTAAATTTTATTTCAAACTTAGTAATAATACGGCAGTGATTCTAGTACCATATGTCACAATTTATACTGGGAAACTTTCAGAGTCAAATAGTTTTTGAGAAAACTGTACCTTTATGGAAACAACTGAATTTACGGGAATTGAGCTGTAAAGTTTTAAATACTCTAAAATCGGCCTGCACTATAATATTGATCCTCACCAGACTGTTCTTTTTCCTCAAATAATTTCCTCTTTTTTTCTCTTGTCTTGCTTCTTTCGACACACTTTCCATTGCCTTCTCAGCTTTCTGTGTTCTTTGAATATCGCAACTCTTAATTATTGTTTCCACAAATTAACTCAATTAAAAAAAATTCTTGTCAAAAACATTACTTAACAAAAATCTCCATAGCTTCCGTAATTTCGATCGTACAGTTATAATTTTTATATGTATTACACAGAAAAAGATACAGAAGGCAATCGCGCCAAAATTATAAAAATCGATTTTTTTCAATTTTTGAGGTATAGTGCTCCTCTTAAAATAACTTTAATTACTACATTTGAATGCTCTACAAGGTAGG
Source organism: Catonia carolina (assembly GCA_035578175.1). Taxonomy (NCBI): domain Eukaryota; kingdom Metazoa; phylum Arthropoda; class Insecta; order Hemiptera; family Achilidae; genus Catonia; species Catonia carolina. The sequence continues at coordinate 75,146,748 of JAQMRL010000004.1, forward strand.
TTAAGCGACATATACGCTGAAATTCGGGGAATAGGCTTGAGCTCTCGAGGTAAAAAATGTTTTTTAAAGATTTCAGCGTAAATATGCCTTTTAGGACAAAATAAAATATATAATAATAAAATTTATAAAAAATTAAAAAATCGACAACTTTCAGTTTAAGCATGTTTTTCTACCGAGCTTAGTTTAGAGTCAATAAGTAGTTTCCCGTAGCTCAGTATAAAAATATAAAACGAGAAGGGTACTCTATTGTCCTAGAGTTGTAAAAGGCGGATGAACCAAGACATTTGGATAACCACCTCATTAAAGATCCAGACTTGATAGTCCTTGTAATCGGTATGGCTCTATGCTCGCGATTAAATTAACCGGAATACGTTTCTCAATCTAATTTCCGAGAACGACAGTTACAAACGCAGAAACCTGGTTCGGTAAGAACTCTACAGATTGTTCCGGATTGCGACCAAATAAATCAAGATAGATATGATGATCGCCAACAACCGAACCGGATAAGCACGACAAGAAGTAATTTTCTGTATTCCGTTCATCAAAATCATAAGTAATTGAAGGGAGGTTAATTTTCATTTAGCGTCATTCATTCATGAATGATAAACCCTTCGTGGACTAATTAGTTATAACTTGTAGGCATACATTCAGTGAAACCGGATTTAAAAAATCGACATGAAATCAATACTTTTCTTTTCTATTCATATAGGGCAAGAAAGTAAAAAAAATTGGTGTGAAACACTCACACAACTTTCTCTTGCCAATGCAAATAATTTAAACAATATAACTTAACATTAGTAATAAAACAAAACAAAACAAATAACCTCACAAAACATAACCATATTTTAATCATGAGTGAAAGACGGAAAATGAAAATCGACCTGTTTGGCTTCAAAATATGGAAAATCACTCTTTCACGCTAAACTAGACTCTGTAGAGAAAAATGCTCTAAATAAAAGTTGTAGAGCTTTTAACTTTATATAAATTTAATTATATACACCTTTGTCATAAAATTCAATCTAAGGCCGAAATCTTGAGAAAATTATTTTTCACACGTTCTCGTGAGAAAACACAGAAAATTGCTAATTACCGCTAAACTAAGCGTTATACAAAAAAAAGTTGTAGAATTTTAAATTCTCTACAACTTTAATTATATAAATTTTTGCGCTTAAATGCATAATAAAGCCGCAATCTTAAAAAAAAAAAATTTTTTTTTACTTGAAAACAGCCTCACCAAGAATTTCAGCAAACATGGCGCCTAGCCTATCTTGTAGAGAATAAAAAATTGAGTAAACCAGGCGATTTTTAAAAAAATCGTAGGACCAGTTTTTGAGAAATTCGCAAAAACGTGAAAAATTACACAAATAAACTACTACTTTCGGTTCACCGATTTTGATGAAAATGTTCGTGTCGGATCCGGTGGTATGTAACTTAAGTTTCAAGTTTCAAATTCGTACGATGTTCCGTTCTTGAGATATTTTGTATACACACACATACACACTAACCAATCGCTAAAAACATGTTTTTTGGGTTCAGGGGGTCTGAAAACGTGTAGATCCGGTGAAAACTCGATTTCTAAAAATCGACATGAAAACAATAAGTTTACTTTCCTTCCTATATAATTATTCAAATAGCTAGGCCTAGGCAAGAGAAAGTAAAAAACACTATGTTGTTGTTTAGGTCAACAGCCAAAAGGCTGGTTTGAACCTCTAGAGGTTTTACTAAGTAAATCGAGGAGTGAGGTGGTTTACCATTGCCTTCCTCACTGAGTGGAAAAATACGCTTATCAGCATGCCGGGCCCTCTGAAAAGCACATTTTCCACTCTGTAAATGACACCTTCACTTCATTCACCACAGGGTCTGGCTGTACAATGAAATTCATTACTTTCAGAGGAGATAACTCTGATTAGTGTCTTTTACACCTCTACCTCTTCTGTTCTTAGATGATTCAGTCATTTAATTGGCTGACCATGTGATAAGAAACAGAACTATTTATTTTAGCCCTGCAACGAACAGATTGAGTGTAAATAATTTGACACTCCACCTGTCTGTTATGGGCATTACAAAAAACACTATAAGAGAGAGAAAGCCCTGAAAAAGATAGAATGCAAAAGACGGTAGCAGCACAGCACAATCGGTGCACAGTCCTGCATGCGTAAATCGACCTTAAACACCAACTATCAAAAGGTAATAATTTATGACGAGCGCATTTTTTTAATCACCCATAATTATTCCACAAAAAAGGTTAAGGGCAGTCCGAACGCCTATTCAACTTCATGTTATATTTGGGACACATATCTTAAAAACTATGACACCTAGAGCCATGAATTTTTTTTTGTTTGAAAGAATGGTTCTTACTCTAGTTCCGCACACAAGCTTTTTCCAATATCACTAAATAAAACATTTCTATATTTTTTTTAAAAAGATTTGATTTTTTTATTGAAAAAAATTACTAAATAAATTAGTAACTCTGTTTGTATAAAATAAAACTACAAAATCCTGTGTAAGGAACTAGGGTACCGGAACTAGTAATTGGTGCAATGAAGTAGCTCTAAAAATTTGGTAAGGATATCTTGTACGGTTTTTGAAATATCTGTCCCCAAAATTTAAAAAACATAATTTCCGGAAAAATAAGAGAACAAAATAATGTTCCGTTACTCACTATTAGTAATGTTAAATAAAAATAAAATTCGAAAATACCAGAACAACAAAACTAAACATAACCTTCTTACAAGTAAACAAAACAATCGTTCAGAAATACACAGTATAGCCAACTGTTACCAATATAAAACGTTTTCATTAAAATCTAAATGATAAGTAAAAATTTGTTGAAAAAATATTTTGTGTACTTTGTGCCAGCTGTAATGCTTCCGAAAAAAAAGAAAAAAAATATTTCTAGTTGTCATAGAGACAAAATTTTTACACCATTTTAAAGCGGAAATTTCAAACTATAATTTAAAGCATTTTGCCCATAACAGACAGGTGGAGTGTCAAATTATTTACACTCAATCTGTTCGTTGCAGGGCTAAAATAAATAGTTCTGTTTCTTATCACATGGTCAGCCAATTAAATGACTGAATCATTTAAGAACAGAAGAGGTAGAGGTGTAAAAGACACTAATCAGAGTTATCTCCTCTGAAAGTAATGAATTTCATTGTACAGCCAGACTCTGTGGTGAATGAAGTGAAGGTGTCATTTACAGAGTGGAAAATATGTGCTTTTCAGAGGGCCCGGCATGCTGATAAGTGTACTTTTCCACTCAGTGAGGAAGGCAATGGTAAACCACCTCACTCCTCGTTTTACTTAGTAAAACCTCTAGAGGTTCAAACCAGCCTTTCGTTCAGACTGCCCTTAAAAATGACGTGACAATGTATGAAATAAAATTCAATAAAACAAACGATAATCCGCCAATTTAATTTACAAGTACTATAAACAACACATGCTTTTAACATTACATTACCGCATTACCGCCGCAGTATCACCACAACTTTTGCAAACACACATCAATACGAATACACACAACAAACAAACACAAACACTGGGAAATATTTGCCCTCCGGTTAACTAGAGTAAAGCTATTCTAAATGGATAAACTTTAACTTGGTTCATTTTCCATAAATTAATTTCTATAATAACACAGAATTATTATTAAATTCAATTTGATTGTAATTAACTAGATGTATCAAATGTCTGCAAACATAAATTTACAGAATAGAAATCCATCAAATGCAGGAGGATGTGTTCAAATAATAATTACATTGAAACTATTAATTTCACGAATAAATAGAACAAAAGTTCAACAATTTTATCGCCAATCATTAATCGGTTTTTTTCATTTTACTCATTTTATGACATCACTGACTCAATGACTCAACTTTTGAACACCAGAACCACAAAGTTTATGAACTTGAAATTCATATTTGTAAACTTTATTTCTTTCTCTTGCCTATATGAATATATAGGAAGGAAAGTATTGTTTTCATGTCGATTTTTCAAAATCGAGTTTTCACCGAATCTACTCGTTTTCACACCCCATTGGTCTGTATATGTATGTGTGTGTGTGTGTGTGTGTGCGCGCGCGCGCACGCGTGTGTACGTGTGTACAGTATATCTCGAGAACGGAACATCGTACTCACTTGAAACATTAATTACACGAACATTTTCATCAAAATCAATCAACCGGAAGTAGAAGTTTATTCGTGTAATTTTTCACTTTTTTGCAATTTTCTCAAAAACTGGTCCTACGATTTTTTTTAAAATCGTCTGGTTTACTCAATTTTTTATGCTCTACAAGACAGGGTAGGCGCCATGTTTGCTGAAATTCTTGGTGAGGTTGAAGAAAATCGTTCTAGCAGTAAAAATATTCAAAATAGTTTTTTTTAGTTTATTTAAAGTCGCATAGACAGCTTGTCTGTCGATTAGCAGCTACTGTGGGTTTTGGAACCTTAACGGTGGTTTTAACGTCTTAAAATTTCCAGACCCTAACCGGGGGGATCGAACCTGGGACCTTTCGCTCTGTAGGCTAGCGCGCTACATTACACCACGGAGGCGGTTTCAATATACATTATTCCATTAATTTTATTTAAAATTGTTTTCGTAAATGTTCGGTACTACGAACGTCCTGTAAACCGGATGTTGTCACTACGTAAAATATATCGACGTCCTGTTTTACGGACGTTGTTACTGAAAGGGCTTCCAAATGAAAACGGACAGGACATCTTATAAGCATTGAGGACCACAGATGTAGAATACCTAGTTGTGTAACAGAATGGTGGACCGGAACAATTGGGAGAAACACAGGAAGACCAAAATAGAGATGGATAAGATGATATCCAGAAGATATCAGGAATTTAATGAATAAGTCAGGATAAAATTAGATGGAGAGTTGTACAACCAAAAATGGAATGAAGTACTCTGAGAAAGAAAGGTATTTTAATTCTAACTCTTGATATTTTGCCCAATTTAACACAGACCGCCTGACAAGAGAGCTTTTACAATGTATATGTTAACTGTGTGTAAAGTGCCTATTCAAGAGCCGTTCAAGTTGCATATATAGACAACAAACTTTTACCTCTTATACGCACTTCAATACTTGGTCATCTACATCTCAGCATGTCGTTCTATTTTCCCAAAACAAACAAACACACACATACACACAAAGAAAATACATCCAGTTGCATGTTTGATAATTGCATAGAGTACAACGTTATGTATGTAGTGGTAATGTAAATACATATACACATTGACAGAGATAGAGGTAGTGATAGAGATAGAGAGAGGGGGGATAAGGGAAGACAGAGAGAGAGAACGAAAGAGAGCGAGAGAGAGATGGAGGGAGAGTGAGTGAATCTGAGAGAGTGAGTGAGTGAGAGATAGACAGATAGAGAGAGATAAGGAGAGAGAGAGGGGGAGAGAGAGAGAGTGTGTGAGTGAGAGATAGATAGATAGAGAGAGGGTGAGTGGTAGAGTGCGCGAACGAGAGAGAGAGAGAGAAAAGGGCGGATAGGGGAAGAGAGAGAGAGGGAGAGGGAGTGAGTGAATTAGAGAGAGAGAGTGAAAGAGAGCGAGAGAGAGATGGAGGGAGAGTGAGTGAATCTGAGAGAGTGAGTGAATCTGAGAGAGTGAGTGAGTGAGAGATAGACAGATAGAGAGAGATAAGGAGAGAGAGGGGAGAGGGAGAGAGTGAGTGAGAGATAGAGATAGAGAGAGGGGGAGTGGTAGAGTGCGCGAACGAGAGAGAGAGAGAGAGAAAAGGGCGGATAGGGGAAGAGAGAGAGGGAGAGGGAGTGAGTGAGTTAGAGAGAGAGTGAAAGAGAGCGAGAGAGAGATGGAGGAAGAGAGGAAGAGTCAGTGAATGAGAGAGAGTGAGTGAGAGATAGACAGATAGAGAGAGAGGGGGGAGGGGTAGAGTGCGCGAACGAAAGAGGGAGGAGGAAAGACAAAACGATAAGGGTTTGTCATGTGATGAGAACGTTAATTTGAGTGGTTAGTGCGCAGACCACCCGACGGTAGCATGTTTTAGTAGTAGTCGGGAACCGTAATCGAATCGGCGGCGGTGGATGTCGGCCCAACAGCCCGGCAAATAGATCTCTCCTGTTAACCCCCCCCCCCGCCAACAACACACCCTCAACACTACTTCACCATATTCTATATATACAGAGAGAACTTTAACACAGTACTCAACAAACCCACATCACCACAAATTACGTGTACTTCCACACAAACACACCTTTATATATCTTTCACACGCCCTCATAGACAACGTCTTTACCAACAACAACAACAATGAGGAAGTTCTACGAAGATGAAACTATGACTTGGGGAAACCGGAAAAGAGATTACAAGACGACGGATGGTTGCTCTTCCATTACAATTACTATCATTACTACTCGAGATAAACTAAGTCGTCCAAAGTGAATTTATTACTACGTTCTACACGGCAAAACTATTGTTACAATTTGTCTACCACTGTACAAGACTAATAATAATAACAACAACAACGGACATTTGTTGTTGTTGTTTAGGTCAACAGCCGAAAGGCTGGTTTGAACCTCTAGAGGTTTTACTAAGTAAAAACGAGGAGTGAGGTGGTTTACCATTGCCTTCCTCACTGAGTTGAAAGAGTATGCTTATCAGCACGCCAGGCCCTCCGAAAAGCACTCACTTTCCACCCTGCAAATGACACCTTCACTTCATTCACCACAGGGTCTGGCTGCATAGTGAAATTCATTACTCTCAGAGGAGATAACTCTGACTAGTATCTTTTACACCTCTACCTCTTCTGTTCTTAAATAGTTCAGTCATATAAGTGGCTGACTATGTCATAAGAAACAGAACTATTTTTTTTAGCCCTGGACCGAACAGATAGAGTGCAGTTAAAATAACACTCCACCTGCTCGTTTTGGGCATAACGGACATTTAACTAAAATGAACTACAGTAATCCCTTGGTATCCGCGGAGTTTGTCCGTGGGCCTAAAACCTTAAAATACGTACGTTTTCTCACCTTGTGTACACCGTACTTCGTTGGGAAGTCATAAAATTCTAAAAACATGTGTTTGAATAAATTTTTTGGCATCCGTATCATGATGTCACACACTAGTATGGCGACAGCCGCCATAAACCAAGCTAGATTTCCGCGTACTGTACGTAGTAAACGCGTCACCGACTACCGGGCCCCGCCAGTAACACCCCACCCTCACCGCCATACATACGCCCAGGCACCATATTGTAATTTCTCCGTACTTTTTCCTCCATGTGTCAGTCTATCCCACCGGGTTGGTTTAGAGGTAAAGTCGTCGCCAAAATCAGCTGTTAAACAGCTGATTTTCGGAGACGAAGGTTCCTGGTTCAAATCCTAGCAAAGGTAGTTACTTTTACACGGATTTGAATACTAGACAGTGGTTACCGGTGTACTTTGATGGTTGGGGTTCAATTAACCATACGCTCTCAGGAATGGTCGGCCTGAGTCTGTACAAGACTACACCTCATTTACACGTCATACACATCATCCTCATCTCACTGGGTCATGGGGTTGCTTATTGTTCTAAATTGAACAGATTGCAACGTACACATATTAGGTATAAAATAAAAAAAATGTGTCAGTCTAACTTCTTCGTAAGTACGTACAGTTCTTTGTTTACTCGACGATCCTGAAACGAAGCCAAGCATTTCTTCACAAACCATCAACGAGATCCTCAGCATGGCAACGCATTGGCTGACCACGTGTTGGAGACAGATCTCGTCATGGAAAGGGCCCTTTAATTCAAAAGAGGACTCAGGAGCTGATTATACCATAAGAAGAAGTCTATAAGGAGTTTGAAAAGAAGAAGAAGCAAACAGCCATAACTAACTATTTTAAAGCACCTAAAATTTTTTATGCGTACAGTACTGTATTAAAAATTCATAGATTATAATAATGGTAAAATGTTCCTAAAACTATTAAACATTTAAAACGACTACGGGACTTTACCTTTAGAACCTAACCCCCATTTTTTCGTTCATATAAGGTATTGTAACAAGATCCAAGAAACGACACGAATGTTCCAGAAATCTATTCATAAAAATAGTTAAGAAATAATAAAATAACAATAACTTACACAATAAGATCAGTTTTGTAAATGACAGTTGTAACCATAAAAGTGTCTATTGATTCATAAGGGTTGAAATAACTATCATAAAGTTTAGATATTGTGTACAGCTATTATGAGGGAGGCAGGTTGTTTACGTTTGCTATTTACAAAAGACTTTTTGTTGACCTATTAACAAGATTTTTCTAGCATTCATAAATAAAGAGTTATTTTTGTACTTGAGTAGATTTCACTACTTTATTCTGGAACAATCTTTATGAATGAGTAGGTATAAAAAGAGACCCCCGAGTGCGGTCAGTCATTAGTCGTGTGATCTTTGCCATACGATTATTGGGGTGTGTATTTACAGGTTACACATCCGAGTATTGTAGTGATTCAAGATTGTTATACCGTCTCTTTGTTGTGTGTGTATTGGGTAAAGTTAATGTGTAGTTTTGTGAATTCAGTTTGTGTTGTGTGTTAGTGTAATCTAAAAAAGCGATTGTAAGTAGGCTAAGTAAGTTATTAAGTTATTTATTGTTTGTTATTTATTTTATTAAGGGATAGGCTAGTGGGGCATATCCTAAGACATCCAGGTATTGGGCTATCAATAATGGAGGGTAACATTGAGGGAGTAAATTGTAGAGGGAGGCAAAGATTAGAATATATAAAGCAAATTACAAAAGATGTAGGGTGTTACAGGTATGTAGATATGAAACGACTTGCGCAAGATAGAACAGGTTGGAGAACTGCATCAAACCAGTCGAGAGACTGATGACAAAAAAAAAATTATTTTAAGTGAATTATTTAATCATTTATTGTATTTCTTAATTATAATTAGTTGAATTACTTATTTTGTAATCTTTTAGTGTAATAAATCTTTGCAATTGTAAACCTTAGTGTATTAATTATTTAATAACCTAGATCCCGAAACGGACCTTAGCAATAAGTGTCACAGTATTATTATGGACGGTTTTACGAACCGCGGTAACCCTCCGGAACTTAACCCCCGCGGATGACGAGGGATTACTGTATTAAGATATTGTACTACAACCTTAATTATGAAACTCGCCACAATGACTACACAACTGAGAAATATAAAACGTCAAAGTTCTTGAAAGGAATGAATTACCGTTTAATTTCACAATAAATAACCATCTCAAATGTTAAAATTCTTTCTTACGGCATTATTGCTTGGTGAGGAACATATGACGCCCTCTTAACCCTTTCAATGCCGAAACAATATTTACAAATTTGATGTAAAGTGTCATTTATTTTGAATAAGGATGTACAAAATGTACCAGCCCTTTTTTCGAAAACTTGCAGGTGTAACCCTGTTGTAGCCAAGAAAAATTTCAACGTTACAGAAAAATAAAATAAAAGTTTAAATGATTAACAAAATCGTAGAGGTAAGTCAAGTGTTTTAAAACGTCAACCGGAAATAAACGCATTTACTTTTTTTTAATACAACTTCTTATTAATAATACTTTATCTCAAATAAATCGACTTTTAACGAAGAGGTGTTTTATTTTGAACTGTAGTTCTTATAATAGCATCTTACAAGAAATTATCTAAATGTATTCCACCTGTGTAAAATTTAGAGTTAAGGTTACATCGTAGATTGTAAATGAGAAAATTAAAATACATATAATAAACTAAATAAAGGTAATTAATTAAAATTTAAGATTTAAGTAATACGCACATAATAATTACAAGTAAACAATAATAAATAATAAGTTAAGCTAAAATTAAAGTAATATTTAGTACTATTACATTTTCTGCCCATAACAGACCGGTGGAATGTCAAATTGTTTACAGTCAGTATGTTCGTTGCAGGGCTAAAATAAATAGTTCTGTTTCTTATCACATGGTCAGCCAATTAAATGATTGAATCACTTAAGAACAGAAGAGGTAGAGGTGTAAAAGACACTAATCAGAGTTATCTCCTTTGAAAGTAATGAATTTCATTAGACAGCCATACACTGTGGTGAATGAAGTAAAGGTGTCATTTGCAGAGTGGAAAATATGTGCTTTACAGAGGCCCCGGCATGCTGATAAACGTACTTTTCCACTCAGTGAGGAAGGCATGGTAAACCACCTCACTCCTCGTTTTACTTTAGTAAAACCTTTACAGGTTCAACCAGCCTTTCGGCTGATGGCCTACACAACAGATATAATTAATTGAAAACAGTTTTAAGAAGACTTTTATTTAACCAGCTGTATTTGGTTTACATTCCCGTTAAATTTAAGGAAAACTTTTACACAGAAATTTATTTAAACTTCTTAGGACTACAAAAAGTGGAAAAATTCATTACAGATTTTTTTTTTTGGTTTAACGTCCGACTGTTCTGTATTATAAAAGATACAAATTGTTCTTGTATTACTATTGATTTAATTTGTTTTTTTTAATTCTGATTGTTCTTCACGTTAATTTAATTTCAATGGGTGTAGGCTATAAAAGAAGAAATTATTACAATATAATATAAAAAAATATTTTGACACTTACGATATATCCACGCCCACTACTACATCGGCTACTCGCCTGTAACACAAAAAAACCAGAATATTAATTAAATTCTACACAAATATTCAGGTAATTCATAAAAAAACTTAAATAAAAAACATACTATACTAAGCAGGTACAAGAAAACGGATAAAAATAATAAATATAAACTAAAAATACGGGTAAATCACTTGGATATAACGTCAACCCTTCGCGGAGTTTTGCCGGATATATCCGTCAAAAACGTTTTCTCAAAGGTCGTTTTGCCGATATATCCGCAGACATTAAACACACAATTACAATTTTTTTTTTGTAATCCCTAATTTGTGTACGTTGAAATCTGTTCAATTCAGAACAATAAGCAACCCCATGACCCAATGAGATGAGGATGATGTGTATGACGTGTCAATGAGGTGTAGTCTTGTACAGACTCAGGTCGACCACTCCTGACAGAGGATGGTTAATTGAACCCCAACCATCAAAGCACACCGGTAACCACTGTCTAGCATTCAAATCCGTATAAAAGTAACTACTTTTAATAGGATTTGAACCAGGAACCATCGTCTTCGAAAATCAGCTGTTAAACAGCTGATTTTGGCGACGACTTTACCTCTAGACCAACCCAGTGGGTTCAAATTACAAATTAAATCAAAAAAGATTTTGATTAAAATTTGTTTTAATAGTGATAAAACCCACCGGGTTGGTGGTCTAGGGGTAACGTCATCGCCGCTAGTCAGCTGTTTAACAGCTGATTTTCGGAGACGAAGTTTCCTGGTTCAAATCCTAGTAAAGGTAGTTACTTTTATACGTATTTGAATACTAGACAGTGGTTACCGGTGTACTTTGAAGGTTGGGTTTCAATTAACCATACATTCTCGGGAATGGTCGGCCTGAGTCTGCCAACACTACACCTCATTTACACGTCATACATATCATCTTCATCTCATTGGGTCATGGGGTTGCTTATTATTCTAAATTGAACAGATTGCAACGTACACACATATTAGGAATAAAAAAATAAATAAATAATAGTGATAAAAATTATACAAAAATATCTACATATTCCAGGAAATTCCCAGAAGCTGGTTTGACAGACGTGCCCGTCAGTGTTTCCTGGCTGTCACGAGGTCAGTTTTCCATATTAGTTTTGCTTCCTCTGTTTGTTATTACTTACGCGTGTTACGTTTGTCCAATTTAATAATAATAATAATTCTTTTAACAATCTTTGTACTTGTAGAATTGTTTTATTTTGCAATTTTACGTACAAATTATTTTTTTAGTTAGTTCTATTTACGGTTATATCCACATCTAGATTAGGTATTGAATAAAAGTGAAGACAAAAATATGTGACGTAATTTTCGTGGATTCTGATCTTTTTTAAACACAGGTTTGTTTTCTATCCAGGAAAACGCATTTTTCTAAATAAATATTTTTACCCTTAAGTACAATTATATGCGTCGGTGACATGAAACTACTTCTACAATGGATGAACAGATACAAAATAAAGAAAAAAGGCTGGAGTGTAGAAAATCAAACAAGAATGGAAACTTGGAAAAGGCAACGAGAATGAATGAAAAAACTACAGGAAGTAAAACAGAAGGAAAACAATAAACAAGATAATAAAAAAATGTATAATACAAAAAAATAATTTAAAAACGCAAATCTGAATGATGATAAAACAGTATAAATAAAAAGATCAGAAAGAAGAGCACAGGAGCGCTGGATCTGGGTAAAAGATAAAATAGTACGCTCAGTGAACAATTACTGAAGAAAAACGAACAAAAAGAAAAATTAAATACAATAAAACCAAAAGTTGTATCGAGAAGTTATAGAACGTCTAGAAAAATTACTGAATAATCAAAGGAGGTAAATAAAACGGAAGATGAAACTCAAAACTTCTTCCTTCTTCCCATTTTTTCAAGCAACAAATAAATTACCAACTAAAAAAACACGCACAAGAGGTGTTAGATAAAAGAAAAACCTGGGAAGACCAAAAAGAAGTTTTTAAAGGAAAATTATATATGTTTATAATGTATAATATAAATACGAAATCGCTACATAAAAATTCTAAAGCTCTAACTTTCTCATCACCAAGATACCTAAAATTGAGAAATTTGTTCTATGAGATTAACAGAAAAAAATAATTCATTTACACTTCAAACAAAATTTGCCCATAAGGGCCAAAAAAATGGTAACTAAAAATAAAGGATTATTTCTATACCTTCCCAAAGATATTCAGTTGTAAAAATGAATATACTAGTTCTGTGAGAAAATTTGAATTTGAACAGTAGCTCCTTGTGAATAGGAAGCAAGGAAATTCCGAAAATCTACATTATAATTCTTAGTAATATCTACAAAAAGTGAAGCGTAAAATGGGTCATATTTAATGCGGCCCATTGATGTTAGAAATAAATCCGCGCGCGGCGCAAGCACAATTTCTAATAACCAATAAGAAAAATGATAAAGAATTTAAAAGAAAATTCTAATCAAATAAAAGAAACAGAAATCGGAAAAGAAAAGACCACGAAAAGAAGAAAAATATAAGTTTTGCTTTACTAACAATAAAATAATAAATTAATTATATTTTTCTTTTCATAAAAATTATAAGAAAATATTTATAAGACTTCTTAGATCGTTTATCTTGTTCAATTACTTATCATTTGAATGCGCAAGAAAATTACTTAATTTTCCTTTTTTCCATTTCACTACCTATTAATCTCATTTCCCATCCTCTCTACCCCTTTATCTTTTGGAAAATTTCACTCGGTTTAAAGTTAAGTCCCTTCGTTTAATTAATTTTCTCACTGTACTCGTGATTTTCATTTTAATTTTCTTCTGTTTTTAATTAAGCTTGTGTACTTAATGGAAAATCATTAAAACAGTAAGAGTTATTATTAAAATTTTATTCCGAATAGCTTTACATCGGTTGTTTGAACAATGAATTCTCTTAATTTAAAAATCTCGTTTGAAACACTCACACAACTTTCTCTTGCCAACGCAAATAATTAACAATATGACCTAACATTAGTACTAATACATTAGAAATAAACAAAAAACTAACCTCAAAAAACATAACCTTATTTTAATCATGAGTGAAAGGCAAAATGAAAATCAACCTCAGTTTGGCTTAAAAATACGGAAAATCGCTCTTTCACGCTAAACTAGGCACTGTACAAATAAATGATTTAAATAAAAGTTGTAAATAATTTAATTTCCTATCGATTTTATTATATACACTTTTGTCGTAAAATGCATACTAAGACCGAAATCTTAAAGAAATAGAGTTTTTACACGTTTTCGTGAGAAAAAAAAACAGAAAATTGCTAATTACCGCTAAACTAAGCGTTATACAAAAAAATGTATGAAATAAAAATTGAAGAATTTTAAATTCTCTACAACTTTTATTATATAAATTTTTGCGTTAAAATGCATATTAAAGCCGTAATCTTAAAAAAACAATTTTTTTACGTGAAAACACCATCACCGAGAATTTCAGCCAACATGGCGCCTAACCTATCTTGTAGAGCATAAAAAAGTTAGTAAATCAGGCGATTTTTAAAAAAAATCGTAGGACCAGTTTTTGAGAAAATCTCAAAAAAGTGAAATATTACACGAATAAACTACTACTTCCGGTTGACCGATTTTGATGAAAATGTTCGTGTCGGGTCCGATAGTGGTATGTAACTTATGTTTCAAGTTTGAAGTTCGTACGATGTTCCGTTCTTGAGATATTCTGTTCACGCACGCACGCACGAACGCACGCACACACACACACACACACACAGAGAGAGAGAGAGAGAGAGAGAGTGAGAGAGAGAGAGACTAATCGCTAAAAACATGTTTTTTGGGTTCAGGAGGTCTGAAAACGTGTAGATCCGGTGAAAACTCGATTTCTTAAAATCGACACGAAAACAATACTTTCCTTCCTATACATTCATATAGGCAAGAGAAAGTAAAAATTTATCCGATTGTATATTAGCCGCTGCCCATAACAGACATGTGGAGTGTCAAATTATTTACACTCAATCTGTTAGTTGCAGAGCTAAAATAAATAGTTCTGTTTCTTGTCACATGGTCAGCCAATTAAATGACTGAATCATTTAAGAACAGAAGAGGTAGAGGTGTAAAAGACACTAATCAGAGTTATCTCTTCTGAAAGTTATGAATTTCATTATACAGCCAGACCCTGTGGTGAATGAAGTGAAGGTGTCATTTGCAGATTGGAAAATATGTGCTTTTCAGAGGGCCCGGCATGCTGATAAGCGTAATTTTCCACTCGGTGAGGAAGACAATTGTAAACCACCTCACTCCTCGTTTTACTTAGTAAAACCTCTACAGATTCAAACCAGCCTTTCGGCTGATGACCTAAACAACAACAACATATTAACCGATTAATTAGTTACAATTTTAAGAACTTTCTCGTCCAATGCTAATTATAAGTTTTTCCAAGTTTCTATGAATTCTTCCAACACCTATGCTGGTTCGACAAGGCCACACTGTCAAATTAATTACTCTCTGAAATCGCTTGACACTTTCTCACCAAATGCATAACTTTGCCGTTCCATCTTACCTCGTATGAATTAGATGATATTAGAGAAGGAAAGTATTGTTTTCACATCAATTTTTCGAAAACTATTTTTTACCGGTTATACAATTTTTCAGGCCCCCTGAACCCAAAAACCATGATTTTAGCGATTGGTCTACGTGTGTGTGTGTGTGTGTGAACAAAATTTCTCAAGAAAGGAATATAGTACGAAGCTGGGACTTGAAACTTAAGTTAGATACTACTTAGGGACGCGACATAAACATTTTTCCCTTATTTATATAAGTACATTCCCTACACATTTAAATTGATATGGAATAACAGCATCATCACCTTCAATGACACGTTATTATTAACTTATTGCAATTGTTTTATTGTTATTTTATCTCTTACTGGTAGAGACATCGCCAAAATCAGCTGTTCAACAGCTGATTTTCGGAGACGAAGGTTCCTGGTTCAAATCCTAGGAAAGGTAGCTACTTTTATACAGATTTGAATACTAGACAGTGGTTACCGGTGTACTTTGATGGTTGGGGTTCAATTAACCATACTCTCTCAGGAATGGTCGACCTGAGTCTGTACAAGACTAAACCTCATATACACGTCACACACATCATCCTCATCTCATTGGGTCATGGGGTTGCTTATTGTTTTGAATTGAACAAATTGCAACGTACACATATTAGGGATTACAAAAAAAAATTATCTCTTACTGTATAATATAAAATGTTTTGATTGTAGTGCTTAGAGCTTTTTTATTTTGTTATTTTTTACTTTATTTTTTGTATTTTTCATTTTAAAAATTGTATTCTGTTTATTTCTGTAATGTACTGTAATGTACTCCTTCCTCCAAGCACGAGCTATGCTCTTTTGAAGGAGTAATATTTGTTAATAAGTAAATATTTCTGCCCATAACAGACAGGTGGAAAGTCAAATTATTTACTCTCAATCTGTTCATTGCTGGGCTAAAATAAATAGTTCTGTTTCTTATCACATGGTCAGCCAATTAAATGACTGAATCATTTAAGAACAGAAGAGGTAGAGGCGTAAAAGACACTAATCAGAGTTATCTCCTCTGAAAGTAATGGATTTCATTATACAGACAGACCCTGTGGTGAATGAAGTGAAGGTGTCATTTGCAGAGTGGAAAATATGTGCTTTTCAGAGGGCCCGGCATGCTGATAAGCATACTTTTCTATTCAGTGAGGAAGGCAATTGTAAACCACTTCACTCCTCATTTTACTTAGTAAAACCTCTACAGGTTCAAACCAGTTTTTCGGCTGATGACCTAAACAACAAGTAAATATTATTATAAAACTTTTTAAAAAATTGGAAGACGTGGCTTGCTTTGCTTGTACTGTTTTCGCCTCTCGTACTCCTGTGAATCTACTGTCTGTCTCTAACTTGATGTCCTTCCGCAGAGAGGAGCAGAATCGGCCCGCTACTAGCCTTCTCAATAACATTTCATTACGTACTACTACTAACTAGTACACTGGAATTGGTACATAATCAAGTGTTATTGAGACGGCTAGTAACGGACCGATTCTGCTCCTCTCTGCGGCAGGCCATCAAGTTATAGACAGACAGTAGACTATTCCCCTTCTGTCGATATGTTGGTGCATGCGCATAGGAAATTTTTGACTATGCTGTTCTGTTATAGTATACAGTTTTTAAAAAAACATTTCCTATAACAGAAAACAGTAAAAAAATTGCATATACGCATGCGCCAACTGAAGACTAAGGAAGAATTCCCCTTTAACTCCCTCTTTTAGATGGTGGAAGCAACGTCAGCGATGATTAACAGCTGGACCGGCAATAGGGGAATAGTATCGATGCACAGAATTGAAAGAGGCAAAAACAGTACAAATTTTTAAACAAACCAGTCCAAAAACCACATCTTCAAGTTTTTGCTATGTTGTTCAGTTACAATATAGTGTTTTTAAGAAGAACTTACTATAACAGAAAACAGTAAAACATTAAGTACACGCATGCGCCAACTGAAGACTAAGGAAGAATTCCCCCTTTAACTGTCTCTTTTAGATAGATGGTGGAAGCAACGTCAGCGATGATTAACAGCTGGACCGGCAATAGGGGAATAGTATCGATGCACAGAATTGAAAGAGGCAAAAACAGTACAAATTTTTAAACAAACCAGTCCAAAAACCACATCTTCAAGTTTTTGCTATGTTGTTCTGTTACAATATAGTGTTTTTAAGAAGAACTTACTATAACAGAAAACAGTAAAACATTAAGTACACGCATGCGCCAACTGAAGACTAAGGAAGAATTCCCCCTTTAACTGTCTCTTTTAGATAGATGGTGGAAGCAACGTCAGCGATGATTAACAGCTGGACCGGCAATAGGGGAATAGTATCGATGCACAGAATTGGAAGAGGCAAACACAGTACAAATTTTTAAAAAAATCAGTCCAAAAACCACACCTTCAAGTTTTTTTTAAATAAAATAATAAGAACTGCACCTACAAGTAACATGCTTCGCGGAACAATACTTGTTAACGAACAGTACAATTCTCAAATTATCTTCCGGTATTTTATTTATTAAATCAAAAGTTAACAAAATATCAAAAGGAAATTAAACAAGAATTAATAAAAATAAAACGGAAGATTTATACCGAAAGAAAATTTAATGTTATTTTATCAATTAACGAATAAAAAAAGGATTAAATTCAAGTTCTAAAATTAAATTAAAAGCTCTAGTAGCAAGAACTTTTACAACCGATTTATAATTAATATACTTTAGAAGCAAAAGTTTATTTCGTTAATTAAGTTAAGATTTTAAATTGAAAAACAGCCTACTTTCTGTTAATTATATTATTTATAACAAAATACCTGAAACTGAACTCCTGAACTGATGTACTTAAAGATTCTTTTCCGCTTTTCATTACATAAGAGTGAAAAATACTGTTATGTAATATCATGGCAAAAGTTTTCCATTTAGTAATAATACAGAAGTGGATGAAAAGTCGGTAGTTTAACTTTTTAAGAAGACGAAGAAGAAAAGAAGTAAAAGATATAAGTCGGTTTAACTTCTTCCATCAAACTTTTTGGCTTAACTTTAACTTATCTATTTGTAAAATCGTTAAGAAGTCTTACATAGTTTAATGATGCCAACAGAAAAGGAAGAGAGATAGATGAAGAGGTGAAGTGGTAAAAGATTGTACAATCCACCCACTTAGATAATGAGTGTAACGATCATTTCACTGTTTGTTTACTTTACAATGAAAATAAATTGGTTTTTAATCTGTTTTGTTTTTCTTTTTATCAGTTTAAATTGTATACTAACCAAAAGCGTCTTAAGTTAACAGAAAATTTTCTTTAGATTTTTTATACGACAAGATTCCGGATATTTTGCATAAAACTATTCATAACGAACTTGTTACTTAATATAAAATCAAATAAATTCTCAATACTGTAGTCACGAGTTTGCCCTTGTTTGTAACGAGGGGTAAAGGGGGAAAAGCATCAGTGCGCATGCCCGACTGCTTTAATTTCAGTTCGACAAACATAACAACTTATACTATACCCAGAGCATATACAGTATATCGCGGAACCTTTTGTAGGCTAACTGTTAGTTACAGAAATGTCGGTTTCTCGAAAACGTGGTCGAACTATTCACAGTGTTGAACGAAATCTAATATCCAATGAAATAATATGTTATGAAGTTGGAGCTAAACAGAAATGCCTATCCGTGCCTCTTAACAAAAGCCGTGAGTGAGCGGCTAACTACTGTGATGTAGTCTCATTAAGAGGCTGTTAACTTAAGTTTCAAGTTTCACGTTCGTACGATGTTCCGTTCTTGAGATATTTTGTATATACACACAGACACATCGCTAAAAACATGTTTTTTTTGGGTTCAGGGAGTCTGAAAAAGTGTAGATCCGGTGAAAACTCGATTTCGAAAAATCGAAATGAAAAGAATACTTTCCTTCCTATATATTCATATAGGCAAGAGAAAGTAATAAAAGGAAAGAATTTCTTTAGCTTTGCTAAACAAATATTAAAAAGATCCTAAAGTAATTGAATTAACAAGGTTCGAATTAAAAAGATCCGAAGGCAATCGAATTAACAATGTTCGAATTAAAAAGATCCTAAAGTAATCGAATTAACAAGCAACAAATTGAACATACAACAATCAATTTAAGAATTACAAATGTGTAAAACAGGCACAACTAATACAAACATGATTAAACAATAGATTTCTATACAAACAGACGAGTACATAATAATTACTAAAGGCATACTCTACACAGATCCATTAACAAGCCTCGTTCTGACAACTCTCACATTTTTATTTGAAATGTGTTTGTTTAAGTCGCGATTATTTGTTTTATTATTATCTTTATTTACACTTTACTATTTTCTTATTTGCATATTCGTCAGCCTGAACTTCTTATTTACTTTCCATCGTATACGCAATACACTTTTTACTAACAGAGAGAAAATTAACCAATATTGCAGTTTTAAATACATGTTTATTAATAATCTTTTAATGAATTTATAATAAACTAGCATACCCCGCGCGGCTTCGCACGCGAAACATATACAAGGTGTGAACAAAATCGATTTGTTTAACAGATTTTAATGAAAAAAAAATAACAGAAAATCTCTAATTACCGGTAAACTAAGCGTTATACAAAAAAATGTTTGAACTAAAAGTTGTAGGATTTTAAATTCTCCACAACTTTTATTATATAAATTTTTGCGCTAAAATTCATATTAAAACCGCTATCTTTAAAAAAATAATTTTTTTTACGTGAAAACCGCCTCACCAAGAATTTCAGCAAACATGGCGTCTACCCTATCTTGTACAGCATAAAAAATTTAGTAAACCACGCGATTTTTAAAAAAAATCGTAGGACCAGATTTTGAGAAAATCGCAAAAAAGTGAAAAATTACACGAATAAACTACTACTTCCGGTGGGCCGATTTTGATGAAAATGTTCGTGTCAGGTCCAGTAGTGGTATCTAACTTAAGTTTCAAGTTTCAAGTTCGTATAAGGTTCCGTTCTTGAGATATTCAGTTCACACGCAGACGCGCGCACACACAGACACACACATCAATCGCTAAAAACATATTTTTGGGTTCAGGAGGTCTGAAAACGTGTAGATCCGGTGAAAACTTTTTCCAAAAATTGACTAGAAAACAATTCTTTCCTTCCTATATACGAGTTGAGGCTATTAAATAACGAGACTGACGTAAAAATTTTATTTTTATTTTATACACAATCACCTTTTATCACCTTCAATATACACTCCTTCTCTATCCCTACAACGCTCCATGCAAATTTTCCATTGTTGGAAACATTGCTGGAAGTCATCTCCTGTCAGCTCCTTCAGGACAAGTGCCGCTCAAAAATGATTAAAATGAAGCTCGCAAAAATGTTTGTACTGACACTTTGTACGCGATTGAAAATTACCCAAATTTTTTGAAAACGGTAATAACATGTGATGAAACGTGGTTTTTTACTTATGATCCGGAAACCAAGCGCCAATCCATGCACTGTAAGAGCCGAACTTCACCGAGAGCCAAAAAAGCTCGAATGAGCAAGTCAAAATTTAAAACAATGATGACTGTTTTTTTTATATCCATGGGATAGTGTACCTTCACTGGGTTCCTGAAGGTTAAACAATTATTAATATTACTACCTTGAGGTACTTTCTAACTACGTCAAAGAGTAAGGAAAAAACGCCCCGAAATCTAGAAAGACAAATTGTTATTTTATTTCTCACCTAGTAGTTTTACAAAATCAAAAGAGAAAACCTTAAAAATGAATTTAATATACAGGTTATTATAAATGATGGACCCAATTTAATAAATTCATATTTATTTAAGTATAAATGCAAAATGAACAATTCACATACCAATGGAAAGAGGAAGTTTCAAAGTTTTTTTACACATTCTTAACTTGTACATGCGCGCAAGTGGGCGGCCGTAGTTGCAGAAATCCTTCCTCAGCGCTGGATCGGACGGATAGGAAATCAAGACCTGGCTCTAAACTTCTGGCCACCGAGATCTCCTGATCTTACCCCATGTGACTATTTCTTATGGAGTTACGTTAAGGAAAGAGTTTTCATCCCGCCTCTACCAACAACTCTGGCCGACCTGCAGAACCGTATCACTGCTGCGGTGCACTCAATAACGGAAGATACGCTTGCACGTGTGTGGGACGAGTTTGGATATCGTTTAGATATTTGCCGTGCTGCACAAGGAAGACACATCGAACATTTATAAATGTGTAAAAAAAATTTGAAACTTCCTCTTTCCATTGGTATGTGAATTGTTCATTTTGCATTTATACTTAAATAACTATGAATTTATTAAATTGGGTCCATCATTTATAATAACCGTGTATATATTATTGATTTGTACGAGGGTTATCCAGAAAATAACCTCCGTTTTGAAATAAAAAGTAAACGAGTGAAGATACAAAAACTTTATTATATAGTACATATTAAAACTACAGTTTTTCTCTATTTTTCGACATAGTCGCCAAACAGATTCAAGCACTTGTCGTGCCTTGGAACAGTCTTTGAAATACCCTCTGCAAAAAATCTGCCGCCTGTGAATGTAGCCAACCATTCACGGCGATTTGAAGCTCTTCGTCATTGGCGAACCGCTGAGATGCAAGCCACCGCTTCATGTTCGGGAACAGGTGAAAGTCACTTGGAGCCAAGTCCGGCCTGTATGGGGGATGATCGAAAACGTCCCATTTAAACTTGGCCAAAAGTTCATTTGTTCTTCGAGCTGTACGAGGGCGAGAAAACAAATGAACTTTTGGCCAAGTTTAAATGGGACGTTTTCGATCATCCCCATACAGCCCGGACTTGGCTCCAAGTGACTTTCACCTGTTCCCGAACATGAAGCGGTGGCTTGCATCTCAGCGGTTCGCCAATGACGAAGAGCTTCAAAACGCCGTGAATGGTTGGCTACATTCACAGGCGGCAGATTTTTATGCAGAGGGTATTTCAAAGACTGTTCCAAGGTACGACAAGTGCTTGAATCTGTTTGGCGACTACGTCGAAAAATAGAGAAAAACTGTAGTTTTAATATGTATATAATAAAGTTTTTGTATCTTCACTCGTTTACTTTTTATTTCAAAACGGAGGTTATTTTCTGGATAACCCTCGTAATTAATACAATTCTTAAGATAAAATCAAAAATTTCGATAAATATAAATGTATTTTGTATTAGATATTTAGGTCTACTAATAATAAATCCGTTGAGTGTACAAATTGAAGGAGATAGCAAACAAACCATTTCATGGATTCGAATTTATACCACTGTCAGGAGTCTATAAACATAGTAAGCGAATTACCCCAAGTAGTAAAAAAACCATTTTGACGACCTATTCTTGGGATCGACTGCTTTTGTAGCTCTACGGACCTTTAACCTAATACTATTATTACACGATATAGGATTATACTTTACCCTCAGTAATTTTTTTATTATTTTTTTTTATTAGTAGTATTTTATCGATATTTTATTACCGTCCATATTATTGTGTTTTTATTACAACATAATGAGCCAAGGAGAACTATAAAATACATACAAGTTATGATACAAAGAAATAGTAATATTTTATTGTTCACAAAATACTATTTTGTCAAGGACAAATCATTATTCGTTTTTTCTACAGAACTATTTTAGATCTTGTAAAATAGCTTTATAAATTTAGAAATTTTTTTATATTTGTTTATTTATCGTGGACACGACTTTCTCTTGTCAATGCAAATAATGAACGATATAATCTAACATTAGAAATAAACAAAAACCTAACATCAAAAAATATAACCTAATTTTAATCATGAGTGAATGATGCAAAATGAAAACCAACCTAACTTTGGCTTAATAATACAGAAAATCACTCTTTGACGCTAACGTAGGCTCTGTAGAAAAAAATGCTCTAAATAAAAGTTGTAGATCTTTAAATTTTCTATAAATTTGATTATATGCATTTTTGTAGTAAAATGTCGAACTCTTAAAAAATAAATTTTTTTTACAGATTTTCATGGAAAAAAACAGAAAATCACTACTTATGGCTGATCTTAGCATAATACAAAAAAAAGTTTCAAATAAAAGTTGTAGATTTTTAAATTGTCTACAACTTTTGTTATATACACGTATGCGCTAAAAGGCATAACAATGCTGCAATCTTAAAAAAAGTTTTTTCCACGAGAAAACAGTCTTCCAAAGAATTTCAGCAGACATGGGCCTACCTTACCTTGTAGAGACAAAAAATTTGTAAATGAGGCGATTTTTAAGAAACATCGTAGGAGCAGTTTTTAAGAAAATCGCAAAAAGTGAAAAATGACGCAAATAAACTACTTCCGATTGACAGATTTTGATGAAAACTTTCGTGTCGGCTCCTCTAGCGGTACCTAACTTAAGTTTCAAGTTTCAACTTCGTACGATGTCCGTTCTTGAGATATTTTGTTCACACAAGGCACGCACACACGCGCGCGCGCGCGCGCGCGCACACACACACACACACACACACACACACACACACACACACACACACAGAGAGACCAATCGCTAAAAACATTTTTTCTGGGTTCAGGGGTCTGAAAACGTGTAGATCCGGTGAAAACTCAATTTTGAAAAATGAACACGAAAACAATACTTTCCTTCCTATATGTTCATATAGGCAAGAGAAAGTAAAAAAATCGGTTCAATCCTATCACTTATTTCTAAATAAAATCCTTTTTAACTTCTTTAAATTACTTATGCGATACCTAAGGTCATAGTACCTAAGGTACTATTTAACATCTTATATATTTGTTTTGTTAACCATTCGACATCCATTCAGTAAAGGCCGGGCCGTGGTGTAGTGGTCAGCGCAACTGGCTACTATGCCGGGGTCCCGGGTTCGATTCCCGGTCAGGTCTGGCATTTTTTTCATCTGTAAATCACCACATAATACCTATAGTTCAGCCGCTCTAAGTTTGCTCCTACTGTCAACAAACCAAAACCAGCTACTACAGGGTGCACGCTAGAGTCCACCACTTTATGGATGTCGTATTCCTATTAAGTCAACTATTTTTTAAATTATAAGTACTTAAAGTACTAAAAACATCAGCCGTGATATGATGTAGGCCTAACAATTTAATTTATAAAAATACTTTTAGAAGTATTTTGTATTTAAATACTTTTGAAAGTATTTAGTTGTTACTTTTTAATCAGCGTGTACACATTTAGATATAATG
This sequence comes from Catonia carolina, assembly GCA_035578175.1. NCBI lineage: Eukaryota > Metazoa > Arthropoda > Insecta > Hemiptera > Achilidae > Catonia > Catonia carolina. Next base: position 75,171,088 of record JAQMRL010000004.1, read on the forward strand.
CGCATGCTCAAAGACGTCATTATTTGTTTACATTAGGAGCAAACTTAGAACGACTGAACTGTACGCACAAGCCCTAGGCTTATGTAGTAGGCATCATCACTCAATAAAAAAAAGTGATTTTTTTTTCTAGTAGTAAATTTGTTGTTGTTTTTGTTTAGGTCATCAGCCGAAAGGCTGGTTTGAACCTGTAGAGGTTTTACTAAGTAAAACAAGGAGTGAGGTGGTTTACCACTGCCTTCCTCACCGAGTGAAAAATTACGCTTATCAGCATGCCAGGCCCTCTGAAAAGCACAGATTTTCCACTCTGCAAATGACACCTTCACTTCATTCACCACAGGGTCTGGCTGTATAATGAAATTCATTACTTTCAGAGGAGATAACTCTGATTAGTGTCTTTTGCACCTCTACCTCTTCTGTTCTTAAATGATTCAGTCATTTAATTGGCTGACCATGTGATAAGAAACAGAACTATTTATTTTAGCCCTGCAATGGACAGATTGAGTGTAAATAAATTGACACTCCACCTGTCTGTTATGGGCATAGTAGTAAATTTATAAAAACCAATTATCACAAATACACGTTTAAAGAACCTTGCATTAACGCTTTCATTCTCACTAACATTCTCATTCTCACTAAGATTCCGTAATAAAATAAAACAGAAACAAAACAAGATCAATGGGGTAATAATGGTAGTACTTACGTCACTCAGTCGGTCGTGCGAACTATCCCGGTCGTTCCTCGGATCCCGTGTCGCAACAACGGTCAGTCTCTCTCGACAGCTATCATCACTAGTGCCTGCGTCTTGTGGTGCGTTATTGTTGATATTATTGTTATTTGTAGTCTGTAACAATAACAATTGAACATTTATAATTACAAACAACATTTCAAAAAATATACTATACTAAATATCGGTATCAGACGAACTAATGTCCCATAGCCGAGCGAGTGAGAGGGAGATATGTGGCATAACTACGCATGCACTCAAAGGTCTTTACCGTTACAATCCAAATCTTTTTTTTCTTTTTTTTATTTGACATCGGGAACTGTACATTGTTGACAACTACCCAATTTAATCGCTGCTTTTTGCTGTAATTTTTTTTGACGTGGATTAGACATGAGTTTGAACAGGGACCCCCAGTAGAGTTTGTTCATGGATGGCTGTCAACTGGTCACCATACAAAGTCGCTTGCCCAACCGGTGTTACTTAACAAATAATACGACTTAATACCAGCTGACTGACTGGGCTGGCCCGAAGGTCTCAATCCAAATCTGAAAACGTACTACAGTCGTTAACTTGCTTGTTAGTTTACTGCATGCATAAACGCTTGCTCAGAACAATGTGAAAAAATTAAAGACAATGTTATTGGAACGGCGCGTATGGCTAGTGCGAATGAGAGCGTTATGCATTCTCTCACTCCCACGGCTAGGGGATATTAATTCATCTGAATACTGTATTATGAAATTTTTGAATCGCAGAGTTAGCCGCATAAGGCCTTCGAAATGACAATCTCGCGGTAGCCTATCCAATATTGCACAGTAAATCGTTAATCGATCGTGAAGAACATAAATGTGAAATAATAATAAGATTTCGGATCGCCTGAATGCTGGCCTCGGTCACACTCGTCCAAGGGTGGCGAGTCCGGGTTCGAGTCCTGAAAGAAGTGAGCTTGCGCTCGGGATGACGACGTCGTAGCTAGGCTACCATGTCGTTCGGAGAATTGAATGAAAGGAACTTTTTTGAAATTTTTCTTTATTTGGAATTACAGATGATTAATTGGGGGATTCTGACGGAAACATCATCTTGGACAGACAGAGTAAGATGAGAACTTGGAAAGAATATCTGGAGAAACTGTTTGAGGACCAAAGAGATAACACCTTTGAGCTGGGAGAGGAGGTAAATGATGGACCAAAGATATTACAGCAGGAGGTTCAATATGCAATATCACAGCTAAAGGATGGTAAAGCAGCAGGCCCCGATAATGTACAAGCTGAACTACTCAAACTAATGAACAATGAAACAGTAGCAATAATCACAGAGATACTCAACAACATATACAACTCTGGAGAAATACCAGAAGAATGGCTGAAGTCTGAATTTATTGCACTTCCGAAAAAACCAGGGGCCAAGAAGTGTGAAGAATACCGTACGATAAGCCTCATGAGTCATCTCCTTAAACTATTCCTAAAGATAATCCATAAGAGGATTTACAAGTTGTGTGAGAGCAAAATTTCCCCCAACCAATTCGGGTTCATAAATGCTGTTGGTACAAGAGAGGCTCTGTTTTCAGTACAGGTCTTATTCCAAAGGTGCAGAGATGTCAATTGTGATGTATATGCATGTCTGGTTGATTATGAAAAAGCGTTTGATCGAGTGCAGCATGCCAAGATGATGCAAATACTAAAGGAAGCAGGAATTGATAACAAAGATCTGAGAATAATTGGAACTCTACTGGAACCAAACCGCAAATCTGAGGATGGAAGGTGAACAGACTGAATATGTGAAGATCATGCGTGGAGTGAGGCAAGGTTGTATTTTATCTCCTCTAATCTTCAATTTGTACTCTGAGAGAATATTTGGCGAAGCTTTGCACGAAGTTGAGAAGGGCATCCTACTAAATGGGCACTGGTTGAACAACATCAGGTATGCAGATGACACCATTGTATTTGCAGACAACTTAGAAGACCTTCAATTCCTTATGAACAAAATCACATGCTACAGTCAACAATATAAACTCAACATAAACGTAAGGAAGACTAAGCTCATGATAATTAGTAAGAAGAAGATAACAGAAGGTCAACTCTACGTCAATCAAACACCAGTAGAACGAGTAAAGCACTATAATTATCTTGGAACCATTATAAATGAGGAATGGACCAACAACCAGGAGATAAGAGCGCGCATTGGAAAGGCTAGATCCACCTTCAACCGGATGAGGGCCTTCTTCAAAAGCCACTACCTCTCTCTTGGTATGAAAGTGAGAATGGTGCGATGCTATGTATTCTCTGTTCTGTTTTATGGTGCTGAATCGTGGACCCTGAACGAGGATATGTGCAAGAAATTGGAAGCGTTTGAGATGTGGCTGTACCGGAGAATACTAAAGATCCCTTGGACTGATCGAGTAACAAATGAAGAGGTTCTCAGAAGAATGGGGAAGAATCGGGAGGTACTGACCACTATCAAGTCTCGAAAGCTACAGTACTTCGGGCACATTATGAGAAATGCAACCAGATATGCCCTCCTGCAAGCCATTCTACAAGGGAAAATTTTTGGAAAGCGGGGACCAGGTAGAAGAAGAACATCCTGGTTGAAGAACCTCAGAGTTTGGTACAATACAACTTCGGTACGGCTTTTCCGAGTTGCTGCAGACAAGATGAAGATTGCCATGATGATCGCCAACATTCGTAACGGATAGGCACATCAAGAAGAAGAATTGGGGGAAAGATGGGCTCGGAATCGGGATAACAGCAAGAACATTTGCCTTGGGAAGGGACGCTTTTTCTAGTCGAGAGAGTTCTTTTCTAGTAGGAAATACTTATAGGGATGTTTGTAGGGAGTCTTAAAAAAATTGTGGAATGGCTGTACGACTTTTATTTAGAACATTTTTCTTTACAGTCCCTAGTTTACCGTGAAAGAGTGATTGTCCGTATTTTTAAGCCAAACTGAGGTTGATTTTCATTTTGCGTCTTTCTCTCATGATTAAAATTAGGTTAAGTTTATTGAGATTAGTTTTTTTTTGTTTATTTCTAATGTTAGGTTGTATTGTTGATTAGTTGTATTGGCAAGAGGAAGTTGTGTGAGTGTTTCACACCAGATTTTTACTAATAGAATGCGATGAAAAAGTGGGTGGAGAACGTCATGAATCATCCTGTATATATGAAAGCAAATTAGCATGAGCAACCTAACAAGATTCAGTACAATATTTTATAATTAAATTGTGAATTTTATTCCGTATGAACAACATAAATTATTAAATAATTCTGAAAATTAAATTTAAACATTGTTATTAAAAAATCTGGTGTGAAACACTCACACAACTTTCTCTTGCCAATGCAAATAATTAACAATAAACCTAACATTATTAATAAAATATTAGAAATAAACAAAAAACTAACCTCAAAAACATAACCTTATTTTAATCATGAGTGAATGATGCAAAATGAAAATTAACCTCAGTTTGGATTAGAAATACGGAAAATCACTCTTTCTCTCTAAACTAGGCTCTGTAGAGAAAAATGCTTTAAATAAAAGTTGTAGATCTTTTAATTTTCTATAAATTAAATTATATACACTTTTGTCGTAAAATGCATACTAAGGCCGAAATCTTAAAAAAATCAATTTTTCACACATTTTCGTGAGAAAAAAAACAGAAAATCGCAAATTACCGCTAAACTAAGCGTAATACAAAAAATTGTTTGAAATAAAAGTTGTAGAATTTTTAATTCTCTATAACTTTTATTATATAAAGTTTTGCGCTAAAATGCATATTAAAGCTGTAATCTTAAAAAAACAACGTTTTTACGTGAAAACAGCCTCACCCAAAAATTATAGAGCCTATCTTGTAGAGAATAAAAAATTGAGTAAACCAGGCGATTTTAAAAAAAATCGTAGGACCAGTTTTTGAGAAAATCGCAAAAAAGTGAAAAATTACACGAATAAACTACTACTTCCGTTTGACCGATTTTGATGAAAATGTTCGTGTTGGGTCCGGTAGTGGTATGTAACTTAAGTTTCAAGTTTCAAGTTCGTACAATGTTCCGTTCTTGAGATATTCTGTTCACACACACACACACACAGACCAATCGCTAAAAACATGTTTTTTGGGTTCAGGGGGTCTGAAAACGTATAGATCCGGTGAAAACTCGATTTCGAAAAATCGACATGAAAACAATACTTTCCTTCCTATATATTCATATAGGCAAGAGAAAGTAAAAAAGTAAATGTTTTAGTTATTTAGGTGTTAGTGAAGATTATTTTAAAAGCGGGTATTTTATAATAAAGTATGAAAAGCATTTAATAATCAGGTTAAAGGGAAAGGGAGTATGTTTGTATACAGCAATGTTGGTATATTAGATAGAACCAGTGGAATTGCAAAATGTTAAAGAGATAAATTACACGAAGAGTATTTGTAGTTAAGACGATAAGAAGTGATAAAGGGTTGGGGGTATGGTAGTGGGAGGAGGTTATTAAAAACAAGTATTCCGGAAATAATAGGGATTTAACAAGCGGTGCCGAGTATGTTTCTTGTTAATTGTATATGCCACGTTTACGGGAGGAAAGGAGTGAGTTGAAAACGTGGAACAGGAGACAGAAAGAGAGAGAAATTCCATCAAGGATTTTCATGGAACATTTCCATTAACATTAATTTCAACTTATCCAACTAGGTACTTCATACCTTCCTTTTATTTTTCCGTGCACCTCTCACATTATTCCGTAACACCCCTCCCTTCCAAACTACTCCACGCCCATTTAAACTCACTTGTCGCGCACCGATGCTTTTCCTTAACGGAATCATCGTCATCATCCCCTAACGTCATTCACATCTTTAAGAACTGAACCAAAACTCTACCGTTTTTACTTTCTCTTCCCCTATACAAATATGTGTTTAGGTCATCAGCCGAAAGGCTGGTTTGAACCTGTAGACGGGTTTTACTAAGTATAACGAGGAGTGAGGTGGTTTACCATTGCCTTCCTCACCGAGTGGAAAAGTACGCTTATCAGCATGCCGGGCCCTCTGAAAAGCACATATTTGCAAATTATACCTTCACTTCTTCACTACAGGGTTCGGCTGTATAATGAAATTCATTACTTTCAGAGGACACAACTCTGAATAGTATCTTTTACACCTCTACCTCATCTGTTCCTAATTGATTCGGTCATTTATTGGCTGACCATATGATAAGAAAAAGAACTATTTATTTTAGCCCTGCAACTAACAGATTGAGTATAAATAATCTGACACTTTACCTGTCTGTTATGGGCAATTATCTGAATATATAGAGGAAGAAATGTATTGTTTTCATGTCGATTTTTCGAAATCGAATTTTCACCGGTTGTACACGTTTTTAGGCCTCCTGAACTCCGAAAAACATTTTTTTGGTCTGTGTGTGTGAACGAAATATCTCAAGAACGGAATAAAATACAAAGTTGAAACTCGAAACATAAGTTAAGTACCACTACCGGATGTGACATAAATATTTTTATAAAAATCTGAAGTGAAGACTCACACAACTTTCTCTTGCCATTGCAAATAATTAACGAAACCAGTCGCCAAAATTTTTCTTCTTCCCACATGTTTCTTCCCCTGAATCTTCCCTTGTATTATCAAGCGAAGCATTTGATATTTTCGCCCATGCATAATATGACCCAGATATTCCATTTTCCTTTTTTTTGGATGGTTTAAACAAGCTCCTTTCATTTTCCCATTTTCCGCAAGACTGTCTGACTGAGTCTATATTTGGAACCCACTTTAGAGTAACTAAGGGTAAAACTGACCCTTGTGGAACTCCACTTGAAGCCACAACCGGAGTTCCACAAGGGTCAGTTTTAGGTCCAACTTTGTCGAACATACAGTACGGACGAGGTATTGAGGCTCAGGTTACTAGAGGGTCTCCTTCTGGTGGGATACGCAAACGATCTAGCGCTGGTAGCTACGTCTAGGACAGAGGAAGAACTTATTATTTAAGGTAACTCTGCAATCGAGGATATAAGTCGGTGGCTTTTTTTTAACCCGACATTTCCCTTGTAGTATTATAGTATAACAGTTCCGAAGGAGATGGAGGGTTCTTTGTTGTTGCCGGATCAAGTGGCCAGGCGGCGGGTTTTTGGTAGGTAAACGGTTACAGCCTCCTCGGGACTGGACGAGGACGCCTCAATTGAGTCCAACACTACTTCCCCCATCGCAAGGGAGTGAACATGAGTTTTTCTCGCCGCCTCGAATAAAAAAAAGGGTAAAACAGTTACTGGAATTTGAAAACAATCCCGTTTACAATTTTCAATTGCTGAACTGGCAACAAGATTCTGAGACCACAGCGGATTTTGGATAAAGAAAATTAACATAAGCGCTACCCTGTACATTCCAGAAAATTGTGCTCCACATATATCAAAATTGTTCTGATGCAGATCTTAAAAATCCTGCTTTGCCCAGACACAATATTTGTTTCTTTTTCAAATCAAATCACCTTTAATAAAAAAGATAATATTATTATTAATTGATATTAATAAACTTAATAAATGTACAGTTAACTCATAAATTTTGTACATAACCCAAACGATTAATAAATCAAACAAAACATGAAAAGCGTTTACAATAATGACGAATGTCTAAAATTAACAACGATAACCATACTTATAATAGTAGTCGTGAAATGGGCTATAAAATATCCATTTACGATCCAGTAAACAATAACTGGACAATAACATATTCGTTTATGATAATACATAGCCTACTACATTAACTTGTTGGAATAGTCCATAAACTCCACACCCTCAATCATGTAAGACTGTTTACAGTAATTAATTTCAATGGAAATTCCTTTACAATTAATAAAAACTTAACTGTTTCCAGTAATATTGATAATCAATTATCCACATCTCGTATCATCTGACAGAACCGTGCAGCAGGTCAAATGCTTTTTTAGATTCGTAAAAATTGCCATAACTAATAACTTTAAGTCAGGTTGTCTGAAAATTGTGTCTGACAACTTAAATAAAGCTGGCTATCTTCAATAAATCAGGAAAGACCGCTTTTTTATGAGTGAATCAAGGAGTACAATACAGAAATAACAAGGCGCCCGGACATAACATCCGTGCATCGCACGGACCATGTGCCAAGGACAACTTTACACCGCCCGAACCGGGCGATCGCACGGATGATATAGTCCGTGCGATCGCACGGACCATGTGCGCCCAGCGTAAGGGCGGGTTAAGATAGCCGACTATCGCAGTGGTAAGTCGACACCACGCACCACTGACGGGTGCGGCAATCGCGTGAAATAGTTCACATGCTGTTATCCGAAATTGCGATCTTCATAATTTTTATTGCGATTTTTCAGTAACAGTTCAACCTTCTTGGTGTTTCTGTGTAGTGTAAATTTGTAAACCGTAGTTATGGGTTTGTTTTTTTATTATGCTACGACGCGCTATTCGCTGAAGAAGAAGATTTTACAGGCAATTTTGGGTTCATCCCATTTTAAGTTTTTGCCTTCTTAAAGGCCAGTTTCATCAGCAGCATTCTGAGCTATAAGAGGACCCAGTAAAGTTTTTCCTAAAAACTTATACTGATGTTTTATTCACTGTATTCACTGACGCCGTTCTCAATGCTTGCGTCTGTGGTACTAAGTTAGGCGGGAGTCGGTTGCAGAAGTCAGTGGTACACTAGTGCAGGGTAAAAACCGCGTGGTACGCGTACCGGGTAGTACGCGTAAAAAACGTGCCACCCTAGGGTAAAAATCTGGTGTGAAACACTCACACAACTTTCTCTTGCCAATGCAAATAATTTACAATATAATTTAACATTAGTAATAAAATATTAGAAATAAACAAAAAACTAACCTCAATAAACATAACCTTATTTTAATCATGAGTGAAACACTCAAAATGAAAATCAACCTCAGTCTGGCTTAAAAATACGGAAAATCACTATTTCACGCTAAACTAGGCTCTGTAGAGAAAAATACGTTAAATAAAAGTTGTAGATCTTTAAATTTCCTATAAATTTGGTTATATACACTTTTGTCGTAAAATGCATACTAAGGCCAAAATCTTAAAAAAATCGATTTTTCACACGTTTTCGTGAGAAAAAATCAGAAAATCGCTAATTACTGCTAAACTAAGCGTCATACAAAAAAATGTTTGAAACAGAAGTTGTAGGTTTTTAAATTCTCTACAACTTTTATTATATAAGTTTTTGCGCTAAAATTTATATTAAAGCCGTAATCTTAAAAAAACAACGTTTTTACGTGAAAACAGCCTCACCGAGAATTTCAGCAAACATGGCGCCTACCCTATCTTGTAGAGAATAAAAAATTGAGTAAAATCTGAAATTGAGTAAAAAAATTGGCGATTTTAAAAAAAATCGTAGGACCAGTTTTTGAGAAAATCGCAAAAAACTGAAAAATTATACGAATAAACTACTACTTCCGGTTGACCGATTTTGATGAAAATGTTCGTGTCGCGTCCGGTAGTGGTATGTAACTTAAGTTTCAAGTTTCAAGTTCGTACGATGTTCCGTTCTTGAGATATTCTGTTCACACACACACACACACACACACGCACACGCACGCGCACACACACACACACACACACACACACACACACACACAGACACTCACACAGACCAATCGCTAAAAACATGTTTTTTGGGTTCAGGGGGTCTGAAAACGTATAGATCCGGTGAAAACTCGATTTCGAAAAATCGACATGAAAACAATACTTTCCTTCCTATATATTCATATAGGCAAGAGAAAGTAAAAAACGGGTAAAAACTAGGGTAAATAACGGATAAAAACTGTTTTACCCGGTTTTTACGTTAACTTTTTTGAAGTAAAAAACGGGTAAAAAACGTGCCACCCTACCATGCGGTTACGCGTGGTACGCGTTTTTTACCCTGCGTTAGTGGTACCACTGACTTCTGCAACCGACTGCCACTTAGCTTAGTACCACAGACGCAAGCATTGAGAACGGCGTCAGTGAATACAGTGAATAGAACATCAGTATAATTTTTATATATTTGATACATTATTGTTCATAATTACCAATTAATTTTGAATTGTCTGAGTTTGATACGGAAAGGTTTGTAATTGAGCTTGAGCAGAGGCCTGCCTTATGGGACTTTGAATCTCCGCACTACGCAAATAAACATCTTAAAAACAAGGCCTGGGAAGAATTTTGTGTAGCAATGTACCCGGAATATAAAGGAAAGCCACTTTGTACGTTATTCCGTTCTTGAGATATTTTTTTCACACACAGACCAATCACTAAAAACATGTTTTTTGTGTTCAGGTGGTCTGAAAAATTGTATAACCGGTGAAGAATCCGAAAATTCCAAAAATTGACAAGAAAACAATACTTTCCTCCTCTATACTTTCATATAGGACATGAGAAAACAAATATAAAAAAACATTCACAATAAAACGATGTAAAAATTTAGGAAAGAATATTCTATTATTAAAAAAGATACCGCCAAAGAAAAGTGTTTCATCAATATCAAGAAAAAAATGAACGTGTTAGAATAAAATTTAGCTGTTTATGAAGAAAAATGAAAGATATCTACCCCAAAAATCCATGAAAGAGAATTACAGAGACGAGAAGGAATTCTAAGAATTATCTGTTGTAAGAAAATAATTCAAGAGAAAAAAATGTCAAAAAGATTTATAAAACTACATGATACAATTGATATTGATAATAAAAACGCCACAATTTATAAAACATGTTCGAAGTAAACTTGAAATTTTCACTCATAATAGCTACCAGGAAAGGGACAGTCAATTGTTATTGTTAAAACATTCCACGAACGTCTTTTTACTTTCTCTTGCCTATATGAATATATAGGAAGGAAAGTATTGTTTTCATGTCGATTTTTCGAAATCGAGTTTTCACCGGATCTATACGTTTTCAGACCCCCTGAACCCAAAAAACATGTTTTTAGCGATTGGTCTGTGTGTGTGTCTGTGTGTGTGTGTGTGTGTGTGTGTGTGTGTGTGTGTGTGTGTGTGTGTGTCTGTGTGTGAACAGAATATCTCAAGAACGGAACATCGTACGAACTTGAAACTTGAAACTTAAGTTACATACCACTACCGGACGCGACACGAACATTTTCATCAAAATCGGTCAACCGGAAGTAGTAGTTTATTCGTATAATTTTTCAGTTTTTTGCGATTTTCTCAAAAACTGGTCCAACGATTTTTTTTTAAATCGCCTGGTTTACTGCATTTTTTATGCTCTACAAGATAGGGTAGGCGTCATGTTTGCTGAAATTCTGGGTGAGGCTGTTTTCACGTAAAAACATAGTTTTTTTAAGATAACGGCTTCAATATGCAATTTAGAGCAAACATTTATATAATAAAAGTTGTAGAAAATTTAAAATCCTACATCTTTTATTTCAACCATTTTTTTGTATAACGCTTAGTTTAGCGGTAATTTGCGATTTTCTGTTTTTTTCTCACGAAAACGTGAGAAAAATCGATTTTTTTAACATTTCGGCCTTAGTATGCATTTTACGACAAAAGTGTATATAATAAAATATATAGAAAATTAAGAGATCTACAACTTTTATTTAAAGCATTTTTCTCTACAGAGCCTAGTTTAGCGTGAAAGTGTGATTTTCCGTTTTTTTAAGCCAAATTGAGTTCGATTTTCATTTTGCGTCATTCACTCATGATTAAATTAAGGTTATGTTTTTGAGGTTAGTTTTTGTTTATTTCTAATATTTTATTAATAATGTTAGGTTTATTATTAATTATTTGCATTGGCAAGAGAAAGTTGTGTGAGTGTTTCACACCAGATTTTTATAAATAATTTCATTGCCACAAACTATGTAAGTATGCAAGACTTCGATAAATGTAAGCCAATAGAAAAATATAATTTAAAAGTGTTTTAGAAGGAAATTTCTCTATCCTATAATAAGAGGATAGAAGCTTTTAAAATGTATTGTTATAGGAAACTGTTAAAGATTAGGCAGGTGGACAAAATAAGTAATTTACAGGTTCTTAGACGAGTGGATGAAAAAGAAGTACATGGAAACATCTTACCAGAAGAAGTAGGGCATATATTAAGACAAAGACATACAGATATTAATCTATCAATAATAGAGGGTAATACTGAGGGAGTTAATTGTAGGGGGAGGCAAAGGTTAGAATAAACAAATTACAAACGATGTAGGGTGTTACAGGTGTATAGATAATAAACAACTTGCGCTGGATAGAAAAGCTTGAAGAACTGCATCAAACCAGGCTTATAGACTGGTTCTTACCTATACTAATATAATAAAGAAGAAACGTCTGTTTGTTTGTTTGTATGATGTAATCTCAGAAAGTACTGAACTGATTTTAAAAAATCTGGTGTGAAACACTCACACAACTTTCTCTTGCCAATGCAAATAATTAACAATAAACCTAACATTAGTATTAAAACATTAGAAATGAACAAAAACTAACCTCAAAAACATAACCTTATTTTAATCATGAGTGAATGACGCAAAATGACAATCGAACTCAGTTTGGCTTAAAAATACGGAAAATCACGCTTTCACGCTAAACTAGGCTCTGTAGAGAAAAATGCTCTAAACAAAAGTTGTAGATCTTTTAATTTTCTATAAATTTAATTATATGCACTTTTGTCGTAAAATGCATACTAAGACCGAAATGTTAAAAAAAATCGATTTTCTCACGTTTTCGTGAGAAAAAAAACAGAAAATCGCAAATTACCGCTAAACTAAGCGTTATACAAAAAAATGTTTGAAACAAAAGTTATAGGTTTTTAAATTCTCTACAACTTTTATTATATTAAATTCTCTACAACTTTTATTATATAAGTTTTTGCGCTAAAATTTATATTAAAGCCGTAATCTTAAAAAACAACGTTTTTACGTGAAAACAGCCTCACCGAGAATTTCAGCAAACATGGCGCCTACCCTATCTTGTAGAGAATAAAAAATTGAGTAAAATAGGCGATTTTTAAAAAAATCGTAGGACCAGTTTTTGAGAAAATCGCAAAAAACTGAAAAATTATACGAATAAACTACTACTTCCGGTTGACCGATTTTGATGAAAATGTTCGTGTCGCGTCCGGTAGTGGTATGTAACTTAAGTTTCAAGTTTCAAGTTCGTACGATGTTCCGTTCTTGAGATATTCTGTTCACACACACACACACACACACACAGACCAATCGCTAAAAACATGTTTTTGGGTTCAGGGGGTCTGAAAACGTATAGATCCGGTGAAAACTCGATTTCGAAAAATCGACATGAAAACAATACTTTCCTTCCTATATATTCATATAGGCAAGAGAAAGTAAAAATCTTTCATTGTTACATAGCTTAGAGCTTCCTGATCAATATAGGCTATTTTGCAACTTTAACTAACTTTAATTAAGTAAGTTAAGCAACTTAAACTGTGACGATGTCGCATGTTTGGGTCCATAGCACTTTTATTTTTTCTAAGTCCTCTGGATGGTGTATTTTTTGGGCTAGAAGCATGATTCAACTTTTAAATATCATAGAAACACGTGAAGAATAATATTCGATTCTGTTGTTTAGGTCAACAGCCGAAAGGCTGGTTTGAACCTCTAGAGGTTTTACTAAGTAAAACGAGGAGTGAGGTGGTTTACCATTGCCTTCCTCACTGAGTGGAAAAGTACGCTTATCAGCATGCCGGGCCCTCTGAAAAGCACATATTTTCCACTCTGTAAATGACACCTTCACTTCATTCACCACAGGGTCTGGCTGTACAATGAAATTCATTACTTTCAGAGGAGATAACTCTGATTAGTGTCTTTTACACCTCTACCTCTTCTGTTCTCAAATGATTCAGTCATTTAATTGACTGACCGTGTGATAAGAAACAGAACTATTTATTTTAGCCCTGCAACTAACAGATTGAGTGTAAATAATTTGACACTCCACCTGTCTGTTATGGGCAGCTATAACACATTCGATTCTAAAAACATTAAAAATTCGGAAACATTCAAAAATTTTATTTTTGTACTGTATATTTCATGTATTTGTTTTCATTCGACAGGTAGCGAATGAGTCATATATTTCTAATTACTCTGCGTACCGCACCAACGTATTACTGTCTCTTATCTTAACCATATATCAACTGTCTCTTTCTTTTCCATCGGAATTCTTCTGTGCATTCTATTAAATTCTGTTAAATCGCAGGGACAAACATTTAAAACGGTGGGCATCGATCTGAGACACGAGTGCTTCCTTCACTCATGGATAACTTTATATCGGACTTTCTAGAGCTGGAAGTGCAGAAAAACAATTTATTTTGCTGCCACAGGGCAACAAAACTACAAATATTGTATACCTATACAGAGGTTTTAAAAAAATTTAAAGAGGCCTACATTAGCTGCTGTGAAGCGAAGCGAGCAGGGGTTGCTAGTAGTCTAATAAGATTTAAAACAGTCGATAGACTGATGACAAAAAAAACTATTTACTCGTAAGGTTATGTTTTACAATGTTTACATTGGCAAGAGAAAATCGTGTGAATGTTTCACACCAGATTTTTATAACTATTATTGATACGACAATAATGTTAATAATTGTTGAAAATTGTATCCTAATACAGTTGAACCCGGTTTTAACGGCCTCGGACTTTACGTCAACTCGGACTTAACGTCATTTTTTTAGGCGTTGTGACAAACTTCTATCTGGAAACCCCTGTTTTAACGTCATTAACTCGGTTGTTGCGTCAAAATTTTTCCGATGAAATTATTTTTTACTTCACGTACAACGATTGTGAACTTGCCATAATTTATCAGTAAATTGTTTGAAAAAGAAAAAGACAGTACTTACACAGTAATATAGTACAATAGTCTACTGGTGAATAACGTTTGCTTGTGCGAAGCTTAAAATGATGCTTAAAATGTTTTTTTAAGCTGTTCATATGTGCGTCTATAACTACTGATTGATCTACGTCAAGGTCAGTTTTGGGACTGCACCCTCTACGCGACATGTGACACTTAGTAGGTAGCACTGTACCTAACTTTCACATCAGACTATCCACATTTAAGAAAATTCTCTAATACTGAAGAAGCGACTGAGTAAGAGGAAGATGAAGAGAACACAGTCACGCCAACATTGCAGGAAGCAATGCTAGCGGCTTAAACTTTTTTCAGATTTCACCGACACCGAGAGACATTACGGAGAGGATTTATTTCGCAGAACGAGGTGTTCAAAAGAAAATCACTGATTTCTTCCAATAAAGTAGATAACGTACCATTATGTAGTTTATGTACATACAAATATGTATTTTGGTTTCCGTATTTTAGTACATAATAGTACATAATACATATTTAGTAGGCCCTACTTACACAGAGTGGTTATTAATCTATTTTATTAGGGTATTACGATTTAAAAATCGTAAATAAAAAACATTTAGCACATTACGTAAATTAGTAGTAATGTATACGAAATATTCTTAGTTTAGTTAGATTTACTTTGACACAAGAGCTAACTTTGTTATAACGTCACTCGGATATAACGGTAAAATTTAATCTGTCCCTTCAATGACGCTATAAGCGAGTTCGACTGTAGTAATAAAAGAATTTATTTCTGATAAATAATAAATTTATTAAATAGATAAAATATTAATACATGACGGAAAGATTAATAAGTGAAGCATACAATAATATAATAATATGGATTTTTGTATCATTACAATAAAGCGTTCAATTTATGTAGAAGGGTGTTCGATATTATTTGCAAAGAAAACCTTGATTTAATATTTAGTGATTTAATAAAGAGCATAGAGAGAGCGCGAACGAAAGGGATGGGAGAAGGGAAATGGGTTGGGAGACGGTTTAGAAAAGCGTGCGCAAACTTTTAAAGAGGACGGTGGATAAATGCCGTAGGGTGAATAACACCCTTAAAATAGGGTAGAAGTGAATATTGAAGATGAATTGTGGCAAAGTTATCATTTACGACAGATTTTATATCGAGTGGTTGATGTTAAAGTTAAAGGGAGGGGATACACAACGTAAAAAAAATTATAAAGGGAGGGATAGACAGAGATAGAAATATTGACATCTGTTTGATTACTATCAAAGCGACAAGGAAAGAAAATACTGTACTACAACATACACAATATAAAGCTCTTGTGATACGGCGAAACCTAGCGGCCAAACGGTGAACTACATGAGCAAATCCACTATTAACAGTACATTTATTAGATTACTTCAATTAATTCTTCTCCCGTTTTGGTTAGCTTATTAAATATTAAAACTTTAAAAAAAGCCCCCAGAAAAAACCTTTAAAATTACAAAAATAATATGTTTTGGCCCATAAGGTTTGACGTCGCGTCAAACGACCGCTGTGTAACAGAACAGAACATAACTTAGTTGTTTTAGGCCTACTTAAGTACTTAGTGGTACCCCGATACGAGAACTTCAAACCTGAAGGGCTAATACATAAATCATTTCTTTACTTTTTACTTTCTCTTACCTATATGAGTAAATAGGAAGGAAAGTATTGTTTTCATGTCGATTTTTCGAAATCGAGTATTCACCGGATCTACATGTTTACAAACTCCCTGAACCCAAAATAAACATGTTTTTAGCAATTAGTCTGTGTGTGTGAACAAAATATCTCAAGAATAGAACATTCTACGAATTTGAAACTGGAAACTTAAGTAAGGTACCACTAGAGAACCCGACACGAACAGTTTCATCAAAATCGGTCAACCGGAAGTAGTAGTTTATTCGTGTCATTTTTCATTTTTTTGCGATTTTCTCAAAAAACTAGTCCTACGATTTTTTTTAAAATCGCCTGGTTCACTACATTTTTTATGCTCTACGAGATAGGGTAGGCGCCATGTTTGCTGAAATTCTTGGTGAGGTTGTTTTCTCGTAAAAACATTGTTTTTTTAAGATTACGGCTTTAATATGCATTGTAGTGCAAAAATGTATAGCATATAATAAAAGTTGTAAACAATTTAAATTCCTTCAACGTTTTTTTACAACTTTTATTTCAAACATTTTTTTGTATAACGCTTAGTTTAGCGGTAATTAGCGATTTTCTGATTTTTTTCTCACGAAAACTGTGTGAAAATCGATATTTTTAAGATTTTGGCCTTGGTATACATTTTACGACAAAAAAGTATATAATCAAATTTATAGGAAATTAAAAGATCTACAACTTTAATTAAAGCATTTTTTGTACAGTGCCTAGTTTAGCGTGAAAGAGTGATTTTCCGTATTTTTAAGCCAAACTGAGGTTGATTTTCATTTTGCGTCATTCACTTATGATTAAAATAAGGTATGTTTTTTGTTTATTTCTAATGTTTTATTACTAATGTTAGGTTATATTGTTAATTATTTGCATTGTCAAGAGAAAGTTGTGTGAGTGTTTCACACCATATTTTTTTTATTGTTTTTTATAACATTACAAGTCGTAATTTAAATTAAACAAGCAACAAGCAAATTAAATCAGTGAGATGGATGACCTAGCATTTTTTTACAAGATTCCCTATTCTTAGTTGATTTTATTAGAAAGTGCACGACGTAAATAATTAGCAACATCAAGTCTTTATTGCAACAAGTGCTCTTCGCACAAATAAGTGGTTGAAAAGGGGAAATACAATCGCTGCGCTTGCTGTAATATTCTGGGGTACTTATTGTAATAGATGCTTGAACTCGGCTTGTGAATCGCAGCAGCTCTGGACGTGCGGACGGTAAAGTTAACTCGAGGTCCTGCGCCCCCTTGACCCGTCTCATGCCTCCCTTGGGAGGCGCACCCATACAGTTTGGAAACCATTGCTTTAGAGCAGCGGTTCCCAACCCGGGTACGCGACGAACCGGTTAGGGGTACGCCGAAAATAAAGGACAATGGCGGACGTTGTTTTTGTGAGTAACTTGGTGGGGTTATTGTACTGACAAGCTTAATGCAAGCCCAAATCTCCCCAGGCTTTATTTGTCTACATTTAAACCTGATTTCAAACAATTAAGTGCAACAAAACAGCCTCAAGGATCACACTGAAAATGACTTCTGAAGACGTTTCTTGGACTAATAATTTGGTTTCAATACATTACAATTTTCATGTTAGATTTTGTATTTACAAATTTTAAAAGCATTTTGTATGAGATGTGAGTTTTTTTCAAAGTTTAAAACTATCTGTCTTGTCTTAGATTAAAAAAACTATAATTATTATAACTCTGTCATTAGTATTTTGATATAAAATTAAGACCATACAAGAAATGTTCAGTTTTCAATAAAATATCTAACGGGTGATTCAAAAAGAGCGCCGGTTTTTAAACGGCTGGTAAATTTTTGTTTATCGGTTGGCAACATTGTTAGACCTCATTTCTATTTCGGAGAACATTCCGATTGACGATTCAGTTGTAGTTTCTCTTGTTCGCAGTGTAGTACTCTCGCAGTCTGTGTCTAACCATGGAGAAGTTTACTATTGCACAACGAGTGTTAATCGTCAAAACATTTTACCAGAGTGGAGAGAGTTATGCGGCTACTGTCAGGCGACTTCGCGGTACTCTAGGACGTAATGAAGCACCGAATAAATCAACAGTTCGCAGGCTCATGAAAAAGTTTTTTGAGACGGGTTCAACAGTCGACCTTAAAAGTTCTGGACGTCGTCGTTCTGGCCGAACTGAGCAGAACGTTGCGTTGGTTCGTGACAGTGTGGCTGTTAGCCCAGCAAAATCAATACGTCGCCGTTCTCAACAATTGGGTTTACAATGTTCTTCTGTACGGAGAATTCTTCGGTACGATCTCCAATATCACCCGTATAAAATTCAGTTGACGCAACATTTGAAAGTGGCAGACCACCAGAAGAGACGACAGTTTATTGACTGGGTATTGAGAAAACGGCAGGATGATGACACCTTCGCAAACAAAATTGACGCCTTGTGACTTTCATCTTTGGGGTCATCTGAAGTCATTGGTGTATGCCAATAAACCCCGAAACATCAATGACTTGAAGGAGGAAATTCGACGGGTTATCGGGCAAATGGAAGTCGAAACTTGTCGTGCAGTAATATCCAATTTCATGGACAGAGTTGATGCGTGCCAGCGCAGTAGAGGAGGATACATGCATGACATCATTTTTCATACATGAAATCGGAAGGTAAGATGAACTTGTTGATGTATTTATTTTCAGTTTTCAATAAAATAAATCTCTTAATTTGATATATCAAAACCAGCGCTCTTTTTGAACCACCCTATATTTTAAATGCTTGTGTTACCTTTAATTTTCCTTGGTTTAAATTTATAACTTAATTTGAACACATAATAAAACGTACAAGTGTAAGTTATATTTTGCAGTATTTAAAAACTAACCAACGTATACTCACAGAAAAATACCATTACGATTATAAAAAAATAAATTTACATTATGCAAAATATTTTGGAAATAAATAAAAAACATATGAAAATATGAAAATTGATTAGAGATTAGCTAGTGATTAAATAGCCCCTACTTAGTGAAGTATTGTAGTTACAGTGATGTTACATTTTCGGGGGAACAATTTTAGTTAAAGATTCACCAAGGAGTAAGGGAGAAAAAAAAACGTTGGGAACCGCTGCTCTAGAGGTTTAAACAAGCCTTTCAGCTGATGACTTAAACAACAATATAAAAAAACCTGTAATTTTTTTAGATAATGAGATTGTTAATAAACGAGGAGAGGGAATTTTTTAATTTTTGAGCTTTCTTATACTAAAATCACCCGGCACCGTCAACTTCACAGTCCGCTCCTGTTAATAATTACATGTTGTTGTTTAGGTCATCAGCCATAAAGCTGGTTTGAACCGGTAGAGGTTTTACTAAGTAAAATGAGGAGTGAGGTGGTTTACGATTGCCTTCCTCACTGAGTGGAAAAGTACGCTTATCAGCATGCCGGGCCCTCTTAAAAGCACGTATTTTCCACTCTGCAAATGACACCTTCACTTCATTCACCACAGGGTCTGGCTGTATAATGAAATTCATTACTTTCAGAGGAGATAACTCTGATTAGTGTCTTTTACACCTCTACCTCTTCTTCTGTTCTTAAATGATTCAGTTATTTAATTGGCTGACCATGTGATAAGAAACAGAACTATTTATTTTAGTCCTGCTACAAACAGATTGAGTAAATAATTTGACACTCCACCTGTCTGTTATGGGCAGAATAATTACATATAGTAGTTAAAAAACAACAGAAGTTAACATAAAACAAGTGAACGAAGCAATTGACATACATATTGTGTAGTATCTATAAGAAGAAAAACATGAGAGAACCAATTAAATGAATAGTTAAGTACATTTGAAATATCAGATGTTTGTAATCGTTTCTTACCAATGTTATCTAAAGACAAGATCAAATCTAGATTACTTTCTGCACTTAATTCTAGTTAGTTTTCTTTAACAGAAATTTGTTTTTTATCTTTTTTCGTTGCGATCGCTACGGATACATATGTTAACATATTCCAGATTGACACACGCGCACGCGCACGCTCACGCGCGCACACACACACACACAGACTAATTGCTAAAAACATATTTTTGGGTTTAGGGGTTCTAAAAACGTATAGATCCGGTGAAATCTCGATTTCGAAAAACAATACTTTTCTCCCTATATATTCATATAGGTAAGAGAAAGTAAAAATACAGCACCTAAATATAACGATGACATTTTTTTAAGTATAAAAACAAAAGAAAAATAAACGATTACTTACGTTTTTGTCGTGATGATGGTTATTGATAGGGCCATGTTCTTCAACGCCCAACGTCACCGCGCTCTTCCCTTTAGCGTTACCGGCGGCCAACGCCCTGACTGTGTTCTATATTAAACAGAATAACAAAAAACAAGAAATATTACTACAAATGTCACTTGAATAATGTTACTACAAAATACACAATAATAATAAAGTAAATTAAATGGTACAGCATATATAGCACAAAAATCTGGTGTGAAACACTCACACAACTTTCTCTTGCCAATGCAAATAATTAACAATAAACCTAACATTAGTATTAAAACATTAGAAATGAACAAAAAACTAAACTCAAAAAACATTAGTGAAATACGCAAAATTAAAATCGACCTCAGTTTAGCTTAAAAATACGGAAAATCGCTCATTCACGCTAAACTAGGCACTGTACAAAAAAATGCTTAAAATAAAAGTTTTAGATCTCTTAATTTCCTATAAATTTTATTTTATACACTTTTGTCGTAAAATGCATTCTAAGGCCGAAATCTTAAAAAAATAGATTTTTCACACGTTTTCGTGAGAGAAAAAAACAGAAAATTGCTAATTACCGCTAAACTAAGCGTTATACAAAAAATGTTTGAAATAAAAGTTTTAGAATTTTACAATCTCTACAACTTTTATTACTATATAACGTTTTGCGCTAAAATGCATATTAAAGCCGCAATCTTAAAAAGAAAATGTTTTTACGTAAAAACAGCCTCACGCAGAATTTCAGCAAACATGGCGCCTACCCTATCTTGTAGAGAATAAAAAATTGAGTAAACCAGGCGATTTTTAAAAAAAATCGTAGGACCGGTTTTTGAGAAAATCGCAAAAAAGTGAAAAATTATACGAATAAACTACTACTTCCGGTTGACCGATTTTGATGAAAATGTTCGTGTCGGGGTCGGTAGTGGTATGTAACTTAAGTTTCAAGTTTCAAGTTCGTACGATGTTCCGTTCTTGAGATATTCTGTTCACACACAGACCAATCGCTAAAAACATGTTTTTTGGGTTCAGGGGGTCTGAAAACGTATAGATCCGGTGAAAACTCGATTTCGAAAAATCGACATGAAAACAATACTTTCCTTCCTATATATTCATATAGGCAAGAGAAAGTAAAAATATGCTAGCTAATCGAGCGGCCTCCGAGCCACCCCGATCAACCCGCTAATAACTCGCTATTATTTGTTAAGTAACATTGGTTGGGCAAACGACTTTGTATGATGACTAGGTGACAGCCATCCGTAAACAAACTGTATTGGGGTCCCTAATTAAACTCAACGCTAATTTACGTCAAAAAATAGAGCAAAAAGCCGTAATCAAATTGGATGGTTGTCAGTACTGTACAGTTCCCGATAAAAAACAAAAACAATCAAGCAGTGCTTCTATTTCATCCATTTGTTGGATGGTTATTTGTTATATAGAACTATCAAGTTATAACAAATATTCAATTTCATGGTTTTTTTTTGCTGTATTTTTGCCTTGAAATAGAAAAAAATTTCGAAAGATTCCCATCGTAATTATGTGTGGACGTTATTTGGTCACCCCAACAAATCTTTTTCCCTAACAAATGTTACTTAATATATTATTAGCACGTTTCCACCGGCTGAAGGTCACCACCGAAGGTCTTACCCGTTATAAAAAAAAATATTAAAAAGTGTAAATCTATTTAGAAAGCCCAAAATAATGTAGAAAATAAAATACTAATAATAACAATTTAGAAAAAAACAATGGATAGAATTCAAAAACATCTTAATAAAGGTTCTAATCACAAAGTAAAAGATAATTAAGATACACAAAACTTGGAAAACGGAAAAACACAATTCATTACAAAATGCGATCGCCAAACCGATACAAAATTTTGGTCAAATTATTTACAGTAAGGACTTCAAATACCGGCTCGGCAGGGAATTTTTCGTTTTCTATATCTAAAAATTTATAAGAACGCGAAATCTCCGACAGGATTAGCAAATAATTGATGATTTTCAGATTCTTTAAACGTTATAAATTTGTATTATTAAGGAAAACAAACAATTACAAAAAAACCACCACGTAATCTTCATTTAGGTAAAGAAGTGATTACGTACGACATCGATGCGGTAAATTAAAAAAAACGGATTAATATAAAATCTTTAATTTTATATTTTCTGCGTTTATCGAGAATTTTGGAAATGATGACGGGTGATTACAAATCCACTATTTGAAAAAAATATTGAAATCAGTCTAGAGGGAGCACACAGTTAATTTTTGGGGCTAAGTTGCTCATTCCAAAAAAAACTTTAAAAATAAATTTAAAATTTTATCACAATCGGTCCTATAGTAATAATAGTTTTCACTAATAAATAAATAAATTACACGTTCAGAAAATCTCACAAAACAATTTTTTTGGCTTAAAAATTTCCTGATACGTAAATATCGGAATAATTTCTTATTCTATAATAAAATAAATAGAACTCGAGACAGTAAGAAAAAGAAAATTACATACCAATACTGAAACACTAAAAACCACATCCCCTGTTTCTTAATATGGAAACCATTATATTCCGAAACATAAACAAATAAAATAAATATACATTTTTACGAGGGTATATTTCAACAATTTTAAAACGGTATTTTGAAAAACCCTCCAGATGAGATAAATACATGGAGATAAAAAAAGGTTTCTTTTTTTCAACGGGTTCATAAATTCTGATGCAACTTGAATGTTTACATTGGATCCAACAGGGCAGAGATTAAACAGTAATTTATTTTCGTCTTCAGAAATGTCATTAACATTTTAAAAATATACTTCTGTTTTTTTACGGATAGATATAAAAAATACGATTACCATTTTTTCTCAATAATAATTTGATGATTATATAATTGAATAAATGTTTTTAAAATCACATCTCTAAATCCAGATAAATATTTTTGCCAATTCTCCAAATTTTCGGGTACAAAGGAATTATCTGTATGAGTGGAAATGTAAAACGTTTATCTGTCAACTAAAAACTGACTCTAGAAACATAAGTAGTAAATTTAATTTTTTAGTTTATTTAATGTCGCAGGGTCATTAGAGGTGGGTAATGAAATGATTAGGTGGGTTTTTGACTTGCAATAATTTCGATTAATTGCCCATAAAAGGGAAAAGGAGTGTTAAATTTTTTTCATTCGATCTGGTAGTTCTAGGGCTACAATACATAGTTCTGTTTCTTATCATATGGTCAGCCAATTATATGACTATCTATATATTTAGAACGTAAAATCGCTTCCGATGTATTTTAAATGGGAATTCTATTAACTCCTATGTCACAGGATGGCGACATTAAGTCGCGAGTTAAAACCTTTAATTTTTGGTGGCCCTAAAAAGAGCCGTTTAAGCTGTGGTCGTCTTGATGGGAAGCGTCGGTCGTAGTCGTCGTGTGGCGGTCGAGGAGCTGGGCGACACGGTGTGTCGTCGTCCAGCGAAGACATCATCTTCTTCCCTCGGCCGCTGTAGTATCGCTCGCGACAGCGGGCGATGACGGTCCGGTCGACGGCTTACGGTGACGGGTCGGCGAGCGGAAGCATCATCTTCTCTCTTGCGGGGTCATCGATTAGTCTTCGCTGGAGTCCTGTAGCCGTGTGCTGTGGTGGACGTCTTGTCTGCTGTCTGGATCGGAATTGAATCTCTCGGCTCAGTGTAGCGCTCTTTATAAATATAGTTACCGAGAGCGCAGTTAATATCTAAGTTAATAAATAAAATTTTATATTTTACATTTAATTATTATTACATTACTATTGCGTTCTATTTTTTATTATTTACATTGGGAAGAGGAAGACTTGTGAGTGTTTCAAACATACGTTTTTAATTATCTCATCTTCTGGGATTATCCAGTAACCTCCTTTCCTGAAGGAACTCTGCACCATCTTCCTCCGTCCGAATATTATTAAGTAACTCTACAAAATTCATAGCAGACTGTTTAGTAACTAACTGTGAAATGGGAGTGGTGGAGTTGACATTACGCAGGAATATTGCTAGTCAGATTGGCGGGCTAGACGCAGGAGTGGGAGAATTCTGTAACCATTCAGGGAATTCGGATTTGATAGTGGCATACAAAAAACGGAAAAGACCCCGGTTACGTTTTTTGTTTACTTAAATCATTTATTTAATAATAGAGGTTTGAAACCCAAGAACACTGTGCGAATTAATTCGCACTGATCCACTATGCTAGTATATAGTTAATATCTAAGTTAATAAATAAAAAAAATACATTCCCTTGTTATACATTATAATAACCATAAATACTGCCCATAACAGACAGGTGGAGTGTCAAATTATTTACACTCAATCTGTTCGTTGCAGGGCTAAAATAAATAGTTCTGTTTCTTATCACATGGTGAGCCAGTTGAATGACTGAATCATTTAAGAACAGAAGAGGTAGAGATGTAAAAGACACTAATCAGAGTTATCTTCTCTGAAAGTAATGAATTTCATTATACAGCCAGACCCTGTGGTGAACGAAGTGAAGGTGTCATTTGCAGAGTGGAAAATATGTGCTTTTCAGAGGGCCCGGCATGCTGATAAGCGTACTTTTCTACTCAGTGAAGAAGGCAATGGTAAACCACCTCACTCCTCGTTTTACTTAGTAAAACCTCTACAGGTTCAAACCAGCCTTTTGGCTGATGACCTAAACAACAACAACCATAAATAAATATTGGCTTAAATTGTATTAAATCAAAATGAAAATTTTAAAAAGAATAATAACATCATTTAGAGGACTATAAAAATGTAAACAACAAAATTACATTCACATGTCTAGGTAAAACAAATGAGTTTTAATAAACAGGCACAAAACGATGAAGGGAGAGAGTAAGCCGAAATAGATTGTTTCCATTTTTTTGTCTGAATGTGAAACCAAATATAGAAAGTAATTTGTCATGAATTTAATAAAAATTTTTCAACGCCCATGCATCATTCAAATAGTATCCCCTCCTACTTTGATACAGGGTGTTTCAAATAAATTTTTACAATTCATCATTAAAATTTTACATTTTTTTACTTTCTCTTGCCTATATGAATATGTTGTTGTTGTTTTTTAAGTCATCAGCCGAAAAGCTGATTTGAACCTGTAGAGTTTTTACTAAGTAAAATAAGGAGTGAGGTGGTTAACCATTGCCTTCCTCACTGAATAGAAAATTACGCTTATTAGCATGCCGGGCCCTCTGAAAAGCACATATTTTCTACTCTGCAAATGACACCTTCACTTCATTCACCACTGGGTCTGGCTGTATAATGAAATCCATTACTTTCAGCCGAGATAACTCTGATTAGTGTCTTTTACACCTCTACCTCTATATAGGAAGGAAAATATAAATAATATAGGAAGGAAAGTACTGTTTTCATGTCGATTTTTCGAAATCGAGTTTTCACCGGATCTACACGTTTTCAAACACCCTGAACCAAAAAAACATGTTTTTTGCGATTGGTCTGTGTGTGTGTGTGTGTGTGTGTGTGTGTGTGTGCGCGCACGCGCGCGTGCGGGCGTGCGAACAGAATATCTCAAGAACGGAACATCATACGAACTTGAAACTTGGATCTTATGTTAGGTACCATTAGAGGACCTGACACGAACATTTTGGTCAAAATCGGTCAACCAGAAGTACTAAAATTTATTCGTGTCATTTTTCACTTTTTGCGATTTTCTCAAAATCGGCACCCACGATTTTTTTTTCTAATCACTATATTCTAATAGTATAGGCTACTGCCCTACTACAAAACAGGGTAGGCGCCATGTCTGCTGAAATTTCTGAGGAGGCTGTTCTCTTGTAGAAAAAAAATCTGGTGTGAAACACTCACACAACTTTCTCTTGCCAATGCAAATGATTAATAATAAACCTAACATTATTAATAAAATATTAGAAATAAACAAAAACTAACCTCAAAAACATAACCTTATTTTAATCATGAGTGAATGACGCAAAATGACAATCGAACTCAGTTTGGCTTAAAAATACGGAAAATCACGCTTTCACGCTAAACTAGGCTCTGTAGAGAAAAATGCTCTAAACAAAAGTTGTAGATCTTTTAATTTTCTATAACTTTTATTATATACACTTTTGTCGTAAAATGCATACTAAGACCGAAATCTTAAAGAAATCGATTTTTCTCACGTTTTCGTGAGAAAAAAAACAGAAAATCGCAAATTACCGCTAAACTAAGCGTTATACAAAAAAATGTTTGAAATAAAAGTTGTAGAATTTTACATTCTCTA
Source organism: Catonia carolina (assembly GCA_035578175.1). Lineage (NCBI taxonomy): Eukaryota > Metazoa > Arthropoda > Insecta > Hemiptera > Achilidae > Catonia > Catonia carolina. Next base: position 75,197,724 of record JAQMRL010000004.1, read on the forward strand.
CAACTTTTATTATATAACGTTTTGCGCTAAAATGCATATTAAAGCCGCAATCTTAAAAAGAAAAAGTTTTTGCGTAAAAAAAGCCTCACGCAGAATTTCAGCAAACATGGCGCCTACCCTATATTGTAGAGCATAAAAAATGTAGTAAACCAGGCGATTTTTAAAAAAATCGTAGGACTAGTTTTTGAGAAAATTGCAAAAAAAGTGAAAAATTACACGAATAAACTACTACTTCCGGTTGACCGATTTTGATGAAAATGTTCGTGTCGGGTCCGGTAGTGGTATGTAACTTAAGTTTCAAGTTTCAAGTTCGAGCAATGTTCCGTAGTAATAAAGTAATAAAGTAATAAACAGTTTTTTTAAGATTGTGGCCTTAATATGCATTTTAGGGCGAAAGTGTATTTTTAATATAAGTTGTAGACAATTTAAAAATCTACAACTTTTATTCCAAACATTTCTTTGTATAACGCTTAGTTTAGCGGTAATTAGACTAGTAATTTTTCTGTTTTTTTTTTATGAAAATCTGTAAAATATTTATAATTTTAAGATTTCGGCCGTAGTTTAACGACATTTTACAACAAAAGTGCATTAATCAAATTTTTTAGGAAATTAAAATATCTAAAATTCTTTATGTTAAGCATTTTTCTCCGCAGAGCCTAGTTTAGCGAAAAAGACTGATTTTCCGTATTATTACACCACGGGCCGGCCCGTGGTGTAGTGGTCAGCGCAACTGGCTACTATGCCGGGGTCCCGGGTTCGATTCCCGGTCAGGTCTGGCATTTTTTCAACTGTAAATCACCGCATATCATTACCTACGCACAAGCTCAAGGCTTATGTAAGCATCATCACTCAATAAAAAAAAGGTTGGTTTTCATTTCGCATCATTCACTTACGATTAAAATATGTTTTTGAGGTTAATTTTTTTGTTTTTTTTGTAATGTTTCATCACTAATGTTAGGTTATAGTAATCATTATTTGCATTGGCAAGATAAAGTCGTGTGAGTGTTCACACAAAAAATTAAATTTTAAATTTAAATCAATTTCTTTATTATAACTTCTTTATTATGCTCTAAAATATGACCGCGTAATTTTCTAATTAAATTCCATTTTTCCTACAAAGCGTTGAAGGTAAAATTTTTTATTTTTTTTATTAAATAACAAGCAATAATTGCTAAGCTTTCAAGAGCATTATTTCTAGACTTAGAGATAGTAACGACCAAATTTTTTTAACTGTTTCATTTAACAAATATATTTTTCATTTCCATAATCAGGCTAGGAAAAAAAATCATAAACAACACTTGCTGGTTGTTTAAGTTTATATTTTAAAGAACAGATGTGTATATATTTTCTTTTTAACATCCCACTTCGACGAAAGGAGTTTATTTTAGGAGAGAATTATTAACAAAAATATCTTTTGGGCTCCTGCGGTAAAAAATGGTTCTCTTAAGATAGCGACCTTAATATGTTTTTAAGTTCAAAAATGTATATGATTAAAGTAGTAGGAAATTAAAAAACCTACAACTTTTAATTCAAACATGTTTTTCTACAAAGCCTAGTTAAGCGACAATTAGTGATATTTTAGTGTTTTTCTCATCTTAATGTATTTTTCTATAGATACACATTTCACACATTTTATATTTTATTTTGATACACATTTTCCGATAGAAGTGTATTTAATCAAAGTTATACACATTTAAAAAAATTAAATTTTAATTTTTTTTCGTCGCATCAACTGCAAGGTCATTAGCGACGACGTTGGGGTGTAACTGCGCGTAATGAGGGTGAAATGATTTTTAAGTTCTACAGGGGTTGATTTTCATGTTGCATCATTCACTCATGATTATAAACATAGGTTAAATATATTTTTTACGATTTACAGTGACAAGAAAGAGTCGTGTGATTGTTTCAAACTAGATTTTTTTTCAATAAAATTTACTTAAAAAGTTTATTACAATTTTCTAGTTTTATAGAAATTTTGTTGTTTAGATCAGCCGAAAGGCTGGTTTGAACCTCTCTAGATGCTTTGCTAAGTAAAAAAAGGTGAGTGGTGGTTTACCATTGCCTTCCTCACTGAGTGGAAAAGTATGCTTATCAGCATGTCAGGCTTTCAGAAAAGCATCTTACTTTCCACCCTGTAAAAGACACCTTCACTTCATTTACCAATTAACCTATAATTTTTTTTTTCAATTTTTGAAAAATTTTTATTAAATACAACCAGATCCTGAAAAAACTACGAATAAACGTCACAATATTTTTATTTTTTGCTGTCTCTTTGTTTTTTTGTTTTCTTTTTTTGGTTTAACGTCCGACTGTTCTGCAATCACTGCTAATGCAGACGGTGAAGGATGAAATGATTTTTTTGTAACTTATGAAAATATGCCGTGCCTGAATGGGATTCGAACCCAAGACCGCATGATTAGAGGCGAGCACGTTACCAACTACGCTAATGCGGCCTATATATATAAATGTATAAGCTATATACAGGGTGATTCATGAAGTTCTCCCCCCACTTCTACAGCACATTGTACTAGTAAAAATAATGAAAAAATGTTATATAAACATAGGTCCGAAAACGATTCGTTAGCGAGTTACAGCTAGCGAAAGTTTCGCCTGGATTTCAGTTCACCAGGTGAAATGAGGTCTTCCTGGAATTGTGGTAAGGTAGATTAAGGGGCAAATTCAATCATTTCTTATGGTTTTTGATCTGATAAATTGAATAAAACAGGTCCCAGATCTGTAAGTTAAATAGTTTTTAAGAAAACCAGTGTCAAATGCAAAAAATGGAGTGAAAAACTTATTTTTTCATCTTTGGGCAAGGATAACTGTGTTATTTCACCAAGAAACAGTTAAAATTTTTCAATAAAACATGTAGAAAATTTTATTCTGAATAAACCGGTGTAAATTAAGTACACAGAAAGCGAATAGATGTTTGATTAAATGAGTTTTTATTCATAAGAGTACAAAGTAAAATTAACCGGAAAAACTAAAATGAAAAAATGTGTTTTTTTCACTCCATTTTTTTGCATTTGACACTGGTTTTCTCAAAAACTATTCGCTTTCTGTGTACTTTATTTACACCGTTTGTTCAGAATAAAATTTTCTACATTTTTTATTGAAAATTTTTAACTGTTTCTTGGTGAAATAACAAAGTTATTCTTGCCCAAAGATGAAAAAATGTGATTTTCACTCCATTTTTTGCATTTGACACTGGTTTTCTCAAAAACTATTTAACTTACAGTTCTGGGACCTGTTTTATTCAATTTATCAGATCAAAAACCATAAGAAATGATTGAATTCGCCCCTTAATCTACCTTACCACAATTCCAGGAAGACCTCATTTCACCTGGTGAAGTGAAATCCAGGCGAAACTTTCGCTAGCTGTAACTCGCTAACGAAGCGTTTTCGGACCTATGTTTATATAACATTTTTTCATTATTTTTACTAGTACAATGTGCTGTAGAAGTGGGGGGAGAACTTCATGAATCACCCTGTATATATATATATATATATATAAAATAACATAATAGATATAAAATAACCACGTAACGTGATTTCTACTGACCTAATAGTCGAGTGGTTTATTATTAAACCCTTTCAGTGCCAAGTCCGGAAAACAGGACGTCGATATCTTACGTAATTCAATCGTCCGGTTTATCGGACGGCCGTAAGTTATGTATAAAGTGCGAACGTCCGGATGACCTAACGTTTACAAAAATAACTGTTTTTAAACAAAAAAAATCTGGTGTGAAACACTCACACAACTTTCTCTTGCCAATGCAAATAATTAATAATAAACCTAACATTAGTAATAAAACATAAGAAATAAACAAAAAACTAACCTCAACAAACATAACCTTATTTTAATCATGAGTGAATGATGCAAAATGAAAATCAACCTCAGTTTGGCTTAGAAATACGGAAAATCACTCTTTCTCTCTAAACTAGGCTCTGTAGAGAAAAATGCTTTAAATAAAAGTTGTAGATCTTTTAATTTTCTATAAATTTAATTATATACACTTTTGTCGTAAAATGCATACTAAGGCCGAAATGTTTAAAAAATCAATTTTTCACACATTTTCGTGAGAAAAATAAACAGAAAATCGCAAATTACCGCTAAACTAAGCGTTATACAAAAAATTGTTGGAAATAAAAGTTGTAGAATTTTCAATTCTCTACAACTTTTATTATATAAAGTTTTGCGCTTAAATGCATATTAAAGCTGTAATCTTAAAAAAACAACGTTTTTACGTGAAAACAGCCTCACCCAGAATTTCAGCAAACATGACGCCTACCCTATCTTGTAGAGAATAAAAAATTGAGTAAACCAGGCGATTTTAAAAAAAATCGTAGGACCAGTTTTTGAGAAAATCGCAAAAAAGTGAAAAATTACACGAATAAACTACCACTTCCGGTTGACCGATTTTGATGAAAATGTTCGTGTCGAGTCCGGTAGTGGTATGTAACTTAAGTTTCAAGTTCGTACGATGTTCCGTTCTTGAGATATTCTGTTCACATACACACGCGCGCACACACACACACACATACACACACGCGCGCGCGCGCGCGCGCACACACACACACACACCAATCGCTAAAAACATGTTTTTTAGGTTCAGGGGGTCTGAAAACGTATAGATCCGGTGAAAACTCGATTTCGAAAAATCGACATGAAAACAATACTTTCCTTACTATATATTTATATAGGCAAGAGAAAGTAATAATGGAATAATGTATTTTAAGACCGCCTCCGAGGCGTAGTGCCTAGCGCGCTAGCCTACAAAGCTTAAGGTCCCGAGTTCTATTCCCGGCTAGGGTCTGGAAATTTTGAAACATTAAAACCACCGCTACAATACCAAAACCTGACAGTAGTCGTAAATGACCAAGCTGTCGATGTTACTTTAAATACACTAACAAATACACTTCTAGTGTTAGAAAGATTTATGAACACAATATAAATTAATTTTTAAAAGGGAATTTTATTTTTCTGTAACGTTGAAAGTTTGATTGACAATGGCAGGCTTACGCCTTCAAATTTAGTCAAATTTGAAGTCGGCACTTTTTGTACATCCTTAGACAAATTATAAGGCACTTTAGGATCAAACTTTTAAAAATTTTTTGGGCACTGAACGGGTTAAGACGTTTACAAAGCTATTACAAGATGTTTTATTTTGAACACCCTATACCATTCTATTTTCCTCATTCCACTGACCAACAGAAAGCAACCTATGCATATATACGCACGGCATACTACATACTACATCCACATTACAGGATGGAAATAACATTTCATTGCTGTCCCATTATATTTACAACATTTATCAAAAGAAGAGAAATAAAAAAAAACAGACAGGAAATTCAACCTTAAATTATGAATGAGGGAATGATATGTGACGACGCATTTACCGCTAAACACATGTTTAAAATAATACACCAATAAAGTCAAAACATAACTGAATAACAATACACATTACATATCATAGTATGTAATGTAAAACAATCATTGTCATCATTGTTATTTGGTTAAAATATATTATAATGGTCTAATTGTGAGAAATATTTTAAATCGTTTCAAATGGAATTCAGTTCGACAAATAATATCGGTTAGCGTAGATACAATTATTATCAAATTATCATAATACAAATTATTTAGTTTTTTCACAAATAATACAGTAAACTCTCCATTTAACGACTATCTATTGCGGAAAACAGATGTTTTACACTATTTTTTACTTTCTCTTGCCGATATAAATATATAGGAAGGAAAGTATTGTTTTCATGTCGATTTTTCTAAATCGAGTTTTCACCGGATCTACACGTTTTCAGAGCCCCTGAACCCACACAAACATGTTTTTAGCGATTGGTCTGTGTGTGTGTGTGTGTGTGTGTGTGTGTGTGTGTGTGCGTGCGCGCGCGCGCGCGTGTGTACAAAATATCTCAAGAACGGAACATCATACGAACTTGAAACTTAAGTTACATACATGAATTGTCTTGAGGGGTTGGCGCTGGGCGAGTACCTTACACAAGTGGCATCAAAACATTTATATAAAACTATTGACATTATAACTGCTGGTTGTGTAAAATTTTTACACGGTTGTAGTTTATTTTCTTAAATAAAGTCAAAAAAAAATAATTCAAACAATACAAAACATTCTAATAGAGCTAATGACCTAAACAACAACAACAATTTAATTTTCAGTTTTAGTTTTATTAAAGCTGTTATGAGCAGTGGACAAAAGTAGGAAAATCGATTGTTTCAAAATTTCAGCAAAAAAGTACATTTTAAAGCAAACATCCACATTACAAAAGCTAAAAATAATTTAATAGGCCTATACTAAAAGTTTTTAATATGATATATTTTTGTCCAACACTTAAGTGTAGCCGATTTTTTAAATTTTATGAGAGAAGCCGCATAAAACAATGGTTGTTGTAACATTACACACTTAAAATGCAATTTATTTAAATAATTAAAATTGTTAATTTTTGCTTCAATAACGTACCAATTGTTGTACCTTTGTGTAAGTTTGACAGGCGTAAATTGTTTTCAGAATTTGCGAATCGGATAATGTTGAATTTATAAAAGATTAAAATAAAATATGTACATTGTAGTAAATAATTTCATCGGTATTTAATCCTGGTGTCCGATATACACTAGAGATTTGATATTATCATCCTGGGAGTTTTTAATACATTACTCGAGGGATTCAGTTTAATAATTTGATATTGTTCATAGTTACGTTTTTTTACTCTATTAGAATATTTTGTATTGTTTGAATTATGACGTAATTTTAACAAATAAATAAATGGTCAACCGAACTGTTTTTCTCGCTAATCGTAAATATCTTTAACCCTTTATAGGTTATAGGATATTTTTCCCCGTACTACGAGCAAAATATACGTGTTGTAAAATGTTAAATTTTGTTTTATAGGGATTGAATTCCTCCTTTGAAGTCCCAGTCCCAATCCCGCAAGAGCCAGAATCCTATTTCCTAATTTTAAACTATAAAATTCCCCCTAAATTTCATGAGGTTGCAATTATTCGGTAAAATTGTTCCCCGAGCGACCAGGTGTTCCTTAACACGATGTCGCCATCATAGGGTTTCTCAGCCCTCTCAACCAGGATTCAGGATTCAGGGATTGAATAATGTATTTCTAGTGCCAGAACAGTAAGATATTTCTTTTTTTATGTCATGCCCTGGTAAGTAGAAGGAAAGTTTATTGAAATGGGAATTACATAATATTTAGTGGTAAAAATGCTTATTAAAAAAACTTGTAGACCTATATAACTGAAAAATTTGTCGAATAACTTATCTTAATTTTATATAAGCATGAATGCTTGCTTTCCCGTAAAAAACTGGAATTTACTAAGCACTGTACAAAAGTAACAACAAAACAACATGGTGTAGCGTACGCTTGTCTGAATCCTTACCACATTCGTGTAACTCACAAAGCAAATCGTCGCTGCGCGCTAATGTCAATACGTGGATAACCTACTTACCAGAAAACATCTATAAAACCATTAAATGCCAGTAGGCTTCAAATGCATAGCTTATTCTTTAAAAATTGCCTGTGGTATGTATATCTACCACAGACCTACAAAGGGTTAACGAGAACTGTAAGTATTTTAATTTTGCTGTAATTTTCTATGAATTTTTGCTGTAAAATGAATTATAATGCAGTAACTTATTAAACTGATTTAAAAACGTTTGCATAATATTATAAAGATTCTAAATTGAGTATCATGCAATAAAATAAAATTTGTAGGAATTTTGAAAATGTTAACATGTTTAAATAAGGTATTTTTAATTTAAATAGGCAACTGATTAAAGCACTTCGGACCTAAATGAACGAAAATTTTAGCAAACAAGGACTTATTAACTTCCGGTCTTACAAGAAGCCCGCGTGCGGGTGTAATTATGATTATTAGCTGTTGTTGTTTAGGTCATCAGCCAAAAGACTGGTTTGAATCTGTAGAGGTTTTACTCAGTAAAACGAGGAGTGAGGTGGTTTACCGTTGCCTTCCTCACTGAGTGGGAAAGTACGCTTATCAGCATGCCGAGCCCTCTGAAAAGCACATATTTTCCACTCTGTAAATGACACCTTCACTTCATTCACCACAGGGTCTGGCTGTATAATAAAATTCATTACTTTAAGAGAAGATAACTCTGATCAGTGTCTTT